>CM055871.1:8645937-9880000 GCA_029582165.1 Portulaca oleracea
CACCCCCGTTGCTAAACCACCAACGCCCACCAATCTTAAACCTCCTTTAAACCCTATCACGAACAGCCAAAAACCTCTGCTTCCCACACCTCCGTACACCACCAAACTCCACTCTAACCAACCTGTTCAGAAGCCGTTTCCCTGATTTATTCCAGCTGCTGAGAGGGCTGAAAAAATGGCAAAAGGGCTTTGCTATTATTGTGACCAACCATACGAGAAGGGTCCCCAATGTGCCACCCAGAAACCTCAATTGTTTTTGGTTGAGGTACCAGCTGTGAGTGGTGAGGGACTCCAACTTGATGAGGGTGATGAAGTTTTTTGGCCGGCCGAGGACACAGAAGAGGTTTGAAGGGCGCGCCTTCCATATCAATTAATGCATTGAATGGCAATCTGAGTTATCAGACGATACGAGTTACTGGTTACCACAAACAAAAGCCCTTCCTTATTCTCATCGATTCTGGTAGTACTCATAACTTCCTCAATCTCGCTAGCGCTAAAAGATTGGGTTGTGTTTTGGAGGCGGTTGCAACGCAGCCAGTGACAGTTGCCGATGGTCGTGGCTTGGATTGTCAGCACAAGTGTATAGCATTCACTTGGCAACTTCATCACGCCAATTTTACTGCTGATATGTTTGTGATACCTCTAGGTGCCTGTGATATGGTCCTTGGTGTACAATGGCTGAAGCAGTTAGGCACAATCCGGTGGAATTTCAATGATCTTTGGATGGCATTCGAATATGCAGGGAAGAAGCATGTCATTCGAGGCAAGCAAGAGAAGGTTACTTTGGTGTCCAATTTAGAATCGTCTAAAGTAGCAGGTCACCCCGTCCATCTCTGCATGCTTACATATTTTCCCTTACAAACCAACACCATGAACCCTCATTGCCTGTCGATGGATAAACCAGCTGAAGACGATCACATCCTCCCCTTGTTAGAGGAGTATCAAGACCTCTTTAAGGAGCCTAAGGGCCTTCCGCCCTCTCGAGGAGTGTTACGACCATAGGAGTCCCTTGCAACCAGACGCTAGGCCAATCAATATCCGCCCCTACAGATATCCCTTGAAGCAAAAGGATGTTATCGAGCAGTTGGTTCAGGAGTTGCTGGATGGGGGAGTAATTCGGCACAGTTGCAGTCCTTATGCTTCCTCCGTAGTTCTGGTAGGAAAAAAGGATGGGTCATGGAGGATGTGTGTTGATTACAGAGCATTGAACAAACAAACTGTAAAGGATAAGTTCCCTATACCCCTGGTTGACGAGTTAATCGATGAATTGGCGAGGGCAAAAATTTTCAGTAAGAAAGATTTGAGATCGGGATATTATCAGTTGCGCGTGGCTGAGTCGGATGTGTATAAGACAGCCTTCAAAACCCATCATGGCCACTTTGAATTCCTTGTGATGCCATTTGGGTTAACGAATGCCCCCGTAACTTTCCAAGGGCTGATGAATTCGGTGTTCAAGGATTTTCTCAGGAAATTTGTATTGGTGTTCTTTGATGACATTTTGGTGTATAGCCAGTCGGTGGAGCAGCACTTATATTATTTACAACAAGTCTTCTCGGTCATGAGGGCGCACAACTTGTTCGCCAAGCGTAGCAAGTGTATTTTCGGGGTTAAGGTGGAATATCTGGGCCATTTTATTTATGGACAGGGGGTTTCTACGGACCCTGGGAAGATCCGAGCAATTCAAGATTGGGCGGTTCCGAACACTATTAAGGAGTTGCGAAGTTTCCTTGGATTAGCTGGGTATTATCGAAAGTTTGTGAAGGGTTATGCAACCATCAGTAAACCCTTGACTCAGCTACTTAAAAAGGGGGAATTCCATTGGCACCAGGAAGCGAGCATAACATTCCAGCAATTAAAGCATGCCCTCAGTTCAGCCCCTGTCTTGGCTTTCCCGGATTTCACCAAACTCTTTGTAGTAGAGACTGACGCATCGCAGGTGGGAATAGGGGCTGTTTTGATGCAGGAGAATCGCCCTTTGGCTTTTATTAGCAAATCTTTGGGGCCCAAGTGGCAAACGCTTTCAGTGTATGAGAAAGAATTATTGGCGGTTGTGTTTGCGGTCAAGAAATGGGAGCAATACATCCTTCATCAACCCTTCATTATCCGAACTGATCAAAAGAGTCTAAAGTGGCTCTTGGAAAACAAGGTTTCAACCCCATTTCAACAATTTTGGCTATCAAAGTTAATGCGGTATTCTTACGAGATACAGTACAAGAGTGGCAAGGATAATGTTGTTGCGGATGCCCTGTCTAGAAGGCCAGGCGCTAAGATGTTTTGTCTCGCACTCTCTACCATTGAATCTACCCTTTTACAACAGATTCAAGAGAGTTACGCATTGGATTCTACCCTTCAATTATACATTCAGAAGCTTCAGAGCGGGGAAGTTGTTCCGCACTATGCTTGGTGATAGGCCGCAAGTGCACGGGTGAAATTGTAGCATAAATCAAGGTCGTTCCCACAGGGACTTTTCCTTTCAACGCACTGAACTAGCCTCCTAGTTGATCGCTAAGTCGATCCGGCTTTTGTTTTGAATCAACTAAATCTAACTCTAATCACAATCAAGAACTAAACAAAGGGTTATTCACACAAACTTTTCGAATTTAATCAAGGTAAAAAGGCGTTCAGGGGATGAAACCTAAGTCAAATAACGAATCAACGATGTGGATTGAACTTTCATTTCATTAATTTGCACAATCAAGGTTCGATAATAGCATAAAACACTTCGCAATGAGATTTTGTCACTAGAGCGAATTGCCAAGACTAACCAAGCACCTACTTTCGTGGTTATTTCGATTCAGTCAAGGTTGAAGATCTAATTATCTCAAGAACCCTAATTAAAACTTCTATGTCTAGACAATTTTAACTAGTTTAATCTAGGTTTTCGGGTAATCAAACTTCTCCTTTCGGTACTTCATTCGACAACCTATTACCATGCAATTGATGATCAAGCAAAAGCAATAACGATTCAATTCCAAGACCAAATAGATTGAAACAAACTAAATTCATGATAATTCAATCCAACAAAGTCAATTCATCAAGCAACTTCAAAGGTTCATCCCCTAAATTAAAAAGAACTACTCACTATTCATGTTTAAAACTACAAAGCAATTGAAATCTAGTCTAGAAAGCATATGAAAATCTATGAGAGATTGAGAAATAAACCCAAGTGAAGAACAAACTTGCTAGGAATCAACAATGGAGGACTTTTGCTCCTCCACTTCAAAGTATGTTCGAGTTGCTCTTCAATCTTCAATCTTCTCTCAATCTTCAATGATGGAATGGAATATGGATGATGAATGATATGATTAGGGCAAGAAATGGATGATGGTGGATTCCTTCTCCCTAAACTCCGCCGGAAATAAGCATAATATAGGCAAATATCAACTCAAAACCGCCGAAAATGAAAAGACAGGAGAGGCACGGACCGTGCTCATAGTGACACGGACCGTGCCCCCCTAGGCACTACCCAATGAAAAGACAGGAGAGGCACGGACCGTGACAGGGGTGACACGGACCGTGCTCAATCTTCAATGATGGAATGGAATTGGAAACTTGCCTCAAAACAAAAGAAACACAATGTCAAACACTTTATTCTCTTTTTTCTTCTTTTTTTTCCGGAATTCTCCGATTTTTTTCTTTTTTTTCACACTTTTTCTTTTTTCTTTTGTTTTTTTTTTGAATAAAACACACAAACAAACAAACTCACACTTATATACACCTCACTAGGCAAGTTCCAACTCTACCCAACAACTTCAATGTACATAATTTGGGGAATCAAATCAATATTTACAACTCAAACCAATTCCCCATCACAAACCAAACCACCAAAGTAACCATAATCAACCCAACTTCATTCTCAACACATTTCAAGCAATGGCTTAAGGGTAGGAAATATATAATCGGCCAAGGCTCATAATATGCGTTCAAGAAAAGAAAAAGTCTAGGCTAGAAAGGGCTAACTAAGGATATTCTGATGTAAACGGGTGGTCAAGGCTTGCGGGTTCAAATCCTAATGCCTCTATCATCTTGTCAGTGTACAACGCATAGCAATTTCAAGGAGATGCAAAGCAAATGAAGGAGGATGCCACAATGGTGAGTCCCTCATGGAAATTAGACTAATAAAAATGATTAGTCTTTTCTTTTAGGCTTATGTGGACTCACGGGTAGCGCTGAACAATCATTACCTAGTTTAAAAAGATATGCATATGCACAACTCACTCTTACAATAGAAACAAAGGCAATCGGTCTTACTATCCTAGCACAATTCTCACAACATTTAGCTTCACAACTCATGTTAATTCACAGTCTTTCACAAACGGGCTATACAGGATCAAATCAAGTCAAAAGAAAACTATCACGCCAAATCTTATATCAAACAGTTTTTTTTTTTAATTTTCTGATTTTTTTCAATTTTTTTAAAAACTTTTTACAAGCCTCAAAATGAAAATAAAAAAAATAAGAAAACGAAAACGAACTACGAAAAGAGGAAATTAAAACTACAAGCAAATCTAGAAAACAAAGAAAATAAAAACAAAACAAAAGAAAAAGACTCAAAACAAGTTAAAAATCAAAAATAAAAACGACTCAAAACACACATATCCACAAAAAGTTTACACAAACCCCCCCATGCTTGAACCGAGCATTGTCCGCAATGCGAAACATCACCCGAGAAGCAAAGGAAGAAAACACAAATCTAGAAGAATCAAAAATAAAAAGAAGAAAAATAAGGAAAAATTTTAGAAAATCCTAAAAAAAATAAAATAAAATCGAAAAAGTTTGGGTTGCCTCCCAAGAAGCGCTTGTTTAATGTCCTAAGCTAGACAAGGTACCTCTCAACCGGGCGAATAGTCCATAACTCCATAGCCAAGGGCTTTAGGAGCTCCATCTTGTAAAGTACCTTCAAACGTCTTCAAATTGACCCTACAGCTTGGGTCAAACTCATCACCTCCTTAAAAAATGGAGGGATCTCCATCATCAAACCTGAAAATCTCATCCAATGTACCCTTGTTAATAGCATAAGGCACGTTCTTGATGATGTTAGGTGGGAGCAAAATTTCTTTTATTCCCACCCTTGCATCGCCAAGTTCATGGCCTTTATCAATAAATAAACCACAAGAATTTGCAACAAAATGGTCACGAGATTTCTCAAGCTTTTCACTCTCCACTACATGCACACAATCATCTTTCTTTTCACAAATCAAACCATCAACATTCTTATCCTTCTCACCAAACACATCAACACCAAAGCAAGGGGAAACGCCACGTGGCAAAACATCACGGAATAAATCAAACTCAAGTTCATGTTCTCCTATCCTAAACTTCATCTTTCCACATTGTACATCTATGACACTCCCTACGGTAGCAAGAAAAGGTCTCCCCAAAATGATTTGGGTACGGGAATCTTCGGGCATATCAAGGATGACAAAATCAATCGGCACATAGCAATCACCCACCTTAAGGGGAAAATCCTCCAAAATACCCTTAGGGTACTTGATAGAACGATCCGCCATTTGCAATGACATGGTAGTTGGTCTCAACTCTCCTAGGTTCAACCGTTCATACAAAGAATAGGGCATTAAGCTTACACTAGAACCCACATCACACAAAGCTCAACGGTTAAGCTACCTAGGCCACATGGAATACTAAAGCTTCCTGGTCCTTAAGCTTAGGATTAAGCTTGTTAAGAACCACGTAACTACATTCTTCAGTCAAAGCAACTTCCTCAATTTCATCAATTTTCCTCTTTTTAGAGAGGATTTCTTTCAAAAACTTTGCATACAAAGGCATTTGAGATAAAACATCCAAAAACGGCACATTCACATTCAATTGCTTTAACATATTAAAGAACTTGCCGAATTTTGCATCAAATTTAACCTTAGCATATCTTTGAGGAAAGGGTAACGGTGGTTTGTAAACTCTAGGTGGAGATGAAGGTCGGGTTTCGGTGTTCTCTTTTGAATGCTCACTCTCAAGGTCTTTCTCTCTTTGAAAACCAACAACATTCTCACTAGGCCTCTCAACCTCTTTCTCAACCACAACTCCCCCATGCTTAGCATTTTGCACACTAGGTCCCTCATATTGTGTCCCACTCCTCAAAACAATGGCATTACATTGTTCCTTAGGGTTAGGTTCGGGCTTTCCGGGAATCATTCCCGGAGGGGTAGTGGAGGTACCAGCTTGAATGGCAATTTGATTCTCAAGCATTTGAGTGTGGGTGCTCATAAGGTCAACTTTAGTAGCTAAGGCCTTAATCACCTCATCTTGTCTTTGTTGATGCTCAAGTTGCCGTTGTTGATGATGTTGTTGAGACAACATCAAAGCTTGTATCATAGCCTCTAGGTTAGGCTTTTGGGGAGCTTGTGGTGGAGGTGCTTGGGGTTGTCTTTGTCCTTGGGGTTGACCCATTTGGTTATTATTCCGGTAAGAAAAGTTCGGGTGAAACCTAAAACCGGGATTGTAAGTATTGGAAAAAGGGTCAAAGTTTTGCCTATTAGAAGGGTTACCAACATAGTTAACCACTTCGGTCGATTCATTGCTAACCAACCCACTAGGACAATTCAAGGTCTCATGCTCATATGATTGACACGACGCACATGGTTGGGGAGGGGGAGCATTCACATTCAACAAATCCATCTTCTTAGTCATGGCATCCAACTTAGCATTCAACATAGAAATAGCATCAACTTCATACTTACCTCCCGTCCTCTTGGAACGGGGCTTTGACCACTGGTAGCTATTGATCGCCATCTCCTCAATCAAAGTTTGGAGTTCCGCCACTGTCTTGGACATGATGTTGCCTCCCGCCGCCGCCAAGATGTTGGCCCTCAAGTTGTCATCCACCCCGTTGTAGAAGGCTTGTATCGGGACCCATGGTTCTAAACCATGGTGGGGGCATTGACGCAAGAGGTCCTTGAACCTCTCCCATGCTTCATAGAGGGACTCATCCGGCTCTTGGACAAATGTTGAGATTTGATTCCGGAGGCTCGTCAACTTCCTAGGAGGAAAGTACTTCGCCAAGAATAGGCTAGCAAGTTGGTCAAAAGTGGTGATGGCAGAGCTTGATGGAAGGGCGTCCAACCACTCCCAAGCCTTCCCTTCAAGTGAGAAGCGAAACAATCACAGCTTGATTGCATCGGGCGTTGCCTCATTTGCCTTAAAGGTCTCACATGCTTGGTTGAATAGGCGAAGGTGCCGGTTGGGATCTTCATTGGGGAGGCCATGGAATGGGTTAGCCTTCACCAAATTGATGAGTGAACTCCTCAGCTCGAAATCGTCAGAGGCCACTCTTGGAGGATTAATGGCGGAGGGTTGATTTGTTACATTTGGCATCACATAGGAGCCAAGCGTGATTCTAGGCTCTCCACTGCCGCCTCCACCGGACATGGTGTTCTTTCGCTTGGAGTTCTCTTCTTGTCTTCTCCGGGTGTGCTCTAACTTTTGCTTCTTTCGCCGGGAGCGAAAGGTTCTTTCGATTTCAGGATCAAGCTCAAAGAGTGGAGCTTTTTGCATGCACGTAGAGTAAACCTCGCAAGACAAAAACCAAAACACCAAGGAAAATCAAAACAGAAAATAAATGACTTAGGCAACCTTAGGGTATTCGTTCAGTGGCTGGCTAGGGACAAAGTCCCTGGCAACGGCGCCAAAAACTTGATAGGCCGCAAGTGCACGGGTGAAATTGTAGCATAAATCAAGGTCGTTCCCACAGGGACTTTTCCTTTCAACGCACTGAACTAGCCTCCTAGTTGATCGCTAAGTCGATCCGGCTTTTGTTTTGAATCAACTAAATCTAACTCTAATCACAATCAAGAACTAAACAAAGGGTTATTCACACAAACTTTTCGAATTTAATTAAGGTAAAAAGGCGTTCAGGGGATGAAACCTAAGTCAAATAACGAATCAACGATGTGGATTGAACTTTCATTTCATTAATTTGCACAATCAAGGTTCGATAATAGCATAAAACACTTCGCAATGAGATTTTGTCACTAGAGCGAATTGCCAAGACTAACCAAGCACCTACTTTCGTGATTATTTCGATTCAGTCAAGGTTGAAGATCTAATTATCTCAAGAACCCTAATTAAAACTTCTATGTCTAGACAATTTTAACTAGTTTAATCTAGGTTTTCGGGTAATCAAACTTCTCCTTTCGGTACTTCATTCAACAACCTATTACCATGCAATTGGTGATCAAGCAAAAGCAATAACGATTCAATTCCAAGACCAAATAGAATGAAACAAACTAAATTCATGATAATTCAATCCAACAAAGTCAATTCATCAAGCAACTTCAAAGGTTCATCCCCTAAACTAAAAAGAACTACTCACTATTCATGTTTAAAACTACAAAGCAATTGAAATCTAGTCTAGAAAGCATATGGAAATCTATGAGAGATTGAGAAATAAACCCAAGTGAAGAACAAACTTGCTAGGAATAAACAATGGAGGACTTTTGCTCCTCCACTTCAAAGTATGTTCGAGTTGCTCTTCAATCTTCAATCTTCTCTCAATCTTCAATGATGGAATGGAATATGGATAATGAATGATATGATTAGGGCATGAAATGGATGATGGTGGATTCCTTCTCCCTAAACTCCGCTGGAAATAAGCATAATATAGGCAAATATCAACTCAAAACCGCCGAAAATGAAAAGACAGGAGAGGCACGGACCGTGCCAGGGGTGACACGGACCGTGCTCATAGTGACACGGACCGTGCCCCCCTAGGCACTACCCGTGTTGCTTCACTGCACACAATTCTTCACGTTCTGGTCATAGGCACTACACCCGCATCGCACACCACCCGTACCTTTGTCTTTTCGTGCCTAGGAGTACTTTGGGCCATTGTTTGGGCCTTGGGTGATCCAACATCTCACTTCTTGGTCCTTTAAGCTCATAACTTGGATCTATACTTGCTTTTTGGGCTCGGTTTACATCGATTCTTCACAAATTCCCTACAAAACTCACCAAACTCCAAACCAAGTGTAATATGGGAAATTCGGGTATAAAATAACATAATCAAATCAAATATTCCCCAAATTTCTCATCATAACAACCAAGTATTCATATATACAAGAAGCACTTATCACTTGGGTAGATGACCAAATACGAAGGAAGGGTAAATTGGTTGTGGGTCCTGATGATCCTTTGCGACGCCAATTGTTGAGTTGGGGGCACTCTTCGGCACTAGGAGGGCACTCTGGTCGTGACGCTACACTACGAAAAATCAAGGCCTTATTTTATTGGAAGGGAATGAACAAGCACATTTCTGCTTTCATTCGCGCTTGTGCTATGTGTCAGGCTTGCAAGTATGATACTGCGGCATCTCCGGGCTTGCTGCAGCCTTTGCCAATCCCTACTTCTATTTGGACAGACGTCTCTATGGATTTCATAGAAGGGTTGCCGAAATCTAAGGGTAAAGATGTTATTTTTGTGGTAGTTGACAGGTTGAGTAAGTATGGCCACTTTATTGCTCTTTCCCATCCTTTTACTGCGGCTGATGTTGCTCAAGTTTTTTTGGATCATGTGTTCAAATTACATGGGTTGCCTAAAAGTATTGTGAGTGATAGGGACCCAATTTTTCTCAGCACCTTCTGGAAGGGCCTTTTTTCCATTTTGGGGGTCAACCTGCAGTTATCTTCAGCTTACCACCCCCAGACAGATGGGCAAACTGAGGTGGTCAATCGTTGTTTGGAATCCTATTTAAGGTGCATGTGTTCCAGCCATCCTTCTGAGTGGGCTGCGTGGTTACCTTTAGCTGAATGGTGGTATAACACTTCCTTCCACTCTGCTACACAGCTTACCCCTACGGTCGTCTCACGGCCAACCTCCGCCACTCCACCTTCCTTACCTACAGGGAGTCTATGGTTCCGAGGTAGATAGGTCTTACGGCAAAGAGAGTGTCATACGACAATTGAAGTTGCGGTGCATAAGGCTCAAAATCGCATGAAGCAAATCGACAAACATCGTTCGAGAGGATTTTACACACTGGAGATTGGGTGCTCGTCAAGTTGCAACCTTACAGCGGATGACAAGACAGGCGCGATAATGAGACATTGAGTCCCAAATTTTTGGTCCTTTTCAAGTTGACTATCCATGGGCAAGGTGGCTTATAAGCTCAAGTTCACGACTCGTCAAGATCCACAATGTTCTCCATGTTTCTCAACTTAAGCTCTTCAAGGGTCCTTTACCATCTCACCACATTCCTCTTTTTCTTGAGGATCGATGCTCGAGTTGATTGCGGCGAGAGCTAATTGTGGCTAGGCGGCTTCAGCGACGTCGGAACAGGGCGGATGTTCAACTCCTTGTCAAATGGCACGGACAACCTGAGCTTGATTCTACTTGGGAATGGTATGATGATTTCACCCAGAAGTAACCTCATTTTTCAGCTTTGAGGACAAAGCTTTTCACCAAGGGGGAAGGAATGATACAGCTCTTAATGGCACTGTTGAGCTGGACAATTAGCTGGATAAGTTTGTTTAGCAGTAACTGAATTTGTTAGCGGGTTGTTACTTTTTGAGAGAATTTGTTGTTTACATTTCTTGGGTGGGAAGCTCCCTGTTGGTGCATATATGCACTGTTATATTGCTTTTTGGGGTAATAAGAAAATATCACAATTTCTCTCTCTAAATTCTCTCTCACTTCTCTGTTGAAATTGCTATGGTTTCTCGGTTGAGGCAGTGATCAACCCACAAACCATATCAGTGTTTGGTAGGAACCCTAGGGAATTGGAAAATTGATAGGTCCACAATAAAAAATATTTCAAAGTCAACCTACATCTAAACATGAAGAAAATAAATTAATCCAGGAAAATTGATCATTTTCCCATAGTTTTTGAACAACCAAACATACCCTAAGTTAATTCTTCTGACAAAAAATGTAAAATTCAGATACAAAAGTTGTTTTAGGAATAAAGATTATAAGTAATTGAAACATATTATTTACCCAACACTGTAACCTATGTTGTTTGGTCAATTTGAGGTCATTCCATAGATATGCCAAGACCAAAAACGATCAAGTGTCTAGCGCTCTAAAGGAAAATATGGCCAAGTTTCTCCTTGGGTTAGGGACCTAACCTGCTTCCTGGGCCTACTTGTCCATTGGGCCAATTTCAGCCCAATTTTCACTTTATTCTTTTCTTTTAAAAAAAAATCGGTTTAGTTTCGTGACTAGCATGTTTATTTTGAACTTTGAACCATGACTGAACCGTTTTGTTCATAACATACCAAATTGGTTGATCATATTCCCCGCTATGGGTTTCTGATTTTTTCTGGTGTGGTTTACATTTTTAAATAGACACCCCTATGTACCCGTCAATAGTTGTTTCCAAAGATCAGATGAACATATAGACAAATATTTTATGACAAAACCCGTCATTTTCCCCCCTATCCTAGAAGAATAATCAATGAATTGAATGTAAAAATTGCAAAAGGGCTTCTCAATTGAATTAGTGTGAACCATGGCCTAAACTATCACTGTATCACATGTTTTTCTTGATATACACTTGAATGGCATACATATGTGAGGGAACAATGCAGTATTAGAGGAGGCAGACAGGACGAAATTCTAATGTCTGTCAACAGAAATGACCCCTTGTCGATCCCGAACTTAACTTCGTGTTTGTGTCGACTAACGATCAACGTACATATCAATAAGCTAGGCATTTGAAAACTATTTGGTTCGATTCCGTTTGACTTAATCGTGTGCTTCTTTTGTTCTTGTACGTGCATATATGTTTGTCTTCTTCTACGATGGCAAATGATGTTATGATGATATTCAACAACTTGGCATGTCTTTGCCACATAATGGGACACCATTTGACATGTCAATGGTGGGTTCTCTATAGATAGAAATCTGTACAGTTAGAAATCAGTGTACGCTCGCACTACGTCAACTATTTGCGCTCGGCAAATCGGACAAGTCCCACTGCTCCATTGTAATTCGTGTGCACAATTAAAACATGTGCACATATGCCCACATCTGCAAACCATGAAAAAGGTTATGTTATGGTAACTTTTAGTAAATACAGATAGGTATTTAAAAAAGTAATACTTTTGAATAAAGTATTTTGGTGTTCAAAGAAAAAGTTGATACCCTTATTTCTAAATGGAAAAGACAAGGAAATGTTTGTTTTCTTTTCTTTTCGAACATAAAATGATTCTTTACCTGTATAAAAGAGTGTCAACTTTCTTATCGTAACAAATACAACAATGTCCTTTCTTTGGGCGCCTTCTGTTTGAATCATTGCCCTTTTCTTGCCCTGTAAAATGTAAATATGTAAAGATATTTGGATCTGCTAGAAATAAATTTAACAGCCATGCAATGAAGCTAGGTTTTGAATTTTACTTTTGGGGTCATTAATTGCAAGTGAAACCTCTTCTTTAATGGAGTGTTGTAACTTCACTTGCATTTCCATGCAACCTGCTATTGTCTTTTTTAACTCGGACATCTCTTGATAAAGTTGTTCCATATGGGATCTTAAGTCATAAATTAGTTCCATTTCCTGCAAATAGGAAGGGAAAATACAATTCAGTTAGTTGAAATTACTTTCACTTTTTAACTGGTTTTTAAAATGGTTTTGTTCTGAATTTTTCAAAGGGCTTCTGGGGTTTTTCCGATACCGAAAATGATAAACATCTTGACGCAAGATGGTAATTAACCATCTTGCATTTCACCTAAATTGTTTATAAAATTAAATGTAAGTATATTTAAATCATTGTAAAGGTATGTTTCATTACTCTCAGGGTTACTACAACTTATAAACAATTTAAAAATAATTATTTATTTATATTTAGTTCATAAATATAAAACTATGCATAAAATGTGCATTTTCTACTATGATTAATAAAATTAGGTTATTATTTTATTTTTTGACCTAACTAATAAGTATTATACTCTTATAGTTGATAAATATATATAATTATTAAAGAAAGTATTAATAAAAATTATAAAAATATGAAATATGGACAATTCAAGATGGTTCATGAGTCAAGATGGTTATCATGGTGAATCAGAAACAATATCTTCATTCACTCGCGTGCATGAGAAATACTCCTAGGATTTGCATCCCTCCGAACTTCCCATTGGTCAAATTTACGTTGGGGATTGTTGTTATATTTAATTTATTAGAAACGCAACAAATAATACATGAAAGACAAGTACAAAAAAAAGGGCTTACGATAGAAGATTTCTTAAACGGAGATCCTCCACGAGGTTCAGGGTCGGTAGAAGGTAGGGAAGAAGGTTGTTGTAATGATGTAGATGGTGCATTGTCAGAATCATCACTAGCTTCAAGATCATCTTCGGAATGATCCCATCGAAATTGTGTAGGAGATGGAGTTGGATCATAGAAATCATCCATATCATCATCATCCTCTTCCTCATTAGCGCCATCCTCTTCCTCAACATC
Source organism: Portulaca oleracea (assembly GCA_029582165.1). NCBI lineage: Eukaryota > Viridiplantae > Streptophyta > Magnoliopsida > Caryophyllales > Portulacaceae > Portulaca > Portulaca oleracea. The sequence continues at coordinate 8,659,343 of CM055871.1, forward strand.
ATCCTCTTCTTCGTTTCGTGTCTCATCATCTTCTTTATCTTCTCTTGCAATCTCTTCTTTATGTTCTTCCACATACATGGCAACTTCTTCCTCCTCTTCCGCCTCGTTTTGGTCACATGATGTCACACATGGAGCCATTAAGGCTCTCCTTGGTTGTTCTTCTTCATCGTCTTCGATAGAGTGCATTGCTCTTTGCACGCTACACATCACCAATCTATCCATTCTATCTCGAAAATCACTCGCCAAAACGGTAGATACACTTCCCCTGTCATGTGGTTATATATAAGAGTTAGAGAGCTTTTCATAATGCCGTTTGGTTGAGAAACTTTCCCATGTTTGGTTCTGCAAAATATATAGGAAAATTTTAATGTGGGACCCATCATTTCCCTCACAAACTCAGTAAAAAGTTTCCCGAGGGGCTAGGGAAAGTTTTTACCGGGAAAGTTTTTCCTAGAAAAGTCTTTCCCGAGAAATAACCAAACGCACCATAGGTGAAAATATTGATGGGTAAGGTTTGTCATTGATAGTTGGTATTTACCCTTTCTCTTTGCTCCCAATTTGTAAAGCTTATCAATGGCTACCCAAAATAAGGGTCTGCTTGGTAGATGGGTAAAGGGGGGTTAGGAGGGGTAAAGGAGGGTCCTTACTCCTCCTTACCCTCGCTTGGGAAGAGAGTGAGAGAGGCTAAGGGAGGGTAAGAGGGACTGAGGTTTACACCCCTTTACCCCTCTTAACCCTTATTTTTTTAACACTCCAATTTGGGGTGTAAGTAGGTGTTCAATTAAGTTATAATATACCTACAATAGGAAATGACCATAATACCCTTAACCGTAATTGAATTACATATAATATAAAAGGGTAAATATGTCAATTAACATTTTACTCTTATGAACTCTCCAAATTGTTCTCCCAAGCAGGGGTAAGTAGTTACCCTTATGAATCCTCCCACACTCTCACCCTTCTTTACTCATATGAACTCTTACTCTCCATTTTTAACTCCCCCTCCAAGCAGAGCCTAATAAGGGGACACTAAACGAGATAAATTTACTCATCTAAAAAAAAATTCACTACTTAATATAAGCAAATGACATACCTTTCAAGAAGTTGTCTAATTTCCTCATCTTGAGATCTAGTATTGAGCACCTCTTGGTACCAAGCTTTCCTAAGATCCTCCCAATAGCTACGAGGGCGAGCGATTTCAGCAATCCAGTCAAGATTGGGCTCATTGAATTGTTGGCTATCATCTTCTTCTTCTTCTTCTTCTTCTTCTTCTTCTTCTTCTTCTTCTTCTTCTGTAACTACCTCTCCATGATCATCCTCCTCTCTTCGTTCTCCTTGTTGTTCTTCCCAACTATTATACAACACACTTGCATTATCTTGCATTTCAATATCAACTACACCATTGCAGCTATTGGAATCCCATATACCATGTGATGATATCTCCTCATGATGGTGGTGTTCTTCTTCAATGACTTCGGTATTCATATTTTGCAGGTTCATCGAATCATCCTCATCGAAGCACAACCGTGGTGGTTCTATATTATTTGCTTCCAAATTATACCTATGTGCTTGTTGTTGAAACTCTTGAATTACCATCTTCACATTTAAATGGCTCCTTGTCTCCACTCGATGGGTTGTTTGATCTTCTTGATGACCACTTTGTTGAGATTCATCTTGGTTATCACATCTTATAGTTACTTCCACACTTTGGTTGTGGGTTGTTGCCTCAATCATACAACTCTTAAGCTCAAATTGCCCTTGAGAATTTTGTGAACTCTCTGGTTTAGAGGTTTGGTTCAATATACAAGTGTTATCTTCAACTTGTTCTATCTTCGTTGAATCCTTTTTAGCAATTTTTGTATTGGTAGATTCTTGATTGGTCGTTGCATTGAAGCTCTCCCTAATATATCAATATATACGTCGAGAAATTTAGAGTCAAAATTTTCAATAATCGTCACTTGAAGGCATAAGATCAAATTTCATGATGAGAGTTAGGATAATTTACCTTATATGTGAAATGGAAGGCGTGGGCTTTTTGTTATTTGATTGAGTAGGCCTAGGCAATGATGGTGGCCGATCAACTAACCTTGGTAACGGTGGTCGTCGTTGAGTTTCTGATAGACGTGGTGGTAACGGGAGTTGTGGTGGTTCCTCCCTATACACCTCCCGACGTAGTGATCTAAACTTGAGCAATGACTGCAATCCCATGTCAAACCCATTAGCTGATTATTTTTTGTTCCACAATATTGGTCACGTTACATTCTCAATTATTGTTTTACTAGCTTTATCTTTACAAGGTAATTTTATGAACTTTTTATTTTGTCTCTATTTACATGCATGGTGCAATAGGAGAAATGTAAAGAAGACACGCTTAAATGATGTCAATTTCTTTTTTCTTTTCATAATTGGTACGAATCTTGGAGCCTTAATACAAAAATATGCTAGCTAAAGAATGTAGTTGATTCGATTAAGGTATCGTTTATCTTTGATGACATAACCAATAATAATAATAATAAACAAGTACCTGTATTCGCCCACGTTGGGGGAATCTAGAAACGGCTTGGCGGGATGCCAATGAGTTGACTTCTTTGTACCTCTCTTTCTCCATTTTCATGTACAAATCCATAATGGCTTGTCTTCCCCTTATCCTCGGAGAACAAAGCACCGGACAAACAAACACCCCTTTCTGTTGTTGTTGTTGTTGTTGTTGCTGCTGCTGCTGCTCCCCTCCTATATGATGACGATCTATCCCAACTCTCAAACGGGTTAACGTTTCCCCATATATAGATTGATTACTATTACCTCCTTCAAAATCACAAGTCGCGGAAACATGGTTTGTTTGTGCCCATTTTCGAACGATGTCAGCCACCCTAATCCTCTCCGTTTCCTCGCCATCCGACATACACGGGGCGACGTCCCCACCTCCTTGATCGTGATGTGTGTCGTATTCACAATGCCCTAACCCTAATTCACTCGACACTGAGTTAGTGCTAGATTGATGATCTAGACTCAGGCTTGGGCTTGGGCTTGGGCTCATGCATTGGGTTGATGATGAGCTTTGTTGCTGAGTCGCGTTGTTGTTGTTGCAGTTGCTACAACAACTGCTATTGTTGAGGAGGTTATTGTTGCGAGCCTCTGCCTCACGCCATTTTTGGACCAATGAGGACACGCTGAAGTCACTTTCGGACTGAGTTGGCGAGGTGTCGGCCATTGACGAAGAGGATGAAGGTATCGACGGTAATGCAATCACCTCTGCTCCTTCTGTTGGGAAATAGAATAAAGCAGTCAAACAGAAGTCTCATGTGAAACTGTTTCACCATAAATTTATCGTGAGATGTATAATTTTGTGGTGACGTTCTATAAATAATGGGGTGAGTAATAATTTATTTGGGATGACTCTAATAAAATTCATGCCTTGATAAATTATTGGTCATATATACTCGTATAAAAAGACTTTGTAATGTCACTTATTAGTTATAGTGACATATTGAAAATGTCATCATGTTAACAGTCAATCTCACGATAAGCTATGTGAACAAAAAAATTACTTGGAGATACCCAATATTTGGGGAAACTATTTTTCAGTACCCCAACTTTTCAAAACTCATTTTGAGGTACCCTTACTTTTTGGGTTAGTAATTATTTGGTGCTTTTCCGGCCATCAATTTTATTAAGTGACCAAAATACCCTTATTCTTCTTCTTTAAGCGTATTTCTTTAAAAAATGAAAGAATAAGGGTATTTCGGTCACTTAACCAAATTGATGACCGAAAAAGTACCTAATAATTTCTAACCCAAAAAGTACGGGTACCCCAAAATGAGTTTTGAAAAGTTGGAATACCTGAAAAACATTTCACCAGAAGTTAGGGTATCTCCGAGTAATTTTTTGCCATGTGAAACAGTCTCATACTAGATAAGCAATCAAGATAATGAATTAATCACAAATTTATGTAAATTTCAGCACCTTCATCTTTATCATTGTTGTTGTTGGTGTTGTTAGATTGTTGTTGTGGTTTCGTCGTGATTTCTTTTCCCTTATATGTACTTGGGTTGTGTTTTCCTCTCGGAGATTGGTTGTTGCTGCTTCGCTTTCCCCTCCCCCAACAGCCGGAGCTGGAGCTGGAGCTGGAGCTGGAGCTGGAGCTACTATTGCTTTGGTGATGATCCAAGTTCTCGTCGTCCGGCTCATGAGAGCTCAAGGAGCCTCTAGACGATATCGATATGCATGATTGGAGGTGATCCCTTACCAACTCCTTTAGGTTCTTTTGGAAATTAGATTGGGATTTCACGGTTGTCGAGGGTGGGTTTGGATTCATCCTCCTCTCCCTACGATTGTTGTGATCCTTGAGGACATAACAAAACGACGGTGAGGATGTAATTTCGATTTGGGAAGATGCCATTTCTATTGTTTAGGGGTCGGATCGGTCTATAAGAACAACAACAAACTCCAGTACAGTCCTGCTGATCGTCGTATGTATAAGAAAAGCTCTTCAAATGACAGGAAAAGAGTTAGATTTTGTGGGAAAATGACACAACACCATTGTTAACAAAATGTAGGAGACCCATAACATTTTTGAAATGAATCATAATCATCATATTGTGCGTTTCTTTCCTACACTTTCCGCTGCCTCGTTTTAGTTTGATTTTGTCCCTAATGAAAGCAATGGGAAAATACAAGCAAACTTATTTTTAAGGCAAAAGTTTGGATTAATCATGTCATCAACCTTGGCTTCAGAAATTATGTGTTGTTTCAATTGCCAGTTACTACCATTTCCATACATAGGATTTCCACAAAATATTGAATGAAATGTGATGGCAATGGAAAATTGGTGGATTATTGATCTATGAGTTGGCATTAGAGAGATTTTAGAAATCAAATCCAAAGGTCATGCGGTCTTTACGGATGTGAAATAACATATTCTTTTCGAGTAAATTACGCATATTTACCCTACCTGATATATGTGGTAATAATTTTTGCACACTCCACATTTGAGAAATAATTTTCATTCTACCTAACATTCAGTGAAAGTGGTTTTTAGTGTTAGAATCCGATAACTTGTCATCGGAAATGGAAAAATACAATGATACCCCTATATCACTATGTAAAATTACGATGTTGCCCTTTAATTTGAGAAGGAAAAGACTATGTTGGAGAGTAGAAGACATACATGGTGGTTTGGGAGGGGTTAGGTTTTCATTTTCTGTATGGGAGGGGGGGGGCCGGGAAGAGGAATAAGAGGAATCAGTGGAGTGGTTGGGTTTTAAAATGCCATAACAATTAATACTAAGGGTACAAAAATCATTTCACATTTAATTGAAAGTCAAAGGAAATAATAACTAGTGTATTAAGTTCACTTCATATTTATTTTTTTAAAGTTTACCGGAAAAATCAATAAAAAATCAATTATAACATACCTGAGGGGCTTTAAATTTATGACTACTTAAATGTCAGATGGGGTGAAAATTATTTCTCAAATGTCGGGTGTGCAAAAATTTATGACTACTTAAATTAAGGTAAATGTAATTAACTATATTCTTTTCCAATAAGAAAAGGAAAAACTTCTAATTGTTGAATGTAATAAGTTGCTCGGATACACCTATAGCAAATGAAGGAGGGAGATGACAAAAGATGTCCCACCTAGAATTAGGTTTGGATGGTACACTCGGGTGTACCGAGCATCGTACATAAGTCGGATGATATACTGGTATATCCTAGAATGTCATTGAACATTAGCATAAGTCTGAAAATGAGTTTGACGTACAAGATCCATGTTTCATAATTTATAACTGTAGAAATTTTTACCAAAAACAATACAAAAGATTATATATAAAATTAGGACAAAAATGAAGACTTCTCACACATAGTTATGGACTTACTATAACATTATGCTTAGGTCGTTAAAAAAATACCTACAAGTACTCAAAAATTAAGGTGAAAATATCATAGAAAAGACTTTGAGGGTTCATAATACGAAAACAAGGTTGCTTATAAATTAAGCTAAAAAATGCTTATAAGTTACCTTGCAAATGGACACTAGTAGAGTTATTAAGTACTTTGAAAAAAATCACACCATGTTAATTGAAAAACTTTGAGTGTCCATAAAATTAAAATAGAAAAATATTCATGCAACAATATGAAAATGCTCATACGCTAATCTGAAAATCCCAAATCTATTATCCAATTTTGAATTTAATGGTGCGACTTAAATGGAGTAATACACCTAAGTGCCGCCTAGTTAAGCTAAGTAACTCCAAAAGTTGTAATAATTGGTAGTCTTTACCAGTGGTGGATCTAGATGTTTGAAATAGGGGTGACCATTATACAGTTACACTCACATGATAAAATAAAATCCATAATTTTTACCTGTTAAAAATAAAGAATAATCTAGAAAAATCTTGAAGAGAGACACTAGAAAAATCTCCAAGAAAATTCTAGATCATTTGAGAATATATTGTTGTAAATTAATGTTCTAGATTTTTCCTACCACCACCTCTTTTCTACAACTATAAATATAAGTGGTGGGGTTCTCATATGCATCATCAACAACCAAGAGTTGTAACCCATTCTCCCTAGGGATGGCGATGGGTCGGGCTCGGGCGGGAAGAGTCGCACCCTTGCCCGTACCCATTTTCAAAATCAATACCCTCACCCTTATCCATATTTAGCGGGTACTAAAAGTTAGTACCCTTACCCGTACCTACCGGATATGCGAGTATAACGGGTACTATTTGGGTATAAATATAGATTAAATTATAGCACCTATTTTACACCCATATGCACAAATTTTACGGATCGTATTCGTGTACAACTATAATTTTAGGGCCTGTTTGAGTGCCAGGGGAGGAACTTAGAGGAACCCTAAACTAGCATCTTGATAATAATGCAAACGGAAAAAGGAAGGAAAAAGTGTACTGACTTTAGAGTTTAGATGTAGTGCAATAATATTAATATTGACTATAATTTTTTTTTTCAAAATTATCGGTTGAAAGTGTGAAACAGATTTGGCTAAGTCCAATTGGACGTGGAGTATGGGCTACATGTGCGAGCGTTGTGTGGGTTTTCTAAGTGCGGGTCTGGTCGGGTGGTCACCGGGTCCTCCTTTGTACCCGTACCCGATCCGTACCCGCATTTTTTAAAAAAGTAGTACCCATACCCGTTTTTCCAGGTCGGGTAGGAGCGGGTACCCGCGGGTACGGGTATTATTGCCACCCCAAATTCTCCCTCCATAAATAACAAACGTTTTTCCTTTATACAATCTTTTCTTTATTTTCACGAAACACTTTTCCCTTCAAACACCCAAAAACCTAACAGTGGTATCAGAGCCAAGTTAACCCAAGTCCTCCTATTAAAACCTACATCACCCAAAATCAACCATCAACCTACAAGCCATATCCCAACTCTCAAATAAATTATCCATCAATTCTAACTCCACAAAAATTAAACATGACCTCCCTTCAAACTCCAACCACAACCTTTAACTATCTCCCAAATTTGTGGCCACCAATATTCGATGGGGAGGATTATCAAATGTGGAGTATTCAAATGAAAAAATTCTTTATGTCACAAGGTTTATGAGATGTGGTAGAAAAAGGTTATGATAAACCACCTAAGAAGGAAGATAAGGATGCAAAAGAAAAGAAGAAGGATAGAGAAGAAAAGTCAGATGAAGAGGAAAAATCATCATGGGATGAAAGTAAGGAGGCACAATATCAAGATAACTATAAGAAGGATATTACGACCCTTCATCACATCTATCAAGCAATCACTCTGTTAATCTTTCCAAACATGAAAAACAAACACAAATAAAGAGAGAAAAGAGAAGAAGAATCTATGTATTATTATTGAATGAATGAATGAGAATACAGGATAGATGAATGTATATATAGGCTAGAGGAAAACAAGAAAATAAAGAAAGAACTAACTAACAAACTAATCTAACAGAATAACTAACTAATTATATTTATTATAACATCCCCTCAAGCTTGGAGGTATGTGAAACTAATCCAAGCTTGATTAGAATGTAATTTTGTTGAGAAGATGGAAGAATCTTTGTCAGTACATCTGCAAGCTGTTCCTGGGTTGGAAGATGCGTAAGCTGGAGTAATCCTTTAAGCACCTTTTCTCTTGTGAAATAACAATCGATATCAATATGTTTCGTTCTCTCATGGAACACTGGATTTTTTTCCAATGTGTATGGCTGACTGATTATCACAAAATAAGGTGACGGGCTTGAGAGATTGAACCCCTAATTCCTCCAGCAATCGAACAATCCAGGTCACTTCTGAAGCTGTCTGTGATAAAGCTCAAACTTCTGCTTCTGAAGATGATCTTGATATTGTTCCTTGTTTCTTGCTTTTCCAACTTATTGGAGAATCTCCCAGAAGAATTAAGTACCCAGTAATTGATCTTCGAGTAAAAGAACAAGCTCCCCAATCTAAGTCTGAGAATGTTGAAGGAGGCATACCATAGCACTGACAAGGTAGTATCCATTAAACTTCAAACTTTGTGGAAGGGCTTCGATACCTTATTAATAAAGGAGGATGAAACCGTTCAAGCATACTTCGATCGTGTCACTAGCGTAGTAAATAAAATTAGAATATATGGAGACATGATCGAAGATAAGAAGGTGATACAAAAGGTGCTAAGGAGCCTTCTACCAAAGTTTGAACATATAGTGGTTGCAATAGAATAGCAGGGTCTCTCCAAGCACATGAGGAGAGAATGCGCAGATTTACACAATAGCCACTAGAGTAGGCTTTTCAAGCCAAATTAAAATTCTCCAACTGTAAGAATAAAAAGGAGAACATCCATGGTAGAAATTTTCAACATAAGAAGACATCATCCAATAACCATGGTTGGGGGAGAGGAAATTATAAGAATCAAGGAAGTCATGGAGATCAAAAATCAGACCTGTACTACAAGATATGCAAGATGACTAACCATAATACAAAGGATTGTCGGTTCAAATTCAAAAAATGTACATGTCACATACATCATGTACGGGATAATAAGAACTGACAACGTGATGAGGCAAACTTCATGGAGAGAGGCGACTCAAGTGAAAACGTATTCTACTCCTGCCTGAATGTCACACAAGAGGGGCAAGACTAACGGTACGTGGATAACGGTTGTTCCAACCATATAACAGGAAATAGAGATTCCTTCGTAGAGTTGAATGAAGACATAAAATTCAACATCACGCCCCGGTGACGAAAGAACACGCGAGGCAGCTGGAAAAGGAATAATTGCGGTAAAAGCCGAAAATGGTTCGACCAAGTATATTCAAGACGTCTTATACGAACCTGGTCTAGTTCAAAATCTCATAAGTGTGGGCCAGCTCATTCAAAAAGGCTATAAGGTGAACTTTGATGACAATATATGCATCATAATTGACAAGAAGAGGAACCAAGTGATAGCATCCATCTCAATGGAGCCCAACAGGATTTTTCCCTTATCAATGCCAACGAATGGGAAGACAGCCCTTTGCTCAATCATAGATGCTACAACCTTATGCATCAAAGGTATGGTCATCTAAACCTTGATAGTCTTAAAGTTTTGAAGCGAAGGAATATGGTTATTGGCTTGCCCACAATAGAAACAATAAGAATATATGCGAGGGCTGCATAATGGGAAAAATGCATAGATTACCATTCACGAAAACCACATGGAGAGCTAAAGCCCCCCCTACAATTGGTTCATGTCGACATTTGGGGTCCAACACGTGACCCTAGCTTGGGTGGCAAAAGATATTTCTTGTTGTTCGTGGATGTCTACATTCGCATGATGTGGGTGTACTTCCTTAAACAAAAATCTGAAGCTTTCTCATACTTCCAACAATTTAAGGCCCTCACAGAAAAGCAAAGTGGGCATAATTTGAAAATATTGAGAACGGATCGTAGGAGAGGATTTCATCAAAATGAATTTGATTATTTCTGTCGAAAGCATGAAATCAAGAGGGAACTCACTGTAAGACGCAGTCCACAACAAAATGGATTTGCATAGAGGAAGAATAGAACAATAGTCGAGATGGTCCGTAGCATGTTGCAGAATAAAAACGTCCCGAAGAACTTTTGGGCGGAAGCTGTAAACACAATTGATTATGTTTTCAACTGGTCTCCCACAAAGGCAGTTACCAATAGAACACCATACGAAGCGTGGTTCAACAGGAAGCCAAAGGTGAATCATCTCAAGGTATTTGGCTGCATAGCATATTCACACATCCCAAAAAAGAGTCACAATATGAAGACATTCAAATTCAAGAAATAAGAGAAGGACGACGCTCTAACAATAGTTCATCTTCAACTCTATTTCTTCATGGAGGGAGCTCAATATGTCCCCTTATGGAGTCAAGCGATTCTCCACAGCCTACTCGAAGGTCTCAATGAGAAAGACGACTGCTTGCTTATCTACAAGACTATGAGTGCAACCAAGTAATTACAATATTTTTTACTAGTGAGCCAGCAACATTTCAAGAAGCATCCCAGGACGAAAAATGGATCGAGGCTATGAACGAGGATATCAAAATGATTGAGAAAATGACACGTGGCAACTAGTGGAGAAGCCTCATGACAAAGATATCATTGGGCTCAAGTGGGTCTACAAGATCAAATACAATGAAGATGGCTCAATCCATAAGTACAAAGCACGATTGGTCGCCAAAGGATACTCGCAGCAATCAGGGATCGACTTCAACGAAACATTTGCTCCAGTAGTTCGCATGGAGACAATAAGAACAGTGCTTGCCATTGCAACACAACTAAAACTACAAGTATTTCAGCTAGATGCCAAGTCCGCATTTTTAAATGGCGAGCTTGAAGAAGAAGTATACGTGGAGTAACCCCAAAGGTACGTGATTGAAGGAGAAGAAAACAAGGTATATCGGCTAAAGAAAGCACTATATGATCTCAAACAAGCACCACAAGCTTGGAATAGTAAAATCGATTGGTATCTCCTTCACAATGGATTCGAAAATAGTCCAAGCGAGCCATCCCTCTACATCAAGACCCAAGGGAAGGATCTTATAATTTTGTGTCTCTATGTTGATGAACTTATATGCACAGGCACAAATAAAAAAATGATCCAAGATTTCAAAAAGGATATGATGGTGGAATTCGAGATGACATATTTGGGCCTCATGAAGTACTTTCTTAGGATGCAAGTGAAGCAAAGCTTAGGAGAGATCTTCATCTCTCAAGAGAAATATATTGAAGATCTGCTTAAAAAGTTCAATATGTTGGATTGCAAGCCAATATCAATACCTATGGCTACAAATGAAAAACTCTCCAAAAATTATGATAGGGAAAAGGTAGATGGATCACTCTACAAAAGCCTGGTCGATTCGTTAATATATCTAACGAACACTCGACCAGACATTATTCATGCGGTTAGTATCGTATCCCGATTCATGAGCGAGCCAAGTAAAGCTCACTTCATAGCAGCTTTGACAAGGCCGCAAGCGCACGGTGTACGTAGTAGCACGTCAAGGTCGATCCCACAGGGACTCACTTAGCATCTCAATAAACTAATCTCTATCTCGATTGCTAAGCTAATCAGATTTTAGGTTTCGAAAAAGGTTTAACAACTAATCAAACTAATAAAGCAAGGAAAAATCAATCAAAGGTTCTAATCAAGAGAGAAAGATTTCTAGGGAGATGCTAACCTAACAACAAGTTCGATTACTAAAACCTAGCCTGCACAATCATACATTCAAGAATGAATCAAGAATCGACAACCTCTGAATTCTATCGCCCTTTCGATGTTAAATAGAATTATTCTAAATAACTAATCAACAACTTTCGTGTGCCTTTTAGGTTAAACAGAATTGAAGGTCTCAAAAGGTCAGGTTATCTAATGATTCCCCAGTTCACTACTCCTTTCTCAACTTTCGCAAATCTAGGTAGATAGGTTGGTAGTCAGATTACCCTAATTCACCTTTCGGTACTTTTCAGGTTAATCTCAAACATACAAATATTCAAGGCCTTAAGAATACTCATAAACATGGAAAACACAACCTTCTATTGATTCTAATCAAGAATTCATGCACAAACTAATAATATTAAATCAAACTACATTGTTTCGGGTTGCAAAACCCTAGAATTCAAGGAAACTACTCACTCATGTTCAAGAAAAGTACGACACAAGTTCCAAACATCATAATTGATTCTCAAAACAAAGAAAGAAATCCAAAAAAGAAAGATAAACCACGAAGAATACAACCGTCAAGCCTTTCGATCCCGTGGTGGAGTCTTCCTCGCGAGCGTTGATGGTTTCTTCCCGAATCTTGATCTTCGCTTCTCTTTGAATCGATCTTAATCTTGAATCTTGATGGAGAACTGAGGAGTAGATGGGGTTATTAGGGTTTTTTTCTCTCTTGACAGCCTCAGAACGAAGGCAGAATGATAGAATAATGAATGACTCCCTAAAAACCGTCGCTGCCTTGCTTTTCTCCTCGCGAAAACAACCGACTTACACACGCAGTCTGCCTCGGTCCGTACAGTCTGTACAATCCGTACACGAACCGTGGCGAGCCCCACGGGCTGACCGTGGTGGCCTCTGGTTGCCCAGTTTCAGCTCCGTTTGCGTTAATTCATCCTACGGTCTGTTATTGACATTTGGAGGTCCGTGGTGTCATGGAATCTGCCAAAAATTTTCCCAAAGCTGGTGTTTTGTTCCCAAATCTGCAAGTTTTCATCAAAAATAACACCGAGCATAATAGAGAAATAGGGGGTATAAATCAAGATTTACACATAAAATTATCCTTAATTCACTATCGAAAACCCCTAGAAACATAGCCATAAAACGCAGTTATCAAATCCCCCCATGCTTACTCCTTGCTTGTCCCCAAGCAAGTACAAGACTCAAAACACAATGAAAGGACTAAAAAAGAAAAAGAAACCTACTCACACCTCCTCTAATAAAAAGGCAATGTAAGAATACCAAAGCAAGCATACACTCAAGGACTCCCTGGCGAGAATAAGATTCAATTAGAAATGAAAATTGTTGTTCGAAATAGAATCACATGTCAAGAAGTAACACAACTAATCCATCACAACTCAAATGCAATTTAATTCCATTCACATGCTTGGCGAACTAGTTGAGATCGATAGGACCTCACTTTAGGGTATGTGGATCACTCCCCTCGTGTGTTTTCAAAAGATATATAGGTTCACTCAAAACCTTTAACCAATGTAAGCACACAACCATAAGCTTGACAAGACTCTCAATTCTCTACCGCTATAGACAACTTGCACAAATGTTAATTATGAGGACTTTTCAAGGGTTGCAATGGGGCTTAGGTGTACGGAAAGGAGGGAAATCATTTAAGAAATGTGGAGCTAAAAGCCAAGGACCTAAAAAGCAACATTCTAATATATAAAACACAACACCTCTTACTTCACACCGCAATGAAGCTCACATATACCCCCATCGAAGAAAAGTAAGGGAGGAGTTAATATAATAAAAAAAAAACCGCCATGTTATTCTCCTTATTCATCAAAGCTTCGCTTTTCTTTTTTTTTTTAAATTTCTTTCTTCTTTTACTTTTCAATATTTTTTTTTTCAATGAATAGCATGAATAAGTAAAGATTTACTCTTTCCCCTTCATCAAATTATAACCTTGAACGAAAAGAGGGGATAAATAACGATTATGAGCAATGCTTCCCTCATCAAGCAAACTAACCAACAAAATCACCAACAATTAGACTACAAAACTGTCCCCTAACTGAATTGTTGCTCCACTAACTTGGCTAAAGGGTATGGGATTAAGAACAGGTCAAGGGCGCGCAATATAGGGTAACAACAAGACAGGAAAAATGGTTAGTAAAGGGCTAGCAAAAAGAAGTCAAGATGTCGGGGTGGCTTTTTGGCTTTGTGGCTACAAGATGGGCCTCAATCATATTAACACAATGCATAAGTCAAATGCAGTTTCAAAGAGAGTCGAATCAAGTTCTAGAGATGCAAACTTGGTAAGGTCACACTCAAAAGAATATGAGACTATAAAAATAATAGTGTTTTAGGCTCAAGAAGTCTCACGGGTTAACCTACCACAATCACTGCAACTAGTTCCTTTGATGAACCAAACACAAGAACTTCATTATCATGCACAAGAATTGATCAAGACTAGATGAATCACAAACAGGACAAGCAACTTAAGTCAAACAAACAACCGAGTTTCTCCTATCATCCAAATCAAACCAAGAATCTCATGAGTACATACTTGCAATGACAATCCAAACACACACCTCTTAAAGGGAAAAAACTATCCTAGTTTTTTTATTTATTTTTTAAACTTTTAGCAAGAAAGCAAGAAGACTACTCATATATGCAACCTAGATGCAAATTCAATGCCTAATAAACACAAAAAGAAACTAAGAAATATGAAACTATAAATGTAAGTCTCACTCAAGCACATGATTTCAAGACAACCAACCCAAACCCCCCTCCCCCCCCCCCCCCCCATGCTTTGACAAAGCAGTGTCCGTAATGCATTTCGAATAAGGGTAGCATGCACAAGAGGGAAACGACATAATACATCACACTCTAAAAAAAACGAAGAAAATTAAAGGAACGAAATAAAACCTAATAAAACAATTAAACGCTTGGGTTGCCTCCCAAGAAGCGCTAGTTTAACGTCTTAAGCTAGACGAAACTCACCTCAGATGCAGTCAACGCTCTTAGAAGCTTGTCAAACTCTGCAACATGCGGTTCACAAGCCTGCAGATAAAAGAGCAACAAAATAATCATGGCAAAGAATGTTAGTTGCACTCTCTCAAATAAGTCAAAAATACTAGAAAAATCAAAAGAATCAAAATAAGTAGTCCACATGATTTTTCTAGCTGAGTCCTCTAAGCATTTACAATATGGATCAAGATAGGGATGAAACCCTCCTAAAGTGCCTAAGGACAAATCAAAGACATTGTTGATCCCCTTAATCACAGTCACATCACAAGAGTCAACCTCACATCCCACATCAACATGAACATCAATGGTCTTTTCACAGGGGATGGGCTCCTCAAGGTTCTTAGGGGCAAGAGAAGGTGGTGAACAAAGCATAGAAGCATGGAGTACATCATCATATTCCTCGCTTGAAGGATCCAATCCACCCACAAACCCCTCACAAGACTCCTCATCAATAGCATCAATTGACTCATGACAAACATCATCATCATACCTAGCATCAAACCTATGGGAATCACTCACCTCAAATCCAATCGACTGAGAAAAAGGTAAGGATGCATTAGGAAAAGTAAAGACACCATCAGTAGTGTCTCTAGGTAAGCTAGGATGAGAAAAAACAATAGTTGGAAAAGATGACTTATAAGGGTCAACTATTTCCTCTATTTTCTCTAGACAAGCTTCCAACTTATCTTGTTGCTCTAGTACCGGCCCTCATCAAAATGTCAAGTCTAGCTAAATTAGGACATGTAGATTCATCATGGTCAAAAGAATTACACAAACGACAATAAGGCAAACAATGGGGTTGAGTATATAATCTAGCATGAGATGCACAAGGATTAGAGTAAGAGTAACCAGATGCACAAAAAGAATTCTCAAAATCAAGTGTATCACGTTCAAGCCACTCAAGCAAACTCCAAGCTTCATCAACAGTTTCAGCATAGAAACCAAAATACTCTAATAAAGTACGAGTCTCACTATTCACCCCCTCGGCAACAATGTCAAGAATATCTGATATCCCAGGCACAACACCACATAGAACAGGACATGCACGTAATCGCTCAAAATAGTGCCAAAATAATTCCTGCTCAAATTGGGGAAAATCAAGAATTGCCATTTTTTTGTTTTTTTTTTTGAAAAGATCAAAGACAAAAAGAAAAGAAAAATAAAGAAAAAGAAAACAGCTTAGTCAACCTAAGAGGTTCGTTTACCGACTGCTAGGGACAGAGTCCCCGGCAACGGCGCCAAAAACTTGACAGGGCCGCAAGCGCACGGTATACGTAGTAGCACGTCAAGGTCGATCCCACAGGTTTTGGAAAAGTTTTAACAACTAATCAAACTAATAAAGCAAGGAAAAATCAATCAAAGGTTCTAATCAAGGGAAAAAGATTTCTAGGGAGATGCTAACCTAACAACGAGTTCGATTACTAAAACCTAGCTTGCACAATCATACATTCAAGAATGAATCAAGAATCGACAACCTCTGAATTCTATCGCCCTTTCGATGCTAAATAGAATTATTCTAAACAACTAATCAACAACTTTCATGTGTCTTTTAGGTTAAACAGAATTGAAGGTCTCAAAAGGTCAGGTTATCTAATGATTCCCCAGTTCACTACTCCTTTCTCAACTTTCGCAAATCTAGGTAGACAGGTTGGTAGTCAGATTACCCTAATTCACCTTTCGGTACTTCTCAGGTTAATCTCAAACATACAAATATTCAAGGCCTTAAGAATACTCATAAACATGGAAAACACAACCTTCTATTGATTCTAATCAAGAATTCATGCACAAACTAATAATATTAAATCAAACTACATTGTTTCGGGTTGCAAAACCCTAGAATTCAAGGAAACTACTCACTCATGTTCAAGAAAAGTACGACACAAGTTCCAAACATCATAATCGATTCTCAAAACAAAGAAAGAAATCAAAAAAAGAAAGATAAACAACGAAGAATACAACCGTTGAGCCTTTCGATCCCGTGGTGGAGTCTTCCTCGCGAGCGTTGATGGTTTCTTCCCGAATCTTGATCTTCGCTTCTCTTCGAATCGATTTTAATCTTGAATCTTGATGGAGAATTGAGGAGTAGATGGGGTTATTAGGGTTTTTTTTTCTCACTTGATGGCCTCAGAACAAAGGCAGAATGATAGAATAATGAATGACTCCCTAAAAATCGTCGCTACCTTGCTTTTCTCCTCGCGAAAACAACCGACTTACATACGCAGTCTGCCTCGGTTCGTACAATCTGTACAATCCGTACATGTACCGTAGCGAGCCCCAAGGGCTGACCGTGGTGGCCTCTGGTTGCCCGGTTTCAGCTCCGTTTGCGTTAAATTCATCCTACGGTCTGTTCTTGACATTTGGAGGTCCGTGGTGTCCTAGAATCTGCCAAAAATGTTCCCAAATCTGGTGTTTTGTTCCCAAATCTGCAAGTTTTTATCAAAAACAACAACACCGAGCATAATAGAGAAATAGGGGGTATAAATCAAGATTTACACATAAAATTATCCCTAATTCACTATCGAAAACCCCTAGAAACATAGCCATAAAACGCAGTTATCATGCTTAAAGAATTTTGAGATACATCAAAGGAACGACGAGTTATAATCTTCTATACAAAACAGAGGAAGACCCCAAACTCAAGGGGTACACAGATAGTGATTCAGTTGGGTGCATTGATGATCGAAAAAATACAAGTGGATATTTGTTTCAACTCGGTTCCAAGGCTATTCCCTGGATATCCAAGAAGTAGCCAACCATAGCATTGTCAACTACAAAAGCGGAGTACATTTCAGCTACAAGTGCAGCATGTGAAGCAGTATGACTGAGATTACTAAAGGATCTACAACAAGGCGATGAAGAACCAACGTCAGTTCTCTGTGACAACATGTCAACAATAGCAATGACGAAGAATCCTATTTTCCACAGTCGCACAAAGCACAATGAGATTAGGCATCACTTCATTCACGAACTCGTGGACAAAGGCGAAATCAAGCTTGAGTTTTGCAGAACAGATGAACAACAGGCAGACATATTCACAAAAGTGTTTCCAAGTGAGAAGTTCAATTACTTCCTAGAGTAGATCGGGGTTCGAGATTTTTCTATATTAAGGGGGAGTGTTAAAAATAAAGAATAATCTAAAAAAACTTGAAGAGAGACACTAGAAAAATCTCCAAGAAAATTCTAGATCAGTTAAGAATATATTATTGTAAATTAATGTTCTAGATTTTTCCTACACCACCTCCTTTCTACAACTATAAATATAGGTGGTGATGTTCTCATATGCATCATCAACAACCAAGAGTTGTAACCCATTCTCCCTCCATCAATAACAAAAGTTTTTTCTTTATACAATTCTTCCTCCATTTCCACAAAACACTTTTTCCTTCAAACACCTAAAAACTTAACATTACCTTTAATTTTACTAACTTTTTTCTTTTTTTCTTTGGCTTAGGGTGGCGATGGCCACCCCCAAGCTCAATGAAGATCCGTCAATAGTCTTTATATCCATTTACATATCATTCAATAATTTACATCGTAAAAGAAACAAAAATGTAGAATGCAAATACTCCCCTTATTTCCTCGGTTAAGATTCATTCATTAGTAAGAACTCATACATCAAAAGATTAAATTGAAAGGTATGGTATATAAGTCAAGTGGGTCAGTCCTCTTAAAACCAATTAGTTTTAAGATGGAATCTCATTTAATTTGTTATTATAGGTTTTGGTTGAAGTGAGCTTCCGCTTTGGATCTCACCAACACCCTCAATATATATTACATGCATTGAAATTTATACTCCAAGATATTTGTAAGTAAAGCACAAATTATAAGAATATGTAATAAATTGCATTGTTTGCATTATGCCCTACCCTTTTTCTTTTTACATCCACCAAGAGTTGAACCTTGGTAGGTAGCTTGGAATATAGAAGTAATCATCTAGCTACCACCTTTGGTACCTTTTCTAAGACCGGTAAATTTGGCCCGTCTATTGGGCCCTATCTTAGGAATAACTACCATCGAACTTAATAGGCCGATACTAAATTGACCATAACATACATGGTCCATCAGTCCCACAATTTTCACCAATAGTCTACCATATGTTTGGTACCATCGTTCGGTAAAAAAAAAAAAAAAATCACTTGGTAAGTTGAGCCACTCTGGCCCACTCACTGGGTCACCTATCTCAGGTAGAGCCCAATGGACCAACCAACCCATAGGGAAGGCGAAAACCAAGTTTGCAGGTTTGTTTGTTGTTTTTAAAAATCGATCTCAGAATCTATAGGATACCATAATACAGTTGATACCAACTACTAAGAGCTTATCGGTACTTAGGTACTTAGTTTGGAATTGGTTGTAAAGGCCTATGTGTGTTGTAAGACCACTACTAACGATGAGATTTTCTTGAGTGATAGCATACCAATGGTAAGTCACAATTATCATAGGTGAGATTTTCATTTCTCACCTGGTTGAGTGTGTGAGAAAATTGCAGACCTTCTTTAGTTAATTAATACTATTTATTTATTTTTCCAATTTCTGGTACTTTGGGCATAAATGGACTAAAAGATATATGTTTATGTTTTTAATTAAATGTAGTTTAATGGATGGATGACTCGCTACAGTAAAAACCTTCCATTTTCAAGTGAGTGGTGAATCAACTTTATAATATTTTATTGGATGAATGGATCAAATATTTCCTACCATTGATAATGACCTAAGTCTTCATGCTTGATTGAATTTGGTGCTCGCTCATGGAAAAGCACAGCTACGATCAAAGCTTGGACTCGTGCTAAGCCCAAAGCTCGGGTCAACTTGATTTATATTATTTATTTAATTTAAAATTTCCAAATTTCAAGCCAAAATTGAGTAAATTTCTAGATTTTTATGCAACCAGAAGAAAACATTTGTTTTATAACAAGGGCATAATTAAGCTATGCCTAAACATTAGCACCGGCAAAAATTTGACCGATGCGAATCTCGAATCCATCTTAATTAAATTTGGTCCAAAGTCGATTTTGACATGGGCTAAATTGACCGGATGATCGGACCTAATATTTCTCTTTTTCCTACTCTTCGAACGGGATTTTAACCCGAATTTAATCCCGTCCCAAATTATCCGACCCAAAAAACCAGCTCCGTACATTAATTACTCGTCTGAATTTTGACATTAACCAAATTCGACCAATCTGAATTAAATTCAGACGGTTGGCGCTATAAAGACAGAAAGCCCTACTAAGAGCAAGAGCAATGCAAAGTTCCATCCATGGAACTTTTAATTTCTCTCTCCTCTCTCTCTCCTCCATCTCATCTTTTTCCTTAATTTTTTTCCCGATTTCAAAGCATTCCAAGACATTAATGGAATGTATTCACATCATCAAAATTCCATAACTAAAGTTCTGTATTGCTCTTGCTCTAAAGCTAATATGCCAAAGGAGCAAACCAAGAAACATTAGGCATCATTTATTGGCTGAAATGTACATAAGATGCAAAGCTCTATAAGATCAATGTAGGAAAAGAGAATGAGTATTTTGAGTATTGACAAATGAAACATTATATACAGTGAAATAACTAAATGTTTGGACACAGAAACAATCAAACTTCACTCCTTTAATTCTGGACCAGATTTCGCTTCTGCAACAGGGACCTTGCACAACATGAGCACGCGCGAGATGAAGCATTTTCATGAGATTGATCTAGAGGGAGAAACATCACAATCGATAAGAAAAGCAATTGGAAAAGACCAATATATATTACATGCACCTGTAGTTTATGCTTCCAGATATGTGCGAGTGAAGAATTACACTATTGAGAGTAAACACCCTGGTGTATGCAAGTGAACAATGACCATATTTCGAACATAAACTCTAAGAGCATGCAATAAAGTGCACTTTTGGGACCCATTCTTTAGGGCAGTTGAAAATATGTAGTTAGTTACCTAGTTCAGTGCAGGCGAGTATAGGTAAGTGTATGTAATATAAGTTACATGCAATGTTGGTTAGAAACGTGTAAGCGACATCTATAGTTATGGTTTATATAGTTGAGTATACACTAGAGATTATACCTGTCAATTCGGGCAGGTCGGGTTCGGTATGCCCTATATTCCAGGTTTGTTATACTTTAGGTTTGAAAAAGTGGGCCGGTCTCGGGTCGGGTCAGCTTTTTCCAAGAGTGCTTGAGATAATATATAGACCCCACATTAGTGGGACTACACCGGGGTTTTATCATGGCTAGACAGATGATAAAATACGCAAGCAAGATTCAAAAGAATGGGTTAAATTACAATTTAGCTTGCGGGATTTTCAACAGCGAAAGAAAAAAATGGCCGACGAATCCCACCACAAAATAGGGCAACTAAAGGGAGAAATGTAGGAGAAATTCAACGAGACTTCTATTAAGAACAGTAGCCTAAAATTTTGGACCGGCATCCGATGACGAATCGAAACATATTGCAAGCTGAAACTGTATATCAAAAATTAACCATCTCTCCCAATTTAGACCTTCCTAACATTTAACATCTCATGCAACTCTGCCCTCCATGACTTTTTTATATAACATGTCAGTTAGAAAGCAGTATTTATCTCAGACCTAATGTGTGAGGAAAGTGTATTAAACAAGCAATTTAGAGATTGATGTTTCGAGTTTCCACTTACAATATTGCATAGACAATGGACTATGGGTTATCCCATCTGCCACTGCATTCAACAAATCAGTGAAACACAATTAGTCGATTAGGCAATCACACAGTAACTTATCTAGCAGGGTGATATATTCGGAAAACAGAGATATAATATAATATAGACAGAGTAATACTCGTGTGAAAAGACCCATAATATCAATATACCCTTCCCTAAATTTCGTAATGTGCTTTCTAGTAACCATACTTGACTGCAAAACACTCCCATGCAAGAATGACTAAAATTTCACAGTTAGGTATGCGGTACGCCTATTGGTTCCATACCCCATTCTGAAGTTATTGATCCTAATCCTATTACTCAAGCCAACTTTCACTTGACGTATAACCTAATGAGTGACACATACTGATATCTTTTGTTATGTGTGCACCCTGCAGTTGGTAAAGGAAAAAACATTATTTTTGCAAGTTTTCTACCTCTGACTCTTCCATTCATTTGATCCAAACAGCTCTCTCTCTCTCTCTCTCTCTCTCTCTCTCTCTCTCTCTCTCTCTATCTCTTTCACACACACACACACACACACAGACTTTAGTTTCTAACATGCCAATTGATTCACTACTCCATGCCAAAGTTAAAAGCTCTAAACTCTATCACAAGCAAAAGAGCCCCTGAGACCTCTTTAGCTGAAATATCAGTCGATCACAAAAGCTTCTACAGCTGTGAAAGAGGAATAACTTTCCGATTTTAAAGGATCAGAAAACCCGACAAAAAAAATACAGTATTAACTAAACCTAATCACTCTTACCTTCAGCGCTGGTTCACCGCTATTACTGCTAGTTGACTGCTTTGCTTTTGCAGCCTGTGCACGGACTGCTCTTCCAACAGCTGACTGCTCAAATTGCTGCTGCCTGCAGTTTAAGAAAAGATTAAAACAATTAGAACTGCATCAGACATAAATTGCATCGTTAAGGTCACTTTACATCTCACTGATGGTCTTGAAACATACAACTCTTGAATTGGAGAGTCAATAATATGGTATATGCTAAGGGAAGGTCTGGAGAAGAACTGTCAAATTCTTTTGTTAATTACACATATCAGTTCCCAGTCATACATAATAGCAAATCTCTAAGGGTACGTTTGTCATTTGGTTGGTCAAAAACCTGGGGGAAATTATCAATTTTTCAAGGTTGACTTATTTTCCTCATGTTTGGTTGTAGGCTGACATTGGGAAAAACTTTACGCGGGACCCACCATTTCCTACATTTTCCAAAGGAAAATTTTCCTTGGGGGGGCAAAGGGAATTTTTTCTCGGGGAAATCTTTCCGGTAAAGGGAAATTTTTACCGGGTAAATCTTTCCCACGGAAAACTTACCATGGAAAATTTTCCTTATGGTTCCTACCAAACACTCCCTAAGTGTATCATTATCTCTTTTCCCATTTTATTGTGGAAGTGAGGAACCCGTCTGATTTTAGAGCAAGGTATCAAGATGAAATCGACAATAAGAACATTGTATTTTGCAATGAGCTGAACGAAAGAAACCCAGAATCTAGTTCACTTGATTAAGTCTCAACGATTTCAACTTTAACAAGGCCGGCAAGATTATACTCCTATACGGCTCAAAATGTAGAAACTCCCAACTTTTCTATGTTCTTTCCAGCATCCTAGAATTCTGATTGCATTTAGCAGTTAGTTTCATATTGTCCTGTATCAATTCCTATCAAACTATCCATATAGATTTTACAGAAAAGAAAAGTAGGACAGAGATAAAACAGTGACTGTGAATTTTGTCAGTTTCTAAACCAAACGCCAAATCAAACCCTACCAAAGTCACCACCATGGCCAGAAATGGTTTCAATCTAACCTAATAAAAGTTTAAACGTTCTAGGCATCATCTACCCACCATTCTCACATCCGTCCAACAAAATCAACCAATTTAGACACACGAATTGCGACAACTACAATCATTCAGAAACAAGGAAATTCAGCGAGAACAATTCCAAAACTCAAGGAATCATCATCAAACACGTCCAGCCAATTCAAAATGAAGTCAATGAAGAAGACCGTAAATCTAAATCACAAATATCGAATCCAAAGGCGGCGAAAATGAACAGAAGCAAAACCAAACCAATTCGAATCAGATGAAACCAAATCAAATCAAAAGAGGAGTTAATGGAACGCTGAAAACATCATACTACGCATCATATGCATCAGTCTCACATCCGCCCAACAAAATCAACCAATTTAGATACTCGAATTGTGACAACTACAATCATTCAGGCATGACAAAATTCAACAAGAACCATTCCAAAACTCAAGCGATCATCATCAAACACATCCAGCCAATTCAAACCGAAATCAATGAAGAAGACCGTAAATCTAAATCACAAACATCGAATCCAAAGGCGGTGAAAATGAACAGAAGCAAAATCAAACCAAATCAAATTGGAAGAGGAGTTAATGGAACGCAGAAAACATCGCACTACGCATCATTCTCACATCCGTCCAGCAAAATCAACCAATTAAGATACACGAATTGTGACAATTATCATTCAAGCATGAGGAAATTCAACGAGAACTATTCCCAAACTCAAGCAATCATCAAACACATGACGAAAATCATATTGCGAGAGGAGTTAATCGAAAGCTGGAATCATCGCACTACAGCATCATACACAGCATTCTCACATCCGTTCAACAAAATCAACCAATTTAGATCATTCAGACATGACGAAAATCAACGAGAACGATTCCAAAACTCAAGCAATCATCAAACACATCCAGCCAATTCAAAACGAAGTCAACGCGCAGACAACGAAAACGAACAGGAAACAAAATCAAATCAAACCAAATCAAATCAAATCAAAATTGAGAGAAGAGTCAATTGAATTACCTGCGTTCGGCTGCTTCTGCGGCTTTGGCGCGAGCTTCTTCGGAGGCTTTGCGTTCTTGCTCCTTTTTCTCCTCCGACATCCCGCTGCCGAAGCATGCGGATGCGCCTTGACCCATCGATTTCGCTCTTCTTCGATTAACCTAAAAGAGGTTTGATTGAAGGATTCAATGCAGCTTCCATGGCTTCCGTTGATGGATTGAGTTATTATATCCAGACATGGCTACACGACCAATTCGTTCGTTGTATTTCAATCTCTACTCTCACCGTCCCAAATCTCAATCTCTGTTCTTTAGTCAAAAGGATATGGATAATTTTGAAAATTTTTTTTTTATTTTTTTCAGGTGGGCACATTAAATTTAGACCTGTCAATTCGGGTGGACGGACGATTTCAGATTGGGTTTGGTACGGGTCAATTTCCACACTTCGGGGGTGTTCAAGTCGATGTTTAGGTTGGGTGAAATTCTATCGGGTCTAAATTTTCTAGTATATATCGTTAAAATTGTGTTCAAAACCTACAAAATTCATACGGATTCGGTTCGAAACATCGGGTCAAATAAAATATTGGTAGGTTTGTTGGGATTATTTCAAGAGTATAGTGGATTATATAACATGAAAAGTTAAGGTAAGCATGAGTCGTGCTGGCAACTAAAGAGCTAAATTAAGATTTTTAAGCTCAACACGAACCGTATTGAGATAATACAGACCGTGTTGCTCTAACACGGACCGTGATGACCCTGTTATGGACCGTGTTGAGGCCCAGATTCTTTTTAATCCTCCAACGACTATATAATCCTCATCATTAAGGTGTAATTTCGTATTAACACCATATTTAAGACCCCAACAGTTATATTATCTTTAGTCCATATGATCAATTGATTTAGTCAAGATCAAGATACTCATTAAGGACCTTAATCTAGTCATTTGAGCAAACCATTATCTAATCATAACATTTTATTCTTGTATAGACTGCAGTTATACTTTAGTGAATCAAGTGAGAAACAAAATTATTTTAAGTATGCTAAGTCAGTAAGTTTTATCCATCTGAACATTTACGGTATAGTAAATCATTCTTAAGGAAAAATAAAATCGTTCGTGACTCTTAACAATATCCAAGCAAGATAAATATTTGGTTATTATGTTCAATCTCCGTCTTGTTATATATACCGCAAGAGGATCATGAAGGCAAGAGAAAACGATGAAGTTTCCGCCGGTTAAACATCACTTTCTCCAACAAGGTCTATATTTGAATGATTAAGCCGAACTGTGTAGCTAACCAAACAACCGCTCCATCTGCCTCCCTACAAACGCGATGGATTGTTGAATAATCGAAATGTTGGAGCAGGAATCTAATGTCATCAACGAGCTTACTAGTAGACAAAGGGATTTCACAACTCCCGTGGACCGCATCGGTGACAATTATATTACCCCTCCCACTACAATATTAGTAACACCTCTTAATAACTCATATTTAATATCATTACGCATTACAATCGCTTCAGCTATCAGATTCAAAACCTTTCCTAAATTTAAAGAATTGCAAGCAATACATGCACCCCTCTGCTCACGAATGACAATTTCAGCGCTGAAATTGGTTTTAACTCCATCAAAATTAAGCTTCATCACATTGAAAAGGGGGGAGGAGGGGTCTAGGCCACCCAATATGATTTCGAAGGGGAATTTAGAATATTAAGTTCCATACGGATGTCTTCAAGAATGTTATCTAATCTTAATATAATTTTCAATATAGCGTCCACTTTTTTTTAACCCTAATGAGAGTTTGAACTGGATTTGGGCGCACATTTCGGAAACAAGCTCCTTACGCGCCTTCCGTAAGCTTCATAAGAGAGCAGTTATTCTGTCAAGGTTTCAAAATTGATTATTTTGGCGGAAATCAGATAACACTTTCAACTTATTGGATTTGGTAGTGTTCGGGCATTCGGAAATCCAATTGTAATCGAGAGCATCCAAAACAACTTTAGCCACCTACCCGTTTAAGAAAATGTGGTATTGGCCTTCAAAGGGGTGGTTACAAGTAGGGCATGTAGTATCAATGGGTATGCTCCTCTGAGATAGGGCACCTCTTGAGGAAATAACACTGTGACAAATAAGCCAAACGAAAGTTTTCAATTTAGGTTGGATGTTAAGGTTCTAAGTCCGTTTATATTCTTAAGGAGTGGACATTTGATCAACACCATAAACTAGCCAGGCAGAAGATTTCATAGTGAATATGTCGAAATTTGAGAGGCCCCAACAACAAACATCCTTATCTATCACAGGAATGGGGATTGCTTTTATGAGTTCAATGGAAGCTTAGTTGACAATAGTTTTGAACAAATCTAGATTCCATGTTTTGTCTCGTCTAATGAAATAAAAGACTTTGAGATTTAAGTCGACGTCATTACTATCAGAGATGTGTTCAAGGATAAAAGCGAAGTTGAGTCTCGCCAATTATTTTTCCAAAAATGAATGGAGTTACCGATTCTCACTATCTAACGGATTCCCTTACAAAAAGTGTTATGATTTTAAAGGATAACTTTCCAATGCTATGAGTCTCTCTTATTGTGTTTGCCTTCAAAAACGTTTTCGGTCAACGGGTACTCAGATAGGATGATATCAACCCATAGCCCTGAGCAATGTAAATATTTCCATGAAAGCTTTTTAGGAAGACAAATTTTGTTATAGGAGACCATAGGTAGACCTTTATTGGAATTAAGGTATTTCCAGGGAAAAAAAAACATTCCTATCTGTGGCATCAATTTTTTTATAGTAATGAATTTAGGGAATTGAAAACATTGCATGGTGTGAGTGGGAAACTACTCGAGATTCAATTGAATAAGGGCCACCCTACCGGCCTTGGATACAAACTCTGACTTCCATGATTAGAAAAGAGCCGCTAAAGCCCTTTTCCACTACGCGGTAAGCCGAATTTTAATTGATTTGACTGAAAATTCAAATACAATATCGATTCAAATTTCTATTGTTTGAACCAAATTTAGACACAAATCTATACTTGTTCGACACAAAAAATACGTGAAAACTAGGCATTAATTCGTGCAATATCCGGTTTGTCTGAACTTGAAATCATCCGGACCTGAATTTTTGACAACTTTAATCAAGACCTGTAAAGTTAGATGGTAGACAGGCGAGGATAAAAACTTACCAAAAATTATCATAATTTACCAAAAATTAC
The DNA here is from genome assembly GCA_029582165.1 of Portulaca oleracea. Taxonomy (NCBI): domain Eukaryota; kingdom Viridiplantae; phylum Streptophyta; class Magnoliopsida; order Caryophyllales; family Portulacaceae; genus Portulaca; species Portulaca oleracea. The sequence continues at coordinate 8,686,729 of CM055871.1, forward strand.
CGAAACTCACCGTACCTATCAAAAATAATATTTAACATACAAATTGAAAGTTACCGAAATTCACCAAAACTTATCAGAAACAACATTTATCATTTGCCATATCTACCATTTAACACTGAATTTTAAAGACTCTTGAAAATAAAATAATACAATGAACTTAGGCCATATTTAAACAAAAAATTACTTAGAAGTACCCTAACTTTTGGTGAAATGTTTTTCTGATACCCCAACTTTTTAAAACTAATTTTGGGGTACCCTAACTTTTAAAATTAGAAATAATTTGGTGAATTTTCGGCCAATTATTTGAATTCAACGGTGAGTTTTAGGCGGGAAATTGATTAAGTGTTTTTGTGGATAAAGCTGCCCTTTGTTTTCGTGGACGAAAATGATTTGAATCAATCGGAGTTTTGCCGGAAATTCACCTAGTAATTTCTAATCCTAAAAGTTAAGGTACCCCAAAATTAGTTTTGAAAAGTTAGGGTACCAAAAAATTGTTTCTTCAAAAGTTAGGGTACCTCTAAGTAATTTTTTTGATATTTAAAGAACCCTGTTCTTCGGTTAGGTTGAATATAAAACTCTCAACTTATTATAACTTATTCAAACCGAACACAATTCTCAAAAAAACATACATTCTAAAAAACACAATTTTCAAAAAAATCATCGTGACTTATTCAAAAAAACCTAAAAATAACCTAACCATAAAACAACGTACTAACCATGGGTTAATATAATACCTAGATTACTAGTAGATTGAATTTGTTGATAAGTTCGGATTTGATTGTGATCCCCTGGGTCGCGGCCCAGATTTTCGGCGTGATCACCGTGCAGTTAGTTAATCAATCTATCAAATCCAATTCCTCAACGAAATGCGATAGGGTTTTTCATTAGCCGCCGATATTCCCCCCCTATATAAACCCCAACAGTTACTTCCCCCGATGGTTTGCGGTGCAGTTACCTCTGCCCTCCCCCCGGAAAAAAATTTATCCTCCTCTCTCTCTCTCTCTCTACACATCTCCTTTTTCCGGTCGCCGGCGTTCGATTCTCCGGCGAATTATCGGTGAGTCACTCAATCATTCATTGTTCCTGAAGTTATCGTCGGTTTCTAGGGTTACGACTTACGACTCTGCGCGTTACTTTCTGCGTCGCTGTTTTAGGAAGAGGAGACGCAATCTGTGAGAGTAACGAAAGGAATTGAATTGAATTGAATTTTTTTGGAGAAAAAAAAACAAAAAAAAGGAGAAAAAATGGCGCAGGTTCAAGTGCAGCCTCAGTCGCCGGCGACGGCGGTGAACGGAACTCCGGCGGCGAATGCTGGCGCCGGTGCCGGAGCGTTTGTGACGACGTCGCTTTATGTCGGCGACCTTGACGCGAGTGTCAATGACTCGCAGCTTTACGATCTGTTCAATCAGGTTGGACAGGTGGTTTCTGTTAGGGTTTGCAGGGATTTGAGCACTCGGCGGTCTCTTGGATATGGTTATGTCAACTACAGCAACGCTCAGGATGGTAAGAACTAGAAAATCGTGTATTTGGATTTGTTTTTGTTACTGTATTATTGCTGTTTGTATGTGACTTTGATGTTTCATGTGTGGTTGTTACATTGTTAAGTAGTGGCTACTTTATATGTGCAGTTTTAGTCAGTGCGAAAGGAATAAGTTATTGACTATTTCACAGCATTTGGGATTGGTTATCTGTGCATTTTTCATTAGGGCGAAAGGAAAAAGTAATTGAGCATTTCACAGCATTTGGGATTGGTTATCTTATCTGTGAATTTTTAGTCCGTGGGGACAAGTAGGAATTCCCATTTCTCAAGTTTAAGGTTGTAATGTGGTGGTGTACTTATCTGTGAAGTCTAAGCTGAGAATACTTTGTAGTGTAGAACTGATTCATATAGATATGATGGGCATCCAATTGGTTTTCGGAAGGTTTTATGAGGTTTTGCAGGAATGAGCTTCTCATGCGTGGTTTTGTCTAGGAGTTTGTTGTTGTTATTCGTATGGATTTGAATTGACCGGTCAATTACAGCATTTTTCAAATATGAGCAATGGTTGTAGTGTATTGAATCATATCGTTTCTTGTTCTTCTTGTTTCAGCTGCAAGAGCGTTGGAGGTGTTGAACTTCACCCCCCTTAATGGAAAGACAATTAGAGTTATGTATTCACACCGTGACCCCAGTATCCGGAGAAGCGGGGCTGGGAATATATTCATTAAGGTAATTGCTTTGTTGCTTATCTCTTTTTTTTTTTTTTATGCTTCCTGGCATTGCAAGTGAATGTGATTAAACTTGCTGATAAAATTTTCTGACTTCTCATTTACATTTTTCTTTGAAATGAAGTTATTGTTCTTGCAGTAGTATTGTTCTTGCTGTTTGTGTATTGCGTTGTCTAGGACTCTTTACCCTCTTGATGAACTTTAGTTAATGAGTCCAGACTGTGCTTATGCGTGCTTCCTTGGGAGTTTGTTGTTGTAGTATTGTTTCCTTCCATTTTTTTGTTATTTTTCTTTGTTAGTGGGCAAGTGAGATTGCTGGTATTGTTGTGATTTGCTCTCTTTCTGATGTATATTTGTCAACTTTAGCTGTTGCCTCTCTAACTATCTTTTTCGTTTGTCATTTGTTGCAGAATTTGGACAAAACTATTGACAATAAGGCTTTGCATGATACCTTTTCTGCTTTTGGGAACATTCTATCATGCAAGATAGCAACTGATTCTAGTGGCCAGTCTAAGGGCTATGGTTTTGTGCAGTTTGATAGTGAAGAATCTGCTCAAAAAGCAATAGAGAAGCTAAATGGTATGCTTCTGAATGATAAGCAAGTTTACGTTGGACCTTTCGTTCGGAAGCAGGAAAGAGATACTTCTCTCAACAAGACAAAATTCAACAATGTCTATGTGAAGAACTTATCAGAATCAACAACGGATGATGACTTGAAATCAATTTTTGGTGAATACGGGAGCATCACCAGTGCCGTGGTGATGAGGGATGGAGATGGGAAGTCAAAGTGCTTCGGTTTTGTCAATTTTGAAAATGCAGATGACGCTGCAAAGGCAGTTGATGCCTTGAATGGCAAGAAATTTGATGATAAAGAGTGGTATGTGGGGAAGGCACAGAAGAAATCTGAAAGAGAGCTTGAACTGAAGGGAAAATTCGAACAAAGCATGAAGGAAGCTGCTGACAAAAACCAGGGTTCAAATTTATACATCAAGAACTTGGATGACAGCATTGATGATGAGAAACTAAAGGAGTTGTTTTCTGAATTTGGAAAAATAACATCCTGCAAGGTTCTTAGTTTGTCATTGTACTGCTACCATGTCATTGTTTCTGATTTTGGTTTCCATTGAATGTGATCTCAGTTATTTCATCTTACTCTCACAGGTAATGCGTGATCCTAGCGGTATAAGCAAAGGCTCAGGATTTGTGGCATTTTCAACCCCAGATGAGGCTTCTCGAGCTGTAAGTCATGGCCTGGTCTGGATATGCAGAGTATGATTTGTGATGCCTTTTTGAACAATTGCATTGAACTTTTTTGTTTTCTTCAGCTTTCTGAGATGAATGGCAAAATTATTGTCAGCAAGCCTTTATATGTGGCGCTTGCACAACGGAAAGAGGAAAGGAGAGCTCGCTTGCAGGTAACACACACAGTAACTTGGTGTTATAAAAAAAATTGAACATGCATTTTGTGGATGTTTTTCTCTTATAGGTTTGGTAATTATTTTCCCTTGACTTGTAATCTGTGAGAAAGGCTGAACCGTTGTGCTAGCTGATTGTCATGCAGGTTTTGATTGGTTTGGTAACATATTTCTTCAGGGCCCTAGTTAGTTTTCGGGTATTGGTTTTATTTTGTTGGCTTAAGATGGTAGTTGAGCTACTCCCCTTCCTCCTCGAAACAAAAAGAAGTGCTAGAAAAAAGATGAAAAATCTAATTGTGATGGAAATGTGATACTCTGCCTTATTGAATTTCGTCTTCATAGTCCACATTTGTTTTGATGAATATCTGGATGGATACACGTGTTTACCTCGTCGACATCCATTTTGGCCCTGGTGTGCAGAAAGCTAACTCACTCAAATCATAATGTCATGTCTTTTCTTTCTTAATGGATTTTTTTTTTGTTGAGAATCATGATCCTACTTTTCAATTTGCTGAAAGTTTATCCTCATTCTGAGGAATAAATGTGAAAGTGACTGTTAAATCCATTCAACTAATTGTCAGTTTGCTCTGTTTGATAACTTGATATTCTGTTCTGTAGGCACAATTCTTGCAGGTTAGACCGATGGCAATGCCAAACTCGATTGCTGCTCGATTGCCAATGTATCCCCCTGGTGCCCCAGGTCTTGGACAACAGATCTTTTATGGGCAACCACCACACATGATGCCTCCCCAAGTAATTGCTACTAAGCCCCTTCCCTAATATGCTGTACACATGATAACTCTTGTTTGCAATTCTTGTTTGATGCAAAATGTGTCTAGCTCATGTGAGAATTGCAATGGCATTAATATGTTGCACGGTGTATTGTAGGCTGGGTTTGGTTATCAGCAGCAACTTGTTCCTGGAGTGAGACCGGGAGCAGCACCAATGCCCAACTTTTTTGTGCCGTACATGCAGCAGGGACAGCACGGTCCACGCCCTGGGGGAAGGCGTGGTGCTGGGCCCGTGCAGCAAAATCAGCAGCCCGTTCCCATGATGCAACCTCAGGTTTGTTAGTTGTGTCATTCCTTCTTTCTTGAACTGCGAATGTGATTGATAAACGAACCTCTTGCTGCCCTGTTGCTAAGCACCGACTTTACTACCACTTTAGATGCTTCCAAGAGGGCGTGGTGGCTACCGCTACTCCCCGGGGCGAAACATGATGCCAGAAGTACCATTGGCTGGTGGCGGTGCTATGATGCCGGGTTTTGACATGAGTGGCGTGCCCGTGCGTGACGGTGGAATTGCACAGCCTGTGCCCATCACTGCATTGGCAAGTGCCTTGGCTAACGCATCTCCGGAGCAGCAGAGGACTGTAAGTTGCCTCTTAACTTCAATACCTGCCATAGCATCAAAGTTGTATGATAACTAGTTTGACCGACTCATAAACCAAAGTGAGATATAAAGGGAAGTAGGGAGTAGAAGACTAGTATGCCCTGTAAAATTCATCTGTAATTGGAGGTTTGTAAATATTTGCCAAAAGCTAGTAGAACTTACCAAAACTTATTAAATTTACCAGAACACGTGTTTTTCTGTACTTTTCCCCAGACTAGGATTTGTGTAAAAAGTTGGATTGATGGGATGCTTTGAGTGGGAGGAAGGATGGTTGTCAGCGAGAGAATAGTGGTAAATTATTAATAAAATTAGTGGAGGTATGTCATTGAGATTTTGGAAGGACAAATATCATGGGAAATAAAAAGTTAGTTAAGAAAGACAAATAATGTTGAGATGGAGGAAATACTTCATTCAAAAGCAACAGTTTTTTCTGATACTTATCAGTACTTGCCTTTATTTACCAAAAGTATCCAAATTTTCATGTATTTGTGCATCCATACAACCAAAACAACAGACTTTCAGGGGTTTGTCTTGGAGTTATGTTTTTCTGTATCAATTTAAGGTTGGGTATACGAATCTGATGCCAATTTGCAGAGCAAGGTCGTCAAATATAGAATGATGTTATCTTGCATTGAAGGTTGGCTATATCAATCTCAATGGCTATATCAATCTCAATGGCGATTCTCCGTGCCTGTCAAATCTCCTCATTTTGATTATGGCCTCGAACAAGTCGCTACATTCCTAACCCTTTTTCTTACTATTCCCATAAAAAAAACTCTGTTTGCATCTATACATAAACATATTCCCTATCCTTGATTTTATTTACCAAGAGTTACCAAAACTTTGTTCCTATTTGCAATCTATACAACTTCTAAATATGTTCACTTTTTTTTTTGGGTAGATGCTTGGAGAAAGCCTGTACCCCTTGGTGGATGTGATCGAGCATGACAACGCAGCGAAGGTGACGGGAATGCTTCTGGAGATGGACCAGACCGAGGTGTTGCATCTGCTGGAGTCGCCCGATGCGTTGAAGGCCAAAGTTGCAGAGGCTATGGAAGTTCTGAGAAACGTTGCCCAGCAAGAAGGCAACAATGCTGCTGATCAGTTATCCTCATTGTCCCTTCATGAGCAGCAGCTTGTTTCTTAGATGCTCTTCTGGGTTGCCTTTTTTTTGGTAGGAGACAGGTTTAGATTATAGTTCTCTTTTGTTTTGGTGTGTTGATACTCTGTTGATGTACTGTTTTTTTGGGTGTCTGATACAGTGTTACTGGAGTGAGTAATTTGGTTAACTATTTTGTGTGATTGGATTTAAAACTACATACATTAGATTGAGTTTTGGTTTGATTTGGGGTCATTTGGATGTGGATCTTAACTAGGTCACTTTGTCGGTTGTGATTCTGATAGGATTTGGGCGGAGTCGCATCACCCTGCGGTTGTGGGCTAGGGTTTTGGGTGTGGTTAGAACTCGGGTAAGTTTTGCTAGGTTAATATTAATGCAAGAATTGACGTTCTATTGATGTGGGACTGGGAACGCCCTGTACCCCAATTTTTCCATGTTATCTCTATCTCCAATATGTCCCTGTTTTCTAGTGATTCGGGGAATGGGGGTAATTGTGGTTGAAGGTGATCATTGATCAAAGTGAAACCGTCATTAATGTTAGAAGGGTTAAAAGTCTGGCAACAAAAGTTGAACACAAACAGTAAGATAATAAAAACCGCAATAAAATAAATAGCAACTAAGATTTATCCATCAATTTGTTCTCATCACTGCTCTATAAACAACCTTGTCGCAGTCTCTTGATCTTTGCGAAGGATGCCAATGTCACAATCAATCTTTGCCGCCCTTCGAGCATCATTTACCATTCTATTAAATGAGCTTTCTATAAACTTCTCTAATCCCTTTGTTTGACTGCGATTTTTCGCCTTAGCAGTCACTGGAGAGGAGCCCTCAAAACCTAAAACTTTTGAATATGTCCTTATATAGGTCAAAACAGGCAGAACTTTTGAATACATCCTTTTTAAACATTAGGATTGCCCATATCTACTTATTTGGAGATGAGGTAAATCCAATATGTTGTTGGTGGAGTTAGCACTACTACTACTAGTATTTGAAACACACACCAATCACCATTGTTATGTGATTGTGGGAAAGAGGGGCGATTCCACCTTCCCAATTCCCATCCACTCAACATGCATTTCAGTTGTTCCCTCAGTTACCATATTTTCACGTCAAGAAATTGCACTCTTGCAAGCAAAACACTCATCAAAACTGAGTTTTCAGCAGTTGTCTTTTGGCATATAAACATAAATTAGCATTAAAGAGTGGCCACAATATGACAATATCTACCTAATTTGAGGTATATCCATCAAAATAGGAAGAGAAGTGTTCACTGGCTATCTATATCAGGAGTAATCATCAGTAAATTCTATAAGTCGGGGATAAATGGAACAATAACTGAGCCGCTATCCATATCAGGAGTAATTATCAGTAATTTCTACAAGTCGGGGATAAACAGAAAGTAATTAAACTGCCCATGACAGCCCATCAACTCCACAATCTCTACCCGATAAGAAATGTTTGCTTCTACCAAGACTTGAGTTTTGAAAGAAAAGTTGGAAGATGGGAGTAGTCACACTTTGGTTACCACCGACCTCTTTGATGAAAAACACTCGATTAGTGTCCAACTCTGCATTCATAGTGATACACGACTACCACAGTGTGCACATGACAAGTTATTAGTAGATTCTAATCTACTTAGCAAGGTAGACTCAACAACTATAACTTATTTTTTTTCCTTTTTCTTTTTTTTCCCCCCAACTTCTCTATATTTTTTCTTTATACATGTAAAACAAAGTGTGGTATAGACCACCTTGCATATATATAAACCAAAATGTAGTTAAAAACTAATCATGAGCACTCTCAAACTGGCGTGATGATAAGAAGCAGAAGATAATAGGCCGCCCACTTTGGGCGTTTGTGGGGAGGGAGGGGCCCCACGCTTGGGTGCACTCTATGCATGCGCACTTTGCTCTTTCATACATACATACATACATACAAATTGCCCACTTCATACATGCATTTTATCTTAATATTATGAATAAATGATATGGTATGATACTGTTTATGTAACACCCCGAGTATATGGTTAAAGTGTGGCTTAAGAGGATTGAAATGACCACTTATATCATCAAAGTGCACCTTCTTTTATGGTAGCTCATCCGTTGGGAACTCCTCAGATAAGCGTGCTTGGCTGGGAGAAGTCCCAGGATGGGTGACATTCTGGGAAGTTTTCTCAGACAGCGTGTGAGCGAGGACGAAACACGCTGGAAAGACTTGTGGTGATTTGTGGGACCAATCAGCGATCCTTAAAGTCGTTCCCGGTAATGTCCGCGACCCGATCGGGCCCGAGACGTTACAGTTTAATTGTATTGGTTTTTTTTATAATTTTTATTTATTATAGTTTTTGACACCAATTCTTCAAAAAACGACTAATAGGTCCCTACATTTTAATGTAATTATTTTAAGGGCCAATATTTTGACAAATTATTATTGGGTGACATTATTTTTGCGGTAATTATTTATTAGGGACACTCCGACTAATTTTTCGGTCTAAAAATGCGCGAAACAATGATTTGTATATTTAAAGTTGTTTTAATTGAAGTCAACTATCATTTTAGGCCTTAATATTTATGGTTGGTCAAAGATACATAATCCTAATCAATAATAAATACTGAAATTAATGCTTCGTTCGCTGGAAAATAGATCAGAATGTCCCCCAGAAAGAAATACAACAAAAATAATGTCACTTTATAATTATTTATCAAAATACAAGACCCTTAAAATATCAAAATATAAGGACCCTTTAGTCGTTTTTTGCAAATTCTTTTGATAAGCACTATTAATTTTCAATTCTGAAAAACTTGAATCTTGTCGGCAATAGCTAGAATTATGAATGGCATTCTTATCGAATGAACACTATTCGTCAGATATACTTTTGACATATTTTTTTGTAAATTTTAAAAATTATAGATACAAATGTAATTTTAGGAAAAAATCTGGGTACAGATAAATTGGGGTCAGTCAATGTCGAAATTCATACGAGAAATTGATGTCATTACCAAGTTTTTACATATCAAACTGGTTCGACAACTCGGACGGAACTAAATTCGGGTCAAAATCAGGTTTAGACAATAGAAAAGAAAAATGCAGTGTCCGAATATTCGGCTAATGTTAAGATCTAGTTCGGACCAAACCGGATATTTCCCCGGATGAGACAAAATTTTGCCAACGCTGCCGCGAACGCATATATGTAAGTTTTATACCTTGTCCCAAGAGTCGTATATTATTTTCCTATCTATATATATGGTAGCTAGGCTTGCCAACCTTGTTTGTTCCCCATAGGTAATTGACAACTAACAAGCAAGTCAAAATCCATGAGGATCTCTCAGGCTCAGTTCTTCTTGTTCTCCTGCATTTTACTTGTTTCCCATTTACAACAGTATGAAGCAGCACAATCTGATGGTGATAAGGTGTACATAGTTTACATGGGGGCTGCAACTTCTTCTACCAACAAGAATATGCAAAATCTTCTACTTAGCTCTTTGATGAAGAGGTCTGTTTTCTTTACACTACTCATGCATGCAACGCAACTAGACTTAGGCCCTGTTTGGCAACCAGCTGGTAATTATTAGTATTAGCTATTAGCTTGTGGTTGTTGAGATTAGCTGTTTGACTTTAACTGATTGTAGGAAAAGTGTTTGGTAAACTAGTTTTTTGTAAAAAAACTATCTCAAAAAGCTTTCTCAAGTACTCTCTCCGTTCCATATTAATTGTTATAATTTTGACTTTCACAGTTTCCAATGTCACTTTTTGATTGATAATTTTTACATAATATGTTATTAACAATTGTAATATTATACTTTTATGATAGTATTTTTCGTTATGAATTTAATGGTAGTAATTTTATATAGCAACTCATGGTATATATTGAAGATTTTATGGTCAAAATTTTTGAAATTTGACTGCACAATTTCCAAAAATGACAATTAATATGGAACAGAGGGAGTAGTTTTTTGAATACTAGGGTCCAAAAATTTAATATGAAAAACTTATTACTAAACACCTCAAATAATTTTTGAACCTTGAAAGATCATTTCATTGTTGATTTAACCACCTTTTATGCAAAATATTTAGCTTGCGTATCATCACCATGCATCTTTTATAAGTGACAAGGCCTTGTTTCAAAAACTCGAAAGTAGAATGATGGCATGACTTGCATGGGTAAGTATAGGATCCCAATTTTATGTGGTACTCCTTGGAATATTTATTTAGAGGGGTGTGCAAAAGTTTCGAGAAATCCGGTTCCATTTTGCTTCTAATCAACTCTCCGTCCCAGAATTCTGATTCCGGTAGAACTGGAATTGGGAGCGGGACTAAAAATGAAGTCTCTGTCAACCTCGAGATCAATGGTGGGACTTAACCTTAACTCTAAATTCAGTCCCAATTCCCATATATATATATATATATATATATATATATATATATATATATATATATATGAAAATTGGATTCTAATAATCCCATGTTTTGCAAATTGGATGATGGTGGTCTCTACTTTCACTTTGTATTCTGGTGGTCCAAAAAAAAATAAAATTGGATTGTAGTGGGACATTTTCGAGAGTATACCTTAAATATTATAGATTTTGTGTTGCATTTAATTTAAGAATCAGTCTAACACTTTATCATGATTTTTAATGAATTTACAGCGTTTCTCCCAATTTTTTTCATATTGTTTACTATTTTTTTTACGATTTTTCACTTTTATTATTTTTAAAAAATCATAATAATTACTCGGAGTCTCAAGAAAATAATTTAAAAAATGGTTTAGAAACTACAATTCATTAACTTTCTAGGGTCAGGAACGATAAAAACAAAAACAATATAGGGTAGGAATGAAAAAAATAAGAAAAATATGAAGGTGAATTTGGTACCACTACAATCCAATTTTTTTTTTTGACCACCACAATACAAAGTGAAAGTAGGACCACCATCATCCAATTTGCAAAAATAGGGATTATTAGAATCCAATTTCCATATATATATATATATATATATATATATATATATATATATATATATATATATATAAGATTGTCTATATTTGAATCAATCTCTTCAGGTCAAATATATTGAGGTCTGTTGTTGACATGTTGTTGTAGTTGTTTAGAGGTACATAGAAGTAGCACCGGTAAAATTTGGTCCGCCCCAGAAAACCGAGTTTGGCTATAGATTTTTCGTCCGAATTTTATATTTAACCGAATATCGAACACAATATATATCTATTTTCTATTGTCCGAACCCGATTTTAACCCAGATTTAGTTCAGTGTGAATTGTCAGACCTAAAAAAAACTCGCTCTATACATCAGTTTCTAGTCCGATTTTAACCCAGATTTTAACCCCAACGCTCCACAATATGTTTTCGTTTTGGCAATGATACGACTACAAGACGTTATTTATTTACTTATTTCTGTACACTAGGGTGAAGAATTCAGTGGTGCACGACTACAAGCACGGGTTCACAGGGTTTGCAGCACGGTTGTCAGAGTCGGAGGCAGAGGAGTTGGCAAAGCAGCCAGGAGTCGTGTCGGTGTTTCCGGACCCCGTGTTGCATCTGCACACGACACGGTCGTGGGAATTCCTTCTCTACGAAACATCGTTGTTGAACGACTCCTATCCACACTCTAATCCCGACCCACCTTCACAAGGATCCGATACCATAATCGGCATCCTTGATACAGGTGATTGTGCGCAAATTATACCATATATCGTGGAGAAGTCTATCTAAATTCACTACTTATGTTAAAATAAGTCATTTAAATTCACTGCCAATGAGCTCCTAGCTCAGTTGGTATCCGTTGCACTTTGGTATTCCACAGGTCCGGTCCTGAGATCAATTCCTAAGAGTAGCAACAGGTGTATCACTTGACGATGAATTTTGTAAAATATAGATACTATACTAAGATAAGTACGTGTTTTGTCCTAAAACTCATGTTATACTCAGATAATTACGTGTCTTATATGGCCAAAAATTCATATTATTAAAATCCAATTTCGCTATTAATTATGTGGTATACCGTGTACATGTGTAGGTATCTGGCCGGAATCCGAGAGCTTCAATGACAAAGGTTTGGGTCCTATCCCATCAAGATGGAATGGGACTTGTATGACTGGCCAGGATTTTAATTCCTCAAATTGTAACAGGTAAATTTACTTTTTTTTTAGACCGAATAAATTTGGCAGTCCGTTGAACTACATTTTAGGAATTATATACGAGTTTTATAGGCTAGGAGCGAATTAAATTAAGTACTGAACTACTATCTAGGACAAGTATAATTTATCAATCTCTCATAATTTATGTCTATGGAAATTGTTCGATTCCACTAAAACTTGAAACTTGGTGCGAAACTTAGAAGATGGACTAGCAATCACTTGACAACTACATCTTTAACATGAATAAATGTTAGGGTTTTCGGATGCCAATATACTGAACTTCTTCGGTATTGGATGATAATACATTGTACTTTGACCTTCGATAATAATACACTGAACTTTAGGAGGTGTTGGATAGTATAATGTTATATATAAGTTGCATAAAATTATACTTATATTCTTAATTTTTTAAATGAACAAAAAACGCGTTAAATATGTTTAATGGATGCGGCTGATTTGATTAAACGCCAGTGGTTGCAAAACCCTTCATGAAAAAGAAAGATAAAGAAAAACACTTAAAAAATGTATTGGTCCATACACTTATTTTTATCCAAATATAAAATACGTTGAGGGACGATGATATGTGTGCCATCTTAAATAAAGATGGTTAATGACCATGTTGGATTGCGTGTCCACAGAAAATTGATAGGAGCGAGATACTACGACGACCGTGGTTCCGAGGTACGAATCCACTCGACGAGAGACGCCGTCGGACATGGGACCCACGTGTCCTCCACCGCGGCGGGGTCACCCGTGGCGAACGCATCATATTACGACGTCGCCACGGGGACCGCAAGGGGGGATCCCCTGCATCGCGGATCGCGATGTACAGGGTGTGCTCCTTGTTCGGATGCCGTGGATCGGCTATCTTGGCCGCCTTTGATGACGCGATTGCTGATGGAGTGGACGTGCTGTCGCTCTCCCTCGGCTCTTCTGCCATTTTCGCGCCCGATTTCAATGCCGATCCCATCGCCATTGGATCATTCCATGCGGTGCAGAAGGGGATCACTGTGGTTTGCTCCGCAGGGAACGATGGACCCTCCCCCCAAACGGTCGTTAATGTGGCTCCTTGGGTGTTGACTGTTGCTGCTACCACGATTGATCGTGATTTTGAGTCCGATCTTGTTCTAGGCAACAACAATGTCATTAAGGTAATCTGCGAATTTCAGTTGCATAATTCTTGATTTTCAAGTATGTGAGAAATAACACTGTGGACATGAAAATTTTCGATGTGCAGACATGATTCAATGCGGACATGGTATGCAATATGTGGATATGATGCACATATTTCATGTCCACAATGTTATCTCATCTTTTAACAAAAAATTTATTTCTCATATATTTCATTAGTGGATGTTGAGTGGTAGCAAGCTAGGGGAAACATTTATTAGGGTGGAGAATCATTCTTTTTACTTTAACATTTGGTTAAGATTGTGACTGAGTTGGTTTATGAATAGTATAGTAGAGTCATCCATATTTAATGTTCAAAATGCATTTGCTTGTGGATGTAATATTTGGGTATTGTGCATGGTCTAAGGTTCTATTTTGTAAATAATTATTGGTTGTTTGCAATTGACTGAGAAAGTTATTTTGTACATACAGGGTGAATCTATAAACTTTTCAGATCTAAAAAAGACCCCTGAATACCCTTTGATTGAAGGAGCTTCTGCGAAGGCTAGCTCTGCGAAGGAAGACGAAGCAAGGTATATATGTTCATGAGTCTCACTATGTGGCCTATCGTTTCATGTTTGTTTTTTTATTTCCTTTTCTGAATGTCATTGTTTTAAACTTTAGCTCATGGGGTAAGACTTTCCTATATATGTGTCCCTCATTCCTTATGCGTGCTTAACCTAAGAGTTTGTTGTTAATGCTGAATGGCAGGCTTCCTATATATCTAGATCCCTCATACCATATTTATACGTGCTTAACTTAAAAGTTTGCCGTTTGTTGTTACCGGTGAATGACATTGTTACTCTATGTTTGTCTAAGGAACTGCTTCCAAATATATTGGGATAAGACTTATGACTTCCTATATCTAGATCCCTCACATCGTGTTTATGTCTTAACTCAAAAGTTTGTTGTTTGTTGTTGTTGTTGTTGGGGATGACATTGTTACTCTGCGTTTGTCTAAGGAATTTCTTTCCAAATTCATTGGGATAAGACTTAAGGCTTCCTATATCTAGATCCCTCACACCGAAGGATCTGATTTCCAAACTCATGGGATAAGACTTAAGACTTTCTACATCTAGATCCCTCGTATCGTGCTTATGCATGCTTAACTTAAAAATTTGTGGTTGTTAATTGTTAATGCTAAATGACATTGTTACTCTATATTTGTCTAAGGAACTACTTTCCAAACTCATGGGATAAGACTTAAGACTTCCTATTTTTAGATCCTCAAACCGTGCTTAACTCAAAAATTTGTCGTAGTTGCTGAATGACATTGTTACTCAGTGTTTGTCTAAGGGACTACTATCCAAACTCGTGGGATAAGACTTAAGGTTTCCTATATCTAAATCCCTTAGACCATATTTATCCATGCTTAACTTAAAAGTCAGTTGTTGCTGTTACGTTGTTGTTGCTGAATAACGTACATTGTTACTCGGTGTTTGTCTAAGGGACTGCTATCCAAACTCGTGGGATAACACCTAAGGCTTGCTATATCCAGATCCCTCATATCGTGTTTATCCATGCTTAACTTAAAAGTTCGTTGTTGCTACTGTTGTTGTTGCTGTTGAATGACGTACATTATTAATCTGGTGTTTGTCCAAGGAATTGCTTTCCAGACTCCTTGGACAAAGAAAAGATCCAAGGGAAAATAGTTTTTTGCCAACACAATGACACCATTTACTCAATCAAAGTAAAGCTGGATGGAGTGAAGGCAAGTGGAGCTGTTGGTGTAGTTTTTGCCAACAATGAGGCTAAGTTTATTGCCACCAAGGCAGGCTCATTTCCCATGACTGTAATCAGCACACAGGATGGTGCACAAGTTCTTGACTACATTAACTCCACCAGGTAACTACAATAAAAATTGTACCTTGTTTAATTACGGGGTTTTTGGCAAACGGTTTTTTTGACCAAAAAGAAAGTCTTTTGACAAAAACGATTGTCTTGACCAGGTCAAAATAGTCTGAATTGCTAAACAACCTATTCAAATGACTGTTTGGATGCAAGCCATAAGTTTTGAATAGACTGAAATGGTTCTTGGTAAACAACCTATTCAAATGACTGTTTAGACGCAGGCAATCAATTTTGAATAGACGGAAAAAAGCAGTCTATACTCTTGGAAACAACTTATTCTACAAATGACAATTTTACATACCCAAGAATATTTCACCCAATTACATGTATATGCCATCAATAAATAACCGGCACAAGTTATGTCAAAATATGGCTAAGGAGTATAAATGGAACTTTGCAAAATACACTTTTCAGAAACGACTAATTTTATCGGATATTTTTTCCCGAACACTAATCAAAAAGTCAATCTAACAACTTTCAATTTAACTCTAACACGATGACCTTTGGGCATGAAGCGTGAATGCTGCTATGATCCCCTTAACCTCCCGCAAATTCAGTCTGGTTCTGATCTCAATCAAAAATTTAAACTGAAGGTTGAAGGTCCAATGATGGATTTTATACTCTAACAAGAATCTGACGATATTGTTGTTAATATTGACATTGTAGGAACCCAAGTGCAACAATACTGCCCACAAAAACCTCGACAAACTATAAACCAGCACCAACAGTGGCCTATTTCTCTTCAAGAGGACCCTCCTACATCACACAAAACCTTCTCAAGGTGATGTATATATACTCGCTCTGTTTCTTTTTACCTGTCTTTTGAAGAGGGTGGGGGAAATCAATATCACGAAAATTTATGGGTTAATTAGTGAGAAAATTAATTAAATTTATTTACTCCATCCGTTCCATATTAACTGTCGTCTTTGGAAATTGTGCAATCAAACTTCAAAAATTTTGACCGTAAATTTCTTAATATATACAATGAGTTGCTATATAAAATTACCACCATTAGATTCGTAATGAAAAATACTATCATAAAAGTATAATATTGCAATTGTTAATAATATATTATGCAAGAAATTATCAATAAAAAATGATATTGGAGACCGTGAAAGTCAAAACTATGACAATTAATATGGAACGGATGGAGTAATTAAAATCGAAATTCAGTGTTGATTCAATCAATGTTAATGGTAAAATAAGAAAAGTAGTAATTAATTAATATGTTATTAGAATTGTAAAATGATAGATAATGTGCAACCAGCAAAGTTAATTAAAAGTAAACTTGGCCCGAAACCCGAATTGAAAAAACAAACACTGATGAGAACTGACACCCGAATGGATGATACGATCTTGACCATAATATGAAGAAAAGCTCACCAGAAACTGATTCAAATCGCAACCCAAAAAATGACCCAATTAAGATCCATATACACCCACATGACCCCAAATCAAACTAAAGCCCAATATGAAATAACCTCACCCGAACCAACCTGAATAAGTTCTACCTCAAGTCCATTTGAACCCGAGCCGAAATTAGTCGATTCATTGGCAACCCAAACAAATCTCCAACCGACTTGAACCCAAACCAATTCACCCATTTATCAGACCTAGCTAATTAAAAGATAAAAAAGAATGGAGGTAATGTATCTTTGCCTTACGATTTTTGAACTATTAAGAAATGCTCCTTCGTCCGCATGCATCCATGTATAAACAAATGAATAAATAAAGGTGACGAGTGTGAATATAAGGGATTGTTTGGTTCCAAAACTTTCCAGTAAAGTCAGTGAAATTTCATAAGTAAACAAGTTTTTCCAAGTTTGGTTATGATAAATAGATCGGAAAATTTTAGTGTGGTACCCATTATTTTATTCTCAAGTTCAATAAATATTTTCCCAACGGGACCCTAGAGAAAGTTTTTTTCGGAAAAATTTTTCTCAGAAACTACCAAACACACCATAAGAAACTTTATTATTGTATTGCAGCCTGATATTGCAGCACCAGGAGTCAACATTTTGGCTGCATGGATAGGAAATGATACATCAGAAGAGACAACCCTAAAGGGGAAAGACCCTCCATCCTTCAACATCATATCTGGGACGTCCATGTCTTGCCCTCATGCTGCTGGTGTTGTTGCCACCGTCCGATCTCAAAACCCTACTTGGAGCCCCTCTGCTGTAATGTCTTCAGTAATCACAACAGGTAACATCAGTGACGGATCTGGACATCTCAAATAGAGGTGTTCAATATATTATTACGTTCATTTGATAAATATATAAGCTATAATTTAAATGCTAAATTATACTGATTTTAAATATTTTTTGGGGGTTATGGGTGACCATCCCTAGCCAACCCACAAATACGCCCATGGACCAACTATAATACTCAAAAACCAATAAATTAAGGATTTTTGAATTTAAATAATCTGAATTTTGGATCGTGAAAGTTTTAATAATCTGAACTTTAATAATACAGTGGAATAATATAGACTTCAAGGGTCTTGGACGATGGACGTAATGGATAACATATGTGTTATTGTGATATATACAAAGCATTTTTGGATTTAGACAATCTGAATTTTGCCGAGTTTAATTTGTTAGAAAAACTCAATGACATGCTATTATTAAGGAAAATATTATTAAAGTCCGAAGTAGGTTTTAATTAAAAACGATACATATATCATATATATATTAATGGATAACAATACTCCCTCTTTACCTTAATAATTGTCACTTTTAGCTTTGGGAAAATATCAAGAAAATAGTAGTTGATTGTGACATACTTACATTAAGGAAAATATTTCTCCCTTGATTATATATTTGTACTGGGGATGATAAAAAATTTTAAAGAAGAGGGAAATATGATGAAACAATGACTAATGTTGTACTGAAACGGTAAAGATCACAGATATTAAGGAATGAAGGGAATATTACTTAGAACTATGTTCTTTCTATTTTATCAGTAACAAAGCTACGTGTCACCCAAACTTTAAAAATTAACCATCAATTTTACAACATATACATTGTTCTATCATACGAAAATACTCTCATTAAATTCAGAATAAAAAATATTATCATAAAAGCGTAACGTTGAATTTTTCCATCTGTGCAGCAATTCAAACAACAACTTGAAAGAGCCCATAACCACTCATTTAGGACAAGTGGCTACACCTTATGACATCGGAGCCGGCGAGGTGAACCCGACCGGCGGAATCCAACCGGGCCTCGTCTACGAAACGGACCCTTCCGACTACCTCTTGTTCCTGTGCTACTACGGCTACAACGCCTCCCAAATAACCCTGATTTCAGGCAAGCTCCCGGCCGGGTTTTCCTGCCCAGAAAACTCGACCGTGGACATGATATCGAACATCAACTACCCGTCGATAGCCGTGTCTCGAAACCTCACGAAAGAGGCCACCTCGTCGGTTATCAGTGTGACGAGGACGGTGACAAATGTGGATGATGTTGAGGAGACGACGTATGGAGTGACCGTGGACGCGCCCAAGGGGCTGCAGGTAGAGGTTGTGCCAAATGTCATCAAGTTCACGAGGAGTGTTAACAGGGTGAGCTATGAGGTTAGGTTTTCGTACTCGTCGGTTGGTGGAAAGGAGGATCTGTTTGGGTCAATCACCTGGGCGAATGAGAAGTATAAGGTTAGAAGTCCGTTTGTGGTCAGCATTGAGGCACCTGATCATTGACCGTTTGTTTGGATTGGAGTTATGAGATGGGAAATATATTAAATAACTTCCTTTACTCTTGTTTGTAGGAAAAAAAAAAAGAGGATTGGGGGGGGGGGGATTCATTGGGCCAAATCCACCCTTCTAATGTCCAAACAGACTGTTTATGTGAAATGAGTGTTAAGTGCACAATGGAGCCCAAGGGGTGCTGTAATATGTCAAAAGTTTGAGTTATTGTAGTCTATATAATATAATAGGAACAAGACAAGAGTAATGTACTTAAAGGACTAGACACATGTTGACATGCTGCAACAACAACAATAAATTCCAATATAATTCCACTAACATGAGGTTTGGTAGGATTCAAAATGCAAGCACGACCTAGTTTGAGTTTCCCAAGCCTTTCTAAACCTTTCTAATCCTTCTTGCTCTTAAAATATCAACATATTATTGGTTAATTAAAAATTCCATAAAACAGGTAAAAACAAAAAAATGATAAAGTAAAAAGGTTAGTTTTCGGGAGGAATCCGACAATTCACAACTCACAATGAAAAATTAGAAAATAACACGGTGAAACATAAAAAGAGTCCTTAGAAAGCAGACCCATATTGAGCCTATAGGAGCATTACAATATCGACCACAGTTCATAACTCACCATGAAAAATTAAGAAATAACAGGATGGAACATAAAAAGAGTCCTTAGAAAGCAGGCCCACAATGAGCCTACATGAACATTACAATATCGACCACGATAATTGTGGCCAACAAAATTTTAATTCTAGTGACAAGGATAAACTTTTAGCCCTCATACCACTAGAGCAAAGAGCTCTTAGTAGAGTCCCCGGCGATATCAATAACAAAGCGATAGCGAACGTCATTTTCCGCAAGTCGAGCAAGAGCCTCGTTGATTTGGTCCGTCGAAACGACTTCAATGTCACAAGTAATGTTGTGTTTCCCGCAAAAATCCATCATTTCTTGGGTCTCTCTCATTCCTCCTGTCATGCTTCCTTTCACCACTCTTTTTCCTGGCATGTAAAGTTGTTCGATTAATTCGAAATTGTACTCAATCTAATGGCCAAAGAGATTTTATACGCTTCCTATCAAAGTTCAATTCTTGGTGGAAACAAAAAATTCATATCTGAAAATTTCATCCTATTTAGACCCGACAATCTGATGAATCGGTTCAAGCTCTAGTCGGCTAAAGATTGGTTCGCAAGGTTCAGATCAGTTGGAGATCAGTTCGGGTTGGCATCACGTCAGCCAATTTCGGTTCATTTTGTGTACACAAACCGACTGCTTCATGTGAGTTTTATTCAAGTTGGTTCGAGGGAGATTCTTTCCGATTGGATTTTGGTTTGATTTAAGGTCATTTGGGAGTGGATCTTAATCAGATCACTTTTCAAGTTGCAGTTCGGATCGAGTTCGGGTCAAGATCGAATCATCCATTCGGATATTGGTTCGGGTCAGCTTTTTCGATGCAAATTGATTTAGTTTTGTCATGTCGAATCCCACTGGACGGGCCAAATTTACTCGGTCTAAAACAAATGAAGTCTAAAATTTTAATTTCTCACTATCATGATTGACCTAAAGTCACATTTTGGTGCTATATATCAATCAAATGTAGAAGTGGGAAGAAGTAGAGAAAGAGTACCAAAGATGAGAGGGAATGAAGGCAAGTCAATAGGGTCTTGAGGAGCACCCACAATTACGAGTGTGCCATTCACTTTCAAAAGCTCCAATGTTGGCCCAATTGAGTGTTTGCCGGATACTGTGTCAAGTATAAAATCAAAACTCCTTCGCTTTGCCTGGAACGTCAGGCAAGTTCGGACAAACATAAAATTGGGTCAGAAAGTATAATGAAAAAAGTATTATGTTCGAACTTGGCAAAAGTAAATCAATACCAAAATTTGAACGAAATTTTGATGACCATGCCCAACTGCTTTTCCAAATAGAACTAAATCAAGTTTTCGAGCTGAATAGTTTTCCGA
This sequence comes from Portulaca oleracea, assembly GCA_029582165.1. Taxonomy (NCBI): domain Eukaryota; kingdom Viridiplantae; phylum Streptophyta; class Magnoliopsida; order Caryophyllales; family Portulacaceae; genus Portulaca; species Portulaca oleracea. The sequence continues at coordinate 8,707,703 of CM055871.1, forward strand.
CGGCCTTACGGATCCCATAGAGGGAAATAAAAGGAACTTAGGTAGTGTTGGCAAATATTCAAGTCGGTCACATTCAGACTGGAAATTGATGTCCAAACCCCGTTTTTAGTCGGATCGGACAATTTTGGTCAAACCATGTTTGGACAATAGAAAAATAGAAATATCGCGTCCGAATATTTGGTCGATTTGGTTAATGTCACAATCGGGTTGCTACCAAACTGTTTTTTTTTTTTTTGAATCGGACAAATTCAAGTATTCAGGTCGGACAGAATCGTGCCAACGCTAAACTTGGAAGAGGAGATATGAAAATAGGATTTTTGGATGCTAATATATTGAACTTTTAGGGTATTGGATAATAATACACTGAACTTTGACCTTGGAGGTTGTTGAACAATAATGCACCTGGAAAGATTATGGCAGTGGCTGACTCGGTGGTGATCCTATGTGGCAGGCAGAGCACATAGGATTGTCGCCGAGTTTGCCACCGCCAGAATTATTCCGGGTGCATTACTATCCAACACCCCTCAAAGTACAGTATATTATTGTCCAAGACCAAAATTTAGTGTATTATTGTCTAATATTCAGTATATTAACGTCCAAAAACCCATGAAAGTAAATGACCTGCATTTGTTCGGGACAAGTGCTGAGCACAAAATCATGGGCACCCAAGCGATGCAAAGCCTCTTTCTGTTTGGAAGGGGAGGTGCTGATGACCGTGACATGATGTCCGAATGCCTTTGCGAATTTCACCGCGACATGGCCCAGCCCACCGAGCCCGACGACGCCAACATTCTTAGGACTCGTCGTCGATGAATCCAACAAATTGTTGTCTTTCATCGGACTGTAAACGGTTATCCCGGCGCACAAAAGAGGGGCTGCCGCGTCCATCAGTAGGTTTTTTGGCACATGGACTACGTACCTGATCCGTATATGCAACCAAATTATACCGTATATTGTGAAGGATTTACCAAGGTCCTACATATATAAAGATGAAAAACGCTATCCTGATACGATTACCGACATGAAAACCACACGAAATTATGAATTTCCAACTCATTTTAGTTGAATATGTCAACACGGAAAAGTCACATTCAACCTGTATAATAGTCGGGCTAGGATAAATGTGCAACATGTTTGCCATTTACCGAAATAAACAAAATATACACCGTACTTTTCATTTTATCTGTCACCTGTTAATTGTTTCATAATCTCTATAAGCATGCTCAAAGTTCACCAAGGGTAGATTGAATTCAGAATGGCACGAGGTAATTGTCATGTTTGGCAACAAACTGGTAGCTGTTAGCTGGTAGCTGTTTGACTTTAGCTGTTTGGGTTAGCTGATTATAGGAAAAGTGTTTGATAAAGTAGCTTTTTGAGAAAAGTTAACTCAAAAGACTTCATCAAATAGCTTTTTGGAAACTAACTTATTGGGTCCAAAAAGCTAAAATAAAAAGTTACTTACCAAACACCTCAAGTAACTTTTTAATCTTGGTCAAAAAGCTAAAAGCTATCCAAAAAAACTAAAACCTACTAAAAAAGCGGGATAGCCAAACACCCCCAATACCTTACTTTTGGCAAAGACAAAATAAATAGACGTTGTACTTTTTATTTTATCTGTATCTATTAACAGTTTTCAATGTCGTTCTTTGATTGAAAAGTTCTCACATAATATTCTTAAGAAAATTACAAAAAAAAAATAGATATTTGTAATAGTGTTTTTCATTTCGAATCTAGTGATATTTCTTATGATCAACATATATATTAAGAAATTAATGGTAAAAGTTTTCTAAATTTAACCCACATATAAACCAAATTGACTGGTCAAATGGGAAGGAGGAGTACCTTTCATGAGCAACTATGAAATCAGAGTATCCTCCATAGGTGATACTACCATCCCAAAAAATCCCATTGTATGTAAATTGAATTTGATCACAATAATTCTCTTGGGAGTCTTTGCAGAATTCACACTCCAAGCATGAAGCAGCCAAGCAACCAACCCCTACTCTGTCTCCCTCCTTAAACCTTGTCACCTTGCTCCCAACTTTGGTTATCAACCCTGTTATCTCATGCCTACATATAATACAATTTAGAAATAAGAAAAAACACGATAATCTGATAATTACTCTGTTCGTTCCATAATGATAGTTCATTCTTCTTTTTATAGGAGTCTCGAAATAACTATCTACTTTTTCTTTTACAATGGTAAATCGGGTCATTCACTAGGCCCATTTTCTCAGGAAAAGCCCAATGGATTCATCAGCCCATGGGGAGTGGGGGAAACCGGACAAGCATGGTCGTTGCTATTCCCAGGAATTGATCCTAGGACCTATGAGATACCACAGTACAGTAGATACCAACTGAGTTATTTTTAGGCCCTATTATTTTGTGTGACGGGTTATTCGCGGTTATGGTGTGGTATGGTAAAATATGGTTAGTGCGGTAAGAATTGTGGTAAGAATGTTTGGTGTTGTGAGATGTGGTTGTTTGTGGTAAGAATAGTTGGTGTGGTATATTGGTAGACTTGTCCCGAAAAGGTGAAAGATAATAAGAAAAATGAGAAAGAGAGAAGTGAGGAAAGAGAAGTTTATGATTGTTGTAGGTGAAATGTGGTTGGTGTGAGTCCCAAAAAGAGTGAAAAAAGTAAGGAAAGAAAAAGTTAAGGTTGTGATAAAACGTAGTTGGAGGTAGTTATTTATTGCTAGTGCGGTAAAATGTGGTTGATGTGGTATGGTGGCACGTAAAAGAATAGGGCCTTAGCATGAAAATTCTTCTCCATTTTTCTAAATGTAAACACAAAATTGTAAATAAAATGATATTTTCTTTAAAAATTCCATTTATTATGAAGACTATTATTATCGAAAGGATGAAGTAAATTACTAAGTTCCAAGATTAAAATTGGATCTTACCAACTTACCCAGGTACCACTGGATACATAGTGATCCCCCAATCATTCCTTACATGGTGAAGATCAGTGTGGCACATCCCACAATACATAACTTTGATTGTCACGTCATTTTCTCCATTTTCCCTGCCCACAAAATACAATGATTAGTGACCCCGGTTTTTTTTTTTATTATTATTCAAATCAAATGAGTCAAAAAGTTTGCATAAAAAACATACAAAAAATTAGTTAGAGGTACCCTAAAACAATTTTTTGGTACCCTAACTTTTCAAAACTAATTTTGGGGTACCCTTACTTTTAGGATTAGAAATTACTAGGTGAATTTCTGGCAAAACTCCGATTGATTCAAATATTTTCGTCCACAAAAACAAAGGGCATTTTTGTCCACAAAAACACTTAATCAATTTTCCGCCTAAAACTCACTGGTTAATTCAAATCATTTGCCGGAAATTCACCTAATTATTTCTAATTCTAAAAGTTAGGGTTAGTTTTTAAAAGCTGGGGCACCAGAAAAACATTTTACCATAAATTAGGGTACCCCTTAGTAATTTTTTGAAAAACAAAGGTACCAAGCTGCAAAGACAACAACAAAACAGCAAAAAGAAACAGCAAAAACCTAGTTTAAACAACAATATGACAAAGGCAAAAGGAAAACAACACACTCAAGTCCGATCTTTCAAGTGAGCCTTTCTTTCCTCATATATAAGTGCCCAAGTAGTATGCTCTAGTATACCTTTTGAATAATAAAAAGATTATTGGACGATAATACACTGAACTTTAGGGTATTGCACTGAACTTTTTTTTTGGATTCTAATGCACTGAACTTTGAGGGTATTAGACAATAATGCACTCAGACCAATTTAGCTGGTGATTGACGCGGTGACTGTCCTACTTTGAGGTGCCATTTTTCTATTTTTTTTTTAGAAAAAAATTTTGTTGTGCAAGAAAGTACACATAAGCAGGATGACTAATATATATTTTTTTTGGAAAAAAGAAAAATAACACGTCAAAGTAGGATAGTCACCGCGTCAACCACTAGCTGAATTAGTTTGAGTGCATTATTGTTCAATACTCTCAAAGTTCAATGTATTATAGTCCAAAAAAAAGTTTAGTACATTATTGTCCAATACCCTTAAAGTTAAGTGTATTATCATCCAAAAAAATCCATAATAAAACAAGAACATGAGCAACAATCTTAAGTGTAGTGCACAAGTAGTCTCCACTAATATAACTTTTCAATAATACTACCTCCTTTCCAAATTATTTGTCATCTTTGGAAATTGTACAGTCAAATTAAAAAAAAAATTGACCATAAATTTGTCAATATATACTATTATTTGTTAAATAAAATTACTATCATTATATTCGTAATGAAAAGACTATCTTAAAAGTATAATATTACAATTGTTAATAAGACATTTATATAAGAAATTATTGGTTAAAGAGTAACGTTGGAGACCGTGACAGTCAACAAAAGAACATATAATATAGAACGGAGGGAGTAATTTAATAACAACAATTACTAGTATAGTCACGCTAACACGAGCATGGGCGGATCTCAGGCCATGTGAGGGGTGGCCACGGCCACCAGTAAAAGAAAATCGGTATAATTTGGGATAAAAATTGTGGATTTTATGTATATCTGATAAATATAATAGTGTAGTGGACACCCCCAGTCCATAGACCTAGATCCGCCACTGCCTACACGAGATCTGAAAGATTCAAATGTAAAACATTCGAATGAGAAGAATGTTTATTTTGCCAATTAAAAATATGCATTTACAATTATAAAAGACATTTACCTCCTTTTGAATGTGTATGGAGTAATCTTGCCGGAGGAATCATGGGCAGCCCAACCCGAAACTACTTGTGTATGATTCGGAGTAGTTTGAGCCATCAATGTCAAGTGAGGGACCCGTCAATTCTTGACCCAACCGGACCTGCACCCGCCCGAAAATGATTAATTCTGAATCCAATTTTCTCGGCTTATACCTGAAAATTTAGACCCAACAAAATTTCACACAACCTAACACATCGTCTCGAACACGCCTGAACGGTTACGAACACAATTTCCAAACCCAAAACCTAAGCAAACCCAAAATTGACCCGTGCTGAACTCGACCGGAAATCTAAGTAAACCCGAAAATGACTTGTACTGAACCCGACCCGAAACCTAAGCAAACTTGAAATTGGCCCATACTAAACCCGATCCGAAACCTAAGCAAACCCAAAACAGATCTGTACTGAACCCGACCCGAAACCTAAGTAAACTTGAAACTAACCTGTATTGAACTCGACCCGAAACTGCCGGCCGGCCCGAATTTATGGGTGTATGCTACTATATGTTACTTTCACATGTCTATGGGAAATGAAATTGAAGCCAAATTTATAGGAAATCCAGGACATAATCTTGGATGTTGCAGTAGACAAGTGAGTGAATTGAATGAATTATGGCCAGAGATTGCATAAGTGGTTGGACATTGCCAATGGCAACCAACCCCATTAACTTCAAATCAGTACTCATGCACACTGAAAGTGGAATTGTCCCCATTGAGGTGAATGTATTGTCAATTTGTCATACTCATTTACTTCAAATGGGAGATGACAAATACCAATTTACTTCAAATTGGAGATGACAAAATCGGGTCCTGTTAATTTCTGGTTCGGATAAATTGGGGACATCAGACATAAACTTGATGTCTGATGCTTAGTTTTTTCGAGTATTTTTGCGTCGGACAAATGGACAAGTATAAATTCGGGTCTAATTCGGGTTCGGCTACTGCAATTTGTCATGCCCATTGACTTCAAATCAGAGCTGACAAATACCCATTTAGTTCAAAATGGAAATGACAAAAAATCGGGTCTGGGTGATTTTTGGTTCGGATAATTGGACATCGGACAGAAACCTGATGTTCGATGCCTAGTTTTGTTTGAATATTTTCGGGTCGGATAAATCGGACAAGTTTAAATCCGGGTCTAAATCAAGTTTGAGTTTGGTTAATAGCAATTTGAAAAAAATTGTGTTTAAATTTTCGGTCAATGTTAGATGGAATGTGGGATAACTTCGGAGGTATTAGGCCTGACAAACTTTTGTCTTCCCCGCTACAAATCCATAAGATGGGGCTTTTCACCTTGAACTTTTATGAAAGATTTTTGAATTATGAGATTTTGAAAGAGAGTGAGAAATTTTTTATTGCATTTTACGGATATATTCATGGATGATATATATTACGGTTATTTATGAATCATATACTTAGTTATCCATGCATACAAATATAATTTAGAATCTCATAGTTTTTTGTAAAATTTTATAAAGTCTTTCATGTTACAATTCTAAAATCAAAAAATCCAATCGGTAAATCCTACATTAGGGGGAGCAAATGAGCAATATCGGGTATTCAATTAAATTTCATGGATCCATTACTGGATCTAATTGATACAACATTCATAACTCTGGATCTTTAAATTCGGATTTAGTTGGTTTTGGATCTAGTTCCGAGTACATTATTGGAAGAACCCACAAAATGTTGGCTTTTCTTTGAAAGAAAGTTAAAGTACTTTGATTTTTTTTCAAAGTTGATGTAATGTTGATGTATGAGTTAGCACTTTGATTTTTTTTTCAAAGTTGATGTGTGTGTGATGAGAATTTACTTGATGGGCTTAGACTTGGACTCAAATGATTGAAGTTTAGGTTTCTTTATCAATAATTTTAAAATAATTACCTGGATTTCAGTTCAGTTCTAAATTTGATATATTAGAATTCAATATTAGATTCAATTGCAACTAAATTTTAGTTTTTGAATTCAGTTTTGTATTGATTGAATTGAACTAAATTCGGGTTCAAATCCACTCTGCCAAATCTAGAGCTGGCAAAATCTAACCTGACCTGACCCAGACCCGTCCGAAAGTTTAAGGTTAGACCCGAAATTTTCAAATCTCAAATATAAATAAATTGAAACTGACTCGTACCGAACCCAACCTGAAATCGATTCGCCTACCCGCCCAGATTGACAGGTGTAGCCACATAAATGTTAAATCCCCAATATTTTTTAACTCACTTCTATCTTTGATCACATGGGGCTCCATTCTCATTAAAGTGACCAGTTGTATTTATTCATGATCATGGCCGTAAATTTCATTTTTTTATTGGAAGACTTTTTTTCAATTCTTTTTTGTATCTTCATTCTTTTATTTGGATTTGTTGGGAGTTGCATAATGAATGAATGTCACAAGTATTGTTGTGTTTCCCGCGAAGTCCATCATCTCTTTTGTAGTATCTCTCAGTTATCTTGTGATGCTTGCTTTCACCGCCTTTTTTTTTAACATCATTTAGACCTTTTTTTTTATTATGCGGTTATATGATGCTGAAATGGTGTGGTATGACAAAATTGTGGAAAGTGCGGTAATGTGTGGAATGATATGATAAAATTTGTGGAAAAATGTGATTGATATTGTAGGTGATGAGAGAGAATGTGAAAAATAGAGGAGAAAAATGAGGAAAAATATTAGTAATGATTGTGAAAAAGTGTGGAAGAATATAGAGTAGTATGTTGAGTTGTGGTACCGCACCACACCGTACTGCCGTACAAAAGAACATGACCTTAATGATAATGTTTTTTTTTTAATGTATGTGTGTTTGATGACCTTAACAGGCATTTTTTAAAAAACAAAACAAAACTAAGTATCAAGATAAGTTTAAAGGAACATAGGAATGAGGTTATTAAATAATATTTCGGGCCCAAAAGGCCCAATCTAGGACAACACGAACCGTGCGAGGTGAGGTACAGTCCATGTAAGACAACAGAGAGCCAAAATTAGGGCAAATTGTCTGACACGGATCGTGTCTTTGGCAACACCATCCGTGTTAGCCAGCAACATGATTCATGTTGCTTTGACATGGTTCGTGTCAAGGCCTAACTGTTGTTTTTTGGTTTTTATGCTTTTCACGTGCTCTTCCAAGTTAATTCACACATGTTTTTCATGCGGTGATGCAGACATAGTTAGTCAGAAATCCCAACTGCCTTATCTATGTTGTTAAGTGATGTATATTTGCCTAGCTATATACATCAAGGTCTAGCTACAAGGACCTTAATCCAGTTTGAAGCTACAAATGTCGTCTTGGGTTTATCAAGGTAGAAGGCGTAAAGGACCTTGAAGGTACTCTAAGCTTAGTCCTCACACTTCTAAGCTTATAAGGAGTTACTCTCACATTTGGAGGACATCAATGAGCTTAAATCATTCTCAAGTCCTTATTGAAAAGTCATCTCTCGCGGCAGCAAAAGACTCCATCAAGTACAGTTCGATATTTTGCTCTACAATTCTAGATCCATACGTCTATTGAGGAAATCATCGAAAGACAGATTGGAGATCTTTCAATAAGCTTTCCAATGGTTTTTGAATCATTGAAAACGGACAAGTATTGAAGGAGTTATAGCAATTTCTTTCTAGAGTTGTATTTTAGAGTTTATATGATGTCATAAGTAGGATATATGATGTAATAGTTGATTCTTGGTTTCTTGAACCCTAGGTACACGTCCAAGGGGTCCTAGAGTAGTATAAATAGACCCCCTTGGGTGCCATTGTATTCACTCATTCAATCATATATCAAAATACAATCAAACACATGATGTGTTGTTCTCTCTAGCTTTGTGCTAGTCTCTTCGTTTCTCTTGAGGGAGGACGGAAACTATCCCCTTCTTCTATCCAAGATTGGCATCCTTGGTGGTGATAGGAAGGATTTGAAGCATTCTTGAAGGTGGTGTGGCTGTATCCTCCAAGATTCTTCAAAGAGCCATTATCATTCTATCATTCTAGTGAGTTTTGTTTGATTCATTAGAATTCTTTCAAATTGCATTTTCATTGTTTCTATCTTTCATTTACACATCTAAAGTGCTAAATCATAAGATAGATTCATCAATCCATTCGTTTTCAACATTCCTACATTCGTCCATTCATTCTACATTCATTAATCATTCGTTCGTTCATCATTTCCATTCATTTGGTAACCATCTTTCATAGTTCTTTCCATCTTTTTCATCCATTTCTATTCCATTTTTGGTTCTTTGGAACTTTGAGAAGGGAGATTCCTATCTTCGCTTTTAAAGATCCTTAGATTGTGTGTAATGTGATCAACCCTTGGTCCATTATGCATCATTAAGTCACAAATCCTGTATATTATCCAAAAATGCATTACTCGCACTATAAATAAGGATGTCATATGTCTCATTCATGTAGGATTCATTCTTTTTCAAACACCATCTCTTAGGTCGTGATTACAACACTCTTTAAATTTGGTAAGAAATCTTGATAAATCTTCTCCTTTTAAGATAAGACTATATACGATTGTTATATAAATCTAAGGAGAGTAATTGCGTCTATGACTCTTTTAATTACCTAAGTAATTTCCATCCTACATCAACTTCATACTCAACAATTTTAATTTGTTCAGCTACTTCATAATGATATCCAAATCTAACAAATTTTCACTATAACAATATTACTCCAAATATTCAATACTAAAATTAGCATGTCAATTTGGAAATTCATTTACTATAGTTTATTTTATACACATAATTTGACCAAGTTAACTTTAAAGAATAGGTAATGTGAAATTTATCTGTTTATACTAAGTTATTTATCTTTTCTAATATGATCTAATCTATATATTATTTTACCTTACTTATACATTCCCTATATTCGAAAAGAAGAGGGCCTAACTTTGGATTGGATTGTGGGCAATCCATAAAGAGTTAGAAGACTAAATAAGGAGTCCAATTTTTTGTATCACTTAACAATATTTTATTGAAAAAAAAATATTTTAAAGGTAAAAAAAAAGAAAAGAAAAACTAGGAATAACTATAATTGCTACTTTCAAGACAAAAAAAGGAAAAAAAAAATTGTGAATCCTATCCGAAAATTTAACTATATCTAATCTCGTAAGATTGACTTTAAAAGACGTTAATCTCTAAACATCACCTACTATCTAGTGTCCATATACCGAATTTAAAATTTTTGACCCTATATTTTTCAAATATATACAATCATTCATTATATAAAATTATTATCGCTATATTTGTAACGAAAAATACTATGCTAAAAACATAATATTGCAATTGTTAATAAAATAATATATAAAAAATTATCAATAAAAGAGTATAATATTATAATTGTTAATAAAATACTATATTTGTCCTTTTATATTTGTTCATCAACCTAACTTGAAAAGATTAATGCATGTTGAGAATTGTGGTAAAAAGTTTGTAATTTACCCAAACTATCTCTGCTTTAATTAAAGATAATATTTGTTGTAATATAAAAAGTAATAAACAAATTTATTAATTAGGGATAAAAAATAACAACTGTTGAAATTGTAGAAGAAACAAATATTTTGTGACAAAAAAAAGACGAGTATTTTGAGAGAGAGATAGTACTCCCTCCTTTGCATATTATTTTTTATAATTTTGACTTTCACGATCTTCAACGTCATACTTTGATTGATAATTTCTTGCATAATATGTTATTAAAGATAACAAACTATCTCTGCTTGTAATTTATCCAAACTATCTCTGCTTTAATTAAAGATAATATTTGTTGTAATATAAAAAGTAATAAATAAATTTATTAATTAGGGATAAAAAATAACAACTGTTGAAATTGTAGAAGAAACAAATATTTTGTGACAAAAAATAGGTAAAAAGACGAGTATTTTGAGAGAGAGATAGTACTCCCTCCTTTTCATATTATTTTTTATAATTTTGATTTTCACGATTTTCAACGTCATACTTTGATTGATAATTTCTTGCATAATATGTTATTAAGAATTGTAATATTATACTTTTATTATAACATTTGTCGTTACGAATCTAATAGTGTTAATTTTATATAAAATCCATTGTATATATGTTGAGAAATTTATGGTCAAATTTTTTGAAATTTGCTGTAAAATTTCCAAAAATAACAACTAATATGAAACAGAAGGAGTACTATACAAGAAATTATCAATAAGAAGGTGACATTAGAGATCGTGACAGTTAACTGGGGACAATCAATATACTCGTTCTATTCCATATTAATGGTCGCCTTTGGAAAGCGAGCAGTTAAATATAAAAAATTTAACTATAAATTTTTCAATATATACAATGACTTATTATATAAAATTAATACTATTAGATTTGTAAAGAAAAATACAATCATAAAAGTATAATATTGTAATTATTAATAACATACTCCCTCCGTCCCAAATTAATTGACACTTTGACAAAATTTTGACCTTTAATTGCTTATAAATCACAATAAGTTATAATATGAAATTACCGTTATTAGAAAGATACTTTACTAAATATTACAATAGAGGTAATTTCAAAAAATTATTTAGAGGTACCCTAACTTTTGAAGAAACAATTTTTTGGTACCCTAAATTTCAAAACTAATTTTGGGGTACCCTTACTTTTAGGATTAGAAATTACTAGGTGAATTTCTGGCGAATTTCTAATTGATTCAAATCATTTTCGTCCACAAAAACAAACGGCATTTTCGTCCACTAAAACACTTAATCAATTTCCCGCCTAAAACTCACCGATGAATTCAAATCATTGGCCAGAAATTCACCTAATTATTTCTAATTCTAAAAGTTAGGGTACCCCAAAATTAGTTTTTAAAAGTTGGGGTACCGGAAAAACATTTCACCAAAAGTTAGGGTACCCCAAAATTAGTTTGTAAAAGTTGGGGTACCGGAAAAACATTATACCAAAAGTTGGGGTACCCCTACGTAATTTTTTGAGGTAATTTCATATTGTAATTTATTATAATTTGTAAATAATTAATGGTTAAAATTTAGTCAAAGTGTCAATTAATTTGGGACGGAGGGAGTATTATATAAAAATTATTAATTAAAAAGTGACCTTTGAGACCGTGAAAGTCGACAAAATGAAAATTAATTTGCAAGGAAGAGAATAGAAAAGAGGGAGTAACGTAATTAGAGCGGGAGGATGGCGTCAGCACGTTATAAATTGCGTTGCTACGAAAATGACGTGATTAAGGCGGGAAAATGCGGAAAAAACTTCGATTAGAAAGAGGAGCTTAATCCTTTCCACTTATGGAAGGAATACCCTAGTCACTAATACCAGAATTTCCCAGAAACACTCTCCATGATGACTGACCCTTACCCAAACCTACTCCTTCTAGAGAGAAGTTAGAGAGAGAGAGAGAGAGAGAGAGAGAAGACGACGCAGAAATTTGGCGAAAAAGTAGAGCAAATCCTTCGATCTCATCCTCCAATGGCGGATCTCTTCGATCCTTCTTCCTCCTCCTTTCCTTCTCCACCTCCGCCGCCTCCTCCGCCGCACGTCAACTTCTCGCCGGATTCCGACGACATCTCCTCCCTCCTCCACACTCTCCTCCACCACTCCTCGCAGTCTTCCTCCTCCTCCGCTCCTCCTCCGCCGCCGTCGCATGACCTAATCCACCACCGCCTCGGCGTATTCGCCGGATCGCAGCAGTCCGGATTGCTGGACTCTTCCTCCGGCGTCAATTTCCGGTTCGCCGGAGGATTCTACGGCTCCGGCGCCGGCGAGCGGCAGGAGAACGCGTTTTCCGGCTCGATCGGGATCTCCGGCGAGGGAATCGCCGACGATGTTGAATGCGAAAGCGAGGTGAGGTTATGTTGAATTCTGTATCGTTCTTGTTGAATTTCGGTATAGTTTTGAGCTCGATTGAATTGATTCGGTGAAATTGAGTTTCTGAGAGAGTGTTGTTCATCGTTAGGACCAGGAGGATGCTCCGGCGAATCGGCCGCCGGCGAGGAGTTCGTCCAAACGGAGCAGAGCTGCGGAGGTTCATAATCTGACTGAAAAGGTTTGTGAATTGTGACATTTTTGCATTTTTTGAGCTTGAATTCCGCGTATACAAGTTGGTGAATGTTTTCGACGAATGAATTTAGGGTTTTTGTTTGTGATTTTGATTGACAGAGAAGGCGGCAGAAAATTAACGAGAAAATGAAAGCGTTACAGAAATTGATCCCCAATTCGAATAAGGTACGGGTGTAGTCGTTAATTGTTGTTAATTAGCGCGCCAATCAAAGCTAATTTAATCCGGGTTTTAGAGAAGGATTTTTTAATGGTAATTATATCGACCTTCGAGGATATTAGATTGTCATATATCAACATTTATTAATATGCAACAATATTTCACCTATGTATCTAGGTGAGATTGTTATACGAACGGTAAATAAGATGATGGTGAACAGGTTTCTGAGCTGACATAGCTGGTGGTAAGATTGTCACTAACATATGTTATAAGATATTGGTTGGTTGTATGTCACGTCAGCACGGAGATCGGCTCACCAACTCTTTGACCATTGTGCTGGGGTCGATTTTTCAGCGTGAACTAGTGAAAATCGAAAAGGTTTAACAAAATTATTGGGTTGGGGCATGTTTATTTCCCCTCGCTGGCCGCATTAGTTCGAAGACTAATTCAACACCATCTTAATTCGTTAATAATCTCACAAATACTTTATTATAATCTAATACTCATGACGATTGCTACATTGTTATCCAACATTCCTTTGCAGAATTTTTAATTCTACAGCTTTTGGCAAAGATAACAGCTGATTTGATTAGGGTTTGTTGTGTTTTCCAACGTGACAGACGGATAAGGCTTCAATGTTGGATGAAGCAATCGAATATTTAAAACAGCTCCAGCTACAGGTTCAGGTGTGCTACTTGTATTACTTATGGTTCCTTTTTTTTAATAATATAATGCTTAATTAAGCATATGTTTGATTACTCAAGGAGAATGTCATTCTTAGCATAATCTGTGTGAATCCACTTCATACATACTGTAGTATTTTCTTATTCAAATTGTAGATGTGAACTATCAGTATGTTTGCCTTGGTCTTTGGTTTTTCTTTTAAAAAAGAAAAATTGAAACATCATTCATTAAACTAGGGTGAGTGGTTCCTATACAGGAACTTGGACCTTGACCGAAATTTGTCAACGAGTAAGGATAATATTCTTAATATTCAGAAATCAGTCTTAATGGATAAGAGTAATGATCTTAAAATGTAATCTTAGACCGAAACTTGGAACATGTTATACCGGTTTAAGTTCCATGTATTTGGAACCAAGAACCAAGAACCTAGAACTAATGAATATGGAATTGGAACCTAATTTTAATATAAATAAATAAATAAATAAATAAAATTATTAAAACTTATAAATTTATTCAGAGACCTGTTGCAATTTTTCAATTTTTATTTATTATTGTCAATGCTAAAATCAGATGTGGTGTTATGGCCATCATATTTGATACCATGATGTATTTGACGTTAAGGTATAAATTAGTATTTTTTTTTAAAAAAAAACATTATATGTTAGAAAACAAATTTTTCATAATTGGCAGATACCTTGAAATCGGAATTTGAACCGTAGATAAAGGTAAGGTTTTAAACATTAGGAACATGTCATAGCAATTAAAAATAAAATCCCTAATTTTAGAACAGGCCGGATACATGAAACAGTTCACCCCAACATTGAACCGTCTTTGGACTGAAGCTGTATTTCATCACAGGGATCTTGTATTAGGGCAGGAAATTCTAAATCAGCTTCATTCCCTGAGAAAGTCATCTGTAGAGCATGTGCTTCTGTCACAAGGCCCTTGTATTGTTGTGCACGGCCAGGCCACCACCAATAATGAGTCACAGGTGACCCGACACAAAAGACAAGGTAAATGTGGGTAGAAAAAAATTTACAACAGTGAGAAAATTTAAAGGGTGGGTGAGAACGCTTTTCCCCACCCATCTAGTCAAGTGACTTGGTGAGAATCTCATGTGGGGTCACCATAATTAAATACCATTTTATCTTCTCAAATGACCTTGAAAAATAAAAAGAATGAGTTTAATAATTAATTTATAGAATGGGTGGGTGAAACTTTACCCATCATTGTAGAAACACCTAACTTCCAAGTAAGTGATAACTCATATCTATAATATTTTATAGGATGGGTGGGTGAAATTTAACCCACAATTGGTATTAGCTACAGTCTAAAGGATTATAGCTATGGGAATGAATAAATGATGGGCCAGAAAATTCAGGTAGATATAGGCGTGTTACATGTGAAACCATTTCAACTAAGTGATTTAGCTGGTAGTTGAAAATTCAATAAATGATATTATACTCTAACACTTGCAAAAGTATCTTTAACCTGATATAGATAAACATGAGAACTGCTTAGGTTCAAACTTGAGATTTGACACATTCCCCACACGCCAACGCCTTGCAGTAGACTTGGGAATATGACCGATAGCAAATACATCTTTGCTCCATTTCCTTCCCCCTTTTGCAAAGAAGCAAAGATGTAATTGCTACGGGGCAGATTCCTCAATTTATTGCAAGGCGTTTGGTACGAGAAAGTTGGAGAGTGGGAATGAAAATACATAAGTTAAATTTCGATATTATTGCTATATACTCCCTCCGTCTCAAATTAATTGATATTGAGCTAAGTATTTTGTTACTCCTATAATTTTCCTATAATTTTATTGCGGCCCTGTTAAATTTCGATATTATTGCTAAGTATTTTGTTACTCCTATGATTTATCTTTACTTTTCCTATGATTTTTTTAGTTTACTCCTATAATTTTATTACGGCCCTGTTCTTTTTTACGGTATTTTGCAGTATGATGTGGTGGGGTGTGGTGGAATTATGGTAGGTTATTGGTATGTGGGGTAGGTGATGAGAGAGAATGTAAAAAAGTAGAAGAGAAAAGTGAGGAGAGATAAAAGTAATGATTTGTGGTAAAGTGTGGTGATTTGTGGCAAACTGCTATCTATGTTACCTGGACTCGGGACACGAGTGTCTGACACGGACACGGATCCAAGTGTCAGACACGGCATCTCCAAAAATTACTGACACGAGGACACGGTATCTAAGGGTCTGACACGGCAGGAGAAACACAACCCCTAAGTTGCATAACATATTTAATTATATTAAAAGTGAAATATTAATTTTTTTCAAAGGCATCCTTATAAATTATAAACCTAAAAATACTTTAATTTAAGTTGATTTGACCTATGTAAAAGATATAGTCAGCCCAATTTTTAAAAGTCCAAAAAATTAATGCCACTTCAATTTTAGAATAGTCAAAACAAAAAAGGTAGAAATGATTAAAAAAACCCTAGGCCCAACTCATTCACTTCTTGCCTCCCCCAGTCCCCCCCCCCCCCCCACCTCTCTCCTTTGTTTCTGAAGAAGCAAACGAAGGGAGAGATTCTGTCAACGAAAACGCACTTCCGGTGACCAAAATCGGCGAATTCTGGCCGGAGAAACCCCACCGGTGGGGTCGCACAGTCGACTCGACCAAAAGCCCTCAACTACCGCCCCGAATACCCATCAATTGATTGTCCAATTGTTCGATCTAGGGTTTGCCGTGACTAGGGTTTCGTTCTTTGGCCGTGTCTCGCGACTTCTCCCAGTGTCCGCCACGGATCCCGTGCCCGGATTCGTGTCGTGTCGTGTCGACACTGGTACGACAACCCTAATTGCCGTGTTTAGGTAACGTAGACTGCGATATACTGCCAACCGCAAAAAAGAACAGGGCCTACATCGTATTTTCTCCATCCTTTTTATTTGTCTTTTTGGAAAAAAGGTGGAGAAACTGATACAAACCAAAAGTTTAGGTAGAAATAAATTAAAATGAAAATTGCCTTCAATTATTGTTAAATTATTACTCGTAAAGTAGTTGATTTGGTTCTACTTCTAAAGTAATTTATTAAGGTTAAAGTACTAAAATTATTATTGGATTATAAATGTGACAAATAATAAAAAATAAAAAAATTAATTGATTGGAGAAATAAAAAAATATTAATATGGAACAGAAGAAAACATATGGTGTATTTTCGTGCATTCTGCTCATTAAAAAATGACCTGGTCCAGTATAACAAATTTTGGGACCCATAAGTTAGCATAATTAATTGAGTTCAATCAAAGTTGGTAAATATTACTCCCTCCGTTTTTATTTATCTGTCATTTAAAAAATTGTGTTACAAAATTTGACCATTATTATTTTAATTTATAATGATTTTCAAACAAAATTGTTGTCATTAGATTCGTAACAAAAAATACTATTAAAAATGTACTCCCTCTGTTCCATGTTAATGGACACATTTTAAAAATTTTCACATACCTAGGTTTAACTAAAAAAACTACCCTTATAATTAAATAATACTATTTTCCAAAGTATTTTTTTCGGATACCAAGGTGTAGGTAGTGAGAGAATGTGAGTAGAAGTAGTTTTTATTGATTGAAAAAGTAAAAAGTTAACATAATTATTAAAGTTAAAATAATTAAATTAATTATTGGGAAATGAAAAATGACAATTATTTTGGAACAAAAAAAGTTAGTTTAAGTGTTAATTAATATGAAACGGAGGGAATATAATATTATATTTTTTTAATAAAAATCTTATATTAAAAATTATTGATTAAAAATTGATTTTCACATATAAAAAAGAGCAGAGGGAGTAATATCTTTTAGGTTCTTGACCAAAACGTGGCACATGAAAATTATGCAAATGCCATGGATATTAATAACCCTCCGTCCGTGCAATTTATTAGATGCTCCTGGAGCCTGTGTTCCAGATTCTATAATTGTTCACCCGTATGTATTAGGTTGTTTACTCTGATTATTATGATTGTTCACTTGCAAATATTTGGAGCAATACTCCGGGTGCATCCAATATATATTGCTCCGTCGGACATTCCCACGAGGTCCACCTGTTTTTTAATTTCTAAGAGCAACGGTAGCATTAGTTTCTAAAGTCAATGATTAAAGACACATTTTTAGTTTGTGTTCACATATTGTCTTAACAAAATATGAAATGAAGTTGGGAATGGGTCTTTAATGAACTTTTGTGTGTAGGTCATGTTTTTGTCATTTGGGTATTCTTTATTTGTTTTGTGGTATTTTGTTACGTTGAATGTGTTTTGAATTGGTGATAAAAAAAAAAGTGTTTTGAATTGCCTTTTATTGAACTCCTTTAACCTTGTTTTAGGTTTGGAATGGTAAAAAAAACTAACAAATGTTGCAAGAGTTTCAAAAGTTAATAATTAAAGGCATTTACTAATCTTCGAAGTGATGATCAATATAGGTCTACAAGAGGTTTCTACCTATAACCCTGTTATTTTGTGCGGCAAATGGTATGGTATGATAATGTTGTGGAAAGTGTGGTAAGATATGGTAAAAGTTGTGGTAAAAATAATTGATGTGATAAATGATGAGAGAAAATGTGAAAAGTAGACGAGAAAATGAGGAGATAGAAAGTTGTTACTGTTGTGATAAGGTGTGAACTTGTATGGCATGATATGGAAAGATTGTGGTAAGTGTGGAAAAATATTACATGCGATGTGGAGCAGCAGAAAAGAATAGGGCATAAATAGAGCAGTTTATTCATTTTGTGATGCATGACTGAAATAAGTTCCCTTAGCATTTCCGTCAGAAAGGATGTGTGGTATCTTTTATTTCACTATCATGTGTGTTACCCGTACCACTTGTTAGGAATGAAGTTAGGATAGAAAGTGAAAATGTAGGATGCTATACAAAAAGAATAATAATACAAGAACAATAACAAAAGGAGAGACAATGAAAACCCAAATCGGAAAAAAAAAAAAACCACGCGTGTCATGAACACTACGATATCCACCTATGTGCTTCATTAGGGTGTGCCTTGGCTGGGAAGTGGCCATGAATTTTCTTTTGTATAATGATCTCATTTGTCATGAAGAACACCAATATCCGCCTAGCGGCCTAGGTGAAAAATGTCTCTCTTCTGCTAAAAAGGGTCAATGTTAGCTACTTGCTAGGATCTGATATGTGTTATGATGGAGACCCAGATTAGTACATTGGGTGCATGCTTCCTTTATGTTAAGGGTTGATGTTTGCGAAATGTAGGAACGATGAATGATCACTAGGATTCTGGTGTCTTTTTGAGACATTCATAGTTACAGTTTGTCTCAATGAATAAAAAAGTTCTTGGATGAGCAAACTATTAGAGATACTTGACAATGACATGCTAGTGCTGAATTGCTGATCATAATTTCTCACTGATTACTTTTTGTTCACCCTTCGCTATCCTGCTGCTTGCCTTTGTCTTCCTGCAAATGCACGTTGACAGATCTTTTATCCTTTCATTTTGTGGATGTGCTACTCATGTATTATGTTTTATAGATTTGGCATCCAACTGCATGTATGTTGTATCTCTGCATATACTTAGATTACAGGATGAAATGTCCACATAAAAACTAGAAATCAATCTGTTATGCGGGGCCAAATCATGTATGTTTATGAATATGTCAATTTGGAGCTTCAATTCTGAACTAGAAATTTATCTGTTCGCACCACCTACTTGTCTTTGAATTTGACATTCAAAGAACCAGCAGCTTCCCTGGGTTAGTTCGGTAAGCTAAAGTCAAGTTTGCACTTAACCCTTTTACTTTGTTCAGTAAATAATTGCCCAGTTAAAATGATCCGTATGTGTGACACGAGAAAGGGACAAAGTTCTAAACATAAGTCTGCTTCTTGTAATAGTGTGATACAATGTCCCCAAGGCCTTGACATTCTAAACATCCACAGAAGAGTGTTAAACTTGTCTAGTTGCCTTTTGGCATTTCTGTTATCTCAATCATCAGTTGTAGAAATTTAGCAAACTACCCCATAAGGAAGGAAAATGTTGGGGTCCTTGAGGAGGGATTGCATAATTAGGGAAGGGCATGTAAAATTTGGTTGGGAAACAGGTGATATGTTAAAAGTTAAGTTTTGGTAACTTTTGGAAAGTAAAGGTAAGTTTTGGTAATTATTTGGAGAAAGTGTTAACTTTTGAATAAAATATCAGTACATATCGATAAACATGTAAATTTTGATGAATTTTCCCGCATATTTGACTCCTACCATGTTTCAGATGCTGACGCTGAGGAATGGTTCGTCTTTGCATCCATTTTACATGCCAAGCGTTTCACAAGCAGTGCAGCTACCACAGATGGGGTCTGTCGTTGATGACGGCAACAACAGCAGCAGAGAAATCGGGTTCCCTACCAATCACGAGGCATCTGGACAGACTGTATATGATATTTCCAGCACAGGTGCATCTGAATATAAGGCTCTTCTGGCTATGACATCGGAAAATAGCAAGTCAGGGCCTCTATTTGTCACAGATCCATCGACAAATACACATTACAGGCCTTTCAATCCACCCATGCAGTCTAAGGTATCTGTTCTTGCACCTCCCCTAAATCTGTCCACACCCCCTATGTGTTGCACAAGTTTTGGGTTTTCGAACACGATTTTTTTGAGTCAACTCGATTCTGCCTAGGTTTTGAACACGATTTTCTCGACCTGGACCTGAAATGAAACATAACCCAGAAAACTTGCAAGTTAGCGGGTCAAAGGAAACTACCCGTTTGACCTGCGAATTTTATTTTTAAAGTTCAAAGTTGTTGGAATGTGAGACTTTTCGTTAGGATTTGTGACTATTAAACTATAGGCACAATCAATCATGTTTTACTTAGATAATCATATTGTTTTATATGTAATGAAGAAATTAGAGTATTTTAGAGACAACTCTTTCCAAGTAAAATTTGGGAAAAAGGTTGTGGTTATAAACCGCAGGTTGATGCAAAATTATAATACATTGCTTGTGTTTTAGTGGAACGCGAAATATACCTTACCTGTATTTACCCAAAGTCTATATACAGTCGACCTATATTTAACCCTTTGCTTGAATGGAATGAAGCAAAATGCATCATTAAAACCCATTTGTTTCTTTTCCATGAAACAGTCGGTAGTGAACGATTTATAAAACTTAGGTCAATTGAAACAAACCTCCCTAGATTCAGGGTAAGATTACTCCACTCAACCTTCATACATTACCTAGGCGGGAATTTGGACTATTGATTTTGATTTGTGTTGATGATATTCATGGGCGGTTGGTTTCTTTTTCTTTTTTTTTTTTCTTTTTCCGGGTTGTGTTATGAAGGGGCTTTGCAAGGGTACAGGATTACCACAGTTACAATTGGACATGAGTCAGGGTCAAAGCTCATCCTCAGGAGTGTCCTCATAAGTCAGCAACCACAAACGCAGTATTTTCAACATTCAAAGGCGTCATGTCATAACACTTTCATAGCAAACAATGGATGGAGATGCTACTACAGAAAATGTACAAGTATATCCATCATTTCTGACTCTTCTAATTTAGTTGGATTGTTACTCTTCACCTATCGATTTTGTTTGTTTACCATGTTGATGTGGACTGTCTAAACTAACTGCTCATCTTCTGTTTGTGTTCTCTTAGAATCTGGTAGATTGATGTTATGCACTTACTAGTTTGGATATACACGCATTATGTGTATGGCTAAACTAAATTGTGCTATATTGTGTCAACTTTCTCTCCAAAGACACAATCACAAATCTAACGGGACGAGTGTGTTCTATTGAGGAATAAATTTAGATCCGGAGAGCATTTGGTAAGAATTCAGGGAAATTCATCCCGAAAAACTTTTTTCATGAGAAATTTTCCTAGGGAACTTTCCCCAAGAAAATTAGTCGACTTGGGAAATTGATCAATTTTCCGAGAATTTTTGACCGACCGGCCGCTCTCTTGGTGAATATTGTTGACAACGTAAATGTGTGTAAAATTTTGAAAATTTTATAAAATATATATCTAAGGATTTGTATTGCACACCCAAATTACTCTACTTTCCTAAAATATTACACCTTTCCAATAACTTATCAACCAATATTTAACAAAACTAAATTATTCTTTAAACTAACACAAACAAATCTAAATTATAAAATATAGATTTTGATTGTTTACCATGTTGATGTGGACACCCTAAACTAATCCCTCGTCCTCTGTTTGTTCTCTTAGAATCTGGTAGATTGATGTTATGCACTCACCGGTTTGGACATACACGGCACGCATTATGTGTATGGCTAAACTAAATATACCATTGTGCTATATTGTGTCAACTCTCTACAAAGATGCAATCACAAATAAATGTTATAGTACTTTTATGGGGTAAATTTAAATTGGTTCAATTTTATAAATATTGGTAGGTAAAACATTGAAAAAAAATGAAAATTTTGAAAATCTCAAAAATTTTACAAAACTTGTAATAGATATTCATATTATCCATTACGCAAATAATTTTATTTGTTAAAAATTCTTACATGTTTTTTCAATACTTTGCGAATCAGTTATAAAAATGTAAATTTAAGGGTTTACCTAATCTAATCTTTCCATTACCCAAACCCTAAATATCTAAAACTCAAGTCTTCTCGTGCTGAAATTCAATTGTGGGTTCACTTGATTTTTAAAAGCCTTGGGACCTACCGCAATTTGTTGATCCACTTGATCGTAAGTTGTAGGCCCGATAAAAATTTGGATTTAGGTAAATTCGGGTATCGATAATTTGGTCAAAAACTTATCATACAGATCTTATGTGCTAAAAAATTTAGACATTGAGAATATACTTGGACTTGAATGTCTGATGCCCGAATTGTATATAAAGAGAAGTTCATACTTTAGGTGATGGAAGGACCAAAAATAGTCCGATTTCGATGTCCAAATTATACATAAAGCTAATTAAAAGCCAACCCAAATTAGTTCATAAATTAGGCATGGACATTGTCCTATTGCCAAACCCGTGTTTTATCCCGAAATTTGGACAACCCAAACCCAATTTTCGTTACATAAACCCAACCCAACTTTAGAACGAATACATTTTTGGTAACCATACTCTATTTTTTTTGAATCGGTCAAAATTTTGCTGAGGAGGCCTAGTAAATTATAACTTGGCTCAATTTTGTCTCCATTTTCATTAATATTTAAAAGGAAAATTGGGTTTTAGTGCACTTTATTTTAAATATTTGGATTGTGATGTACAATGTTTTAGAATGTGTTGTGATATATCAAAATGAAAAATATTATATTAATGCACTGCAATAGAACATTTTTTTTCATTTTACGTTGTACCCCAATCTAAAAACCCAAAAAATATAGTATACCCCAATCTAAAACCCAAAAATATAGTGCAGCAGTATTTGATCCAATTTTTCTATTTACCCGTTCTTTTATATGGTTGGCTCCGGAATGATGCAATTGTGATAAATTGTGATGGGTTTTGAAAAATTGTGATGAAATGTGGTGGGTTGTGGAAAGTTAGAGTTGTTGAAATTGTGATGAAATATGACAAATTACGGTACGGCGTAGCTAGCAGCCAGCCAGCAGACAAGAACATGGTCTTGAAAAAAAAAAGCAAAAAAAAAAGAGTTCCATCACATCCATGTATGAAACAGACATACCTAACCCCCCTCCCTTTCCATCTCTTTTCCTTTCTTTACTTTTCTTTCCTTGCAAGATGGGTTAGATCCCTCTCCTCTCTTTCCAAACATACTAATCTTAAACTTAAAACACCTCCAAACACCTTGGGAGTTGGGAGTTTCATGTCCTCCCTCTCTTTCTCCCACACCTACCATGCCAACCTCAAACTCAATCACCATCTTCCTCCTCCTCCTCCTCTTCTCCCCCATCAGATCCAACCCTAACCCTGACCGAAACCCTAACCCTGACCGTAATCCCAACCCTAACCCTGCCCGAAACCCAACCACCATCTTCCTCCTCGCAGGACAGAGCAACATGGCCGGCCGCGGCGGCGTCACCACCTCTGGCACCCACCAATCCTGGGACCATATCATCCCGCCGGAATCCCGCCGGAGCCCCGCCGTGCTCCGGCTGGACGCGAAGCTCCGGTGGGTGGAGGCGGCGGAGCCACTCCACGCCGACATCGACACCAACCACACATGCGGCGTCGGCCCAGGGATGGCCTTCGCGAATGCCCTCATTTCCGGCGCCGGAGATCAGGTGGGGGTGGTGGGGCTGGTGCCGTGCGCGGTGGGGGGGACGGGGATCGAAGAGTGGGAGAGGGGAGGGTGGCTCTACCGGCGGCTGCTCCGGCGGGCCAGGGCGGCGGTGAGGGAGAGCGGCGGTGGTGGGAGTTTGCAGGGGTTGTTGTGGTATCAGGGGGAGAGAGATGCGATGTTGAAAGGTGGGGCGGAGGAGTATGGGGAGAGATTGGAGAGGTTTTTTGGGGATTTGAGGGATGATTTGGAGGCTCCCATGCTACCTATTATTCAGGTAAAAATAAAAATAATACTCCCTCCATTTTATTTTGGCAAATTCCAAATGGTAGGTTATTTTGAAAATTTTAAAAATTAATCTAAGTTTTCAAGCAAAAAGCTATCAATCTCACAATCAATTCACTGAGATAATATCTAAAGCGTTTGACAACTAATAATAGTTTTTAAAGTGTTTGAAAACTTGGAATAATTTTTAAAACTTCCAAAATAAGCTTACTTTTTGGAATAATTTTTAAAATAAGCATACCACTTAGAATAGTTTAGTGGTTTACAACTTGGAATAGGTAAAAGTTGTTTACTAAATGAAATTTCCCTTTTATTTTTTTTAGTTTTGAAGCTCTCTCGTTTCTTAATACTCCATTTGTTTCATTTTTAGAAATTGTGGAGCGAAACTTTAACAATTTTTATATAAACGACTCAAAGGCAATTTTGGTAGACTAATGTGACCAATATAAAGCTTATATTATTATTTTCCAATAATATATTTTTAAAAAATGTATATTTCGATAGTATTATATATATGATAGTAATGATACATATTACAAAATTTTTAAACATTGACTGTAATTTCTCGGCAATAAATATTGTGGGAGTATGTCTTTGAGATCATCCAATTCCGGGGTTTTTTTTTTCCTTAGGACAGATCATCTAATTATTGGCTGCGGTGTGTTTATTTTTGGTGCATCTCATTAATGTTAACTAACTTCAATGCCGTTTAGAAGTGATTATTCAGAGCTAGTAGCTTAGCTAGATAGGTGATGTTCTTTTCTGCGGTATTTTGCACTATGGTGTGTTGAGTTGTGGTAGAATTGTGATGGGTGTGGTGGAATTGTGGTAGATTATTAGTATGTGGAGTAGGTGAAGAGAGAATATAAAAAGTAGAGGAGAAAAGTGAAGAGAGAGAAAAGTGAGGAGAAAGAAAAGTAATGATTTGTGATAAAGTGTGGTGAGTTCTAGCAAACTGCGGTATGCTGTGGTACTGTAATTTGTCAATCGTAGAAAAGAATAGGGTCTAAATGCAGATGCGGATTTTAGTGAAAAACATAGACGGATAGAGTACATGACAGAACCTAAATCTTGGGTGGCATGGTGCGTATGGTCTTAAGCCCTGTTCTTTTTTGCGGTTGGCAAACTGCGGTGCCACAGTCTACCGCAATTTGCCACAACCTCACTTTTCTCTCTCTCATTTTTCTCCTCTACTTTTTACATTTTCTCTCCTCACCTACCCCACATACCAATAACCTACCACAATTTCACCACACCATTCCGCAAAATATCAAATAAAAAAACAGGGCCTAAACTGGTAATGTTAGCTGTGAGCACATACCACATGTGCTACAACTCAATTGTCAGTCTTTTTCATTTTCTATTGCATTTTTGGAGCTAAATAATCCATGCTTTTGGTATTATTGATTCGAAATCATTTAAACTGACTTTTTTTTATTATTGGTGGATCAAATTTTTGATCTATTTTCTATCATTAAATTTTTTTGATCTATTTTTAGTAATTAAAAGTCCAAAATTTATGCTTAAAATAAATAGAAAGTTCAGTAATGGAAAATAGGTCAAAAGTTTGATCCACTTGTGGTCAAAAAGTTAGTTCAAATTATTTGCGTTCAAAACACCAAAAGTAGGGATGATTTGGGGCCTAAAGCCCTTTTCTATTTTTCTCTCCTTTCATTAGTTATAGGTTGGAAAAATTTTGACCGACCCGATAATTCAATTTTGTTTGACCCGGGAAAAAATAGGCATTGTCACTAAAAGTTCGTTGGAACTAAAGATCAATCAATGATTGTTCGATTTTTAACCGGGTCGGATCCAGGTATGGAAAACTGGGTTCAATCCAAGTATGGGAAATCGGGTTCAGATTGTCCACATTTTGGGGAAAATTCAAGTTCGATCATTTTATGAGAAATACTTCTTATATTTGGATCTCTCAAATTGCACGCAAGTGCATCGTCCCTGAAAATTTGTTGTCGTTGTTTGTTCATATGTGGTATTATATTTATAAAATTCAATCATATCATTTATTTTCAATTTAATATATAGTAGTAGAGGATTCTATATTAGTTTGTTCATATGTTGTTTTTGAAATGTCCGTTTGTGTTTTGCAAAAGGTTTTTCTGAGTATGTCCGAACTGGCCTTTTCATGCACCTTGATGTACAAGGGAAAGAATGCCTACATATAAATCCCTCAAACCCTGCATGAGCGGGACTATATTGGGTTTTTTTTTTTTTGTTGGATAAGATTCTATACTAAGACCCCTTTCTTTTCCGTAGTACCATATTACATTTGCCACAGTTTACCACACTATCCACAAACTACTGTATTTTACCATAGCATACCACATTTTATCCCAACAATCATAATTTTCTCTCTATTTATTATTTTTCTCTAGCCTCACCTATTACATCAATCATTCTTACCACAACTTACCACATCATACTGTCAACATATTGCATTTTTCACAATTTACCAAACCATACCATTCTTGCACTTTACCCACCACCCAGCCTCAGATAATATACTTGTACATGTTTTGCCACAAAACTCATTATTTTCAATTGAATTAACTTACAATATATGTGGTACAAGCTCATGTAATCTATATTTTCATGTATTTATGTAATGTAGGTAGCCATAGCATCAGGAGAAGGTCCGTACATCCAGATAGTGAGACAAGCCCAACTTGGAATCGATCTTTTAAATCTTAAAACAGTGGATGCAATGGGCCTCCAATTGGAGCCTGATAAATTGCATCTAACGACGTCGTCTCAAGTCATACTTGGGCAGAAATTAGCCGACACATTCTTGCAGTTCCTTCCTAAACAAACACAAGCAGTACTCCCTTCTCAAAGACAACAAACTAACATTGCCAATAATATTTTGCTACATAATTTGTTTCATACATTTTTACTTCTTTTTTACATTACAATGCTACTATTATAGAGACATCATAGATTTTTGGTCTTGGATATAAATTTTTTAGCACTACTGGTAGGTGATACAGGGTAAAAATACATATTCTTTTGTAAAATAAACAGATTTTTCGGTACTAAGCTCTCCACTACGATAGTAAAAAGAAGAAATTCTTGCGTATAAGGATTAATCTTTTATCATGTTGAAAACTATTGGTTCCATTAATTTTTTTTTAAGTTTATAAATATTATCATGTACTTTATTTCGATTGTTCAAAGCCTAAAAAGTTCAATGTCTTGCAACAAAAAAGTTGCCATACAACTGCATAACCAGCAAGACAGCAAAATAAACATGGGTCACCCACTCACCCAAGCAAACAAAACAGCCACTTATGTCCAAAATAAACATTTACGATTTATCCTACAAATTTGCGATCCTATCTTCTTGCCATTGCTCTATAGAAAGCTTTGTCGCAATCTATTAGCCTTCACAAATGATAACTAAAAATGAAATTACAATGCAACGCAGAAATAAACCGCTGGCAAAATACTTATGCCCAAATACATGCACACGTGCACACACATATAAATGTCCACTTACTCTTAGACAGGAGCCCAGAAAGAGCAAGTAAAGCAACTTTGCAAAATGACATTACAAGACAAAGCTGAAATGCATCATTGGCAAGAACTATTATATCTAAAATGATGTGGCAATTTCACACATTGAATGGCACAAAAACAAATAACAAAGGCATAGCATCTTTTCTAATTCTACACTATCAAAGATTCAAAATTTGAGTGTTACATGAGAACCCTATTTTACACAAGTTGTTGTGTATCTGTTGATCAATAAAACTAGATGGGTTAATCATGGTTTAACAAGCTATATATTATGGCATTTCCATGCTAGAGTACACAATGGTGCACAATTCCAGACCCGCTTCGACAAGACTTTACCAGATGAAATGTGACTTTCAGTGAATACTTTCAATGTCTTTCTTCAAAAGAAGCACCGGAGAATGATTAGAACTCGGCAACTACTTTCTTCGCTTGTACCTGCACCGAAATAAGAAAGGCCAAGAAAATTTTACAAAAGTTTGAATCTTTGCTGAGAACAAATAAACACACCAGGCTGAAGGGATTCTAAGTCAATCAAGGGTTTTGTCCCGAATCTCAATCAAATAGAGGTTAAAAATTGAGCACTTGGGTCCAATTATACACAACTTCAGAATACCGAGACATGATATCTCGCAACTTATTCCAAACCACCTTTCTGGACTAATATGAATTATCATTTTATCCTCACCTACCATACCTTAAAAAGTACAAACTAATCTTGATATAGGTTTGTTAGAATGTATCCTTCCGCCGTTAGCAGTTGTTAAAATGATAATCTAGGTTCTCATTCTTACCAACCAGGATTAACAATAATTTTAAGGTGCACGTCTGTGCAACAATAAACAATGCAAAATTTTCAAGCACATATCACATGGGCTTCCAAGAAAACTACCGCTAAATGAAACACAAATATGATAGCCAATATGTGTGGTTGTCTGAGGGGATCAGAATGAGCAGTATACCTTGATTTGCTCTTGAATGAATTCTTTGGCTTCTTTGCAGCTTTCTGATGGGAGGTCTTTTTCTGGCTCCGTCCATTCATGTCAGGCTGAAATAGTTCTTGCATCTCTTCACTTCTTGATTGAGGTTGCTTTGCACGGCTTTTGACATTTTTCAACTTCTTACCAGCATCCTGGGATTTCTTGGCAGCCTTTACGGCTTTTGCTCTGCGATATGCTACATCGACAAGGGGTGGTCCACTCTTATCTTTTTTAGTCTTTGTATTCTCCTGCAAATCACATGTTTTGGGGTCACTTAAATATATACTCAGAAATTAATCGGCTTGTGAATACTGAAAACAAAAGGCAAGACAAGACTATTCCATTGTTTAAACTAGGAAATTGAGGACAAGGACCATTTTTCATTTTTGTCTTCTTTTAGGGTGGATCATTAAAATTTGGTGAGAAAAAGAGCAGGGGGGTTATTGGTGGGCAGAAAGATGAGAAAAGGGGAGGTTGCAACAGAGTCATGTTATTCCGACTATTCATATTACCTACCATAGTCGTGCAATATTCTTTCTACACCCAGATAAGGGCAATGCACCATTCGATATAAATTAGTGTATCCCATTCAAATAGCGCAAAAGTGCACTGAAACTGCCTCCTGAATATGTAACGGAGATACTTACCTCTTCTGACTCATCAGAATCATTATCATCTTCCAACATCTCCCTAGCAGCTTCAAGCTTTCTACGCTTCTTTCTTGGCAATTTCTTCTGCGTAGATACAAGCAACGGAGAGAAAAGAGTGTAATATGTCAATTGTTTAAGTGACTTAGTCAAAAGAGTAAAAAACATGTTGTGTGGCATTAAGACAGATACCTCACGCTCTCGCTTTCTTTTCTCCTTCAATTTCAGTTCCTCAGCTTGTTGGGCACTGATAACCTCATTGCTGACATTTTTATCCTTCTCCAAGGATTCCTGTTGAATTTCATAATGATAAAAAACAAAACCCGTCAATAAACAATACAACAAAAAATTCAGCAGTCACAAGAATGGGATAGCCGCAAAGATCAAGCGGACAGAAATCCCAGATTTAATACACCAACAACAGATGTCTAGTTGCTATGATAGCTTGATTATAGACATTAACCACCTCACATCTTCATACAAGTACTTAGACCCGTGCGTTGCACGGGACGCAAATATACCATACGTATTGTTGAAAATATTACCGAGGTTATCTTTAAAAGAATAAAGTAAAAAGCAATAATGAAAAATAAAAAGAATAGTTTTCTTATTTAAAAAAATAAAGAAAAAAGAATAGTACATATGAAAAAAAAGAAAAGTTATTAATGCAAACATACACACATTAATGCACACATTAATATTATATGATTTTTTAAAAAAAATTTAAATAGAATCAATTATAGATTTTCCAAATGCCCTCATCAAAATCCACATATTTCGATACTCACCCTTTGTACCCAGAAATATATATATATATATATATATATATATATATATATATATATATATATGATATATGATTTTGAATACATCCCACAGCGACCAATTCATAACCCTCAAGCGAGGGAACAGTCGAAAATACCGTTAGTCATCCAAATTTTTTTTAAAAAAAGTTATACATTCAAAAGGCTAAAAACCACTGTTAGGGCACCAAATATGAGCAGTACACAGTAAGAAAGATTAGCATTATCTATGTTTTCAGTGTCTGCAACTTCATAGATTCAAAAACACCACCTTTGAGCCCTTGGCCATCAATTTCTTTTCCCTCTCTGTAATAAACCATGTCTTTTTAGGCCGTGAAAAGATCTCCTCCTGATGTTCAATCAAATTTTCTGCCTGTAAACAAAATAGTTGAATTAAAGGTTCAGACGTATGAACTGTTCAACCAAATGAAACGCCAAATTTGCTTAAAACCGAACCCACATCCCATGAAATGAAACACCTAATTTGCTTAAAAGATATCTTATCATGCAGCATTACTGAAAAATAAGTCCCAGGTAAGATGAACCATGTACTGATATAAACAGACTGTTACAGAAAACTTCAACAAACTATGAAAACTATTCTGCAATTTAATTAATTAGATTCAGATTAAACCTTTGCAGCCTCCATCTCAGCTTTTCTCAAAATCATTTCTTCCCTCTCTTCCTGAAGAATTGCAGCAACCTGATCTTCCATCTGCTCAACTGTCTGTGTCCACTTATTTATGGCCGCTTCAGCAACAATTCTGCTTTTCAACTTAGAACCAGCCCTTTTTGCAATGGCTTTCAGTAAAGATCGATCATTATCAGTGACAAATGTTACAGCATATCCTTCCCGACCAGCTCTTGCAGTACGACCTACTCGATGGACATAAGTTGTAAGATCACGTGGACATGCAAAATTAATAACTGTCTGGACTCCAACAATGTCAAGCCCCCTGGCAGCGACATCAGTTGCCATTAAGAAATCTACTTCCTCTTTCCGGAAAACCTCAATGGCCTCAAGGCGCTGGGCTTGAGTACGATTCCCATGAAGCTCTGCTGCTTTAAAGCCTGCTAGCCCAAATAAAATCTTCAGCCTGTGAGCAGCTTGCTTAGTTCCGCAAAATATTATCACCTTGGAAGTGAATGTTTTGGAGCACAACGCCAGAAGCACTGCCTCCTGATGTGCTTCACGCATCCTCCTTATTCTAACAACTTCTTCAGTCAAAGTCGCAGGTCGTTTAGTAGATGGATCAGCTGACAGGCGCAGTGGTTTTGTCAAGGATAGTTTGACAAGTTCATTAATTTCTTCAGTCATGGTAGCAGAAAAAAGCATGGTCTGTCTGCGCTTAGGGCACATACGAACAAGCTCTTGAATCTCAGCAGTAAACCCAAGCTCCAAAAGCCGATCAGCCTCATCCAGAATCAAAACAGCAAGATCATCCAAATCCACAGACATGGAATTACGTAAATGATCAATCATTCGTCCTGGAGTAGCAACAACAATATCTGGCATTGATCTCAGAGCAGCTGCTTGTACCTGCATGATATCATTTCAAATTTCAATACTGGTTTTGATAAAATTACACACAAAGAAGATGCTACACAACCAAAAG
Source organism: Portulaca oleracea (assembly GCA_029582165.1). Classification (NCBI taxonomy): domain Eukaryota; kingdom Viridiplantae; phylum Streptophyta; class Magnoliopsida; order Caryophyllales; family Portulacaceae; genus Portulaca; species Portulaca oleracea. Next base: position 8,739,368 of record CM055871.1, read on the forward strand.
CAACTAGCAATCAACCACAGGCCACAGCACAGGTAACCAAGACTCATGAACGCACTATTTTGCAAATGGCTGACATTCAGAAGCACAGTGGAACCAAAACAACAGTAACAACATATGCCAATGATGATAAAGATTATTTAGACAACAGGACAAAGAAGCAAGGAACATGAAAAATCTCAATTATCAAAGACAACACCATTGCAATCTTGATTATAGTATCCGAATCCAGAAATGACCAATAAAATCAGGAGCACATGACACATGTCTCATGGAAAGATGTAAAAATAGCAATCATCAATGGGAATTAAGCTGACAAAACGGAGTTACAACAGACCTTGTCTGACAGCCCACCTATAATCAAACAGCATCTGATATCTGTAAATTGAGCAAGTTTTTCAATCATGCTGTGGACCCTGAAACGGAAGGCAAGGAAAAAAATTAGAAACAAACAAAAGTAACACTTTGACATTGGCACATCGCAGTTAAAATAGAAGGAACAAGAAGTCTGCAAAGACAGCATATTTAAAGAAATGAACAAAAACATAAAAAGTCACAAGTCCCATTAAAGTAGCTTGGCCATTCAACATTTCTCTTTCAGTTGAAGTCCCACTCCAATGAGCAAAGATGCTTATAATACCGGCGGTTAGACACATTTAGGGTTGCACAATGGTGACTTCAAAATCTTTATGGTTAAATTAAGATATTTAGACATCAAATTTTGAGAATCAAGAATACATATTTCATTTTCAAAGATACTTACTGGACAGCTAGCTCCCTTGTTGGAGTAAGAATAAGGACTCTAATGGCAGGAACTCGTTTAGGACGGTACAGTAGTCTTTCCAAAGTAGGTAAACTGAATGCAGCTGTCTACACAAACCACAATCAACAAATTACAAATCCAACAAAATCAGAACTAAACATAGCACACCCAACAGAAACAAATCCAGTAAGTACCTTTCCCGAACCAGTAATTGCACTCCCGCATATATCACGCCCCGTCATTGCTATAGGTATACAAGCCGCCTACAAGCCAAACTCCAAATTCAGCCACAACAACATAAATCATGCATTTTAGTTTAGTCCATTAAAATCTAAGTTGAAAGTTTCAACTGTCCACTTTAGAAATGGTTCGATACCTACAACTCCATGGAAAAGAAGCAGGCATTTTAATTTAGTCCATTAAAATCTAAGTTGAAAGTTTCAACTATCCATTATAGAAATCATTCGATACCTACAACTCCATGGAAAAGAAGCAGGCATTTTAGTTTAGTCCATTGAAATCTAAGTTGAAAGTTTCAACTGTCCATTTAAAATCGTTCAATACCTACAACTCCATCGAAAAGAAGCAGGCATTTTAGTTTAGTCCATTAAAATCTAAGTTGAAAGTTTCAACTATCCACATTATGGACATAACCCAATGACAAATGCAGATAACAGTTTCCGAACATAAGTTTGACATAAACAACACAAATGCAATCAACAAAGGAAAATCCAAACTCCAAATTCCAAATTCAGCCACGACATAAACCTAATCAACAAAGGAACACAAATACAATCAACAAAGGAAATTCCAAATTCCAAATTCAGCCACAACAACATAAACCTAACCAACAAAAGAACACAAATACAATCAACAAAGGAAAATCCAGATTCCAAATTCAGCCACAACAACATAAACCAAATCAACAAAAGAACACAAATACAATCAACAAAGGAAAATCCAGATTCCAAATTCAGCCACAACAACATAAACCAAAATCAACAAAGGGACACAAATGCAATCAACAAATCAAAATCCAAATTCCGAATTCAGCCACAGCAACATAAACCCAATCAACAAACCAAAATCCACAAAACTCTTCTCCAAACCTGAATCGGTGTGGGCTTAGCATACCCCAACGCATCACAAGCCCTAAGCAACGGCCTCGAAAGATTGAGCTCCGCAAACGATTTCGCATGGAACGAAACACCTTCCGACGTCGCAAAGAACGACTTCTTACTCGCACCATCATCATCCGGTCCTTCATCCCCCTCCTCCGGCCTGTAATCCTCCTGACAAACCAAAACCTACACAATCAGACTCAAACAATCCCAAATCGACACCATTAAACCAACACAAACACTTGACAACAGAGACCTGTCTATCAGGTTCCTCATCGTCGTCGTCGCCGGAGTCGGATTCGCCGTCGCCGGCGATGTTCGGAAGAGCGACGGCGCTCTGCTGCCGGAGCCGGGAAATCTTGTCGTCGACGGAGGAGGTGTTCCGGCGAGTGTGCTCCTCCGCCACAGCCTCAGCGAAGGCGCCGAAGTCCCACGGAGATTGAGATTTTCCGGCAGGATTTTGATCGGAGCCGTCGTCGCCGGAGTCGAACTCCGGCTCTTCGTCGCTCGGAACTTCCCAAACGAAGCCGGCATCGGAACTCGACTCCATTGTTGCCACTTCGGAAGCAAAGGAGAGGACTGAGGAGGGAATTTGGTAGGGTTTAGGGGGGAAACGATAACGAGGGTTTTAGAGTTTGCGGGAACTGACGAAATCTGGTATTAGGGTTTTTTCTTTGTTTCCTTTTTTTTTTTTTTTAATACAAGTGTGAGGGTTTTTCGTTGGGCAAGTGAGATCAAGGATTTGAGTGTCGCGTAAATTCTTGATTTTTGTTATCTTTGTTACTACCTCCGTCTTCCTTTGTCCTATTTGTTTGTCACTTTTACAATTTCAATAATTGTAATTTCATTTTTGTCCCTAATTAATAACTTTATTTATCACTTTTTACAATTCCAATAACTATTATATCAATTAATATAGGGACAATTTGGGTAAAGCTCAAAATTTTCACCCCAATTCCAAAGTTTATTGGTTTTGCCAAGTTAGGTGAGGTGACAAAGAAATTGCGACGGAGGTAGTATTTAAAAAATTAAGTTTTGTGTCATTTCTGAAAAATTTTAGAAGTTCCAAGGCATATTTGAAAAATTTTAGAAATTAAATGACACATTTGACAAATTTGAGAGCTCAATGTAAAACTGACAAAAATTTGCAATTATGTAGCACTCAAATCATTTGACACTTGGGTGAGTAGAAGAAAAGTTGTCGATAAATATATGTTGGTCATGTTTGAGATAGTTGTTATTTTTTTCCAATTATTCAAAGTCATGTTCACCCGAATACAAACCGCGAACAAAGCAACAACTAAGATTTATCGTTCAATTGGCCCTCTTATCTTCTTGACAATGCTATATGAAGAGTCTTGACGCAGTCTCTTGATCTTCGCCAATGATGTCAATGCCACAACCAATCTTTGCCGCCCTAGCTATCCGAAGACTTCTCTATTTCCTTTGTTTAACTGAAATTCCCTACTTGTTTGTTCTTTTTGTTCTTTGAGATGATGACCCTACAAATGATTTGTCTAACTAGCTACCATTTCATCTTCTCACCATAACAAAAGAACATCCCTGTAATCAATGGTTGTTTGGGATGGTGGTTTTGTAGTTAATTGTTGTCAACAACTATAGCAAGAGATCCTTTTTTTTATCACACTACAATTCCTATAACCAAGCACCCCCAACATTATTATTGATCTTGATAGACTTGATTAAGGCCAATTTGGAAATGTTTCCGGGTCGTATTCAGACTTTTCTGCAATCGACTACATTGGACAGTCTACTGCAATGGCATAACACCAATGTCATAAGACACAATCAGCCTAAATCAGTATCCATCATGTTAATTGTTAAAGGACCTCACCCTAGAATTTATTGGAGAACAAAAACCTGAAACATTAACAAATAAAAGAATGCCTTGCTCACCAAATTCAAAAGGAAAAACTACAATGAACGCAAACAAAACTCATCCTAAAACAGAACAAAACATTAAACTGCCAACCAAAAAAAGGGGCTATAATGGTACACATTCATTTTATGTCCTAATGGTACAAAATTAGTTGACTGACACGTCAAAACATAGAGACGGACTGAGCAGGCATTGCACACTTTTTTTATAACAGGATATCCTGCACATTTTTTTCCGGGAGGACCCACCGAAGACCAGTTAAGCACCGCCGCTAGCAGCCTGGGCTGGGCCATTGGAGCGTCCACCGCGACCACCCCTTCCACGTCCCCTCCCACGCCCACGACCTATATCATATCAAAAATACGGTCAATATGTCAAATATTACAGTCAATGTATCAAAAATTTATACCGAAGTAGCTGCTGGTTATCAACTAAGAGCTGTAAATGAGACTAGGGTCCGGTTCACTGTGCTTCAGATGATAAATACCATTGGATGGGTTACCTTTAGTATTGGCATTCGGGACACATAACATTACGATAATAGGGTAATGTTCTCAGATTAATGAAGAGATTATTTATGGTCAAACTCATGCCAACTTTTCAACACAACAACCCTTTTGGCATTAATAGTATACCGGTCTAGGAATGCATCTTCTTATTTGGACTACGAGATTTATGTTCTTAATTTTATGTTCACCAGGACCCATAAGATGCAAAAGATCAAAGTTCAAAGAGAAATTACCACGGCCTTGACCGGGCGGCCCTCGGTTGTAGCCACCCATGTTCTGCTGGGTGTCGACGAGAGGGCCATTGTAACCGTATCCTCCCCTACCACGACCGCGGAAGCCACGCCCTCTACCGCGACCCCTGCCCCTAGGATATCCCCGGTTCTGATCCCACCCTCCATCATCATACTCTGTAGACATAAACCCATTCCCTGCAATTGATTTTCAGTAAATGAATACCATCACCAGAAAATGAAGCCTAATGCATATCGAATCACATTACAAAAGGAGCTCATAATATATTAAAAAAGAATGGAGTATCAATACAAACCAGCAGGGCCTCTGCCTCTTCCCCTGGGTCTGCCTCCACGACCCCTGCCTCGAGCACGCGGAGTGCCTTCTGTAGCATCCAAAAATTGTCAATGAATCGAACTCGGCAAATTGTTAGAAACAAGCATCTAAGATATTTGCACCTACCTCCTTCGTATTCATAATCGTTCACTGTTTTCACTTGATCAGCAGGCAGTGGAGGCTGATACCTGTATTACATCACATACTAGTCACATCCTTCACTCATCACACAATGAAATAACCCAGATTTGCACAAATGTTATTAAAAATGAATCAAACCCACAAAATTTTGCAAAGGCAACAACCAACTTCTCTCAAATCAAACCCGCAAAAACTTGCAAAATCAACAACCCCGGAAAAACTTGCAAAGTCGACAACCAACTTCTCTTCACAAATATAAAACGGAACTGGTTTAGGAAAATAGAAAACAAACTCACCCAACTGCAGATGTATCCAGCTGTTCCTTTGAAAGCGTTACTGTGATCATTGAAACATGCCTTGTGGTTTCCAAACTGTAACAGTTGCACAGAAGTCAGAACAAATATGCTGATTTTCAGGTGATACAAGAATGAGCACTGACTAACTTAATATATGCATAGAAATACATAAAAACAAGTGATTTGTCAAGTATGGAAGCAAAGTTGTACAGTGCAATGAGCACTTACGGAAGGAGACCTTCCTCGAGTGGCTCCCATGTGTCGGTGATGTCAGTGGATCCAATTGACGTGATCTGGTGCAGACCAACGATTCTTCTCTGCATTGGAGTTAAGAATGACGTTAGATAAGGTCCATAATTGTAATACATAAATGATTGCAGATAAAGCATGAAATACCTTAATCAACTCCACAATCGTCACGGTCTTATTGATTGCTCTACCCATTGCCTTAAAGACAATTTCATTGGAACCCTTTTCCTGCACAATGCCATTGTCCACGACAGAAAAATTAGAGCCATAATAGGTTTACAAATAGCATGCCTAGACAAACCACTAAAGAAACGGCGACTTAGGGCCAAAAAACTCAAAATCCATTTGATTTGAGGATAGTAACGCATGGCATATATCAAATAAAAAACAACGCCAGGAGACATATGCAACGGTACAACACCAAGAGAGTGACTACAGGAAACACTTCCTCACATTAAATCAATATAACTATCTTCATTCCATATTTGGATGATAAAGTCTCAAAAGAACATAACCAACTTCTTCCAAAAAACCAAAAGAATAACCTACTAGACTCAAGGCCTCATCAAAATGCACGTCAACAAAACTAGCGTGAGGCCCAACCAAAATCAACTTGAACTGACAACAAAAATGTAGAACCAATAATAAATCAAAGCCTAATGAACCAAACTGGATATTAGACCCAATTTAGACCCAAACCATAGTAGACCTGAACTGACCTGAACCTGGTTCAACTCAAACCCAAACCAATTTAGACCCAAACTAGAATGGACCTAAATCAATTAAACCTAAATATAAATTAGGCAAACCATATTCTGAGCCAACTTATACTTCTCAGACACATTTTATGTAATAATTTTTGTATAAATTAAAAAATTATTTTACCCATAAGTTGATTTTAAAAAATAATGTCATGTAATATTGTTGCCTTTGTCCATGCCTACAAACTAAATTTATAACTTTCGATGGAGGAGGAAGTTGGAGTGCTACTTTGTCCCTAAATCACACATTAACCCTTTTGCCATAGGACGTGAAACTTGAAGCAGCCCAAACTTCAATAGATCCAAAATTGACCCGCGCCTTGAAATTGAAGTTGACCCAACCCATAATTGAACCAACCAAAAGCAACACCACACAAAGTTGGCCTAACCTGAACTTCACCCGAACCAAATTAGCTATGATTTAAAATCCATCCAAAACCAAACTTGACCAAAACCCGAACCCACCCTGAAACACATGGGCCTGAAATCACCCGCTAGAACAACTGGTTTGGTAGGTCTAGGCTAAAGACAACATCCAAAACCAAACTGGAGAGCCTGTGGGTCACTTAAGCATCAAGACGTCACGTCTAGGTTCTAACAACATCAAATGAATACAGTAAAATGCTAAGACTAGGAAACTAAATTTGAATGTTGTCAATTCATCTCATTCCCACTCCATGAAAAGCATTCACTTGATAAAGAGCTGATTATTTTCCATATTTGCAAACTAAAACTAACTTCATTTATTTTTCATTTTCCAAAATCAAAATTGAAGTTTTTCTTAATTTATAAAGAGCAAAAGAAACTTCACTTCAAAATTAAATAAAGGAACACTATATCACAAGTAATCTAAAGTTTTGGCATACACCAAAAACATTTTGGTCCAACGCAACAACAAATAAATAAAGAAATATGATCCTCCTGACAATAATACAAAGGGTGCCTTTCCATCAAGAAACATGATCCTCCACATGTCACAATTAACTGATAAAGTAGTACATTTTCAAGCTAAAAAAAAGCACTATTATCAGTCAAAGTACCAGTTGACAGAATCTGTACTACAGTAGATTAATATCTAATCAGGAAAAGACACCATCTCAATCAATAGATATCTTTATAAAAAAGCGAAAGAAAAGCCACAAAAACCAATTAATCACTCATCTGTTGCCATTTCAAGCTTCAAAAAGGACATAAACGAGCTCAACACTATTTTCATAATATTAACAACAGCCAAATGAAAACAGGGGAAAGAAAATCCACAACAAGCCGCTTAATCACCCGTGAATTGCCATTTCAAGCTTCGAAATGGACTTAAATGGACAACACTCACAACTGCAAAACCAGAAAAAAAGAACACTGAATCGAGAAAACAAGTACGAAAACAAAATAAATAGCACAAACACCACTTAATCACTCAGTTCTTGCCATTTCAAGCCTTAAAACGGCCATAGTTATCGACAAAACTACTTTCCACAACACTAACAACTGCAAAACAAGGAAAACTTCACTGAATCAAGATAAACAACTGCGAGAACTAAATAAATTCCGCAAACATCACTAAATCACCTATATATCGCCATTCCAAGCCCTAAACCGGACATAAATGACCGCAAAACTACTTTCTACAACATTAACAAAACAAGAATGAAAACGAAATAAATTGCGCAAACACCACTGAATCACTCATGTGTCACCATTTCAAACCCTAAAACGAACGTAAATGACCGCAACACTACTTTCCACAACCGCAAAACGCAAAAAACAACATAGAATCGAGAGGAACAACAACGAAAATGAAACAAATTTCGCAAACACCACTTAATCACTCACGTACTCCCATTCCAAGCCCTAAAACAGCCATAAATCATCGCCAAACTACTTTCCACAGCCCTAACAACCGCAAAACGCTAAAAACAACACATAATCGACAAAAACAACAACGAAAACGAAACAAATTCTTCAAAAACCTGAAGAAGAGTCATGGCGTATGTGATATAACTCCGCATTCTCCCTTGACTAGTGATACGAATCTCATTCTCATCGATAGGTGTCTCCGCTTTCGGCTTCTCTACCCTTGTGTAGCGATCCATCTTCTACAAAAACACAACGAAATCATCAAAACTGCACTCAAGAACATCAATCGAACAATCGAAAAGCAGAGAACAAAAGAGGAAATCGAATCGAATCGATGAAGAAACAAACAAACGAAGAAATTCGAAGAAGAAGAAGAAGAAGAAGAAGGAGAAACCTGCGTTGTGAAACGTTGAAGAGCCCTCTTGTTCGGCTTTGTATCGTCTATTCCGCCCTAAAACTGCAGAGAGGCTACTTGGGTCGTTTAAATACCCCCCAGTTTCTGCCTCCGCCTCCCGAAACTGCCCTAACAAACTCCTTATCCGGTTCAACTCTTGTTTTTTTTCCCCTTTTGGTGACAGTCCTTTTTTTATAGCAATTATTTTGAAAGTTTGTGATGGATGGATTGGGGTTAGGGTTAGACTTATGGGTGGGGCAACGGGTCGGGTTAAGGTCCGCTCATTAGCTATATATATTCATATAGGGTATAGATCAATCCATTAGGTCGGATCAGGGTTTTTTTAGGTGAATGGGCTAACCCATTTTGATTTTTGGGAGTATTTTGACGGTTTGTAAAGGATGGATTAGGTTTAGGGTTAGGTTTACGGGTAGGGCAACGGGTCGGGTTAGGGTCAGCTCATTAACTATATAAGTTCATGTCGGGTTTAGATTGGTCCATTATAATGTGGGCTGGGTCAGGGTTTTTGACAAATGGGCTGATCCATTTTGATTGTAAAGTTAAAAAGAATTTTGTACTTTATCTGTTTCATATTAATTGTTATAATTTTGATTTTCATGATTTCTAATGTCATTATGTGATTGATAACTTCTTACATAATATATTATTAACAACTGCAATATTATACTTTTGCGATAGTATTTTTCGTTATGAATCTAATTGTGGTAATTTTATTTAACAACTCATTGTATATATTGAAAAATCAATTGTCAAAATTTTTGAAATTTGATTGCACGATTTCCAAAAACGACAATTAATATGGAACGGAAAGAGTAGGTTCATGTTGGGTCAACGTTGGCCCATTGTAGTTATGGGTCAGGTCAGAGTTTCTTGAGCATGGGTCGACCCAAGAGTGGACCCATTTTGATTTTAAAGTTAGAATGAATAATTTGTACCAAAGAAAAAAAATTTATTCTAGTTATTGTTTAATGTAAAGCATTAATAAGATATTTAAGTAAGTCAACATTGAAAATAATAGCAAAAACTATTTATTTTGAGTTATTGATAGGTCGACCTAGTTCAGCTCATTCACCGACTCTTTAACATTATTACACGAGCCATAATGTTTAAGCTTCAACCCTTTAGGGTCTTCTTGGAAGGAGAGTTAAAAATGGAGAGTAAGAGTTCATAAGAGTAAAGAAGGGTGAGAGTATGAGAGGGTTCATAAGGGTAACTGCTTACCCCTACTTGGGAGAACAATTTGGAGAGTTCATAAGAGTAAAATGTTAATTGACATATTTACCATTTCATAATATATGTAGTTCAATGGTGAGAGTGTGAGAGGGTTAGGGGTATAATGGTCATTTTCTATGTTATGTATAATATACACCTCCTTACACCCCAAATTGGAGTGTTAAAAAAATAAGAGTAAAGAGGTGTAAAGGGACCTACTCCCTCTTACTCTCCTTTACCATCCCTCACTCTCTTCCCAAGCAGGAGTAAGGAGGAGTAGGAACCCTCCTTAACCCATCAAAACTCCCCTTTACCCCTCTCCCAAGCAGGCTCTTAGTGATCCCCATTTTATATGGACAACCTTCTTAACCTTACCGCGACATGATCTGTTGCTTGCCCTTGATTAGGTTGCTTCTCAAGGTACTCCACCAAAGAGGTTGTAACATGCTTGGTAGTTGACAATGAGCTTTATTTTTCAATCAATGTCTATCAAAGTTCAATTTTTTATTAGACATAAAAATGTTTCTATGAAAAGTTGATGAGTCATGTTTATCATGGGTAATTTTGTAAATTCATTGGGTGATTCCGCTTTGGTGAACTTTTTTTTTTGGCAATATCTAACCTAGCAAAGCTGCAAAAGTAAATTTATCTAAATAACCTCTGGGAATTCAACTAGACCAGTGTTCAAAATTGTCGAAATTAATTGATCTAAAGTAAATCTTATCCTAAAATGGTCTAACCTAACTTTAATTTAAGTTAAAAAAAATCGACTTTAATTTATTGGGGAAAGAAACAAAGAGAAGGTAAACTCAAAATATTAGTAATGTTCAAAGTAAAGTACAAACATACCAGGTTATAAGAACTGCTCTTGTTTTCATTAGCGCAATCAATTGGTCCTATTTCAAATTTTCAATTGACGTTTGTTTAGTTGGTCCGACAGATTTTATGTCAATGTTTATTGGCAATTTGTTGTTAGGCGTCAACCTTTATTGGTTGGAAAATTTATTTAAGGATTGTGATGATATTGTTATATTTGTGTTTCTAATAAATTAGGAAGGAGTGGTAAGCAATTTGACTTTTATTGAATTCAAAGATACGGAAGTGGGTGTCACAGTTATGGAAGTTCTTAATGGTAGAAATTTCATTAGTTTTGCCTTGGGCCAAGGGCGAAATTTAGGATAAAATTGAGCTTTAAACTTTCTTCGAGAAGAGTGTCTAACTACGGAAACGAGTTCCTAAGGTTAGACAAAAGGTTGAGTTTCAGTCTCATCTTGTTGCCATGGTACGATTGACGATTCTGTTGAGATAGTTGTAGATAGTCTTGTGAATCCACCATCTTTCCACTAATGTTAACCATCATATTTACTCTCATGTTGGTAACTCTAATGGAAATGTAAACTTTGAGAAACTATATCTAACCTAATTATACAATATATGAACCACCATAGGCACATGAGAAGTGATTTGGCATCACATGATAGTAGTATTCCCTCTCCAAGAGTACAACAAGAGATGTTATCCCAAGTTGAACCAGAGTACGGAGGTGACCCATTTTCAATTGAGTCGGGACCTGAAATTCCATATAGTTTTGAGGATTCTATATTCTAGGTATCTAAATCTCAAATTAGACAAAGAAAATATATATAGACTTCGGTAAGACAAACATTACGCATACAAAGCCAAGCCATTGAGGAATGAGTCTAAAAAAAGTGACAAGGAAAACAATGTTCAACATAGCAAGGCCATTTTAGAAGATAGGTTGAATTGTAGAGTTAACTTGAATGATTTTGTTAAGAATCTTTATGATAGTCTGAAAGAGGAAGAGCACATAATAGTGAAAATTAGCAACACATTAGGCATTTGCTTGTTGATGATCAAGAGGCAACGATGAAGCATTGCATAAAGAAATTACAAAAAGTAAGACATAGACAAAGGTGCAACCAATGTTGCTCATAATGGACTAGGTCAGACAATTGATGTTGTTGTGAGAAGTGCTCCATAGATTTTATTTTGTTGAAGTTAGGCATATACTTGTTCAAATTTTATAACTTGAATTATTTTGCAAGTTTACTGAATAATTTGGATTATCTAAACGGTATTCCTTAAAAGATATAATAGAAGATGCACTAAAAATAGTTCCACAATAGCATTATAGCAAGCTTGAATAGGTTGAAGAGACCATAACAATGTTGTGAAGAGAAAAAAAAACAACTTAAAAAAAAGACGTGGTACATCATAGGCAATCAACCAAAAAACACAGCAGAATTAATTCTTTAAATTTACGGGAATTGAACAATGTTCCCAAAAGACTGAATGTATTCCATATGAATGAAACCAACTTCTCTAACTCTAAACTCATCTCACATAGACCAAAAATCACACCAGAAAAGCTGCAATATTGACCAAGTATATACCACAATATCAGCCCTTTCAAAAGTTCTAGGGTTACAACAAGTGAAACAAGGCATAAAACTTGATCAAACCACAAGTGTGACTATTTGTTACAAGCAACTATTATTTCAACTTGAAAAATCAACCAAATGTGAGGGATTCCTACCAGCAAAAAATTCTGGGTCGATACGAGACATTCTAAACTCATCAAAAAATACAAACTACCCTTTACTACAAACCCTATGCAGGGACAGCATCTGGTTTTACAGGGTTTCCGGGCTTCTTCATGGAACAGAACAGATTCAGAACATCGGCATTGTTTCTGATATACTGCGGGCATTTCCCCAACAAATCTTGCGCTTCTGCATGTCTTTTGGCTTTCGCAAAGGCTTCGAACAACCTCAGAAAAACACTGGTTGATGGGTAGTTGTTCACAGTCATTCCTTTCAAAAACAGCATCCCCTCGTCGACAGTTCCCTTTCTAGATAGATAAGCGATGTACGGGTCCAAGAAAGGAGGAAACCCGTGATTCTTCATCAAACCAAGTACGCTCAAAGCATCACGGAAACCTCCCTGCAAAAGAAGCTTGCTAACGAGCGTCTTGTATGTGGCGTGCCACGGTTCTAACCCTTCTCTAGTGACAAGATCAGCCAGAACCTTATACGCGTCAGCAGCTCTGTGTTTGTTACAATATGCATTGACTAGCATGTCGAGAGCCTCTTTAGTGTTAGAAATCCCGACATTGTCAATCATCATCTGAAGAGACACCCTAGCCTTGTCTAGGTTACCCGCGACACAGTGACCCTCGACCAAAGCAGACCACATTTTATAGTCTGGGACCATGCCGCGTGCCTCGAGTTTTCTGACAAACTCGTCGGACTCGTCTTGCATGTTGGAACTAGCTAGGTCGAACGCAACCCTAGCTTGCATGGCACCGCTAGGTTTGAACCCACATTCGAACATGGCTTGCAGGACCGTATTGTACTCGCTCATCCTCCCACCACTGGTTAGAGATTTAAGCACCGAATCGAGGATCGAATCCTCCAGAGAAAAACCCTTCTCCGTGAAGACACTGACAACCCTAGAAAACAAGCTAGCATCAAAATTCTCCTTCGCAGTCGATATCTTCCTCAAAAGCAAGGTACACTCCTCTTTATTAGGAAGCTCGATCGTCCTCCCATTATTCATGGCAAATTCATACAAACCAACAGCATCCTCCAACATTCTCCTGTTCAGAAACCGACCCACGACCTTAACATAAGTACCCACCTCCATTTCAAGCCCGTTTTTCTGCATCTCGTCGAGAACATTCCAAAACCTATCCAAACAATCCTCCCTGCCCAAAACTACTGCCATGGCATTGTAACTCACACCATCATGCTTGCACAAACCACTCTCCTCAACCCACCGGAAGAAAATCAAAGCTTTCATCGGATCCGAACTAATCTTCTCCAACACAATCTTAACCAATTCGCTCGAAAATTCAACCCCCAACTCTCTCAATTCCCTCTCAACAGCATCATCCCAAACCCCTTTCCTCACAATCTTGGAAACCCTAGAAGCAGCCCTAGTTACATCCATTTCATTAGAGAACAAACTCTTCAATTTCTCCAAATCAGTCACCCAACCATCCTCCTCAAACTTCTTCGATGCCTCAATGAAAGCCCCCTTTGATACTCCATAACCCTTTTTCTTCATAACATCGACCATATCCCAAAACTCTTTCACGAACCCATTGTTAGCCAGAATTTTCAGCATCGAATTATACGCCTTGGAACTCAACCTCTCGCAATCTCTCTCCGAAACCCAATCGAAAAACCTAATCGCAGAATCAGGGTTCGATTTCAAATCCCCGAGGACATTCAGGACCAAATCATGGGTGATGACTACATTGTTCGATTCGAGTCGGGACTTAATCTCGTCGCCATTGATAGGTTTAGAGAAGATATCGAGGAACAAGATTGATTGGTCGGAGGAATTGTTCTCGCTAGTCGAGAAATGGCGGGGAAAGAGGAGGTGGGAGTGAGTTGGGAATGGTGGATTGAATTTGACGCCATTGATGCTGCCATGAGGAAGCAGTGAAGAAAAACAACGAGCAGAAGAAGAAGAAGAGAAGGAGGTGGTTACCTGGTGTTTGGGGTGGTGACGAAGGAGGAGACGCCATAGATTTCTCATCTGGGTTGTTCGATCGAAGCTTTGGAGATGGAGAAAACCAGGAATGGAGTTTTAGGGTTTTTGAGGGATTTAGTTTGTTGTTGTTGGCGATGAGACTGAGAGAGAGACTGAAGACAGAAACGGGTTGGGCTCCAACGCAGAAAAGGAGGAGTAATCGGGCCACAAAGGTACAAAATCTCAAATATTTGTGGGAAATTGGAAAAAAAAAATATTGGATGACAATATACTGATATTCGGGGTATTGGATTGTAATATACCAGCATTTACTATTGGACAACAATATATTGACCTTTGGGGTGCAGACTGGTTAATTGGTCTCGATTCTGATGTGATAAGCGGAGGGAAAATAACCGGTCTTTGCCCAATAACTCCGTTAATCCCTCCGTTTTTTCTCATAATCCATGTTAAAAAAAATCGGCCCTAACACAGTAATGTGGTGGTGAACCGGTTTCGTACTGACGTGAAACACAACCAACCAATATCTTGTGATGTGGGTTAGTGAGAGAAACTAAGGGATTAATGAAGTTATTGGCTTAAGACAATTTTTTTTCCCCGTTCGCTAGCCATGTTAGAACGCATGGAAACCGGTTTACCACCTCCTTAGTTACTGTTGGTATAATAATGTCATCTAGGTATAAAGGTCAGAGATATTGTTGTCCAATAGTAAAAGTTGATATATTACAATCCAACACCTCCAAAGGTTGGTCTATTATCATCCAAAAACCAAAAAAAAAATTCCATGTTTTGGGGGCATAGTTATCCTAATCAACAATCCTATGATTTTATGATTCAACTATCCAAATTCTGATCCACGATTCTATGTAGGTTAATTCCGATCCAAACTATCTCATGGATTCGAGTTAGGATCTTGATTCTAATAACCTTGCTTTGGGGTTATTGGAAAAGATTAATTCAAACGTAAAGGAACTGCAATGTTGAATTTGACAATGACATGGCACCGATGTGGCGTGGTCTAGGACGAGAAAGGCAGTGTAGCGGCGAGGACGAGTGCCGACAGTGAGAATAACTGGACTCATTCTGACACGTGGGATGAAGACGAGATTCTCGACAACTTTTTTATTATTATTTTGATGATAATGTATTTAAATTATTAAATGCGTGACATACACTTTTTTTTTAAAAATTACTAGTATTTTAACCAAGTTCATGCTTACTATTGGCAAACAAATTAATATGGAGAGTCTAACTCTAACTCTTATTGTGGGCCATACTACTTCCACCTCATCTAGTGAGTATAACTCATGCTCATCATAAAGGGTGTTCTTACAACTTTGTCATGGATGAGCTGAACTTTAACTCCTATTATGTTTTGCATCCATCACCTAATTAAACTCGTTCGAAAAGTGACATAATAGTGGCGATAGTACACGCAAAGCATACTTTTAACTTTTTTTTTTGGAATTGCGATAAGTTCCAAATACAATATTGCCACCACGAAATCACTTTTCGGACGAATTTAATTAGGTGCTGGATGTTAAAAATAATAGGGGTTAAAATTCAACTCATCCATAACAAAGTTGTTAGTTCGTAATATTTTTTTGAAATACCCCCAAAGTATTGATTATTTTTTCCAATTTTCCCTTTTTCTAATTAATTATTCAAAGCTTGATACATAATGAAAGTCCAATTCACATAATGGATAATACAACAATTAGACGACAATGAAAATAAACCAACAACTAACAACAACAGAAAAGTCAAAACAAACATATGACTTTTCAAAATGATGCTCAAAGCCTGCAACACTCTAAACAATACTTCTGCTTTCTTGTTCAAATTTTCCATTGCTCCTTAGAAACTGTTACAACGTCCCACTAATCGCAAATGACGTTTTAGCTAATATCGATGTTAATACATAGTTTTATAAGATTTTTACACCAGGTTATCTAGAGGGCTCATGTCATCCCATCATTTCCAATGAGCTTCCGAAGCATCCTACTCTATTTCTTCCTTTTAATGCTTTAGATTCCTTGAAAAAGTAACTTTGTATGCAACTTCGTTTAGCATACACCATTTAGCTTTAACCATCGTTTTCTCCTTTCTCTTGTACTTTGTGTGCGCTTTGGCGCCCTCAAGGAAGAATCATCAATCCCATGAGAGATGTCAGAGTCCGATTTAGTAGATAAAGAATTGTCCTCCACATATTCTCCTTGTTCAGAAAGGTCACGCCTCTCATCAACAATTGTGGAAGAGCCACTCAAAAGAAATGACTTATAAGACCTTTTACCAATGAACTGCGACTGATTCAAACCAACAATAAGAGGATCATAAATGATATCACCGTTGTTTGATCCAATAAAAGGGACATAAGCCTGGTTCTCGCAGGTATTTACAAGACTATAACCATCCAAATAGATCGACTCATTAGTCTTGCCACTAAAATTAGGATTGACTCCTATCCTTACACTTTCAAAGTGCTCATAAAACCTTTTAGGAACCCATATCTTGACCACCTTCTATTATGAGAGAGTTATCCCCTTTTGAAACTTTGCCCAACAAACATGTCATCTCGTGCCATTGGCAATTTTACCATCCAACTCTTTAATAACTTTGGCACCATCTACTTTGGAAGCAAATCTAACAAAACTAAATTTTCTACTACCGTATCAATTCATGAGGGAAAATCGCCTACACTTGAAATCCCTTAGACTCCGCTCAAATGTGTTTCTCCAAAAGTTTGTTGTTGTTGGTCAAGAAAGTAACACTCTATCCCTATCATTTATCGACTTAAAACACAGAAAGGTGTTAAAATTTCAAAGTTTTGACTATACATAATTCATAATGACAGATAAATTTGCGAAGGAGTGGAGTAGCATAAACCCTACACCTACAATTTAATAAATTTCCAAAGCACCCCAAAAGTGTGGAAAAATTACTCAAAAAAACAACACTAAAAAAATTAGAAAGAAACCCGCTTGAATTTCCCTCCGCTGGCAAATCTTTAGGCCATTCATGCAGGCTCCCAAGAGTGAGTAAAATATTATTTCAAAATCATCTGCCTATCATATTATATGCCAACAGAAAATGAGAAAAATGGCAACAATAAATTATCAACAAACAAAATCAAACTCTCCAGCAATCGAGTTAGCAGAGAGATTTCCACTTTTCCGGGGGACTTTCACGGCCGTTGATTCGGTCGACATCTTTGCAAGCACGCTCGAAAGCTCATTGTGCCACCAAATGACAGATGGCGCTCTTTGATTGGCCCCGACCGACATTCGTAATCGCCCGTTCGAAAAGTTAACAATATCGTCGAACTAAGTGTATGATTGTGACCCTCTAATCTCTCTGTCCATCTTCATTCTCTTTGCACTTTCCATCTCCGGTATGATGCCACTGCTACTATTACTGGTTCGAGGTTGGAATGTCGTGTCATGCTGATAGACACAGTTGGCTCCATGCCGACAACCCTTTGGAGTGTGGAAATACATGCAGGGTTTCATGATCTTAGGTTTCGTGTCGCGTGGTTTCGAACTGTTGTTGTCCGGGGCGTCTTGGTTGACGCTCGGATGGTGCATAGGATGAGTTGCGAATGATGATGACGAAGAAGAAATCGGTGGCTCACCTTGTCTTTCTCCACCGTGCTGATGAATCAGGTTCTTGTAGTAGCTGAGGTCCTTCACGGGTGGAACACCGGGCAGGGATGGAGTTTGAACAGATTGTTGATGAACGTTCATGGGTACCGTGCTGTTCGGATATGGATACAATGTCGGCCCGTTTGACATCATTCCCGAGGAAGAAGTCCCGGTTTCGACCTTGTTGAACTGAGGCGGGGCTGGATGTGGGGGTGGGTCCATCATGTACATCGGTGGCTTGGGTGCGGTGCACTGAGACACGGCGGGGCTAGGGTTAGGGCTAGGGTTAGGGCTAGAACCGTGTTGCGTGACCAACTGCTCCAAAATCGACGGGTTGCTGAGGATTTTCAAGAGGAGGTCGTGGTCGATCTGCTCGTTGCTCTTTGCAATCGCTGTCAGCGCCACTTTCAGTATCTCCTGTTGATCGCCACCACTGCCTGATGCTGATTTTGCACTGCTGAAATTAGGCGAAGTGCCCTGAAACGGAGGAAATGCTCCCGGGGAAAAGAATGATGGGTTTGAGATGGTGGAACTAGGGATCGAAATGTTCGAGTCAGATGACAGATCTGCTGACGGGTCTTCTTCCTCGATGGGAGTTATGGGGATCAAAGGCACTCTATGGTCGTCGAGGACGGGAGTTCCCTCTGCATCGGGTGAAACCGCAGGGCTGTAAGAAAGGAGAAACCGTGACAATCATCAGTTTGGCATACCAGAAAAAAACCAGAAACATGGATATGATGTTTTCGGGAAATAGAATCAAACTTCGGAGGGATTGCAGATTCGCGTGGATAAATTGCTTCAAGCACTCTCAATTCTCTCTGATTTTGGACTTCCACCTCTTTGCTTTCCTCCCCACTCACCACTTGCCATGCTACATCCACTATAAACTGCGAAATGGTACAAAAGCGGAGGTAAACAACATCATTCACAATATCCCCACACGTCTTGGCTTAATTTAACCATTGGTTATGCTTGCTCTCTTGAAAATATCTTGCTTACCAAACCCCAAACCGGTGGCATGATAACATCTAACATCCTAACTATCCCATACCAGAAATAAAAATAAAAAGATTAAAAAAAAACCAAAACCAATACTCCGAAATCCCGCCACATGAATAAGTTTGGAGGGTCGGATGTAGCAGTCCTACCCCTAAATTTTGCAATCTAGAGAGACTAGTCCAATTGACTTGGGATTTAAAAAAATAAAATAAATAGTGATCAAAAGCGAAAAAACAAAGAGGACCACATGATCATAGCCACAAGAGCAGATGCACAAACTTTAGGCTGCTACATCAAACAAGAAGTTCCAAGCAAATCTAATAAGAGGACTGTAATACTGAAAGCCACTTACTCTTGGAGGGCGCCACCATTTGACAAGAGGGATCTGCGCTAACTTATTCTTCAACTGAGTTGCAGGATTAAACGCTTCAAACCCGGGAGGAAGATTGTCGTCTGAAACTAATCCATTCAAGTGAGCCCCTGATAAACTTTTCTTTGCTTGAAGGTGTTCTTGAGCGCCCACCCCAACTTGCGAGGGAGATTCTTCTGACAGAAATAGCCTCACCTATTCAAAGCATTAGACTTATGTTATTTGAATGTCACATGGAAGAAATAGTGTCCTATCCTGGGGAGCTCAATACTAACTTTCCAGAATAAGCACCGGAAATTTATGACTACGTAAATCTGACGATTGGGACAACTAATACGCACTTGGCGGGAGAAAGCATTTCTGAGTCCATATCATGACACTATATATAATTCCAAAATCCTCAAGAGCCCCTCTATGACGGGATTTTTTTTAAAATTCTTGTAGACTTAAGACAGGTATAAAGAAGTTCATACTCTTAAACTGAGAAAGTTTTAACTCCTGTTCATTCTAAATAGCCAAGGGAAAAGACATCAACAAATAGATGGCAGATTGAATACACAATGTGCATGGGCTTCCACCTGCAGTTCTTGTCTCTGTTGATTTAGTCATGTAGCTGCGTCTTCTGCCTTACAAACGCTAAATAAACAATAAAGGTCCGAATTTTTTCCTTTTATGGGTAAGTATTTGCATGCACATGGCTTAGGCAAAATCCAAACCTAGCCTTCCTCACAGAAACCTACCACTAAACATTGTTTAGCCATAATCCAACTTCCTAAAAGTAACTATTGAGGAACATATTCTCGGAACTGATTCTGAAAATCTTGAAGTATTCTCTAACTATTTTCGGTACATCTAAGCCGAACAATTTGAATGTGTTGGCGATCCTTTTGTTTCATAACAATTCTAATTTTTCTTTTTCCTGATTAAGTTCTCTTGACAAAAAATTCTCAATCAGGTTACGGGATTTTGCTTGAAAGACAGCCCTTTCAATTGCTGGTACCTTCTGCCGAGTCCTAACTGAAGGTCACTTTAATCGTGAACTTCGCCCTTTCCCAAAAGGCCGAAAAAGTTTCTCACATCAGGACTAACCCCTGCAGTAACAACACACACATACAACCGCTGATAGTTGAAGTTTTTGTTCTTTCTCACCCTTGACCAATCCCTGTTATCCATAGCTTGCTTGAAAGACTACTTATTCGGCTAAAGAACCAGCTTGCCCTTTGGCTGGGAGATTATGTAGCTATTAGATTAAAGGGAGAGCTGGTCAACGGAAATTTGGACATTTAGTACTTGAACCATAATGGGAGTTTTCAGTCTCACAAAATCCCTCTCCCGGACCTTAAAGATTGGTGCGAAGTAGGTTAAGATGGGTAAAGGTTAGCATAAGTCTAGAAGGCCTTTCGTTGACATCAGTCTTATCCTATGGACTAAGGTTCCTCATCCTAGCCGCCCATCTGTCGCCCGATCACCACCAGCGGAAGCAAGTGCACCTCCTACGTCAGTTGTGCCTTTCTCTAATAAGGCTCTAACATTCAAGCCCAAAAATAAAGGTAGCCTATCTATAGTTATCCGGGGTCTCATATATTAAACACATGTGCATATGTCACATTGGAGAAGAAATTACAAATAGTTGTTCTCTAGGACTTCTGTGTGACAATTGCAAATTCTATCAAGTCTTCAACACCTAAGACATGTGGATCCCACAGTAACTTACTCAGAACAATATCAAAAAGAATTAACACCCACCATGCTTCCATCAATTTATTTCTAGCACAAAGTTACAGAGACAAATCGGCTCAAATGTAAAGACAAAACCATGTCTTTACTGTCGAAAACAAATACGCAGGCGAATATGAAATTACAGACCCAACGACCGACAACTCTTCAATGTACCGACAAGTGATTAGAAACAGAGAAAGAGAATAGTCATCAAAACAATTTAGCATTATCATTAAGAGAAGTTTGGCCCTGCATTATAAATGCACAATGGAGATTGGCCAAAGGAGATGCAAGGGAAACATGGAAAATGCATTGGAGAAATCACAAGTTGGCCAACAAGATATGCCATCACAATTATATGCACTGTATTGATGCATACAAATGGAGGAAGAGAACTTCAGCTCCACCAACAAAGAACAATGGGCATATTTTATATACTTTTAATTTAGTGAAAGTGAACTCATTTTTTTGAAAATGACTATCAAACCATCTGTAGAGATTAGAACTGATAAAAGCTTTTTGTTTGTTCTTTCTGAGAAGATGGCTGATATCGGGGCTTAATCACACAAGACACTGTTGGTTACGGTCTTACGGATATGGAGATTAGAAAGAGGTAGAGAAAGGAGGTCTCTGTGATGCAGTCTTCAAATTAATGGTGGAATCCAACTCCTACACATCTGAGTTGTCCAAGAAGGTAAAAGTACAAGTGGCATAGAATAAGTTGACAACTTACAAAAGGTGCACCTGGCAGACCAAGAAGGGGCAGGGCGCAACTTGTGGGGCCTCGGAGGGGTCAGGCAAGCCCCTACAGCAAACCCCACAAAAGCACGCGCCATTTTGCGCACCTTTCATAACTTTGGGTCTTAGGATCCATGACTGTCTCTTATCGTTGAGTATCCTTCTAATTTGATCCCCCAACCCTAGTAAGCCTCGAGAATCACTCAACCCGCGCTAGCATTTTTTATTGCACACAGCTTTCCCTATGTATACATCTAAAACTCATTTCCTTTCCTAGAAGAGAGTAACAAAGTTGAATATCCAATTGATCCGACCCATGTTCTATAAGCCCAAAGATATACATTTCAGTACAGAATTCTTTACCTTATCGCCTTACTCAATTAGGTAAACTTCCATTTCATTTCGAGAATCTCAGAACCAATCATTCATCATTCGTCAAATCATGGATAAAAAAAATAACCAAATCCAAATAGGACCCCTATAATCCTCGTGAGTTATACTCTTCTCCAATACATTCACGTGGGGATGATTTTCAAGCAAAATTAACTATACATATGAAGTGCATGTCGCGTCCAAAAGGCTTGTATTGAAAGAGCACGAAACGCAAAGGCGCCTGAGGCTCAAGGTGCAGGCTTTGAAGTGCAAGTGTGTGATTTTCATAGGCGGGGCACAACATCGCAAATAAAGAAAAAAAATAGAGAATGATGTTCATGTATTAATTAGAAAAAAAATGAAAAAGAAAAGAAAAAGAAAGACAGATGTTAACAAAGAATAGAACAGAAATAGAGAAAATAGGAGAGAGGAACTTGGAAGAGGAAGAAGAAGAGGGAAAGAGGGGAAGCTGACAAGTTCAAAATAGGACAAGGAGTGGAAGTGGAAGGAAAGAGACTTAGTTGGGGGCGAGAGGGAGCAAGAACAACTTAGGATGAAAAGGCGCATGAGCTCTGAGCCCTGCACTCCACTAAAACAGGCAAGAAAGCCCACACTTTCAGAATGTGATGAGCTTTAACGTGAAAAAGCGCAATAGGGTACATTGGGGGTTTTTGGCAGTTTTTTGCGCCTAAGGCACGCTTTTTTAAATTAAACCAAACTGCGCACACCTTTTCCTTCAGCCAACACCTAGACTTCAGGGCCCCTTTTCCTTCAGCCAACACCTAGCCAACACCTAGACTTTCAGAAGGTGCTTGCACAATGCATTTGAAAATTCCCCTCCAAAAATCTTAGGAAATGGCTATTAGAGTAAAAAAGGGAGCTTCATGATGGAATGATGAAGTAAAAAAAAAGCTCAAAGCAAAAGATAATGCATACAACATAACCTCAAAAGGAAATAATTTCATATGAGAAAGAGGCTAAAGGAAATGTGTAAGGAGGCAGATGGAAAATCACATAAAGGTATTTTCAATCCAAAGAATAAAATATGACATGCTAATGCTACACCAAAGGCTATAGTCTAGGGAAAAGGAAAAAGAGATTCTCAAGCTTACGAAGGCTACATGAAAGTGTAGCCATAGACTTGGAGAACTTGTCATACATTCAAGATGAGGAAGCTAGGGTCCTCATGAATGAAGAATCCTTAAACAGAAGGTGGAAACAATAACGTTTATAAGACACGAGCAACATAGGTAATGCAAATTTATAAGGAACACATAAGCGCCAAAAATGATTTTCCAAGAGACACACGAGCATCATATGCAAAAGGAATAGCTAATTAATTAATGTGAAATGCTACGAGCTTCATCTACCCATGTTGAGTAGAAAGAAAGGTTAAGCCACTAAGCAAGAACGGAAGACAGCAAGCACATGAATGTAGCAACAAAGAATTGTCTTACGCTAAAGGATAAGAGAGAGAAAACAAACAGATAATGAAGAAGGTATCAAGGCTGCACTGTCATTAGGTTTATGGGAGTTGTTTAGTGTGAAATGAGATTGACTTTGGTCTTTGGGATAAGGCCTAGGGGTATAACCCAACCTAGAGACCCCATTCAACGCTCCCCCGATGTATCCTTGGTATGGGTGATCGAACATGAGTTTTAAAAGTGTGGATATGTATACGAGTATTAGATTAGGAATGGGCATCTGTATGGATTTTAAACGTGCATCCCAATTGCATACCTAATTTGCCAGCAAGCAGCAAATATTTATGCTTCTATCTACATTTGAAAAGCCTAAGCTAAAGCCCAATAGAGGTAGGCAAGAAACCCTCACAGCCTAATCTTTATAGCCAGTTCCCATTATCTTACATTTCCCCCTCTGAATTTCAATTTTCCAGATTCCTTTTACCAGTGACGATGTTAAACTTTCACTAGGTACATTCCGTCTTTCTAGAGATGCAAGGATTGGATTTTTAGCCAATGATTTCAACTTTTGTGTCCTATACACGTCATTGATGTTACTTCATATAGGTCTTCAAACATTGGGCATACCTAAAAATGAATTGAATAATGGCAACAATATTTTTTCAGTAAGACTGAAAATTTACAGCATTTTGCACTACATATACGAAATTGAATAGAACCATAAACCAAAAAATCGATGGGTATGGGTTTCGAGAATGCATATAAGTGCAATAAGTCCCCACTCAACCGACCTTGCACCTGTTTCGTGCCCATCCCTACATGGGAGAGATTGCATATTTAGATATGGTTAGGAATATGAGTAGGTTGTTGACATAATAGCGCGTCCCACATGTTTAATTTTGTTATTAGAGAGGGAAACTAAAAGAACGCTGGAAAGGGATAGTGAAAGCTTTAATAGACCAGAATATCACAGTGACTACAATTGTTGCACAACATTGCGGACAATGTACAATCTATACAACAAACCCCTAGAGCATGATAGTCTTCGTATGCTCCTGCTTTAAATATACCTTTAAACTCAATAGTTTTCTGACTTGTGAGGTTTACTGTTACTAAAGAAGTAAATGAGAGTTCAAGTGAAGTTGATCCCACAAATTTAGGATGTAGCAGATCAACTAAATTAGAGCTGCAGAGAAGCAAGGATCAT
The DNA here is from genome assembly GCA_029582165.1 of Portulaca oleracea. Lineage (NCBI taxonomy): Eukaryota > Viridiplantae > Streptophyta > Magnoliopsida > Caryophyllales > Portulacaceae > Portulaca > Portulaca oleracea. The sequence continues at coordinate 8,764,144 of CM055871.1, forward strand.
AAACCCTAAAACCTTATTTATGGAGTACTGAATTAGCAAAGAGAAAAAGGTCTTAGTAAAAGGGGTGCAAAGCAGGAGAGGACAAAGGGGGATGAAGGAAAGAAGAGTACAAATGGCCATGGCATAAACAGAGAATAACCAAGCTACAACTATTGACATGCCATGCTAAAGGCAGAGACCTAGCCACCTAGGGATGCAATTTACAGTGCTCACAACATTTTAGGACACCTCATTCCAACCCATATGGTAATTTCCCACAGCCAATGACACTTGGAAAAGAAAAATGAAAAGACATTGAATGAAAAGAAAACAAAAGGTTCATTTTTTAACTTGTCCTATACTCCCAAAGTCAATTATTATCACACCCACTTCATCCGTTTGTTTGGGGGGGGGGGGGGGGGGGATATAGTGATGGCAAATCTAGAAGGCTCAAAATTGCAAACCTTACTCTATTTATTATCCTAAATGCAGCAAACCAAACCCAACAATTACAAATGGAAGTATCAGATATCCATTACGAAAACCAATGAGCCAAGAATATGTTTTCCCACCTCTTCCATTACCATATTTGAAGCTTCTCCAAGCTAAACACACCACAACTATCCACTGTTTTTGGGGAATGGGGAGGATAACTAACATTCACTTATGGTAGAACCCTAGAGAAGAGAGCATTCCATAGTAACTATGACGAAATCTAGAAGGCTCAAAATTGCCAACCTTACTCTATTTATTATCCTAAGTGCAGCACAACCACACCCAACAACTACAAATACAAGTATCAGATCCATTAAGAAACCCAATGAGCCGAGACTATGTTTCCCATCTCTTCTGTTACCTTGTTATAAGCTTCTCCAAGCTAAACACACCACAACTATCCACCGTTGTTGGGTAAGGGGGAGGAGCACTAACACCCACTTATGGTAGAGCCCTAGAGAAGAAAGTAATCCATACTAACATCCACTTATCCTAGCAAAAGAGTAGACTACCTACCAAACCCAATCAGGAGAGAAATACTCATCCAACAAAGTTATTTGCAACTCACATCCTTCTGAAAGAATAAAGTCCTAAGCCAGACATCCACCAAGCCCTCAATAAACAGCTCAGCCCCATCAAATACTCTTCTATTCCTTTCCCTCCACAATAGCCAAAAACAACATCAGGAATAGCACCGTAAACTTTGTACTTGACACTTCTACCAAAAAAAAAATCTTCCCAAGCCAGTAACAGCAGACATACCGTACTAGGCATCACAAAAGAACGAAATGTGTATTCAATAGTTCATATCTTTCTCTCTCTCTCTCGTAAGCAGGTATAGTTGTTTAGAATGAAAGGGCTAAATAAAAACAAAATTATCTCCCTATATATTCTGCGGCCGCAAAAGAGCTCATACTTGGAATTCCAACATGGATCATCATAAGTCTCTAAGCTTTACCTACATCAAACCTATCTTATGTACATTGGCTTGAATATAAAAGACGTGAACCTGTTTTACCTCACCCCATAAACTACGAGTTTAACATCAAACAAAGCAACAACACAAATAGCATTAATGAAGGAACATTGAGGCTGGCTTCCTATGCCATATATAAACATTATAGACAATTGAACTCCAGTAACCTACTATCTTATAAAAGATGCACAAATTAGGGATAAAAGTATAGAACAACCAGTATGGATCCTCCAGAAGCATAATCTACGCAAGTCAAGAAATACAGAACATTGTAGTTGTTGATTACAAATTTTAGGGTTCATGATTTCTCATCTTTAATCAATACATGGAGGTTCAATTTTCTGATTGTTTCATTATGCAGAAAGCATTATTAAATCTTTCGTTGTGCAATTTGAAGTCATTCAACAACTTCAGATGATCACTTGAACTTTCAAAACATGACTGATAATCTAAGTTTCCGTCAACCCTAACCCCTCAAAATTCAATTCAACTCGAATTCACATATCTTCCGCACTTCAACTATCGGAGTCCAAACTCATGGCAGTGAGAAATCACATGGAGAAAGAGCTAAAAATAAGAAATTTTCATTTTCTGACATAACAGTTTCTTTCAAATACCTGACAAAGATTTGCATCAGACGGCCATGAAACCCTTTTCGATTTCTGCGATCCTTGCATACTAATCGATTCAAAGTTCGTCAACCTTTAAAATGTATTAATCAAACCGATTGAATCAGATTTGCTCCGAACCCTAGAATACTCATGACAAGCCTAAAATCTTGCCCTTGCGGAGGTTCAGAAAAGCCCTAATCATCAGATCTCACGGTAAACGAATAGAAGAGGCACACAAATTGCAAAAGGGGGAGAGAAAAAATCGGGGGATAAAGAAATTCGAGGAACCCTAGATCCTCTGGAGCCTGCTCTGCTGTTTCACTTCGCCGCTCTTTCTATGTAATTTTTTCTTGTGACCAGATTTTCTGTATTTGATTTTGTGATAAGAGATTCAGTTTTCCTTATTTTCAATTTTTTTAATGAAATTATATGAAAATATAAGCAAATTTTGTTGTTTTTTCAAAGAATCAAATAATAAGATAATATTCATAATTAGGCGGTCTTAAGAGAGTTCTAAATATATTGCCGAGGTATTGTGACTAAATTTCCACTATATTTGTCCAAAACGGTAAAATTGTCACCGAAAAATTTTCGGTTAATATAATAAGATAATATTCATACTTAGACGGTCTTTCGTGCGAGAGTTCTAACTATATTGCCGAGGTATTGTGATTAAATTTCCACTATATTTGTCCAAAGCGGTAAAATTGTCACCAAAAATTTTTCGGTTAATAAAATGACACTTAACTTAATAAAATAGTCATAATGTCACTTAACTTGATCGGCTAGGTGCAGGGGCGACCGGAGGTGGCGGGACAAGGGCGATCAGAGTTCATAAACGCCGACAGAGGTGGCGTGAGGGGCGTCGCTCAATGGCAGCGCATGACGGGCAAAACAAAGGAAGGAGAAAGGGGTTTTGGGTGGCAAATAGTTTTTTTTTTTGTGATTGTTGGCTAAATTCGGTGACTATAACCTTAATTTGATAGATTGTAGTAGTGGTGTGAGTATTTGATTTGATTTTTGGATGAGTAATGATTGGGGATTTGCGATGAAGAAGTGAGATGGATGTGGGTGAATTGGGTGTTCTTGAATTTGTATTACGTTGAAGTTGTTTTGGGTGGCATGTTGGCGGCGGTTTGTGGTTTGAGCAGCGGCTCTGGGCACCGGTGGTGGTGACCGTGGTGAATCGGAGATGGTGGCAGGAGGGTTGAGAAAGAGAGAGGAGACGGATTTGAGAAAGAGAGAGAGAGGGAATGGGGTGGAGATTTATGGAAGAGAGAAAGAATAGCGGTAGTGGGCAGTGGTGGTCCGTGGTGGTAGTGGGTGGAGATTTTTGAGTTGAGAAGAAAAGGAGTTTAGGAAGAAAGGAGAGGCAATAAATGGTAGAGATTAATCAATCTATCTGCTTATGTATAATCAAGTCTTTGATCTCATATAGCCGGGGTAACCAGTCCCTTTAGTGGCATGTTAATCACGTTATCAACTACACATGCATTAAGATGAATGCAAAATTTTCGGTGACACTTTTATCATTTTCGACAAGTATATGGGCAATTTAATCCTAGTACTCTACATTGTCGTCGTACAATTGTCGTTGTACAATACACCAACGAGTTCCTCACATGAAGCTTAAGACCATGCATGCATGAAAAGGATAAACAAACCTAGCTTATTAACTCCATCAATGGCTCGATTACCTTGTCTAAAAACATGATTAGTATGTATTACAAGATGTGATGAAATCTTGAATATTATGGACTAAAACTTGAATCTTCCTAATATAAGAATAAATACTAGTTGGTTCCTCACATGAAGCCTAGGAACACAAATCATGGGAAGGATAGATAAACCTAATTTAACAAGTCCATCCATAGCTCAATTACCTTGTCTAAGAAAACATGGATGACTCCTTGAATATATTGAAAGTGAGTTTTGTTATCTCCTTCAATATGTGTTTTGAAAACCTTCTTGAATAGTTGGCTTAATACCGTACCGAAGTGCCATAACTTCCACTATCACAACTAAAGGTTCCCCAAGATTGAACTGCAACCAGAATGAATATTCCTGGTCAATCTCAAACTATGAAGCCTTCTGTTGTTGTTTGAAAATTATTTAGATCCATCAATAAGTTTGATGAATTTTCCCTCGAGGTTTATGTAAAGTGACAAAGTGACTCTTATTTGAAGGAGAGAATGATGAGAATGAATCCAGATATAGGTAGTCTTCTCGTCATGCGTGGAAATGCATGAAGAGAGTGATTCTGACGGATCCAAGAGGCAGAACTTTTTCAAAAAGGCAGACAAAACCAATTCGAAAACCATTTCAACCTCTCCTTGTTGTTCCCATTATCCCTCACAACGTCACTTGGAACGGACAAAGGGAGTACCAATATTTGGATATTAATATTAGTTTAGTTTTGCCGCCTTTATGAGCTTCAAATCCATTCAGAAAATGGACAAGACCTCCATCACACAGAGGTCCTAATCCAATTATGGTCAATGGTTAGGTGAACATGTTTTCTGGGCAGTAGAGACTTAACAAAATATGATCAACGTATTCATTTATAATAGGATTATTGGATGTCAATAATACTAACTTTGGGGGTATTGGAGACTAATAATACAAACTATTTTCTTGGACACTAGTAGTACCAACTATCGACCTATTTTCCTCCAATAGTACACGATCAAGTTGTTATAGTTTTAACTCATCGGAAAGATGACGTGGCTTCATGATGTGTGACATCAAAGGCGGAGGTTGAAAAGAAAACGTTGACGTGGACACTAACATGCCTTCCATATCACATATTATGGAGCCACATCATTTTTTCGATGAGTTAAAACCATAACAATTCGACGGTGTACAGTTAGAGGAAAATAAGTCAATAGTTCGTACTGCTAGTGTCCAAGAAAAATAGAAAATAGTTAATATTATTAATATCCAATACCCCCAAAGTTGCTATTATTGATGTCCAAAAACCCTTTATAATAATGACAATGTGGACATTTGGGATCAATTTAAATTCATTTGTGAGAGAAAATTCCTTCGACAGAGAGGAAGAATAGCAAAATTGCAGAAAAATTTTCAGTTTAGACATAATACTTAATTTATCCATTTATAGTCACAACCTGTATGGCTAGTTGGTGGCAGACCATGTGCTACCCATGCAGTAGATTTTGTTGGAGGAAAGGGAGTAAACAGTATATAAATCAATGGAAACTCGCTTGGATAACGCTAAGAGTCGTGACCTAGTACTCACTTTCCTTAAGAACTATTTACTATACCGTAAATGTTCAAAGGAATAAAACTTAGCTCTTGTAACACTCAAGAAATAGGTTCTCACTTGAATTACTCAAGTATAACTACAGTCTAGACAAGAATGAAGATGTGATTAGTAAGAATGGTGTGTCTCAAATAGCTTGGAATGTCTCCTATTTACAGGAGACTTCCAACCTCTTATGATATCCTTTAGTCAAAGGATAATCAAGAGACTTAATGAGAGATTATGGCTTTAATATGACCTTGACCAGGTCAACTCATATAGTGGAAATCCTTAATAATCATCTTTAATGTTGATATCAAATACTAATTATACAAGATTATATAGCTGTTAGCATTAAAAATGGTTCTGGTGTCCAACACGGTCCGTGTTGGGTGCAACACGACCCGTGTTGTCTTAATAGGACCCGTGTTGAGCCCATGACAATTTTTTTTACTTTCTGGAGACCAACACGACTCGTGTTGGTCTCAGACTCACCCGTGTTGATCATATTCTTGATGTTTCACTTATATATGATCTTTATACTTGTTACATATAATTCCTTAGGCAATATAATTAACTTATACTCTTGAAATAATTCCAACAGATTTTCTAGTGAAGTCATCAATGCTAGAAAATGGCTAACACATGGATTCATCCAGAGCATTAAGAAGAATAGAGATAGACTGGATAGTTTAAATCAATCGAATAGAATCACTATTAACCAAGATTAAGAATCAGAATATCCCACTCTCTACAAGGGTTAATCACATCAGTTAATGGGGGAGAAATGGTGATAGATGATAACTCTTAAATGTTGTTCAAATGTGTCAAGTTCACATTAACAAACCAATTGTCTAACTAGAAGTTGATACTTCTACCATTAACCACCTTCCATCTAATCCCTTGACAGAACATTCGGCACTTATGAAGAGTAGCTATCCAAACCCAAGAATCTAATTGCTTAGGCTTGACATCAACATAGTCGTTGTTATTGAGAAACTTAGCTCTCATTTGGTCAAACGAGAGGCTTTTTTCAAACATCAATTTCCATGAATGCTCACTCATAAAAGCATAATTGAATGCTTCCATCTTGCGAAGACCTAACCCACCATCATTTTCTGGTTGCAAACTTTGTCCCAAGATATTATAGGTGGTTCGTTGTTCGTACTTACACCCTTTCAAATAAATTCATGTAAGCCCGGTCAATCTTCATGGCAATATCTTTTGCAACTCGAAAACATTGCATAGTGTGTAACAACGTATATTCAATATTGAATTGAATAAATGGTCTCACAATACATTAGAAATGAATTTAGACTTCTGTAGTCGAAGTTTCATTTGGGAGATTAATTATGAGAAAATGTCTTTCCTAGTTGCACCTTTAGAGTTCGAACTAGGATTGTGATTGAATCGAGCCGATTTGCAAGTCGATCGGGTTTGACTTGGTGAAAGTTTGGCTTGAGCTCGGTTATACCAAAGTTGGGCTCGACTCGGATATCTACCGAGCCGATCTCGAGCGTGGGCGGGCTTAGCTTGGGCTCGGCTCAGTTAGGCTTGTTTAAGTATTTTAAGTAAAAAGTAGGTTAATGCTCTATGAATATTGGTAAATTATATATTAGTTTAGATGTTTAAAAATTTAATATTAGAGGACAAATATATTGTTTTTCTTTAGTTTTTTTGTTAAGCTCCGTAAATCACAAGCATTAATGCTTAAACTTTGCTTAATTATACCCATATTATAAAAAATGCTACTTCTAGTTAAGTTTGATAAGTATCTAGAAATTTATTTGATTTTTGATTTGAAGTTAGAGAGTTTTAAAAATAAAAAAACCGAGCCAAACCGGCACCTTGATACATGAACCGAGCCTGGGCCAAGCCTTGACTTTGAAAGCTCAACGAGCTTTGAGCCGAGCTTTTCTTAACCAAACCGAGCCCGAGCCTGGGGGGTCGGCTCGAGCATGATTCGTTTACACCCCTAATTCAGACACCCAATGTAATTGCCCAAAATATCCAATTTGGTAAATATTGAAGACACCTCTGACCATGACTTTGTCACAAGATCAGCCATTTTATGAGAAACTCAGTGAAAACTTATCAAAGTGAGTAAGTTGGCTCGAGATATCACAGAAAAATTTGAGAACGTTATTAAGGGACTCACGAGATTCAAGATTAGTTCGACTAAAAAGAAATTGTCGTCCACAAAAAAGAAGGCACAAGATTTTTCCAATTATAGGGGGTAACTTCATACCGATACCACATTGAGATCACATAGAAGCCTTTCTGAGGGCTCTGGTGAGCACCCCTATACAAATAATAAACAAATGTGGCAAAAGGGGGTCCTCTTAGCAAATTTTACAAGAAGGTTTGAAGAAACCACAAACATCGCTATTGACCAACAAAGAGTAAAAGACGATAGTAAGACATTCTTTAATCTACTGGATCCATTTGACATCGAAGCAAATAAATGTAAGACTTGAAAAGAAATTTCATTCAATTCAATCTTACGCTTTTTCCACATCTAACTTAAGAGCTACCCAAGCTACTTCCATACAAATTAAACAAGTAGGTGGGAAGTGGCCCCCCGTATGAGCCCATGAATAAGCTTGATCATTTCACAAGGTTGATCATTAACAAAACTGAGTAGGAGATCGTGGAAATGCATTCCATTACCTAGTTAACCCATAAGTGTTGGAGGTTAATTTGCATGAGAATTTGCTTCAAAAACTTTTATTGAATGTACACATAAATTTTTTCCATATCAAGTTTTTGTGCAATTATGGATTTTCAAGCTTTGAATTTCTAAACTTAAGCATTATGTCATGAGATATGAGGATATTATCACGAAATTATCGATTAGGAACAATGCAAAGACACTTTGCATGAGACAAATGATACTATTAAGCATCAGTCTAAGTTTGTTTACCATTATTTTAGCAATAATGCTTATAAAAAGTGTTACACAAACTAATTGGTCTAATTGATTGTTATATTGGTGTATATTTGTTTTCTAAAGTAGGATCTCCAAGGCTAGGAATGTAGTATAACAACTTTAACGTTGTAGGAGCCAAAAGTTTGTCAGCAAATAAGAAAATAACATGTGGAAAATAAATTAATTTTATTTGGCCAATTACAAACTACCACGTGTCAAGTTGACTTCGGTGGACCCATTTGGTCAAGATTAAATTCCGACCAACCACAAGATAACAAATGGAAAAAAATGTTGCAGAAAAAAATAATTATTTTTTTATTTAAAATTACATAAATAATTAATTAACTTGAGTCCAGCCCAAAGCTCAACTCAAACCCTAGGGGCTAGGCATCTAAAGCCTATAAATAGGGATCCCCCCTTCATTTTGAACCCCCAGAGATTTAGCGGTCAGCATCCAGAGGCTCCATGAGATCAAACTGTCCGGGGCCTTCAGCTACCAAACGCCAAGGATCGAAGTTTGCAGAAGATCAAGATCGAGTCTCCAAGTCTCTACCGCGTCAAGATCAAGAACTACTACAGAGTTCTTTGGCGAGACCTGCAAATCCTTCAGAAGATCGAACTACACACACTCTCCAAGCAATAAGGACCAACGTCGGCTAGTTCAACAACTTCTGTTCTTCGCATCAAAGACTGCGATCGTCTTCCTCGTCTAGTTCATCGATCGAGGTATAACACTCAAGCCCTCGCATCCAAGAACTTGAAGAACTGCATCCGACAGCCAACCTATAGACGGTTAAACTTCGAGCAACCTCCAGCTACCAAGCACTAAGGAGATCAACGCTCAAGACCTTCAGCTCAAGAACTAGTACAAGTATTCTTCAGCTAGACATGCATTCGAGATTGAGATCAAGCGTCCTCGCCCTCGGCGCACCCAAATTTCAGGAGATCAAATCAGATGATCACTACTTTATTGTATTTAATACAGAGATTGTACCCGCATACATTCAAATATTAATACAAATTATTTTGTTTCTCAAATTGTTGTCTTTATTTATTTTAAACTAGAAATTTGTGTTTACAAATTTGGCACGCTCGGTGGGACCTCTCCGCCTCTCATCTCTTTCTCCAAGAAATCAAATTCAACCTTCGATTCAAGCGACGTGATGGCTGTCAACATAGAAGAAAAGATAGCTGAATTAGATGCTGCGTTGAAAAGGCTTGTTAGGGAATACGAAGAGAAAGACAAAAGGATCAATGAAGAGAGTGAACAAATTGCAAAACTAATGAAGAAAATAGAGAAGCGCTCTTATTAGGAGTCTGACAGAGAGACTGACAAGGAAGAATCTAACAAAGAGTCTTCCAAAGGTGTTGGCAATAAGGAAGAAAAAAAAGACTCATTTTCAAGATCAATGACTGTAGAAGATATTCAAAACTTAATTGCAAATGCAATGAAGGCTCAGCTTGGATAAGGATCGGGAAAGAGTAACTTATACACAAAGCCATACACAAAAAGGATCGATGCCCTTCGGATGCCACAAGGACATCAACCCCAAAAGTTCAATCAATTTGATGGAATGGGTAATCCCAAGCAGCACGTTGCTCATTTCATCGAGACTTGTAGCAATGCTGGCACAGAAGGAGATCGACTAGTCAAGCAGTTTGTTCACTCTTTAAAGGGGATCGCATTTGACTGGTATATGGATTTGGAACTTGAATCTATCAACAGTTGGGAACAAATAGAGCAAGAGTTTCTCAACAGGTTCTACAACACTCTATGGGTCGTCACATGATAGAGTTGACAAACACTAAACAGTGGGAGGGCCAGCTAGTACTCGAATACATCCATCGTTGGAGGGCTCTTAGTCTTGAATGTAAGGATCGCCTCACCGAAGCTTCGGCCATTGATATGTGCGCTCAAGGTGTGCACTGGGATTTGCTTTACATCCTCAAGATGGTGTAACGCCCCAACCTTAATCACAAGATTAAGACTATACTTAGAATCCCAAACCTGTGATTAGCGCAGCGGAACACCTTAGGTCGAGGCATTACCGCCGTCTCCCAAAAGAGACAAGGCAACAACACTAAAGAAACTTCCAAAACCACAAGATAACTTACTAGCTTAAAAACCTTCATATATAAAACTTATACAACCTTTGGATAAACTACATAAACTTAAACATAGTTTAAATACTAAAACAACTTCCAAAATCCTGCTCGCCCTTGCTAACCGATGATTTCCTTAGAGAACTACCTCGAGAGCCTTGAATTACTTTGGAACCGACTTGTCCTTTCCTTGGGAGCTCGGGCCTCCTAAAAACAAAACCATAAAACATCGCAAAAGTGAGTGGGGAAACACTCAGCACGTAAACCTCCAGCACGTAAACCGTTCGAAAACGGTTTTAGTGCCGGCATTTAAATTCATTTTGAAAACGGGAAAAGGGGATAAAACGATAACTTGCAATGATGTACATAAAACATAAACATGAATAACATAGAATAGAGGTATATAGAAAATACGTGGAACCCTTATGATCGGTGGAAGCACCTCACACACGCGCATGCCCAAATCGATCTAGATTTGGATTGGGTGACGCACGGCCGATTAATCGCCAGTCTAGGACACTCTGATCAGAAGCATCTAAAAGGCTAGCACTTCACGTAACTAGCTAAAACATAAACATAGAATACATAAAATGGGTCCACTTTCGAACATAATGATATCATAAAACATAAAACATAAAACTTGACATGTCATAAATTGAATGAATCATGAATATAACTTAGATCGTAAAAGCTGGACAATTTGCGTACCTTGGAACGCTAAGACCTTGGCGGCGCAGCTCGGCTTGGAGATGGCTTTCAAAACTTGTCAACTAAGATAAGAATAAATAAAAAATGAAGAACCGAATCAGGTTCTAAATTAGATTCATAAGTTTAGAAACTTAGTAATATCCATGAAATAACTTTAGGGATAAAATTCAGGTTTAGTAAAATAGAGTTTAAAGCATAACTTGAGTTAGGAAAATTGAAACAAAGTAAAAGAGTACATTTCGGAATAGGGAAAATCATGATCTACAACTTTGTCAACAGAACCAGAAGCTAAAAATGAATGGAAGGGCCCCAAAATGGGCCCGGACAGAAGCTGTGCACATAAAACTTTGGAGTTTTCGGGTCGGAAAATCACGAGAAATATGACGTAGAAGGTGATTCAAATAAAAGGGCTTGAACTTAGGACAATTAGCTTGAATTGATGATGAATAGGGTAATTATAAATTGGAAGCTAGGATGCGAGATAACGAGTTCAAATATGGTTTGATAATACGATATCGAGTGAAATGGCGAAATGGAGCAAGATATACACGTCCAAATGTGAATAAAAGCAAGCTTGGATTAATGAATTATGAAATGAGGAATGAATTGAATTAGACATTGGAGGTTATCAAGCTAGAAGGAACTTTTAGCTAGAGTAAAGATATTGAACATTAGACTTAAAGAACGAAGGGAGTCACGATACATTACTTAAACATACTAGCTCTTGAAAGGTATTCTCAAGACTTACTTAGGACTCCAAATTGGTACTCTTAGCCTCAAACACATAACTCTATAATGACAATTTATAACCACGACCCATTTATACCTAGAACCCCTTATTGGGTTGATTTGAGGCCCAAAAGACATTAATTTCAAAGGTTAACTTGAGCAGAATGGTGTTCTGGACAGCCCGGTTTCCCGGGATCGTAACTCACACTCCCGATATCGTATGACGATGAACCATACCTTTCCGAAAAGCTTGCAATGAGGCCTAAATCTTTCATGTTTACCACAAAAACCAAAGAGGTCTCCAAAGGGACGAAAAACAGCCCTCAAAACACTGACTCAGAAATTCGTATATAAAATCGTGAGGTTACGGTTTTGGTCGTAACTCGGGCTATACATGTCGGAAATTTGAAATTCCAAAGCCTATGGTTTGCTAACACCTTAAGCTATCCAATGGAGTATTTGGGCAAAAATCCCACTTTCATACCTCTGTAAATTTCCAGAAACTAAACAGAAACTTTAATCACCCATAATTCAGTTTTTAATTGGATTTTTCTCCCTTAATTATACCAAACATAACCAAATCTCACTTAAACTTTAATCCACTATATTTCCAGAATATAAACCTTGAAAAATCAACTCATCAAAGGCCTTAAAAACCACATGCATCCATGGATTAAACATAAACTCAACATATGAGACATACTCTTGAATTCTTGCATCAAAACCTCACTAATTCACCCAACTTAAACATAATAACACTTAATTCATAATCTTAAAACATAAACTCAGCCCTTATATACTAAGAATCTCTCAAGAAATTCACATGCATCAACACTAATTCATCATCCACCATGAATTCAACTCCAAACCTCACAAAACACTTAGAAATCAACATGCATGTACTTCAAAACTTAACCCTAACTTAACCAATACAATTATATACTTGAATTCGTGAATAAAGTGAGTAAAAGAGATGGAATTTATAAAAGAAACATATATAAAACATAGATTTTCCGATTAGGGTTTAGAGAATTTGAAATTGGGGGTTTTGAGAGATTACCCTTGGGGTTAAAAATTGATGAAAACACAAGAGAGGAGGAAAGAGGGTGGCGGCCGACGTCCTCCTGGCGGCGGCGACGTGCTCTGGCGGCCGGAAAGATGGCCGACGGCTGCTGGGAGTGCCACGGCAGAAGCAGAGAGGGGGATGGAGTGTAGAGAGAGAAAGAGCTTGGGTGTGGGTTTGATTTGAATTGATAAGAAATGGGTTCACTAATACCCACATAACATAATATATACTCCCTCCCCTTAATTAACCACTAATTAAACTCAATGAAATCTGAAACTTTACTTTAGCAACATAATTAGAGAAGTGCTAGGTTCAAATAATAATTAGTTGTGCGGAATAAAATTAATCGGTAGCAATTGGGTTAAAATAAAATAGGACTTGAACTAATAAAATTAAATGAATGGAATATAAATATTACTTGTACTAAAATAAAATAAACATAATCCAAATAAAATAAATTAAAGTTTGGATAATAAAATATAAACATTAAGAAGTGAAATAATTAAACTCTTTCCGGTTAAAGAAATAACGTAAACGGTAAAACTCGATATAAATCACTTTAACGAGTAAATAGAGTAACTTAAAGGTTTATAAACCCGTAACTTGATATTCTTTGCCATCTCCTGCACGAGACTTGACACCGATAAAATAAATAATTAGAAGTAAACGCGAAAAATTTATACGCAATTTAAGTAATTACGGTAATTAGTACTTAATTAATCGTGATTTTGGGGCGGGTTGTTACAGATGGTCAAGGCGCAAACTTTTCGGGAGCTGGCAACTAAGGCATATGATATGGATATAACCATAGCAAGTCGATGGGGAAGGTCTTCATCTGCATTTGAATCACGGAACGGTGCTATATAGTGGAAACAACAACAACTTCCCAGGTGACACGTTTGAGCGTCGTCTGGGGGAACGGTGCTAGTAGGTATAAGAAAATGGCAAGTCACCGAAGACTTTAACAGAAGAGTCCATGACTATTTCAATGTGTGAATCAATGCAGATCTCAGCTAAACCTAAACCTAAAAGGGAGAGAGTCACTTCCTCGAAAAATGCTGAAAGGAAGCGCCCTACACTGAAGGAGCTTCAAGAAAAGAAGTACCCGTTTCCAGACTCGAATTTTTTAGGAATGCTCGATAACTTATTAGAAAAAGGAGTTATTGAACTCCCACAACTAAAGAGGTCAAAAGAAGTGGGAAGAACTATTTATCCAAGATACTGTTGTTACCATAGGGTAGTTAGTCACCCTCTAGAGAAGTGTATCACGCTTAAGGAACGGATCATGAAGCTAGCTGAGGAAGGACATATAACATTGGACTTAGATGACAACGTCGAAGCCAATTATGTTTCAGCACAACCGATTCCAGCCAAGAGAAATGAATTCTTGATGATTCGGTTTGGACGCCAAAAACCGGTTCCCCTTGTTGTACTAAGCCAAGCCCCTCAAGATGAGTCTCACCCTGAGCAAGTATCAAAAGCTTTCAGTGAAGATGGAGGAAGGAACTTGACAACTCAAAGAAAGACTCGGGGGCAAAGTGAAGTCCGTAAACCACCACCCTATCGAAGAAAGCAACAAAGGAGAAAGAACAACCCACAACCTTTAGCGGAGAGGAAGAAGCTCAAAGCCATCCAGGAACAACAAGCTCATTCGATTGAGTTGCTTGAGCGAGGCCCTCGTGCTCCCATCACTTTGGAAGAATACTTTCCGAAGGACTTCTTTAGGAAAGCTGACCAAGTTGCAGTTGTGAACATGGTTTCCTGCATTCGTGATCGAGATCAAGCATCTGTGCCCTCGACTCACCAAAATTTCAGGAGATTGGATAAGAGGACTACTTTATTGTATTTAATACAGAGATTGTATCCGCATACATTCAAATATTAATACAAATTATTTTGCTTCTCAACTTCTTTTGAGCTTCAATGTTGATCATCCCCACAAGTGTTATAGAGCAGATCACCAAAATTTGCAGGAACTTCTTGTGGAGTTCTGGAGAACATTACAAGACCCCCCCAATTAATTGGGATACAGTGTGTAGAAGCAAGAGTCATTTGGGGGGGGGGGGGGGATAAAAAATCTCTTTCACTGGAACAAAGCCTTAATCTTCAAGCAAGTGAGAGCTACCGCTGACAAGAAAGACTCTTTGTGGATGAAATGGATTCATGAAAAATATTTCAAAGGAGCCAATTGGTGGGAATGCAAGCCAAAGGAAGATATGTGTTGGTATTTCAAGAAGCTCTGCAAGGTAAAAGGATGAAATGAGGGATCTTGACAGTAATATAAGAGCTTATAAGGTTAACCAGGGGTACAAATTACTGTAGGGGGAGATAGAAAAGTGGCCCTGGGCCAGATTGGTGTGGAGCATGCTGAACACCCCAAGGCATTCTTTCTGTGCCTGGTTAGCCTTGCACAACAGACTGCAAGTAAGAGCAAGGTTGCACACCCACACACAAGGTATTCCAGGGGACTGTGCCCTCTGTCAGGACCATGCTGAGACAATAAGCCATTTATTTTTTGATTGCTTGAGTACGACTGCTGTCAGAAAGAATATGCTGGATTGGCTTCGTTATCCTAACGCCACTAGCTGGGAGCATTGGTGCCATAAGATTAAAGACTATAAAGGTGCACAACGGAGAAAGGAAGTGATAGCAACTGGTTTCATTAGCTATATTTACCATATATGGATGCATAGAAATAGGAGAATTTTCAAGAATCAAACTATGGATGCTGGTATGGTTTTTAGGCAAATTAGTCATAACCTTCGGGATAGATGTCTATTTTTTAGTAGCAAAACAAAGAGGTATACACATTGTATAGATTTAGTTTGCAATTAGGGTTGTTATATTAGGTCGGGGGAATTCCCTTTGTTTGGAATAAAGTTAAACTTTCTCCAACAAAAAAAGTATCTACACGAGCAGGACTATGATCAAGATAGTACTGCGGATCAATTTACTTTTGGTTTGCCTGACCTAAGAAGCACAAACACTTAACCTGATTTCATATATCGATGTCTAACATATATTGGACACTGACACTTTCGGACACTCTATGGACACTCTTAGATATGTGCACAATATAGAGATAGTATAAAGAATAAATTTTTGCTATTGGTAGCATGAGAATAATGTGAAACATTTGTTTCTTTTTTCATCCAAACACAATCCTCTCCAAAATTGAGAATATAAAGTAGTAGATTTGTATGGTCATGCTGTAATGGGCATGATTTTAATGGTGAATTAAATTTGGGCTAATTGCTCGCAATTTATCAAAAAAGTAAATCATACAAACACCAAGATAGAACAAATATCTATACATACTACGTGTCCACTATTTGTATTGTCATACTCCCTCTCCAGCTGCGGATCTTGACATCCTGACTAGGGGTGACCAATACACTGTTATTTTATATAATAAATATAAAATTTATAATTTTTATTCCAAATTATACTAAATTATTTTATTTTTCTTGGGTTAACAGTGGCCGTGGCCACCATCGCAATGCCCTAGGTCCGCCCATGTCCCTCCGTCTCAAATTAATCGACACTTTGATAAAATTTTGACTGTTAATTACTCACAAATCACAATGAGTTACAATATGAAATTACCATCATTAGAAATATATTTTACTAAATTTTACAATTGAGGTAATTTCATATTGTAATTCATTATAATTTGTGAATAATTAACGGTCAAAATTTAGTCAAAATGTCAATTAATTTGGGACCGAGGGAGTAAAATTTTCAAAATCCATATATGCCTACGTGTCATTGTTATATTATATCCGTGCCACGTATCGATGTCTATACTATACTGCCCGAACAAAGCAGCCGTCCACTTTGAAATTAGGGGTGTCAACGGGAGTTTGATATCAATGCATTTTGGTCAATCAATTTTCAATTTATTAGACTATTGTTGTGATTATATATTTAGTTGATCTAAATTTTAACTAGAATTTTATATGGACCACAAAAGGCATATTTTGATTGTTCAAACATACCCAAAAAAAACTCCACGTTTACAAGAGGGTCGTATTCATAGATACATGTTAACGAAAAGGTCGTTATTGTACGCTTGAATTTTTCTCCTAAAAGATTGGATTAGAATGGGTGGCAAATTGATGCCAAGAATTAAGAAGTACTCTCTTCTTTACATACTCCCTCCGTTTTTTTTTTTAAATTGTCTTTCATATTTTTTGAATTCTTTCCGTCTTTAATCAACAATTTTATCCATAGTATTTTTATAAAGATTTACGATATTATACTTTTCTAATAGTATTTTTTTTATAACGAATCTAACAACACCAATTTTGTATGATAAATCATTGTACAAATTAAGATATTAGCAGTCAAAGTTTTTGATACAATTACCAAAATGACAATTAAAAAAAACGGAGGGAGTATTATTATATGTCACTTTGACTAACTTTTTTTTTCCCCATCATATCTGTCACTTTATAATTCTAATAACACATTAATTACAAATCTATCAAATTAACCTTATTAATTACATCATTTTCTTCTATTTTTTCTTTTCTATTCATCTTTTCCCTTTTATATTCACCATTTTATTTACCATTTTCACATTTCCAATGAGCTAAATTAATGTAAAAAGGTGACTTTTTTGGTTTTTAAAATTATGTCTAATGAAACAAATAATATGAGAAGAAGGGAATATTAACTCCTTCCGTTTCAAAATAATTGATTTAAAATGATTGATTATTACATTGTTAAAATTCCATCTTTTATTAATATTTTTTTCGCATTATCTTTTATCAAAAAGTACAGTGTTATATTTTAATTCCGAGTCTTAAACCAAAATCAAAAGCAACATTTAGAAATTCCGCTACAGGTTGAGGTAGAGACCGGTTAAAATTGATACAAAGTTTGAAAATTGCTCACTATCACTACCTATTAATGGAAAAGAAGTGGAGAAAGTGTAATGGAAATTTTGCTTTATTCCACTATAATCTAATTGAAAAAAATACTAAAATTACCAAAGTAATAATAAATTTAGGCAAAATTATAAAATTACTTGAATTGATAAAAGTCAATTATATATGGAGAGTAAAATTAGTAAAAGTTATATTGAGAAAATAAAATGACAAAGAATTAAGGACAAAAAAAGTTAGTTAAATAGACAAATATTGAGAATATACATGTGGTCATGGACCCATGGTCCAAAAAAATATAATTCGTAGGCACGTTGCAGTCCCTTGATTGTATCTTGTCATATATACACAAAATAGTTGTCTGTAGGAATCAACCTCTCCATGAATTTCAATTTGTAAGGGAAAGACTACCTGCATCCGGAGCTTCCAAATCACGTTCAAATATATGCTTGGGACTTTATTTTTATTGTTGTTGTACACACACACAAAGTAACGGTAAAAGTTATATTGAGAATATAAAATGACGAATAATTAAGGATAAAAAAAAGTTAGTTAAAAATGGACAAATATTGAGAATATACATGTGGTAATGATCCAAAAAAATATAATTTGTGGGCACGTTGGAAGTTCCTTGTGTACATCTTGTCATGTATACACAAAAAAACAGTCTATAGGAATCAACCTCTTCATATCAGTTTATAGGGGAAAGACTGCCTAATGCCTACGTATATATCTGAATCCTCCAGACCACACTCAAACGTATTCCTAAAAATTTATTGTTGTTGTATACGCAGTAGAAAAACAAATGAATGGAGTAGTGTTTGATTAGTCATTATTTTGTCAAACATTCCTTGTGTACACCTTGTCATATATAAGATTATGTCAATCAAATTTACCAAAATTTGTGGGCACGTTGAAGTTCACTCTAAGAAGCCTCCAGCCGAACAGTTATCAGTGGCCCCTCTTTGATCACCACACATCGTTGCGTACTTGGAAAAAACATGTTTAACTCATCGTCCACTAGTTTTTTTTTATTTTTTTATTTTTTAAACAGGTAAGTAGTCTTATCTATTGACCCTTTTCTAAAGGGTACAATCCAAAGTGGATGAGGTACGGTGGTGTCAATGACCTGAAAATGGGTTGCACTCCAACCTGCAACGCTTTAGGATTCAAATACTTGATGCATGAATAGAAGGTGGACTTCTTGTTAGGGGCGGGCATGGATCGGTTGACCGATCCGATCATAAACTCGGATCGGTTAATCGTATGTTCGAATAGTTAAAATCATGATCCGTATCCGATCCGAAAGTTTCGGTTAATCGAATTGTCGGATAATAAAATTTGTGATCCGTATCCGATCCGAAAGTTTCGGTTAACCGAATTTTGGATTGGATAACTGTATATCCATGAATTATAAAGTACTCGTACAATAACAATCATTGTCCTTCTTACCTTAATGGGTTCAAAATGGTAAACTTTATGTATTGTGTTACATTTCTACGCTAATGATTACTAATTTATCACAAAAAAAATAACATTGGAAGGGTTCAAAGTTGAAAATTAATTATTTTCGGATCGGATAGCCGATAGATGATCCAGATTTTTCAACCCTCATTCCGTATTTGATCCGTGATATGGGGAAAAATTCGGATCGGTTAACCGATCCGCCAACTTAAAAAATTATCCACTAATTATTCATTTTTTTCGGATTGGATAATCGGATTTTTGGATCAGATCACGGATTACAGACTTTTTTTATCCACCCCTACTTCTTATCACTTAGGCAAAAGGTGATTAATTGACACTCATCGTCAGCTAGTGAGCAAAGCTATGCTTGTAGCTAAATTGTAAATACTAACGTGTAAACTCTTCATACATCCACTTTTTTTGGTTCTTTGCATAGAAAGCCATCCTTGTTATCTAATTTGTGTGACTTTTGTGATGGCTTGGTTTTGAACAATTGATGGCTTAATTTGAGAAGTTGGAAGAAAATTTGAAGGATTGGTAATGGTAGACTTAGACTCTTCTTTTGGACATTGGTATGGTATGGTAGACTTTAAGGCATGCAAATTCTACCATAAAATATATTATGTTATCGGAAAATGTGTTTTAATATCAAAACACATTAAGACACCTGAGTTAAAAGTGTTGGGAGATTTATTAGCCAAACTATGTTTTTAAACCCAGGTGTGTGGTTACTCTACCGTAAAATACATTAAGTTACCGGAAAATGTATTTTATTACCGGAACAGTAAATTATTTATTATTTCCACAAAATACATATTACCTCAAAATATGTTCTAGGAACATTGGTGCCTTAAAATAGTTTCCACAAAATGTAATGTAATTCCAAGTCGTTTTTTTTTTAAAAATTATTGGTAAATGATGCTAGATAATTATTTAACAAAAGTTATCAGAATTTATCAGAATATATTAAAATTTACACGTTTATCCATACTTTATACTTTTAAAAAGTTACTACCTTTGTTCTTTTTTACGTGTCTCCTTAATTTCCATGCAAACAAGTTTGACCGTTAATATTTTAATTTGTATATAATTCAGTCTACAAAATTAATGTCATTAGAATTGTTATAAAAAATACTATTGGAAGAGTATACTATTGTAATTTTTTATTGAAATTCTCGTATGAGAAATTATTGATTAAAATTTGACTTTGAAAAGCATAAATGACAGATAAAAAAGAACGGGGGAGTACCATTATATTCAAAAGCATCACTTTTCCCGATACTTGCCAAAAATTACTGAAACTTGTCAAAATTTATCAAATTTTACACATTTATCAATATTTGCTTTATACTTAAAAATTACTATTATATTTAAAAGTATCACTTTTTCAATACTTATTAAATACCTCTATTTACCAACATTAAAAACTTAACTTTCCGCTTACCCACGAATTTCACAGCCCTTAGGCTTTGTTTATTGTTTTTTCCCCCCATTGATAATAAGCTTTGTTTCTTGTTTTCTTTCCCATTGGTAATAGAAAGTTGGGTAAAGTAAGCTTAGGTGGTTTGAGTGTGTTTAGCTAGGTTTAGGTGGACATAAGTAATGCGTTTTAAGAAACAGGTAAGTTTAGTTATAGAAATAAATAGAATTTGGTAAGAATGAGTAAAGTTGGGTAGTGAGTAATTTACCAACAAAAGAATAAAATCATAAGGTCACATAATCAATGATTTTGGCGATGGACCCCAATTATTGTCTGTATGTAAGTAACCATTTTGATATGTATAGTTTCTATAAATTGTTGTTACATGCTATATGTTACATACTCCCCATGTTATATATTAATTGTCCAAAATGTCATTTTTGATTAAAAATTACTTTTTAAAAAAAATATTGGTAAGTTGGGCCATCTACTGGGCCCCTATTTCAAGAAAAGCTCAGTGGGTCCACCAGCCCATGGAAGAAGAGGGAAACCAGGCAAACACGCTTGTTGCTACTCCCAGGAATCGATCCTAGAACCTGTCGGATATCACTATGCAACAAGTACCATTTAAGCTAAGAGCTCATCAATAAAAATTACTTACCGTAACCATTTGGAGTAATTTGTTGGGTGTGAAATGAATTTAATACATGACAATAATTTTGAAAAAACAAACTTTAGCAAACCTTCCTTATATAACCCTCCTTCGATTAAGTCCAAAAGAGCAAAAATAGACAAAACTCGAGTCAATTTATAATCAGACCTCTCAATTCACCGTCCTATCTGCCACTGATATTAGGAGTACTCGGATTAAAATGCCACCCAATTTGTCTCAAATGCAAAAAATGTCATCATAATTTTTTAAGTTAACATACTCGTTACCACTCAACTTAATAAAACTATCATAAGTTGTATTGTGGTGACTGATTACTCGTTGTAAAGCTTAAAATTTATCACTTAATCCTCATACTCACCCGAACCTGTACAATGACATAATGGTGACTGACTGTCAAAAGTTTTACCCTTTGTAACCAGTTATTAGTCACCATAACTATATTTATGACAATTCTATTAAGTTGAGTGGGAGCGAGTTAACCAAAAAAATTACAGTGCCATTTTCAACATTTAGGACAAGTTGGGTGGCATTTTAATCCGAGCACTCCTATTTTTATAATTATCGAAAGTCATTAAAAGACTATTGGTTCACATAAGAGACGTTACAAAAATCTGCAAAAACAACGAAGCATCAAAAAATAGACAGCAAGACAGGAACCACAGTTCCACATCAACTTAAAATATTACAATCAAGTGTTAAGCATAAATATAATATTGCAATTGATAATAAGAAAAATATATAAGAAGTCCTCGATCAAAGAATGACATTGGTGACTGTAAAAATCAACTAAAAGACAAATACTCCATCATGGTCTCCAATGTCACTCTTTGATTGATGATTTTTATATAATATTACATTAGCAATTGCAATATTATATTTTTATGATAGTATTTCTCGTTACAAATATAATGGTAGTAATTTTATATCACAAGTGATTGTATATATTGAGAAATTCATGATCAAAATTTTTAAAATTTAACAGCACAATTTTCGAGACTATAGTTAATCAAAAAATTACTCGGAGATACCCTAACTTTTGGTGAAATGTTTTCCAGGTACCCCAACTTTTCAAAACTCATTTTGAGGTACCCTTAATTTTTGGGTTAGTAATTATTAGGTGCTTTTCCAATCATAAATTTGGTTAAGTGACTGAAATACCCTTGTTCTTCCATTTTTGAAGAAATACCCTTGAAGAAGAAGAATAAGGGTATTCGGTCACTTAATAAAATAATGGTTGGAAAAATACCAAATAATTACTAACCCAAAAATTAAGGGTACCTCAAAATGAGTTTTGAAAAGTTGGGGTACCGAAAAAATAATTTCCTCAAATATTGAGGTACCTCCGAGTAATTTTTTGATAGTTAATATGAAATGACGGGAGTAATATAAAACGGAGGCTAGGGAGTAGGTTACGTGGCAATGAGTTAACCGTAAAAAATTACGGTGACGTACAATTATAACATTTGGGACAAGCTGAATGACACTTCGATCCAAACATTCTTGATGTTAGAGCTAATGAAATAGTACCAACTTGCGTTCAAACTAAAAAGACACCCCTTATTTGACAAACACATGGGGTTTATGTACCTAGGTACACTATAAATCCCCACCAAACTGAATTGAAGTTACATACCAATTTTCAACTTGGGGAAAAACATACATACATACATAGCTAGAGAAAGAAACTTAAACTAGCTATGAACAACACTACTTGTACTAATGAATCCGGTCAAGAAGAAGTTGTGCATGGACGACCTTTGCCATGCACAACGACAACAACGATGACTGTCAAAAGGAAACAAGTTTCACTTTTGAGCCTGTTTGCTGCTGCAGACGGGCTCGATAATTTGTTGATGTTGATCGGAACTATTGTAGCTTGCGTTCATGGCGCCGGGCTTCCTGTGTTTTTGGTGTTGTTTGGTCACATGCTTGATTCCATGGGGAGGTTGTCTTTGGACCCTCCAAAATTGTCTGCTCATGTAGCTCAGGTACGTACGAAAGTGTTACTCTAATTAAAAATATCTATTCCCTGATCATTGTTAATTTAAATTATGGCGTCCTTTAAAATATATTTTAAAATATTGTGGCCTTAAAAATGTTTCCACGAAACATAGGCTATAGCCATGCATATGGTAACTTGAGGAGGGTTCATAGAACGTCTCATTCTAGTTAGGAATATTTTATTATTCTTTTTGTACGTGTAAATTTCGCTTGCCTAAGGGTCCCTATCTCACGTACAGTGCTGATAAAATTTTGTCCTCTGACAATTCTTTACTTAAATTATGGGGTACTTTAAAATATAATCTAAAAACATTGAGTTCTGAAAATAGTTTCGATAAAATGTAGGGTATAACCATGCATATAGTAACCCAAGGAAGGTTCATAAATTGTGGAACCAACGTCTCATTCTAATTAGAAATATATTTGCATTTTTTGGACGGGGTAAACTTGGCCTGCTTATGGGTACTTATCTCACGTATAGTGCTGGAAAAAATTTGTCCTCTAACAATTGTTATTTTAAGTTATAAGGTGCTTTAAAATATATTCTAAAAATGTTGAGATTTAAAAATAGTTTCCACATAATGTAGGATATAGCCATGCATGGAGTAACTTGAGGAAGGGTTCATAGAATCGTTCGACCAACATCTCACTCTAGTTAGGCATATTTTTGTTTTTCTTTTTTTTTTTTTCTAGATGGGGTAAATTTGACTTGCTACTAGGCCCCTATCTCAGGTGTAGTTAATATCGAACTTGGTAGACCAAGACATAACTGTTCATGGCAAGCATGATCAATCAACTTCTGTAAATTATACCGTATACTATGGTGGAACTGACTAGGTCCACCATATGTTAAAATAGGTTGATTTTTTACGTAGTGAATTTGAATGAAAAATTGATAAATTTAAAGAATATCAATGAGTTTTGCAATACTGTTGATAAATCTATGAAGAATTTTATAACAAATACTTTTTTGAAGATTTAACGCCTTTGAGGACCTAAGTAGATACTTGAAGGTGTACCATATAACAATTGGTCAACCTCACACTATTTCTCAATGAAACATATTTTGTTCCCGTCTCAACTTGACCGTTGTTGGTGAGTATAGAAGATGGAAGTGAATAATCATATTTTTAAAACTTTGACCATTCATTTCTCAATGTCTCTTTAGTTAACACAAATAGTCGTATTTTATTTGTATCTTTCTTTCCCATTTTATCGTGAGTCAAACTTTAACAATTAATTTTTCAATATATACAATAATCTATTATATGAATGTATTATTGTTATTACTATGAGTATAAAAAAAATAATACTAATATGTAGTTATTATAATTTTAAATCCGTCCACTTGGCAATTAGTCATCCATCTAATCTAGTAGAGGTGATATGGATCACTTTGTCTCTTTTGTGATTTTGATTTTCTTCAAATGGGGATATGTGATATAGCACGATGGCTAAAAATATAAATATTAGTATTTATCATATCAAGAAAGTGAAAAAATAGTGAAAATATTCCCTATTAAAATAGTACAATAATTGATATACATTTCCTCGCTATTTTTCTTTCTTTCATCCTATGTCTCTCGCCCCTTTTCCCTCCCTGGGGCTAATGTCCCATGGTTATGGGGAAATTAAGGGAGAACAAAATTATTTTAGTTGATTTTTAGTTGACCAAAAATTAGTTATTTTTCTTTTCAATTCATCCAAAATGTAAATGATAAACCAAATTGAAAATTCCGGTTAATTTTTTCACTTCAACGAAAATGGGAACTGTAACCAAGTTAAAAATTATAGTTAACCAATTTAAGTTTGTTTTATCATTTCTATGAAAACTAACTTTTTACTCAGTTCTTTATTATTTAAAATCAACATTTCAATGTGCAACATTCTTATTGATGCTCTTTGCATAATTTGCATGCCACTTAATTATATTTGACAATTATTTTCCTAAAGAAATTAATTAATAACTACTAGTTTGTTGAATGGTTAACAGTTAACTATATTATTGCTTGTGAATCAAAAACCAAATCATTTGGTCCAATTTTAATACTTTTTGGTTAATCAAACTGTTTTCTTTACAAAAATTTGTATCGGTTAATAGGTATTCTGATATGATTTTTAATTTTTCTGGTTCAATTTTGATATAAATTATTTGGTCCAATTTTAATATTTTTTTTTCTGTCATCTCTAGTGAAAACCAACAGAGTGTTGATTTCTGATTTTTTGTAGTTTTATGCATCCAAATATCAAATGACAGCTGTTGTTTCTGCCCTGTGATTTTGGAAGAAAAAGTTTCAAATTTTGTTTCTATGCAGCAGATATGTTTGGTTGCTTTTCTAAAAAAAAAAAATGTTTGGTTGCAAATAACTCAAATAAGGTTGGAAGGTTATTGAGCAATGTTTAAATATTTCTATATATGTAATTGATGTCTTGATGGGAAATATTTTTTAAGTGGAGTTTGGTAAAAGCGAAATTATTTATAATGTAGATTTTCAGAATATCCGATCTTTATAAATTATTCTCCATTTTATGATTAATAGTAGTTACTTTAATTATTTTTTGTCTTAAAATATTTGTCATTTTATAATTTTAATATAACTTTTTTTAACTAACTGTATTTTTTTTCTAACTCTTTAGACATAAAGATATAAAAAGTAAGGGAAAGAAAAATATACAAACAATTTATTGCTAATATTTTACAGCTTTCCATGCAATTTAAACTCATCTATTTATTTTATTGGTTATCTAAATTTTTGCTAAATGGATAACTATTATGGGACATATGTAGTATTTTATGAATTTAAGTAATAAGGGTATTTTGGACCTTTTGCATAAGCTTGCTACAAACTTTCCTATACTTTCAAATATAAACCAAATATTGTAATGTATTCTTTTTCAAAAAGAATTTTAATAGAGAAAGTTTTCTCTAGAAAATGTTTCCTAGAATGCATTTTCATAAGAAGCAACCAAACACACTCTCAATTGACCATTTATTTTCCTTGTCAATTGCAGTATTCTGTATACCTGGTTTATATTGGATTGGTTATATTTTTATGTTCGTGGATAGGTATGTACTTCTCCTTACACTCTACTTTAGCAATTAATGATGAACATTGCCCTATTCTTTTGTATGATACTTTATCGACCTACCACATTTTATTTCACCCATTTTATGATAAGATACAGAAATGATGTAGTGTGATGAAATTGTGAAAAGTGCTGAGAGGTGTGAAATGATATGGTGAAATTTATGGAAAGTGCAGTTGATGTGGTAGATGAGGAGAGAGAATATCAAAAGAAGAGGAGAGAAGTGAAGAGAGAGAAAAATGAGGAAATATATTAGTAATGATTGTGGTAAAATGTGGTATGATATAGTAAAATATTGAAGAATATTGAGTGGTATGGTGAGTTGTAGTATAACACCGTACCGCATAAAAGAACAGGGCCTAAAATGTCTAATATTATTTGGTTTGTGAATACTTTGATTGTAAAATGTCATGTTCTAATGCTATGTAGGAGTGGCAGTTTGGATGCAAACAGGGGAAAGGCAAACAGGTCGGCTGCGTTTGAGATATTTAGAAGCAGTTTTGAAAAAGGATATCAGTTATTTTGACACAGAAGCCCAAAAGCAAAACTTGGTGTTCCACATTTCTAGTGATGCCATACTTGTCCAGGATGCCATAGGAGACAAGGTAGGACAGTAAAAAGTTTGAGTTTGGGTCATTTTGACTTCGTATGGATTGGATATTAGATGAAAAGTTGATGTTTGATACTTAGTTTTTTAAAATATTTTTTGGGTTGGACAGTTTGGATGAGCTTAGATTTAGGTCAAAGTTGGATTTGGTGGAAAATGGAAGATATTGTGTCTCGATCAAACCAATCAAAGCTCAAATTCAGATGAAAAATTTATGACAACACTCTGTTTTGTTCCTGGCCGAACTGAACCAGATATTCAGGTCAGACAGTTTTTTGACAACCCTAAGATGAGATGTAATTTTTGATGTTGGTACATCAAGATCCTATTTGGAAATCAACTATTAGTTGTTAGGTGTTGGAATGAGTCGTTTTTAGTTGTTTAACTTAAATGTTCAGATTAATAGTTGTCTTTAGAAAAAAGCATTTGGTAAAATTAACTTTTTGTGAGCATCTAATCCAAAAGCAACTTCAAACAACCTTTTCAACATTAGGTCTTTGGATTCAAAAACTAATCGCCGAACACTTCAAATATATATATTTTTTTAACCAAAGTCAAATGTTAGTAATCCCAAAGATAGCTTTATAAGACCAAAAAATTGTTTGTCCAATATTATGTGGCCCTGTTTGGCAATCAGTTGTTAGTTGTTAGCTGATGGTTTTTCGTGAGTAGTTGTTTATATTAGTTGTTTTAGTTAGTTGATTGCAACAAATGTGTTTGGTAAAGGAGCTGTTTGTGAAAAGGTACATCAAAAAGCTTCGTCGAGTAGTTTTTTTTTTAAAGCTAGCTTACTGAGTCCAAAAAACTAATATGAAAAACTACTTACCAAACATCTCAGATAACTTTTTGAATTTGATCGAAAAATTACCATTGTCCAAAAAACTAAAAACTACCCAAAAAGCTTGTTTCCAAACAAAAATGTTGAGCATATGAAATCCTTATTGAATGTAAATTAGCTTCTTCAAGTAGTTTTTTGTTGAAAATCCTTGCTACCTCAAAAACATTCTTCAAGTAGCTTTTTGAAAATTAGTTTTTTTAAGGCCGTGTTCTTTTATGCGGTATTTTGCGGAATGGTGTGGTGGAATTGTGGTAGAGTGTGGTGGAATTGTGGTAGGTTATTAGTAGTGGGGTAGGAGAGGAGAGAGAATGTAAAAAGTAAAGGAGAAAAGTGAGGAGAGAGAAAAGTAATGATTTGCGGTAAAATGCGGTGGGTTGTGGCAAATTGCGGTAGGCTGTGGCACTGCAGTTTGCCAACCGCAGAAAAGAACACGGCCTAAAAGGCTTCTTCAAGTATACGAAATCCTTGTTGAATATATACGAAACCTTTGCTATCTCAAAAAGCTTCTTCAAACAATGTTTTGAAAAAAATTAGCTTATTGGAACTAAAAAGCTAATATGAAAAGTTATTTACCAAACATTTCAAATAACTTTTTGAGTTTGGTCGAAAAAGTAACAATGTCAAAAAAGCTAAAAGTTACTCAAAAAGCTTGTTGCCGAGCAAAAATGTTTGGTTTACCAAATCCTTGTTGAATGTAAATTTGTGGGTTTTGTTCTTAGTATTGATTCTGAATTTCTCATCAATGTTTTATGCAGATAGGGCATAGTGTGCGGTACTTTTCTCAATTCGTGGTAGGTTTTCTAATGGGATTCATGTCAGAATGGAGATTGACACTTGTAACCTTGGCTGTTGTCCCATTGCTTGCTGCTGCTGGATTGTCATACACATTGACTGTCTCCACCTTATCAAACAAAGCTGAAGTTGCCTATGCTGAATCTGGGAAAGTAGCTGAAGAGGTACTCATTTTGCAACCTTATGCTAAACAAATTTATGTTACGTTTGGTAGTTTCTCGGGAAAGACTTTTTCGGGAAAGATTTTTTCAAGAAAGACTTTCTCTGACCCCTTGGTAGGGGTGGATCCCCATTGATGCTAAGGGTGTCCACGAACACCCTAAGCTCCGAAAAAAATTTAAGAAATCTATTATATTTTAGGAGGTTATTGTATATTTATGTTAAGTGGCCACCCTAGAAAAGACCGAAAAAATATTAATAAGGGTGTCCAATTCAACACAACAGTCCAACTATTCAAAATATTATTAAGTGGACACTGTTAATTTCGTAGTCTAGATCCGTCACTGCCCCTTGGGCAACTTTTTCCTGAGATTGTAAGGGAAATAATGGGTCATACATTAAAATTTTCCTACATATTATAGAGAACCAAACATGGGAAAGTTTATTAACTTGGAAAAATTGATCATCTTTCCCAAGAAAGTTCATCGACCAAACGCTGTATTAGAGAGGGCAAGAAATTTTTTCCGGGAAAACCTTTTCCTCTGAAGTTTTTCATGGGAAAAATTTCCCCTACCCTACCTTACATGAAATTTTTCCTAATTGAAGATGAGAAATTGTGCACCTTTATAAAACCTTTCCCAAGCTCCAAATACTACCAAACTATTTTTGATGTTAGAGTATAAAACTATTCTTTTACCTCAACCATCAACTTAAACTTTTCATTAGGTCGATTCTTGCACATGTAAAACGACAATTATACTCTTCCAAAGTTCATGCGAGTTGTGTTATTGAGTTCGAGACTCCTAGTAAAACATCCCCGCTTTTGCTATGGGACAAATTCATTCAAGTTTTTGTGTCAGCACCTCTATTTGATTGTTATCAAACAACCAACAATGTACTAAAAGTTCTTATCTGGGTTGGATTTTAGGCCATTTCACAAATTCATACAGTTCATTCATATGTTGGGGAACATCGAGCTGTGGAGAAGTACTCACAATCACTTCAGATCGCGCTCAAACTAGGAAAGAAAACCGGAGTTGCCAAAGGCATTGGCATTGGGTTTACGTATGGACTCATGTTCTGCTCGTGGGCTTTGTTTTTATGGTATGCCAGCATACTCGTCACACATGGAAAAACAAACGGAGCCAAAGCGTTTGTTACAATTTCCAACGTTGTTTACAGTGGATTGTAAGTCTTTCGATAAGGTCATCTCCTATTTTCTAGTCATATTATCTAAAACAAAACCAATACTTCAGAATCTTGAGGTCAGATGTATCAGTCATATCATTAACTTCCACAGTTTAGAAAAGCTGGTTTCGATTGATTAAAGATTTAAAATTTTTTTGCTTACTGTTACTCTATAGAAAAGAGAGAGATGAGGGTTTGATAGGACATTTTGCTTTAGTCCATTACAGTCTAAATCAAAACATAATCAATATTCTGAAATCCCGCCCAAGTGGGGTAGAGAGGAGTTAGATGTAACAGTCCTACCCATGGATTTTGTAATTTGGAAAGGCTGGTTTCAATTGCTCCAAGATTTAGAAATTATTCATCACCTACTAGGCTACTACCCTATGGAAAAGAATGAGAACATGTTTAATGAGACATATTACTTTAGTCCATTGTAATCTAAGTTGAAAACTAGTTTTTAATTTCAACTATCCAGGTTATAGACATATATAATTCATTACAATCTAAGTTGAAAATTATTTTTTTTAACTATCCTGATTATGGACATACCTTCTAAACAAAACATGCATATTCCATTTTACAGTGCTTTAGGGCAAGCAGCTTCCAATCTTGCTGCCATTGGCAAAGGTCGAGCTGCGGTTGCAAACATAATAAGCATGTTGGACCCTAATGGTAACCCCAGTAAAATAGCAGAGGCCGGAGTAACTTTACAAGAAGTCCAAGGGAAGATTGAGTTTCGAGAAGTTTACTTCAGTTACCCTTCACGTCGAAAACTGCTATTTGAAGGTCTTAGTTTTTCAATCGCCTCCGGTACCAATTTTGCCATTGTTGGTCCGAGTGGTTCAGGGAAGAGCACAATCATTTCTTTGGTTCAACGATTCTATGAACCCTCCTCAGGTTACTATATGCACGACTATACCTTATATATTGTGCAAACTACTTTTAGGTCTCTATGTTTTAGAATATACTTTAAGTTAATAATTGTTAGGAGACAGATCTAGTGATTTGAACATGTTTTTGACAAGGTTATTTGGACTGCTGAAGTGCAACCAAAACTTCGCTAAAAACATTTTCAAGTACCAGAACATCTTATAATTTAAGTTAACAATTGTTCGGGAACAAATTAAATCCAGTGATTTGGACATGTTTTCGGCAAGGTTACTTGGATTGCTGAATTGCCACCAAAACATCTCTAGAAACATGTACAAGTCACCAAAACTTTGCTAAAAACATGTTCAAGTACCAGAATTGTCTATAACATCTCATAATTTAAGTTAACGATTGCTAGGGAAAAAATCCGGTGATTTGAACGTGTTTTCGGCAAGGTTACTTGGGTTACTGAATTGCCACCAAAACATCGCTAAAAACACGTTCAAATCACCAAAATTGTCCCTAACATGCAATTATAGTGTGAGATTGTGGGAAACATGGGCCTAAAAATAATTTCAACATTTTTGTGGATACCTCTTGGTCATTTTTTGTAGTTAAACATGCAATTCACTCACATATTAACGTATGAAATTATGAATCAATTTCAGGAAGTATATTGTTAGATGGACATGATGTAAGAGATCTACAATTGAATTGGTTGAGGGAACAAATTGGTTTGGTTAATCAAGAGCCAGTTTTATTTGCCACCACCATAGCAGAGAACATTTTATATGGTAAAGAAGATGCAAGCATGGAACAAGTTGTGGAGGTTGCTAAAGCTGCAAATGCACATTCTTTTATTCAGTCTTTGCCTGATGGCTATAATACCCAGGTGAGAATCTTAGTGTGTGTTTTGTGGAACCATCTCAACCAAAAGTTTAAGCTGATGGTTGAAGCCCCAGGAATGGTTTCATACTCTAACACGCCCTCTCACGCGAATGCCCTTTGGGCTTGAAGCGTGGATGCTGCAAAGGCCCCTTCACCTTGCGCAAATGAATATGGGGGGTGCTGAGATTCGATCATGAGATCTCTTGCTCAGGTCTGGCTTTGATACCATGTGGAACCATCTCAACCAAAAGCTTAAGCTGATGGTTGAAGCCCCAAGAATGGTTTTATACTCTAACATGTTTTGACAATTAAATTTCATTCAAAGATAGCATTCTTTATTCAATTCTACGATTTCGATTCTAAGATCATTTATGGATCCTAACTAGGATGTCGTCGACTCTAACAACCTTAAATATTGAAACTTTTGTCGATTCTTAGGTAGGGGACGGTGGAGCACAACTTTCAGGTGGACAGAAACAAACAATTGCTATTGCCAGGGCTTTGATAAGAGACCCAAAGGTATTACTACTTGATGAGGCAACAAGCGCTCTCGATGCAGGTTCCGAGCTCGTGGTTCAAAAGGCGTTGGACAACGTAATGTCAGGTCGAACAACCATCATTGTTGCTCATAGATTATCCACTATTCGATCCGTTGATCACATTATGGTCTTGTGTAATGGTCGTGTCGTGGAATGTGGATCTCATACTGAACTAATGTCAAAGAAAGGAGAATACGCAACGTTAGTTAGCTTACAAGCGTCGCACACTGGAGAGCACTCGATAGAAAGACAACATCAACAATCATTCCAAGTTTTGAGCTCCAGCAAGTCATTGTCTAGTTCCATCGAACATCCACAAGGATTTGTCACACCTTCTTATGCAACTTCAAAAGTGACTCCATCGTTGAAGGAACTAGTTATGCTAAATAAGGTTGAGTTTCCGTATGCAGTGTTGGGGTCACTTGGAGCAGTCTTAAGCGGCGCAATACCTCCATTGTTTGCTTTGGGGATCACACATATATTAACAATATTCTACTCCGATGACAACGCCAAAATCAAGCACGATGTCGAGGTGATAGCGTATGTTTTTATAGGTGCTGCTATCATCACTGTTCCGATATATGTTCTGCAACATTACTACTACACATTTATGGGAGAACGAATCACTGCACGAGTTCGCCTGAAGATGTTTTCAGGTACGTTTCATCCCTAGAACTAGAGATTTGATTGATTGTTGTTTTAACATATATATCCCATGAGATTGAGGGTAGTTACAAAGTTACCTATATTGTCTTTGCAACTTGACTTTCATTCTCCCTCACATTTGCTGTTTAAATACACCCATACTCATTTTTTACCAAAAAATAGTTTCAAGACTTGAGTGGGCTGAAGTACTCCTAGACATGGCAATTCTCGACCCGACCCGAAAACCCGACCCATACCGACCTGCAAAAAATGGGTTTTGAACACGAAATTCCAACCCGGGACCCGAAAATGAGCCAACCCAAAGAACCCGGTAAAAAACGGGTCAGGTCGGGTCAGGTTTGGGTCGACCCGTTGGGTCAGACACTTTAATTTTAAGTGTTTTGTCTACTTTGGCCTTGTGCAAAAAAAGGGTCAATTTCATGAAAATTAAGGCCCAAAAGTAGAATATTGGGGGGCTTTTGGAAAGTTATGCGTAGAGAGAGACATACAAATGAAATAATCAAATAACAAATGACCAAAACAAAACCCTAACACTGTCACTCACTCACTCTTTCAGTGAACCCTCAAACTCCTGCAGTCCCGCCGCTCTCCTCTCTTTCAGTAAAATAGTTTATTATTGTGCAAGGTCAAAGTTCAGTGCATTATTTTCCAATACCCTAAAAGTTTAGTATATTAGCATCCCAAAACCCTATATATTTCATAAGTGCTGTTATTCGTGGATTGTTGACGTAAACCGCATAATACTTGTAGACTTGAAGATTGCCAAATTTTATCCTTTAGGTGTATAGTAATATGTCTATACAACTATGACATATCGTGGTGGTCGAACTTGGAATAAAATGGTACATTACACAGGTGTCTTTGACTAATTATAATCAATTTTATTAGTTGTAAGTGACTGAGAAAAAGGGCGGTCATGACCCGTAAACCCGACCCAAACCGCCTGAAATCGGAATACACCCGACCCGTATTTACCCGAACCCGATATACAACCGACCCGTAACCCGCCCGCCCGCCTGTATTGACAGGTCTAAGTACTCCTGTTAATGTGTTTTAAGTAAACTTTTGTTGGCTTTGTGGAACCATCTTAACCAAAAGCTTAAATAGATGGTTGAAGACTTAATGATGGTTTCATACTTTAACATGCCCCCTCACGCAATTGTCCTTTGGATTTGAGGCATGCATGTTGCAAAGATCTCATTCTCCCTCATATGTGTTGCTAAATACGCCTATACCCAGTTTTGACCAAAATATAGTTTTGAGACTTGAATGGATGAAATACTCCTGTCAGATGGTTGATGGCCCAATGATGGTTTTATACTCTAACACACCCCTCACGCGAATGTCCTTTGGACTTGAGGTTTTAATTCTGCAAAAGCCCTCATCACCTTGCGCCAATGAATATGAGGGGTGCTGAGATTTCAATTTGATATCTCTTACTCACTCTAGTTCTGATCAAATTGAAACCATTCAACTTTAAATCATGTTTACTTAAACCATATTAACAATGACATTATCGGTCAATTCAAGTCTTGAAAGCCATGTTTCTGTTGAAATCAGTAGAGTTGTACTTAGTGGCAAAGTGAGACAGTATGAAAGTTAATTATAAACACGAGTAGCTGTTGGGGAGATCTAAGGCGGGAGCCCGATCTAAGGCGGGAGCCCACTTCATCCAAGGCGCATGGTACACAAATTAAGTGAGGTTTCATCTTAAAACCAATTGATGTTAAGAGGAGTACTCAACTTGACTTATATACCATGTCCTTTCTCTTTATTTTTCCTGTTAGGATTTTCAGGGCATTGTTAGCAGACAAAAAATAATAAAGGCGAAAAATAATAATATTTGACACAAGGAATTAACGTGGAAAAACCCAAATCAGAAAAAAAAACCACGAACGATGCACTATCAGAGGATTACAACAGTGTTTCAGAGATTCTCAGACTTCCACAATCTTTCACAACCTCTCTAGAGTTACAACTTGAGAACTCAACACTCACAAATGAGCCTCACATAACTCACTCAGGGACACAGAGATTACAGGTCAATCTCTTGTGGTATAAGATGAAATACTCTCAATTGCGATACCAATAACCCTAACACCTAGGCTCTATTTATAGTACAAGACTAACACAATTTTAGGATTAATAGAGTCCATACAACAAAGGAATTACAAAAGAGAAGTGGTTAACAATCAACAACTTGATTCCCACGTACTCAAACTCTTCTGCCTTACTCCCCAAGAGATAGAGACCAACCCAAATTGGTCTCCACATTCAACCCAACATTTCCAATGTGAGACATTTTCCCTCATGGACACAGAGATTACAGGTCAATCTCTTATGGTATAAGATGAAACACTCACAATTGCGATACCAATAAGACAATAACCCTAACACAGTAACACTTAGGCTCTATTTATAGTACATGGTTAACACAATTTTAAGATTAATAGAGTCCCTACAACAAATGAATTACAAAAAAAAAGTGGCTAACAAATCAACAACTTGATTCGACTTGTATTCAAACTCTTCTATCTTACTCCCCAAGAGACAAAGATCAACTCAAATTGATCTCTACATTCAACCTAATATTTCCAATGTCGGACATTTTTACTCATGAATGAATCCCAACGGTAACTATATATTTACATGATTCATTTATTATTATTATTATTATTATTATTCAATTATGAGGGGCTAAAGTGGGAATTGTTTGATTGATGTACAGCCATATTGTGGAATGAAACTGGGTGGTTTGACTTTGAGGAGAACAGTGTAGGGTCCCTAACATCAAAACTAGGAGCAGATGCAACACTTGTAAGAACAACTCTTGTTGATCGTCTATCAGTAATCGTACAAAACACGTCACTTGCTGTCGTGGCCTTTGTCATTGGGTTTAGCCTCAGCTGGCGTATGGCGGCTCTCACTATTGCCATGTATCCTTTGCTCATTGCTGCTGCTATTGCTGAGGTATTTGTTATTCCGTCTGTTCCATATTAATTATTATAATTTTGACTTTCACAATTTTTAATGCCCCTTTTTAATTGATAATGTCTTACGTAATTTGTTGTTGATAATTACAATAGGGTTATTGTATAACAATAATACCAATTTGGGGGTATTGGCTGATAATTATACTAACAATTTTGTTGGACACTAATAATATCAACTATTGACCTATTTTCCAGTAATAGTACAATACTGAGTTAGTAGGTTTCTGACTTAGGAGAAAGATGATACGTCAACTAATTGTATAAGCTAGAGGCTGCTGCAAGTTGAAAAAACGTTAACTATCACAATTTTTTTGCCACTAAGCAACATTAACCAACTCAATAAAACAATAATGTAAAAATAAAACTTTAATTGTTTTAAGCTACATTGGTCATTGCTGCTTAATTGACAAAAATGAGTGACAATCAACATTTTTTCCATTTGCTCCGACTTCCAGCTCAGACAATTAGACGACACTTCATCTTTTCGTCGAATTAAACAAATACTAGCTCAGTGGCGTACTATTAGTGGAAAATAGATTCATAGTTGGTACTGCTAGTGTCCAACAAAATTGTTGGTATTATTATCGGCCAATACCCTCAAAGTTAGTATTATTGTTATCCAATAATTCATTAATTATAATATTATGCTTTTATGATAGTATTTATTGTTATGAATCTAATGCTGGTAATTTTATATAGCAATTCATTGTATAAATTGAGAAATTTACGCTCAAAAATTTTGAAATTTGACTGCACAGTCTCCAAAGATGACTGTTAATGTGGAAGGGAGGGAGTATGTTTTTTTTTTTTTGTCATCTCAAAACATGTTGAAGGATATGTTCTTGAACATTGGTATGTTGTACGGTATTTTAAAACTAATAGATATAAGATTTGAACATAATATATATATCAATTTTCGAACATTGATTTATGGGATTTTGGATAATAATATATCAACCTTTCGGGGTGTTGGATTGTAATATACCAATCTTTTCTATTGGACAAAAATATCGATGATCTTTATACCTAGGTGACATTATTATACCAACAGTAACTAAGAAGATGGTAAACCGGTCTCCATGTGCGATAACATGGCTGGTGAAGAGAAAAAAACTGTCTCAAGCCAATAACCTCATTAACCCCTTAGTTTTTCTCACTAACCCACATTACAAGACATTGGTTGGTTGTGTTTCACGTCAGTATGAAGATCTGTTCACCATCCTATTAGTCCATGTGTTAAGGCCGATTTTTTTAAACGTGGGTTAGTGAGAAAAATGGAGGGGTTAACGGGGTTATTGGGCAAGGGCCAGTTATCTTCCCTCCCCCTATCACGTCAGAATCGAGACCAGTTAACCAGTCACCACCCCCATAGTCATTGTTGGTATAATAATCTCACCTAAGTATAAAGGTCAGGGATATTGTTGTCCATTAGTAAATGTTGGTATATTACAATCCAATACCCCAAAGATCAGTATATTGTCATCCAATATCCCTTGATTTATTGTCTGCACAATACTGCGTGGTCCTGGGATCGGACCATGCTCCAACCGTCAGATTCCACTAATATTTTGGTTTGCAAATCATGTAGCAATCCTTTCTCAAGGGGTTCGGAGGTGATTACTCAAGTTCCTACTCTAAAGCCACTGCATTGGCTCGTGAATCCATCTCAAACATAAGAATCGTAGCAGCATTCGGAGCTCAAAAACGGATCACAACATTGTTCTCCTCATACTTACACCACCCAAGAAAACAATTCCTTTTGCAAGGACACATATCAGGATTTTGCTACGGCTTATCACAACTCCTTTGTTTCTGTTCCTATGCAATCACTCTTTGGTACGGTTCTACTCTCATGAAAACCGGAAAGAGTGAGTTTGGGAGCGTTGTGAAGTCGTTCATAGTGTTGATCGTGACCGTGTTTGCGGTGGCGGAGGCGTTCGCTTTGAGCCCCGAGATTGTCAAGGGATCGGAGGCATTGGGATCGGTGTTTGGCATCCTGAAAAGGAAGCCGTGCATCGATTCGGATGAACCCGGTTCGAGGATTGTGGAGGATGTGAAAGGATATGTCGAGTTCAGAGATGTCAGTTTCAGTTACCCAACAAGGCCAGGTATTGACAAATCATTTATTAATCGCAAATAATATCATACACTGTGGAGGACCTACTTAGGTCCACTACATACATTAAGTATGTCAATTTTTTATGAGATAGATTTGTATAAAAAAATTTGCAAAAGATGCGTTGAACTGGAATGCTTGTGGTATGTATAATATGTCAATCCTCGAACTGTGTTCATACATAATTTTGTTTATATGGATGAACACAGTTCGAGGATTGTGTGGGATGTCAAAGGCATTGTCAAGTTCAAAGATGTTAGTTTCAGTTACCGAACAAGGCCAGGTATTAACGGATTGAATCCTATTAGGATTTGTTGTTTGAACTTGAATGCTTGTGGTAGTCATGATAAGATTTATTGTAGAACCATCTTAACCAAAAGATTAAGCAGTTAAGCTAATAGTTGAATACTCAATGAGGGTCTGCATTTTACTCAGTCTGACTCTGATACCATGTGGAACAATCTCAATC
Source organism: Portulaca oleracea (assembly GCA_029582165.1). NCBI lineage: Eukaryota > Viridiplantae > Streptophyta > Magnoliopsida > Caryophyllales > Portulacaceae > Portulaca > Portulaca oleracea. Next base: position 8,802,667 of record CM055871.1, read on the forward strand.
AAAAGCTTAAGTTGATAATTGAAGGCTCAGCGATGGTTTTATACTATGTGGAACCATCTCAACCAAAAGATTAATTAGCTAATAATTGAGGATCCAATGATGATTTTATACCCTAACTTTTATTAACAGAGTCCTATTAGAATTTGTTTTCACATTGAACTAGATTACATGTGCTAGTCATTATAGGATTGCATCTTAGTTCACTAGAATTATTTGTAAATATACCATTTATTATCTCAATACAATATCACAAAATTCAGAGAACAATTTCTCATATAATCTTTATGTGGACCCCTTTAACCTTACACAAATGAACATAATGATGCTGAGATTTAAACATAAGGCTTTCACTTAGTCCGTCTCCAATATTATGGGAAACCATCCAAACTAAAAGTTTAAGCTGATGGTTGAAGAGCAATGATGGTTTTATGCTCTAATATCTTTCACTCTTCATTTCTTCACCAGGAGTACTTGTCCTACATGAGTTGAACCTCAAGATCCAGGCAGGAAAGAGTGTGGCTGTTGTGGGCAAAAGCGGGTCCGGAAAGAGCACGTTGATCAGCCTTGTTCTAAGATTCTACGACCCCGTTTTAGGGGTGGTTATGATGGACGGAATCGACATTAGAACCCTCAATTTGAAGTCCCTTAGGAGGCGAATTAGCCTAGTTCAGCAGGAGCCACCGTTGTTCTCTAGCTCCATTTACGACAACATACGCTATGGCAATGAGAATGCGACCGAGATTGAGATAATAGAGGCTGCTAAAGCCGCGAATGCTCACGAGTTCATAATCAAAATGCCAGATGGGTATCGCACGTTGGTGGGCGAAAAGGGTTGTCAGCTATCTGGCGGGCAAAAACAAAGGGTTGCCATCGCTAGGGCGATTTTAAAAGACCCGTCAGTCCTTCTTCTGGATGAAGCAACAAGTGCCCTAGATAGCGCATCGGAGAAAGCGATTCAAGACACCCTTGTTAAGTTGATGCAAGGGCGAACAACGATCATTGTGGCCCACCGGCTCTCGAGTATACGTGATGCAAATAGTATTGCAGTGTTGCAGCATGGGAAAGTGGCGGAAATCGGAAGTCATAAGGAGTTGGTTAGCAGACCTAACAGTATATATGCTCAACTAGTTACTTTACAACAACAGCAACAACAACGTAGCTCAGTATAATCCCGCTAACTTGAGGTTTGGGGGATCCATATGTAGGAAGTCTTCCTCCATGCACAGAAGTGCATAAAAAACAACCGATCAATGTCTTGAACTAATTTATCCCTGCAAACCTCTAGCTAGGTCAAAGAAATTATATATGTGGTGACTTTCGATAGTAGTTGCATTTTCTGCCAAGAAACTAGCTTAGGTAGGTGCATAATGCACTCATCTCCCATCTGTCAAAAATGACGAATTGTTATATCTTGGTCTTCCAAAAGCTAAATAGTAAAAAGAAATTCATCCATATTTATTATAAAATTTATCATATTTAAAGGACTTAGGCCTTATTCTTTTATACGGTTGGTTGCGGTATGGCGCGGTGCGATGTGTGGAATTGTGGTAAGTTGTGGTGGGTTTTGTTTTGGGAAATTGGATGGTAATATACCGACTTTTAGGGGTGTTGAATGACAATATACCGACCTTCACTTTTGGACAGTAATATCACTGACATTTATAGATTGGTGACATTAATATACCTTCAAGGATTTTCTGAGCGGCGAATCGGTTGACGGTCTGACGTGGCAGGCGGTGCAAAAAGACCGGTGCCATTTTTAGGTATTTTTAGGGGTGTTGAGTGTTTGTATTCGGTATTTTTAGGATTAAGGGGTTAGTTTTGTTGTTAATTTTTAGGGTGCAAATCCTTGAAAGTACATTAATGTCACCAAACTATAAAGGTCAGTGATATTACTGTCCAAAAGTGAAGGTCGGTATATTGCTATTCAACACCCCTAAAGGTCGGTATATTACCGTCCAATTTCCCTTTTGTTTTTATAAATGTAAATTGTATTAGTAAATGTGAAAAAGTTGATTGTGGTGGGTTGTGATAAATTATGGTGGATTAGTATGTTGTAGTGGGTTCTGGAAAAATGCGGTGCGTTGTGGTATCGCAGCCAGCCAGCCGTATAAAAGAACATGAACTTAATTAAAAAAAAATCGAGATAAGGAAAAAAGGAAGCAATGTGACAATATTTTTTTCAATTGTTTTGTTTTGTTTTGTTTCGTTTTTTTTTTTGGAGCCATTAGGACCTAGGGAGTGGCACTAGCTAGCCAAATGGATAGCACTATCAATTAACTTCTTTGGGTCATGTATCCTTCCTCTAACCATGGATTGGGTTCATTATTTTTATGTTATAGGAAACTTGTTAATAAGTCCAATTTTGTATGAATCAAATTTGGAAAGCCTTAAACATTTGTTGAAAATATTATCAAGAAAAGATAGAATGAGAATTGAAAAGGTGTCATTCTCATTCTACTGGCCGGCCCATATATATGCAAAATATAAATATTTTGATATAGGATGGTTAATAACCATTTTACATTTATCTAAATTACTTATAAAATTAAATATAAGTATATTTACATCATTATAAAGTTATGTTTCAGGAATGTTATTTCTTTTGGCTTCGGATATATCGTTGGAAAGTTATTTTTGGCAAGTACGGTGACTTTCGTTAAATTTTTACTCTCATTCATTTACCATTCAATTTTACAAGTCCTTAAGGGTGGGCAACATGCATGATGGTTCTCCTTAAGGTCAAAAGAGTAGGGTCATATGAAATGAGAGTCACCAAAGAGTCTAGTCATTAACGGACCAGCCCGTTTAACAATATTACAGGGACAGTGAATGGATCAGACTGGATCGACAACTCCACATTAAATAATAATTGATATAACTCCTTTTTTAGTATAAATATATTTTATTTTAACTTTAGGGTCAAATGGATTGGCACATGGCTCGACCCTTATTTAGCCTAGAAGGTCATGACCCGACCCTCGACCACAATGGGCCAACCTTAATCCGACATGATCCAACGCTACACAGCTAACAGGCTAACCCCGACCCGATCCAACCCATTGTCCACCCTAGTTAAAGTGCATTAGTATGCCATGCATGCACCTTCCATTAATAACCATCTTGAATCAATACACTTGTTATTTTTACTGTAATATATACTTTAACTTATAAGATAACTTTTCACCAAAATAGGGTAACATTAAACAAATATTTAAGTAAAATTCATGACCCTGAGCCAACCTTATTTTAACTTTAGGGTGCTTGTCCCTAAGCTAACCCTTATTTTGCATAAAAAGTCATGACCCGACCCTCAATTACAATGGACTCTTATTTTGCATAGAAAGCCATAACCGACATAATAAACGGGCCAACCTTGACCGACCCAGCCTATATCTCATGCATCCTCCAATATTAGTAATCAACATGCTTATCATTTTTATTGTAATATACTTTAGATAACTTTTCACCAAAATAGGGTAACATTAAACAAATATTTGAGTAGAATTCAGATACCAGTAAATTAACAAAGGAAAAGACATATGCCCCTGTTCTTTGGTTAGGATATTTTCAGGGTTTGGATGGATAAGTTAAGATAAGTTAGGATAAATTGGGATAAGTTATGATTAGTTATGATGCGTTTTTGGGGAATTGTGTTTTTAGAGTGGATACTTTTTTGGGGAATTGTGTTAGGATTGGATAAGTTAGAATAAGTTGAGAGAGTTATATCCAACCAAACCAAAGAACATGGTCTGTATACATGGTAAACTTCTGTCACATCTCCATTAACATGCTCATAGACATTGTTTATTCTTCATTTTTGTTTCCTGGGTCCCTAGTGAAGGGTCCTTCAATGAAACAGTAAGATGAAAGAGACAGAGATAGTAACCAAATTTCAATAGAACAGTAACTTATCTACACATATCAACTGTGCCTACAATACCAAATCATTAACAACAACACAACTATAATCAAAACCAGCATGTTAATAATCAATCAACCAAGTAGAACAGTAGAACAGCACAATTCAGCAGATGAAGAAAATTATCAAGAATGTTCTTTTTTTTCTCTCTTTCCTTCCTCTTATTATTATTATTATTATTATTATTATTATTATTATTATTATTATTATTATTATTCAAGCATCTGATTATATAATGCTGATGATGAATGAACAGTAAGAAATTTCAATGGAACAGTAACTTATCTACAAACAATGGTGTCTACAACAACACAAATTAATCATCAATTCTTTAAGCTTGAAAAAAAACAAGCTCATCAATTAATTAACCCTGAACAGCTGATACATTTTCCTCACTTTACAACTTCAAATATTCCTCCCATATCAACCTCTAACAACACAATAGGATCAACATGTTAATAAACCCAAAAAAAAAAAACACCATAACTAGATGAAGAAGCTTATCAAGAATGTGGGTTTTTTTTCATTTTTTTTTATTGAAATTATTATTATTATTATTCAAGCATCTGAATACTGCTGATGAGCCCCAAGAGAATTATAAGAACTCCCATTCCCCCTACTCCCCATCTGCAAGAACCCGCCGGAGACCGGCACCGGAAAACCCCCCGCCGCCGCCGCCATCGCCGGCGCCGGAGGCCGGCTGACGGCGGCGCGTTCAAGTGACTGGACCTGCGTCTTCAAAAACTTGACGTAATGTATGGCCTCGTCGAGCATGGATGCAGTATCCATCTTGGTACCCCCCGGTACTAGCCGTTGGAGTATCCTTATCCGTTCGCTTATCCTCTCACGACGGTGTCTGGCCGCCACACTCTGCGGGTCCTTCGAGATCCGGACGTTGCGGCGCTTTGGCGGCTTGACTGATTCCGGGTCGATGTAGATTGGCTGCATGGCTGCTATCCTGAATATCATCTCCCTCATCGCCGCCATCGACGTCTCCTTCCCCGCCGGAGACGGCGGTGTCGCCGGAGATTCCGCCGGAAAGCCGCCGGAGAGGAGTTGTGGTGGGTGTAGGATCTGGGTGGCGTCGAAAAGAGGGAGCATGTTGGTGGGTTGATTTGGGTTTGGATTGGGATGAGATAAAAAGGGGATTGAAGATGATGATGAAGAAGAAGAATGATGATGATGATGATGATGGGGATCCATCTGCATGGTCATGGCAAGGAGCATCTCAATCTGGTCATCAGGGGTGGACTTGAGCAAGTCAATGTCCATGTTTTATAAAGAAGAAGAAATGAATGAGAGTGAAATGACAAAGGGAAGGAAGAAGGAAGAGGGTGTATTGGGTGTGCAGTGAAGTTGCAGGGTATGGAGAAATGAGAAAGAGGAAGTTGCAGAGGTGCAGTGTAGTGAGTGAGGAAGAAAGATGGGAGGATAAAGAGAGAGATAGAAAGGTGAGTGAGTGAGTGAGTGAGTGAGTGAGTGGGTGAGGGGGTGAATAATTAAAGAACAGAGGATTGACCTAGAGTGGAGGAAGGAGGTATATATATATATATATAATAACAAAGGAACTACCAAAATGGGGAAGGAAATGAAGGTAATGTATGTAAATACTTGCCACCCAAACTTTTTCAAGTAAAGTAGGGCCCACAAAAAATCTAGGGTAAAACTTGGATCTTATTAATTCATACATTAGATCTTTATTTATTTTTTTCAAATCTGGGCAATAAGAGCGTCCGTAATGGTGAGTATGAGTTATATATTTACTTGATGAGGTGGGAATAGTATGATTCACCAAGAGAGTTAAAGTTAGACTATTCATATTAAGACCATTCGCAATGGCGAGGTTGAGAGTGAGATAGCGCTGACGTGGCGTGTGGCCGAGGATGGGAATGACAGTGCAACGGTGAGGACGAGTGTCGGCGGTGAGAAAACTCGAACTCGTGCTCACCGCGCGAGGACGAACACGAGATTCTCGACATTTTTTTAATTTTTATTATAGTGTATTTAAATGACTAAATGTGAGGCCTACATTTTTTTAAAAATATTTTAATCAAACTCATACTCACTATTGAAAATCAAGTTCATATGAAGAGTATATCTCTAATTCTCATGGTGGGTCATACTGCTTCCACCTCATCCATTAAGTATAGCTCATACTCACCATTGCGGTAATTTGTTTTCCAATAGTGAGCGTGAGTTTGATTAAAACATTTTAAAAAAAACGTGTAGGCCCCACATTTAATAATTTAAATACATTACCACAGAAATTAAAAAAAAGAAAAAAAATGTTGAGAATCTTGTGTTCGTCCTCGCGCGGCGAGCACAAGTTCAAGCTTTCTCACCGCCGACGCTCGTCCTAGCTCGGATCCTAGCTCGCGGGGTAATTTGTTTTCCAATAGCTAGCTACATCTCATGCACTGAAATCAAGGTTGTTAGAATCGGGATCCTAGCTCGGATCCATGGTATAGTTAGGATCAGAATCAACCCACGCAGGATCGTACGTAGATTGGAATGTAGACAGTAGAATTGCATCGAGGGTTTTGAATCATAAAATTGTAGGATCGTAGATCGGGATCTGGAACAATAACTATAGTTGAAATATATCACTTTTTTGTGATGAATTTTGTAAAAGTTTGAATACTTCAAAAAAATATTAATGCATTTAATTTGTAATAATATTGATAAACTTATGATGAATTTTATAATTAATATTGATGAATTTTTTTAAACAAAATTTAATGCAAGTGGTGTACTTAGGTAGGTAACCCACAGTGGAACATATAATGATTGGTTAAGTTATCATGAAACAGTACAAAAGAAATGAAAAATCAGATGGACTAATTAAGACTCCAAACATCTAGGTTTTGAGTGCAGTGCCCCCTATTGTCTAACCATTCTGCTACCAATTGGCTTCTCTAAAGATATATTTAACTAAACAATTCTCAAACATTTCTAGATAAATCTTGATATCTGTAATAGTCATGATATAAATCTGTCACGGAACTTTGAACACAACTTTAATCGTCTGAATAAGTATCGGGTTATCACTTTCAACCTGAACTTTCTTGAAATCTAATTGAAGAGCTTGCTCAACCCCGACTTTCAAAGTCAGAGCTAGCTTCAGCAAGGGAAATAAACTCTGAGTGGAATTTAAAGGACCACGCTCAAAGGAGTCTGCCCAGATAATCACGTATGATGCACCTAATTGTTGCTTATCCCATCTTTCTCCCCTCCAGGATTCCAATCCTGGTTGAAGGTGTGGTAGGTTGAGGAGTCCTTCTTTGGACATCAACATTTCCAGCCCCCATCCATTATAAGGCCTGTCGAATACTATTCCTCTGAGAAAGGAGTCCAATGGGTTGGACTATATATATATATATACATATATATATATATATATATATATATATATATATATATATATATATATATATATATATATAGTGTTATGTACATAATATTCTTGACTTAATTATTTTAGTGATTGGATGTTACCTTAGCGTAGAGCCTATAAAACATATTCATAATTATCCCAAAAAAAGTTCGAAATACTGCTCAGAATTTATTACAATACATAATGCTAGCGTACATTACACATATAGCATGCATATATATATGTGTCCCCGGACCCCCGCTTGCGGAGACGCTTTGTGCACCGGGCTGCCCCCTTTTACATAATGCTAGCGTACGAAAAATTGTCATTAAATCTTCAACTATCAGCTTAAGTTTTTTTTTTGAGCTGGTTTCACTTAGTAGTAGAGACCGACTGAGTAAGTAAGTTTGAGTATTGGCAGCTCCCATGTATATTTAAGCAAGGTAAATGGGGACTTAGTAGCATCAATGCTTTAAGTTCAAAGGAAGTTCACATAGGGGGCGTGTTAGAATATAAAAACTATCACTGAGCCTTCAACAATCAACTTAATTTTTTGATGAGATCATTCCACATGTAGCATGCATATATATATATATATATATATATATATATATATATATATATATATATATATATATATATAAGGAAATTGGATTCTAATAATCCCTACTTTTACAAATTGGATGACAATAATCTCTACTTTCAATTTGTATTCTGGTTGTCGATGGATTTGGTACCACTAAAATACAATTTTTTTTTGGACCACCAGAATACAAATTGAAAGTAGGGATTATTGCCATCCAATTTGTAATAGTAGAGATTATTAGAATCCAATTTTTTTCTATTTTTTATGATTTTTTCAATTTTATTCTTTTTAAAAAACCATATTAATTGCTCGGAATCTCAAAAAAATAATTTAAAAAATGTTTTAGCAACTACACTTCATTACCTATTTGGGGGCAGGAACGAAAAAAACAAAAACAATATAGGGTAGGCATGAAAAAAATGAAAAGAATGTAGTGATGGATTTGGTACCACTACAATACAATTTTTTTTTTTTGGCCACCAGAATACAAATTGAAAGTAGGGATTATTGTCATCCAATCTGTAAAAGTAGGGATTATTACAATCCAATTTCCATATATATATATATATGTGTGTGTGTGTGTGTATGTAGCCTCCTTGGCATCAAAATCCAGTAGTATAAAACCTCACTAGAGGGTGTGATATAGAGGCGCCAGAGATAACTGTCTAGATTTTACCGGTTTGAACTTTTAACGTGGAAAAATTTGAGCCCGAAAAAAAAGACCAAAAACAATGCACTGTATCAATTATTTCATATAATAAAAATGGCGAGAATATCTGAAAATACATAGTAATCCTCCAATAGTGCATTGATTTCATGATTTTTTCCACAATTTTCAAGTAGCCAACATAGGCATGTCGATCTAGCACGACTGGCGACTACTCTTGTCGCTACTAGCTAATACGGGTGCATCAAAACGATAAGGTCACCGGTGTTTCACGTCTGATTTAGTGATGTCTTTGCTGCTGCGACACGGTCGTACAAATCTAGGGTCCGCAAATTAGCAAAAATAGTCAATTTCTTCTTGAGGGCCGCAAATTAGCAAAAAATAGTCAACTTCTTTTTTGGGCGTACAAATCCTCTAAGCCCTGATAATTCTTTGGTTGAGTTATTTCAGATTTGTATGAATAAGTTAGGATAAGTTATGATAAGTTGGGATAAGTTATGATATATTTTTGAGAATTATGTTTTTAGAGAATATACCTTTTTGGGAAATTATGTAAGGTTTGGATAAGTTAGGATATATTTAGATAGGTTGGTTAAACCTAACCAAAGAACAGTGCCCTAATTCATTATTCTCAATATGCAAAAGAAATAAGCACTGTCGGAAAAGATAACTTATAGCCGAAAAATATGTATAAATCTACCTTACTATATACACCAGAGTTTACATAATAACAACTGATGCCTCACCTAATTAATCTTTAGCATGAAAAAAACTTTATATATCATACAGGGAAAAACTTATAGTGGTTGTCAACCATGACAACCACTACAATGCAAAACAATGTTTTATCCATATATACATCAACTTTTATCTTCGTCACTCATTGTTTTTATTTAGTACAATATTATACAATATATTTTCTTAATTAAAAAAAATTTTACGAATTTTTTTAAATTTAAATACCTTACTCTAAGTTTTTGCCTAGTAAATAAGCCTATTGTGAAAAATATTTTTTTAAAATTTTTTTAAAATAAACTAAAATTTTAAAAAATATTATTTACAATTTATATCAAATAAAAAAGCTAATTATCAAGAAAAAACTTGACAAATGTATGACTAAAAATTATTTTACTTACGGTGGTTGTCATAGTTGACAGCCACTATAAATGTATCCTACTATACAGTAGGTAAATCATTTTACCAAGCTCAAATGTAAAACTGAGAAATGTGGAATATTTCATGTTACCTTAATCAATTTCCTTTTTGGGACGTACAAATCACTACTACATTATACTCAGTAAGCAAAAGAAATACGCACTGTCGAAAAGATAACTCGAAAAATATACTGTCATCAATAATTGCATAGTTTAATATTATTCAATGTAAAGGCCAGCGAAGAAATAATTTAGAATTATCTTGTATTATCACAAAGTTGTTGGGGGTGGAATTAATTGCTATTTTTTTTATTTTTGCACATAAAATATTTACAATAATCTAATCTCATATCATATCCTCTGCCAAAACATATAATAGAGGGTTGGCGGAATATTATAGTAAGAAATTAAAAAATGGCAGAATATATGATGGCTTTTAGCCTGCAAACCTGTGACACTGTTTCCATGGAGGGAATCAAGTGGAAATGTGTCACGCTTAAATAATAGCATTCAGCTTCTAAAAATATATAATATGAAATTGGGTGGGACACATGAAATCTAAGTGCATGTATATATATATATATATATATATAAATTATATTGGTTTTGGCTCCAATTAATCTATATTTATAGATGAGTGGTTGGAAATAATATGAACAGGGGCGGATCCCAGGCATAGCCTGGGTGGCCACGGCCACCGGTAAAAAAAAAATTTGGTATAATTTGGGAAAAAAATTACAGAATTTATGTATATTGGATGAATATATCTGTGCATTGGCCACCCCTAATTAGAAGACCTAGATTCGATCAGTGTATTGGCCACCCCTACTCAGAAGACCTAGATCCGCCACTGAATATGAATTTACTTTTTTACTAATACTGTGTTGTACTTTTAACATATTTACTGTCACTAAACTTTTTTTTAATTTGTAACAATTAAAAATCCAAAATTTAGTTCCTAAAATATGAAAAAAAAAGTTTAGTGACAGTAAATAGGTTAAAAGTATAACACATTGTTAGCCAAAAGTCAGTTTAGATTGTTCTCAATCACTTGCCTATCAGCACAAATTAATTGGAGTCAAAATCCCTAAATTATATGGTATACCTTGCAGTATTTATCTAGGTTCTTCAATATGTTAAATTTCATTAAATAATTCATCAGTATGTATCATAAGATTCATCATAAATTTATCAATAATATTACAAAATTCATTGATATTTTATACATGAAATTGGGTGGGCCATATGATATCTAAGTGCATGTGTGTGTGTCTATATATATTATATTGTACACCTTGTATCTACCTTGGTTATTAAATATTAAATATGTTAAATTTTATAAAACTACTCATCAATATTTATCATAAAATTCACCCTAAATTTATCGATAATATTGCGAAATTCATTGATAGTTTATATATATTTATCAATTGATCATAAAAATCATTATATAAAAAATTGACATATTTTAATCCATTTGTGAACCTAAGTAGGTCTTCCATAATTGACGGTACATATAATTTATATATATATATATATATATATATATATATATATATATATATAATATGTTATATCATGCAATATTGGAGTACAACATTTTTACAGTACTGAAAGTTGATCGTAAGTCTGCAGTTGTATATATGGCATATATTGTCGTTTAAGTTGTTTCATCAATCTGATCTCTATATTCCATACTTTCATCTCACAAAGGTCATGTGTTCAGATAGTTTCAGTGTACAAAAAACTGCAAATGTTAAGGTTTCAGCATGCTTTGCGCTGTACATTTATGCATGTTCCTGTAATAATAATAATAATAATATATTTATAATGAAGTCAATCATGTAAAAATATAAATTTAAGGAAGCGTGTAAGACCGGCCATCTAACGTAAAATTATAGTGAGATAGACTTTTTTGAGGTAATCTTTTGCATGTCTCAGGTCCTCTTCTTTAATTTTTACAGTTGATTAAGTGGTTATGCGGATAAATTGGTAAAATATGGATAAAGATATATAATTTTGATTATAAATCATAAATTACAACTAGAGAAACAAGCATAAAACTCCACAAATCACAACACTAGGAAACAAGCATAGAAGCATAACAAAGATATTGATAAGTATCTCAAGTTAGTGCAAATTCAACTTGCAAAGTTCATGAAATTGATTGTGTGGATAAAGGTAAAAGAATATTTAGAATTGTTAATTTTAATTAATTGACATAGCCAATTATTAAATCCAACATACATGCATCACGAGATTCATACAACATACATAAATGATTAGATAAATACACATTAATCATATGATAAGCTATATATAAGACTTCGTAAGTAGACTAATGTTTATCACTATCAAATAATCATTAATTATTTAGTCGTTTTACTATGTTTCATGGCAATAGTTATTTATTTAATTGAAAGATTTTTTGGATTGAGAAAGTTTCAATAATCTAAACTTTAAAAATACCATAGAATAATCTAAATTTCAAGGGTTTTGGATTTGAATAGCATACCAAGCGAGTTTTTCTAACAAACTCGACAAAGTTCAGTTTATTTAAATCCAAAAATCATCTATACATGCATATCACACTAATCAAGAGACTTAAAATCTAAATTATTTCATCGTATTTTTTAAGTTCAAATTATTGAAACTTTTACAACCCACGCACAATTCAAATTATTTAAATCCAAAAATCACATTTAAAATCTTTTTTAGGGTTTCTACCACCTTCCATTAGTCAATAGCATAAATTTTGTTCTTATCAATTTTGTTGTAAATAATTATTGATGGTAGAATTTCCAAAAGGTGAAGAAGAACTAATTCTAGATCTAGCATGGATGGCAGATACAATGGACGAACGCAAATGTCCAATGCAATGAATCCTAATATACATTTTTTTTTTGACTATATAACATGTATGTATATTTATATTTGACCATCCAAAAGGCAATTCAATTCATTTGATTTGATTGAATAAATAAATAAATAAATAAATAAAACAGTGGGAAATCTATCTCTTCTCTAAAAACTAATAAATAAAGTTTACGATTGATAGAAAAAAGAAAGTGGAAAAAGAAAAAAGTGGGGGTACCCCCACATTCACATGAAAGTCGTCAGAGGAAGATCGCCCCCCGAGACAACTCTTCTTCATTCTCAGTTCTCCCTCTTCAATTGGAGTTGGAATTTGAGTTGTTATTGAAAGAATTATTATTATTTATTATTATTATTATTATTATTATTATTACTCCCTCCGTCCCAAATTAATTGACACTTTAACTAAATTTTAACCGTTAATTATTTACAAATTATAATGAACTACAATATAAAATTACAGTCATTAGAAATATACTTTACTAAAAATTGCAATGGAAATAATTTCATATTGTAACTCATTGTAATTTGTGAGTAATTGACGGTCAAAATTTAATCAAAATGTCAATTAATTTGGGACGGAGGGAGTATTATTTATTTTCTCTCTTTTATATTAGTTGTCGCCTTTGTAATTTGTACAGTCAAATTTTAAAAATTTTGATCATAAATTTTCAATATATATAATGAATTGTTAGATGAAATTACCTCAATTAGATTCATAACAAAAAATATTATTGTAAAAGTTTAATATTATAATTATTAATAACATATTATATAAGAAATTATTAATCAAAGAGTGACATCGTATAACATAAAAGTTAAAATTATGATAATTTATGTGGAATAGAGGGAGTACTCCCTCCTTCCCATTTTATTTGTCACTTAAGACATGATTCACAAAAACAATAAAACTTCCAATTTGCATTCTTGGAAATGAGAAAAAGTTGAATAAAATGGTGAATAAAAAAGAAAAATGATGAATAATAAAGAAAAATGGTGAATAAAATGAGAAAAGTTGAAGAAAAAGATGTATAATTTAAAAAATTAGTAATTAATGTGTTATTGGAATTGTAAGGTGACAGATATTATGGGAAGAAAGAAAGTTAGTTAAAGTGACAAATAATATGGGAAGGGGGAGTATTATTTATTATTATTATTATTACTTATTACTTTAACTTATAGTTCTTGATACATATTCTTTGAGTCGGTGCTGTTTGATCGGAATCAGGTGCCTGTTTCATTCATTCATTCCTCAGTCGACAACCACGTGTTCTTCTGCTCTCACTTCATTATTTGGTTATGGAAATTTGTTATATATTTTTGAGATTGGAGACTATATGCTTTTAAAATCTCAGCTTGATATAAGGTTATTTGGGTCGGGTTCGGATTGGACTCGTTTAGAGTTGATTGAGTCCAATGAATAAGGTTCGGTTTGTGTTGTATATGGGTTGGTTCGGGTTTAAGGCCCTGTTCTTTTCTGTGATTGGTAAATTGTGGTGTCACAGCCTACCGCAGTTTGCCATAACCCACCACAAAATATCATTCTATCACAATTCACCATAACCCACCACAAATTATTTTTTCAAATTTATTATATATCTTTAATATAAATTTTCAATCAATACTTTTTAAACTCAAATTTTCCAATACAATACTATTTCAACCATTTTTTTAATCATTCAAAAACAATATAATATTTCAACTCACTTTTTCCAATTACTTTTTCACAATTACCAATACAATATTTAAATATATATATACAAAAAACCCCACCACAACATACCAATAACCCGCCACAATTACACCACAACCCGCCACAATTTCACCGCACCATACCGCATAATATCGCATAAAAGAACATGCCTAAGTCAGTTTGATTTTGTCCGTAATCACAAACAATATACAAAGGTGTAGAAAAGATCAAAAGGACAATGTAATGTTTAACGGTGGGAGAAAAACTAAAAATGGGAAAAAAACAACTGAAGCATTAGTATGATGAAGATTACAATTGTTTAAAGAGATTTCTCGCAATCTCACTTTCTTTCAAAGTAGATGAACAATCACACGTGTTTCTCTCAATTAATTGTGTCACACATCCCAAAGAACTACCCACTAAGGCATATAAAATGACTAATGGAGGAAATTAGGTCAAATCGCATAAAAATGACCATTCAGCGTTGAGAAAATTGCTCTCGTCGTTGACACGGTCCATGTCAGGGTGACATCATTCGTGTCATTCAACTTAGATCTCTATTTAGCACATGACTCGAGTTAATCCACCTCACACTCGTGTCACTCCGGCTGGACGTGCTGCACATCTGACGGCCCATGTTAGTGTCCCTAGAGGCCTCCAAGACCTTCCTTGACATCTCCAAATTCATGGGCTCCACATGTAACAAGTCAAGTCGGGTCACGTTCAATTACTTCGGGTACGGATCCATTTGGGTTAAGTATGTTTGACATTTACATATTTGGGTCGGGTCAAATTCGGGTGAGTCATTTGGGTCGAGTCAGCTGTGTCAGGTCTATTCAATTTTATTGCTCGGTAAGAGCCTACCTTTCGATGGGTATGTAGAAGTTCGATAAATAAGGTTAGACAAGTTTAAGTAATTTGTGTAGAAGTAGATAATTATTGTTTTAGAAGTGGAAAATATTAGCTAGGTTTAACTAGGCTTGGGTAAAAATGTAAAATTGGGTAGAGTGGGTAGAAAGAAGTTGTGCGTAGTTTTTCTTGCAAAGAACGGGGCTTGTATTATAGCTAGGGATGCAAAATTCTAGGATTTGGGTCTTGTTGGCTCGATCAATTCGAATATTCGATGAAAAACCACAAACTTTGGATGGCTCCCTATGGTATTAGAGTAAAACTGAGTGAAAGTCTTATGTTCGAATCTCGACATTCTCATGTTTATTTGTTCAAGGTTAAAGAGGTCCACACAAAGAATATTTGAGAAATTGTTCTTTGATTTTTGTGATGTATTGAGATAATAAAGGTTGTATTTATAAATAATAATCCTAATAACAAGTGGGCGTTGAGCAACTTTTACATCATAAAGTTCAAAACCAATTTAAGCTCAAGAATCACACCAAAAGATAGTGTATAACTCAAGCTATGGCTCTCCAAACTCAGAAGTGATTTGTCTTGACTCTAGCCTGGACACTTTGAAATCTTCAAGAGTCCTGACCCCTCAAATGGTCTCAGACGACCCTCAAACATGTCCCTCGTGAAAGACAACATCTCAAGGCGCGATCTCACGTGTTGCGAGGCTTCAACATTAACTTGCATAAAATCAAAACTTGACCTTAAGTTGAAAAAAACATTTGAAACCTCCTTGGATTTAGGTTGAATTTTTGCCTTATTCTTTGCTGCTCTTAAGAAGCTTCACTCAAAATGATTTGAGATCCCCTTCGAGGACCTCTAGGCCTATCCAATGGATGGTAGTTGCTCCTCTTAAGATTTCTCAATCCACCTTGAACAGAACCTCTAATTTGAGCATTCATTGAAACTTCATGGAGTTAATCTCTTAATTAGATGACAATAAGTGATTGAATGGGATTAATACCCGCTTCACGGTGACGTTAGAATACGAGGAGGTAGAGACGGCAGGAGGGATGAGAGAGATGGAAGATGTGGTTAGAGCGTGTATGGAGTTTTTCTGACCCGAGACCATTGGGTCGCAGTTCATCTATCTCTTCATTGTTTTCGATAGACACTCGATACTGTGACAGTGGGCTTTCGCACCAATGGCGAAGAGTAAGTGGGGGGAGGGGAAATTTAATAGCACAATAATGTCATTAATATGGTATGGTATACTGACTAATTTTTTCAAAGTTGGGAATCACAGAGTCGAAAAAGATAAATCACCGTACAAAATTTATCCAATTCTTAGACGTCACGTGAATTCCCTTTTTTTAAAAAAATGTATGAGTTGAAATCTGGTTAGAAACAAATATCCCCTATCATTCCCATATCAATATTTAATAATGACGGAAACTTCTTCTAACAAGATTAAACTAAACATTAATGTGCTTTTAGAATAAACTAATACCAGATTACATACTATAATAAGAGAATTTCTCATGCCTTTGCTATTTGTTTAGGTTTGATTGTTGTCTCTTGACAATTTTTTAATTCTGCATGATGCATGCATGCTTTATAAATCTGTAATTTCCAATGTATCCCAGAATGATCATATCATTCATCATCAATTTTATTGCTTTTGAAGTGCATATTAAAATTGTGTTCATAATTTAATTAATATTTTGTAAAGATTTTGAGTAAATTAATTAAAGACATGATCTCTCTACAGGGAGGAACAGGTTAGATAGGATAATAAAGAAATGAGAGAGACGACAGATCTTGGTGTTGGATTCCACATTTCTTACTCTTACTTTCCAATAACATTATCACACTTGCTGCACCACCACCACCCTTATCTACAATATCCCCAATTACATTTATTTATAATATAATATATTGATCCTTCCTCTTCTATTTTATTTATCATTTTGATTTATATATCAATTAAAATTTAAAAATTTTAATTATTAATTTCTTAATTTTTATAAATTTTTATTATAATATTATAATTTTTTTAATAAAATATTAGGGAGGATATCTTGAGCAAATAAATAAATATTAAAAACCGTGAAGTAAAGAATGCATGACAAAAGAGTATAATAAAATGAAAATATAAAAGTTGATAATAAAAATTTATTTAAGACCGTAAAGTATTAATTTATTAAATAATAGATAAAATGAGAAAGAGATATCTAATATTTCTTTATGGAAATCTTAAGTCCTACCAACTCCTTCTACTAGCTAGCATAATTTTATACTTGTAGTACTCTCTCCATTTATTTATTATTTTGCTTTACATTCAATAAAGGATCAAACGAGAACACATTTTTCAAGGCTTGTTGCTTATTGATTGATATATGAGAGGGAAATTTGAGGAAAAGGCCATATCTACATTTATTTTTGGGCTAACTTATAGTTGGCTTTATCTTTGGTAGCAGGAGAAAGAAAAAAGTTTGAGTTTGCTTTTGAACCCTAAAGAGTAACCTACAATGTTAAGTTTGGATGAGTTCAAAGGGGGTGTGGGTTGGTGACAAGTTGCCAAAAGCTGTTGGTACTTGTTAGCATGCTTAATATAGTAGTTTACAATAATTGGATATAATAAGGAGGATTGAGTTCTATATTATTATTTGATAATTGTATATAATGTGTTCAAACAGAATTTAAAAAAAAAAAAAAAACGGTTTTGTAATGTGTGTGTATAGGATAATGTCTTCATATGCAATGGATCTTATCATGATTTGTTTATTAAAAGGGTTGTGTGTGTCCAATTAATTTTTTGAGCTTATGTTGAGTTGTGATAGACCAGGGTGCCCTTGATATATTGGGATGTACATTCAAGTGTTGTTCTTTTTTTTTTTTGTCGACATCATTATTTACTAATGTGATTTACAATTTTGTGAGGACTTTTCATTTGTAAGAAGGAACTAGCCAACACCATAGAATATTTAGAGGACTTTCATTTGAAGAAGATTGGATCAAGGGTTTGGAAAACAAAGTCACCTCCATGCAAGATATACTCTTGTTGCCATCGCAAATCAACTTGCTCACATACAAGCATAAGTCCAAGATCAATCTAGGTCTAGAAGAAGAGTGACTCCGCCTAGCCCACACCAGCCTCATCGAACCTTAGAGATAGTCGAGTGATGACGATAGTGTCTCCATTCAAATGGTTCTATAAGGAGAAGAGGAGAAAGACTTCCAAGAGATGAATTTCATGACATTACGATTGAGTTGAGCCACCGTAATTTCAAGGCTCCCTTAATCCGGTTGAATACATAGTGGATTCAATTTTTGGAGAGGATCTTTAAGGTCAAAGACTATAATGATGAGAAGGCATTTAAGATTGGAAGCTTAAACTCGTCAATAATGCATTGCTTTAGTTCGAAAATATGAAGACCCAAACAACAAGAGAAAAGAAGAGGAAGATCACCTCTTGGATTAAGCTTAAGAAACTCAAGAACAAGTAGTTTCTTCCTAGTCCTAGCACCTGCAAGCAAGAAGTGTTGAGAAAACTGTTTACACTTGACCAAGGCATGAGAAGTGTAAGCGAGTATATCCAAAAGTTTGAGCAACTTCTTATCAAGAGTGATTTGCAAGAGCCTCAAGATCAAAAGATTATGAGATTCTTGAAATAGTCAAGAAGGTTGTGATTCAACCTTATCATTCTTTGGATGATCTATGCAATTTGGCTATCAAGGTTGAGAGAAGGAAGAAAGAGAAGGTTATCCCTAAATCTTATGGTCGTGCCTTTCTTCCTCCTCTCAAGTCCCAAGCCCGTCCATTTGGCTACTTCAAGGCCAATTGAAGCTTCAAAATTAGCCTCTCCTCCTGAGTTGACAAGGAAAAGGGCATTGCATTTCCCTCTCCTAAGGAACTTCCCAAGAAGTTTCAAGGCAAGAATTGTTTCAAATGTCAAGGATATGGCCATTTCCAAGTTGATTTCTCTACTAGAAGAACGTTTAAAAGAGCAAGAAGATACTGAAGAAGGTCTTAAGACTGCAAAGATGATGGATACTGTGATGATGGGAGTGATAGTTTAGGTGAAATAGAAGTTGATATTACTAAAGCTGATGCAGGGGAGACACTTGTCTTGAGGAGAGTATTACATACTCATGAATCTCCTCTTGACAAGGTATAATGAGAGATGATATTCTATTCGAGGTGCACCATTGGAGGCAAAGTATACAATCTTATTATGTATGGAAGAAATTGCACAAATGTGGCTTCTACTCTTATGGGGACAGGCTCGGTCTTCCTACTTTATCACATCTGAGGCCTTACTCTTTGAAATAGCTTAATGATCGTGGAGGCCTTAAGGTAACAAAGCAAGTCCCTGACACAATATCATGATTCTATATTATATGATGTAGTACCCCATGAATGCATGTCATATTTTGTTGGTAAACCTTGGCAATTTGATAAGCATGCTATACATGATGAACAAGATAACACTTACTCATTCATGCATGATAACAGGAGGGTTAAATTATCTCCTTTAGCACCACATCTAATTTTACCTACCAAACTCGGGGTGGGAAGTAAGGAGCATAAATACATGAGTGAAATACGGGTAGAGAATGCTAACAAAAGTAAGGAAGTGATGATCTTGAACCCTCTTATGGCTCCCTTGATTGCTCGATAATGTGTTGTGTTCCCAAAAGACCTACCCACAGCCTCTCACCTATTCGTGGTATTGAGCATCAAACTGATCTTATTCTCGATGCTATCTTGCCGAACAAAGTGGCTGATAGATCAATATAACCTTCAAGAAACCAAAGAGTTACAAAGCC
The DNA here is from genome assembly GCA_029582165.1 of Portulaca oleracea. Taxonomy (NCBI): domain Eukaryota; kingdom Viridiplantae; phylum Streptophyta; class Magnoliopsida; order Caryophyllales; family Portulacaceae; genus Portulaca; species Portulaca oleracea. The sequence goes on from CM055871.1 coordinate 8,822,611, forward strand.
AAGTGGATGAGTTGATTGCTAGGTTGTGAGGGAAAACATGAGTCCTTGGTCTGTCCCGAACTCCCAACCCTCTTAGTTCCCAAGAAGGATGGTACATTTCGCATGTGTTTGGATAGTAAAGCTATTAACAACATGACTATCAAGTATAGGTATCTCATTCTTAGGCTTGATGACATGCTTGATGAGCTACATTGTTCTTGCATATTTTCTAAGATTGATTTTGAGAGTGGTTACCATCAAATTCGGATGAGCGAAGGTGATGAGTGGAAATTGGCTTTCAACACTAAGGGTGGGCTCTATGAGTGGTTTGTGATGTCATTCGCCTATACAATGCTTCAAGTGCTTTTATGAGGCTTATGAATGAAGTCTTGCAGCCTTACATAGGGAAGTTTGTGGTTATTTATTTCGATGACATCCATGTCTATTCTAAGAGTGAAAATGATCACCTCTCACATGTAGAATAGGTCCCCATGATTCTACAACAACATAAGTTATTTGGCAAGTTTGAGAAATGTGAGTTCTTTACATTCTTGAGCTAAACTCTCTCAAAACATAAAATATTTATGGATACATCCAAAGTTGAGGCTATTCGATCATGGCCTCCTCCTCCTACTCTCACGAAAGTAAGGAGTTTTGATGGGATTACTTATTGTTATCGAAGGTTTATTAAAGGTTTTAGTAGTCTCACGGCTCTTGTCATCGAAAGTGTGAAGAAAGGGTCTTTTGAGTGGACCAACTCTACCCAAGAAGCTTTTGAGAGGCTCAAGTCCAAGTTATGTGAAGTACTGGTTCTAGCTCTTTTAGATTTCTCCCTAATGTTCGAGATTGATTGTAATTCATGTGGGGTAGGTATAGGGGTTGTCCTAATGTAAATCCAATGCCATACTTACTTTAGAGATAAGTTGAATGGCTCAAGGAAGAAATATTCCACCTACGACAAGGAGTTCTATGCATTGGCCCGTGCTCTTGATCATTGGTCATACTACTTGAGGCCTAGCCAATTTGTTCTCTACTCCGGCCATAAAACTTTGAAGTATTTGAATGGCTAACTCAAGCTTAACTCACACCATGACAAGTAGGTTGATTTTCCACAAATTTTTAACTTTGTGGCCAAACATAAGAAAAAGAGTGTGAATATGATGGTCGATGTACTTTCTAGGAGGCATTCTTTACTTTCTATGATGAAAGCTCGTGTTCTTGGCTTCTAATTCATCAAGGAGCTCTACTAGGAAGATGAAGATTTCAACCTTTACATCCATGAAGATATCCACAACAGTCCTTATGTGCTTCAAAATGGATTCCATTTCAAGACGAATAAGCTTTGCATTGCCAAGTGTTCTTTGAGGAAGTTTTTGGTCAAGGAGGTCCATGGGGTGGCCTTGCTAGTCACTTTAACATCAACAAAATCATTAACATACTAAAAGAATATTTCTTTTGGCCCAACATGGGAGAAGATGTACATGAAGTTATATCCAAGGGTACTACTTGTCACCAAGCAAAGAGTCAGTTCCACCAATGGCTCTACACTCCTCCACCCATCCCTAATGGTCATTGGGAATACTTGAATATGGATTTCATTGTTGCTCTCCTAATGTCTCAAAGGGGCAAAGATTCCATCATGGTTGTTGTTGTTGATCGGTTCTCTAAAATGACTCACTTTGTTGCCTGTGAAAAAATGATGATGCTAATCACTGTCTCGGATAAGAACTCTAAGTTCCTTAGCCATTTTTGGAGGTCACTTTGGAAAGCTACTTTGAACCAAGCTACTCTTTAGCACCTCTCAGTTCTCACCATCCCCAAACTGAAGGGCAGATGGAAGTCATTAACAAGATCCTCTCCACCTTACTTAGGTGGTTGGTTAGTAAGATTTGAGAGATTGGGATGTCAAGCTTTATCACGTCGAGTTTGCTTACAATCGGGCTCCATATCTTGCAACCAACCATTCACCATTTGAGGCTTGATATGGTGTGGATCCCCCACTCCTCTTGAACTTCTTCCATTACCATTGGAGTCAAGTAAGAGTCATGAGGCAAGTAAGAAGTTTAGGAGGTCAAGAAGTTGCACCAACAAATTCGGGCCAAGATCGAGAAGGTTAATGAGTTGTACAAGGCAAAGGCCATTCAAATATGAAGATTTGGTTTAGCTTCATTTGAGGAAGGAAAATTTTCCATCAAGTAAGAAAAACAAGGTCATGCCTAGGGGAGATGGACCTTTCAAGATCAACGAGAAGGTGAATGGAAATGCCTATAAGCTTGAACTACCGGGGGATACGGAAGTGTCTTCTACATTCAGCGTAAGGGATTTGTCTCCTTATATTGAGGATGCTGAGTCTAATGAGGATTTGAGGACAAATCCTATTATTCACGAAGGTGAGGATGAAGAAATCAGGGTCCTTTCCCGAGACTTCTTGTCATCCAATCGATTCGGTCCAAGAAGGTCATTCCTCATTCCAACTTGGAGATCCAATTCTCTTTTGATCCGGATCTTTCCAAGCAACTTTAAGCCATCCTTTGGAGTAGCCAAGAGTCTCTTTATAAGGGGCTACGGAGTATCGACACGAATAAAGAGGTGAAAGATAGCTTATCTATCAATTTTGGCACCAATAGGGTGAAGGATCAACCCGATGGTATTTTTTGTCTGTTGCATTTGCAACTAAGGTGGATCGACCCAAGGGTATAACCCTTTTGCCAACCAAGGGCATTATGGTCTTTTGCATCACATGGAAAAAGTTAGAAGATTCTACAATATAACATGAAGGAGAAATCAAGACTGCTCAGGGGACACGATAGTGTCATACAGCGACATGTTTATGTCCCTCCTAAGGCGAAACGAGCTCAAGTGATGAGTTGAGGACATGGTCGTGTCATCTGACAACACGACGCACAACCATGACCTCCTCCCCAGGAAAAAGGTCAGACTCTTATTTGACTTAGAGCTAGTAAAATTTCGTCCAACTCAAATATCGAAATTTGTTCGATTCGGAAAAACACTGGGTCTAGTCATAGATTTGTCACTCAAATTTTAATATTGACAAAATTGATCGAAAATTCGGACACAATATTTCATTCTCATATTTCTATTGTTTGAACTCGAATCTACGTATGTCTGAATCATCCGACCGAGTCTAACCCTAAAAGAATTGAGCCATAGTCATCAACTTTTCACCCGCATTTAACATTGATTGACCCTAATATGACCTGAACCCGAAGTTTCATCGAGGATAATTTGACTAGCTTTTATACATCATAATAAGATGTTCCAACATTTTACCGATTGCATTGACAGATTTTAACATTAACCGACCCAAATTGACCTGACCTCGAACTTGTACCAGTTGTCATTTGACTAGCTTCTTCACATCATAATAAAATGTTCCAACATTTGACCGTATTCAAATACAATTGAGTGTAGTAATATATTAGTCACCCACTCATCCTTATATAAAGAACTATATTCGCCACTGTCAGCAATCTACAACAACCTTAAATTAAAGTATAACTGAAAAAGAAAACAAAAAATTGACGATAAGGACGATACTTTCCATCATAAGCTCTCTTCTTTTGTGTGGTACCACTATACCTAATACAATTTGTCACACTAACCAAACCATCACATATTACCATAGAGCATATCACTCTTTATCACAATAACGATAATTTTCTCTTTCCTTACTTTTTTCACTACTTTTCACATTTGTCTCTCCTAACCTACCACACTAACCATTCTTACCACAAATTTTAATGCAACTTATCACATCATACAACATCATATCACACTATTCACATTTTTACTATACCACACTATTTTCACTACTTTTCACATTTGTCTCTCCTAACCTACCACACTAACCATTTTTACCACAAATTTCACTGCAACTTATCACATCATACAACATCATATCACACTATTCACATTTTTACTGTACCATACTATTACCACACTCGAACATAATTTCAATCAATCATCATAGGCCCAAGGCCCCAACACATAAATCCTGCATACATAGGATGGAAACAAAATGATATTGCTCAACAATTACAAAATTAGTCCCATCCATCCATCCACACCAAAAAGAACAAATATTCAATTACAGAAATTGATCAGCCATGCAAGACCAACTAATCAAGAAAAGATATATTATGTTCCTCTATAACAACATGCAATTAAGCTGGAATTTTTCTTTTAACAGTAATTAATTTTAGTTAACAGTGATAGTTCCGACCATTCCTGCTCCCTGGTGGGGCGCACAGTACACCTTGTACGTCCCCTTCTCATTCAACGTCACTTCGTACGACTCCCCCGGACCGTTGAGCAGATCTTCCTCCGACATAGATATCTTGCCGGCGTCCACGCCGGCAGGAACCTCGTCCTCGTCGAACACCACGTTATGCGGAAACCCGGCGTTGTTCTTGAACACAATCTTCTCCCCCGCCGCCACGCTTATGTCCTTCGGGACAAAAGCCAGCCCCCCGTCGTCGCTTCCCAACAGAACCTCCACCGCCATCGCGTTCCCGGACATCAGGAGTCCGGCGGCGGCGACGCCGACGACGGCGGCGCCGAAGTCCTTCAGGGAGGCCTTGACCGCCGCCGTTCTGAGGGCGGCGGAAGGGATTCTGACGGCGGAGGGTTTGGCGGCGCCGGCGGATTTGAGGCCGGAGAAGGAGGGGAGGGTGACGGCGGAAGAAGTGATGGCGGCCATTTGGTGGAAGTGGATAGAGTTTAGTTTTAGTTAAGGGGGTGTTTGGATGAAATTTTTTTGTGTTAAAATGGGGAAAGGGAGGAGACAGTTTTAATAGGAAGAATTGTGGATAAAAGTGAGTTTGTGTTGTGTGGTTATGATTTGGTGTTGTTTGGAAGATGAATGTGGTTCATGTTGATGATGATGATGATGATGATGATGATGATGATAATGGATGGATGTAGGTTGAGGGTTGTGGCTCATGGGTCATGGCTATCTTGTACCTGATTGGCTACATTGGATTGTTATATCTGATGATGTGGATATCTGTGTGGGGTGGAATGGTGGATGGATAATATCAATTTTTGCTCCTACTACTTGTCATTGGTTTTTTTTAAGGGTGAAAAAGAAAGATTTTAACCTTAGTAAAATTGATATATCCATTAAAAAAAATGATATAAATATCTAGAGTTATCCATACGGTAGTAACAACATGCGGTAGAGATAGCAATGGCTTCTGGACCCGACCCACATTTGCAAATTTAGATCCAGTTTATAGGGTCTGGGTCCCAAGCTTTATACTCGGAGAATATGGAACAAGATTTGGGTCTAAGGGTAAAAAAAACGGATATGAATTTGGGTCAAAGGGTAAAATTTAGATCCTTAGCCAGATTATCTCTCTCTCTCTCTCTTCTCTCTCTCTCTCTCTCTCTATATATATATATATATATATATATATATATATGGAAAAAAAATCTTTTATTAACTACAAAGCAAACCCGAGTTTTTCTAGTTACTTTACTCTCTATTTTTCTCATCTCTCACACTTGCACTTTTGCTGTCTCGTTTGGCTCTCGCCCTTCACCCTTTGTTCTTCTCCCTTCTTGGCCCTTCCCTCGCTCCATTCACATAACCACACTTCTTAGTCCTTGGCGTTGGGCTCCTCGCCAATCTCCCCCGGACCTCGGCTCCTCTAAAAAGACCAAAGGATCTGGGTAAAGATATGGGTCCATCCAAAAATCTATGTAAGGATATATATGTGTCCTCCCAAAAAAGACCCAAAGGATTTGAGTAAAGATATGGGTCCATCCAAAAATCTGGGTAAGGATTTGGATCTAGGTTGAACCTACCCAGATTCTGCCCATTGTCATCCCTAGCATGGGTGTTTGGTAAACAGTCTATTCACTTGGTACATTAGGTTCAGTAAACTGATTTTTAATGAGATGAAAAATTGAAATGAGTAGCTTGTTTGGACTAATTGTTTGTGAAAATTACCATTTCATTCAAAATTTATCAAAAATTACATACATGTCATTATACAAAAAAGTAATTAATATGTACTATTGTAACGCCCCAACCTTAATCACGGGGTTAAACTCCACTTAAAGACCCTAAGCCCGCGATTAAGCCTTGTGAACACCAGGCCGAGTCGGCGTTCTCCCAAATAAACAAGGCAACCACATCAAAGAACTTCCAAAACCACAAACCAACTTAACAACCTTCACATAAACTTATACAATCTTTGGATAAAGTACAACAACTTAAACATAGCTTAAACTAAACAACTCCCGAAAGATCCTGCTTGTCCTTGATTACCGATGGACTCCATGGAGAACTACCTCGAAGCCTTGAACTACTTTGGAACTGTCTTATCCTTGCCTTGGGAGCTCGAGCCTCCTAAAAACAAAACCATAAAACATCGCAAAAGTGAGGGAAACACTCGACGTAAACCTCCAACACGTCAAACCATTCGAAAACGGTTTTAGTGCCGGCATTTAAATTCATTTTGAAAACGGGAAAGGGGATATAAAACACTAACTTGAAATGACATGAGCATAAACATATACATGAGTAAAATAACTTGAATTCATAAAGAAAGAACTCATACATGAACTTAGAAGTAAATACATAAACTTAAGAGTTTTGGGTCCCCTTTAGATCGATGCAAAGCATCTCGCGCACGTACGCCCAAACCGATCTGGAGTTTGGATGGGTGACTGCTATGCAGTCAGACACTGGCCAGGTCTAGGACACTCTGATCAGGAGTATCTAAAACATAAAAGGCTAGCACTTCTCGTAACTAGCTAGAACATAGAACATAGAAACCATAAAATGGGACCGCTTAAAACCATGAATAACCATAAAAGCATAGATTAGCCCAAACTGTAAACATTTAGCATAAACCATAAACATCTATCATAAATCATAAATCTTTAACATAAATCCTAACCCTTTAACATAAATTGTGAACCTTTAACATAAATCATAAACCTTTGCATAAACCGTAGACGTAAAGCATAAATCGTAAACATTTGCATAAACCGTGAACATAAAACATAAGCGTAAACATAAAGGAGCGAAGAGTTGGACAATTCGCGTACCTTGGAACGCTAAGGTCTTTAGTGTATGACTCGGCTTGGAGATGGCTTTAGAAACTTGTCAACTAAAATAAGAATAAGTAGAAACGAAGAACCGAATAAGGTTCTAAATTAGATTCATAAGTTTAGAAACTTAGTAAATAAAAATGAAGTAACTTTTGAGAATAAAATTTCAGGTTATAGTAAAATAGTGTTTATAGCATAACTTGAGTTAGGAAAATCGAAAGCAGTAAAGAGTACATCTCGGAATAGAGAAATCATAATCTACAACTTTGTCAACAGAACCAGAAGCTAAAAATGAGTGGAAGGGCCCCAAAATGGGCGGACAGAAGCTGAATATATGAAACTTTAAGCTTTTGGTCGGAAATACATGAGAAGTATGATGTAAAGGTGATTCAAATAAAAGGACTTGAATACAAGAGATTAAGCTTGAATCAATGATGAATAGGATGATTATAAATTGGAAGCTCGGATGCGAAAATAATGAGTTCAAATATGGTTCGATAATACGATATGGAATGAAAAGGCGAAAGGAAGTAAGATATACATACCCAAATGTGAATAAAAGCAAGCTTGGATTTATGAATCATGAAATGAGTAATGAAATGAGGAATGAATTGAATTAGACATTGGAGGTTATCAAGCTAGAAAGAGCTTTTAGCTAGAGCAAAGATATTGAATATGATGCTTAAAGAAATATAGGAAATAAGGATTTACTAACATACTAGCTCTTGAAGAGTACACATAAGACTTACTTAGGACTCTAAAAATGGTACACTTAGCCTTAACACATAACTCTATAATGACAATATATAACCATGACTCATTTATACCTAGAACCCCTTATTGGGTTGATTTGAGGCCCAAAAGCTATTACTTTACAAAGGTTATTGTGAGCAGAAAACCATTCTGGACAGCCCGGTTTCCCGGGGTCGTAACTCACACTCCCGATATCGGATGACGAAGAACCATACCTTTCCGGAAAGCTTGCAACATGGCCTAAAACTTTCATGTTTACCATAAAAACCAAAGAGGTCTCAAAAGGACGAAAAGCAGCCCTCAAAACACTGACTCAGAATTCGTATATAAAATCGTGAGGTTACGGTTTTGGTCGTAACTCGGGCTAAACATGTCGGAAATTCGAAATTCCAAAGCCTATGGTTTGCTAACACCTTAAGCTATCCAATGGAGTATAAATTTGGGCAAAAATCTCACTTTTATAATGCTGTAAATTTCCAGAATTGAAAACAGTGGCTAAAACACCTCAAACTCATCTTTTAATCGAATTTTTCCTCTCTTAATTACATTAGAACTTAACCTAACTTCATCTAACTTTAATCCAACAAATTTCCAGAAAATAAAACATGACAAACTCTTTATCAAAGGCCTTAAAAACCACATGCATCCATGGATTAAACATTAACTTCACATAATACACACTCTTGAATTCTTGCTCCAAAACTCACAAATTCACCCAAATTAAGCATGATAACTCTTAAATTATAAATTCATAACAATATCTCAGCCCCTAAACACATAAAAACTCACAAGAAATCCACATGCATCAACACTAATTCATCATCCACCATGAATTCAACAAGAACCTCCCAAAAACTCATCCAAACACACATGCATAAACTTGAAACTCAAACCCTAACTTAACCATAACAATTATATACTTGAATTCATAACTAAAGAGAGTAAAAGAGATGAAATTTAGCAAAGAAACATAGATTATACATATACTTTCAGATTAGGGTATAAAAGAGTTGAAAAAGGGGGTTTGAGAGATTACCCTTGGGGTTAAAGCGGATGAAATTGCAAGAGAGAGGAAGAGGGGTTGCGGCGTGGGGCGGCTGGCCGGAGTTGGCGGAAATTGGCCGGAAAACGGCCGGCTGCTGGCTGGGAAGAGGCTCGGCCAAGGTGGAGAGGAGGAGAGTGGGGGTGCTTGAGAAGAGTTTGAAATGAATTGCTAAAAGACTAAAACTCCCTCACTTACTTATTTATATCAAACCTCTCTTAATAAAACTAACACATACTAATACTAATTTATTTAAAAGCTGAAAATATAATGTAAATAAGTTAATCTTAAGTTTAATAAATTTAAAGTAAGTAGTTTGATTCAAATTTGAATGAAGTGAGGTGTACCTAGCCCCTTGTAACTACAACATTTAAACCCATTTAACACCATCTCCAAATACCAATGCTAACAATAATTACTATAAGAACCTTAATTAAAATAAGGTAAAATGATAACAATAGGAGTAAATATATTGTAATTGTTGTAAGAACTTGAAATATTGGGTTTTTGTAGGAAATAAAATATATTGATAATAATTGGGTAACAAAAAAATAAAATGCAATGACACTTGAATTAAAATAATAAGGTGGAAAATTACCTCTTGAAATTATGTAAGGGAATAAAATGTAAGAAATTAAAATTGGGACGGTAAAATATATATATAAATCGGAACATGTAAATATTATCCGATTCTCGGTAAATAAATTTATAACGTAAAACGTATAATCTGAATTACTTTAACTTATTGAACGAATATGTAAAGTAAATTTTTAAGCCGATAATTCGGCACCTTAGCCATCTCCTGCACGAGACTTGTCACCGATAACAATGAATAAACAAGTAAATCAATAAATAAATAAAGATAAACGCAAAAAAAATTTATAACGATTTAGATAATTACTATGGTTAGTACGTAAATAATCATGATTTTGGGGAGTTGTTACACCCTCCCCTAAAAGAAGTTTCGTCCCGAAACTTGCGGTGAATTGATTGCGAACGAAATACCTTAGAAAAGATGTGGGTAGCCTTCCTTCATTTCTTCCTCGGTTTCCACATGGCTTCCGAGGTATCTTGGTTTGTTCCAGCTCGTCGCCTAGTCCTCTTGGGGCACTCGCCTATGATCGGATCCTCCGCACCATAAACAATTGTTCGTGCCCATCCGGCATTGTGCGGTTGAATGGTTCGTTCTTTCGCATTTCTTGCATGGTTCCCGGCGGTGGCGTCGTCTCTCCATGAGAAGATATATTCGAACGATGGGTCGTCCGTGATGAGCGGTGAAATGTAGGCGAACCGTCGCGCGGTGGAAAACACGTGTGGTGGCGTGATTCTGCGTTGGGAGTGGTAGTCCTAGCATCTCGTGGAGAAAGGTCATAGCTTACTAACATGGAGAGTTAGCGACTGCGCGGCTTGCGTGATCATGACTTCCATTGCTATCTGGTTCCATGCCCCGATGTAGTTGAGGCACCATGCGTGGTGCCCTGGTTCTCCTCGACGTAGTAGCTGACAGTACCGGTCCCTGATGTCATCCCACGAGCTCTCGTGGGAAAGAGTTGCTAGCAAACACCGAGCTCGACAACCATCGTCGTGATATTCAGATTGTGGGTTCGCGGCGCAATGTGCGTCCAGAACGTCTTGTAAGGCCTTAAGGTGGTCTTGGACGTTAGAATCGGGGTCCATATACATTGCTAAAGGTTTCGGGAGGGAATTGAAGTTGGCGTCCATCCAAACCTTACATAGAATGCGAAGCATGGTTTTATAACTCGTATCATAACAAAAAGAACTCGTTAACGTAAATATAAGAAACAACTTAGGGCGAGGTTCGAGACTCAACCAAGGTAACACCTTATAAGCGACTCATGGAGCTCTTATTTGACTTTTGAACTTGCCTTAAGCTTTTCCTTAACACTTTCTAGATTCCATATATTGTACCACCTTTGGATTCCCTTACAGGTTCCTTCCATACTAAGATTTAGAGCTCATTTCCCCTTATACCAAATCCCACTTGGGACTTGCTTTGTAATCTTTTCACCAACTATTAAGGACTTTCAAGAAGACACCCTGACATACACCATGATTTCCCAATATACTCATAGCGTTACATGTGTAAACTACTAGGCTTTACTCACATTCACCTAGATTTTCCCTTAGAAATTTTGGCTAGACTTGCTAAAACCACAGGAAAAAAATTCAAAGACTTCCCTATAAATAGAGCTATCCCCAATTTACATAATCTTGAAAACCTGCAAGGAAAAGCAATTTCATTCTATATAAACATCTAGAGCTTCATGCTCTTCAACAATTCCCAACATAGACATCACTTAACGTGCCAACCATAGAGATACTTATTCTCACATGCCTAACTTTCTTTCTAAACCATAACATTAAGATCCATGTCTTAGAAAATTCTCTAATCCCAAATTCTAATTAACCTCTGCTCTGATACCACAACTGTAACGCCCCAACCTTAATCACGGTTAAACTCCACTTAAAGACCCTAAGCGCGATTAAGCGTGAACACCTTAGGTCGAGGCATTACGCCGTCTCCCAAGAGACAAGGCAACCACATCATAGAACTTCCAAAAACCCAAACAAACTTAACATCATTCACATAACCTTCTACAATATTTGGATTTAGTTCAACAACTTAAACATAGCTTACACTAAACAACTCCGAAAGATCCTGCTTGTCCTTGATTCCGATGGACTCCATGGAGAACTACCTCGAAGCCTTGAACTACTTTGGGTGTCTTATCCTTGCCTTGGGAGCTCGAGCCTCCTAAAAACAAAACCATAAAACATCGCAAAAGTGAGTGGGGAAACACTCAGTACGTAAACCTCCAACACGTCAAACCATTCGAAAACGGTTTTAGTACCGGCATTTAAATTCATTTTGAAAACGGGAAAGGGGATATAAAACATTAACTTGAAATGTCATGAACATAAACATATACATGAGTAAAAGTAACTTGAATTCATAAAGAAAGAACATGAACTTAGAAGTAAATACATAAACTTAAGAGTTTTGGGTCCCCTTTAGATCGATGCAAAGCATCTCGCGCACGTACGCCCAAACCGATCTGGAGTTTGGATGGGTGACTGCTATGCAGTCAGACACTGGCCAGGTCTAGGACACTCTGATCAGGAGCATCTAAAACATAAAAGGCTAGCACTTCTCGTAACTAGCTAGAACATAGAACATAGAATCCATAAAATGGGACCGCTTAAAACCATGAATAACCATAAAAGCATAGATTAGCCAGTAAACATTTAGCATAAACCATAAACATCTATCATAAATCATAAATCTTTAACATAAATCCTAACCCTTTAACATAAATTGTGAACCTTTAACATAAATCATAAACCTTTGCATAAACCGTAGGCGTAAAGCATAAATCGTAAACATTTGCATAAACCGTGAACATAAAACATAAGCGTAAACATAAAGGAGCGAAGAGTTGGACAATTCGCGTACCTTGGAACGCTAAGGTCTTTAGTGGCAATTTCGGCTTGGAGATGGCTTTAGAAACTTGTCAACTAAAATAAGAATAAGTAGAAACGAAGAACCGAATAAGGTTCTAAATTAGATTCATAAGTTTAGAAACTTAGTAAATAAAAATGAAGTAACTTTTGAGAATAAAATTTCAGGTTATAGTAAAATAGTGTTTATAGCATAACTTGAGTTAGGAAAATCGAAACGAAGTAAAAGAGTACATCTCGGAATAGAAAATCATAATCTACAACTTTGTCAACAGAACCAAGCTAAAAATGAGTGGAAGGGCCCCAAAATGGGCCCGGACAGAAGCTGAATATATGAAACTTTAAGCTTTTCGGTCGGAAATACATGAGAAGTATGATGTAAAGGTGATTCAAATAAAAGGACTTGAATACAAGAGATTAAGCTTGAATCAATGATGAATAGGATGATTATAAATTGGAAGCTCGGATGCGAAAATAATGAGTTCAAATATGGTTCGATAATACGATATGGAATGAAAAGGCGAAAGGAAGTAAGATATACATACCCAAATGTGAATAAAAGCAAGCTTGGATTTATGAATCATGAAATGAGTAATGAAATGAGGAATGAATTGAATTAGACATTGGAGGTTATCAAGCTAGAAAGAGCTTTTAGCTAGAGCAAAGATATTGAATATGATGCTTAAAGAAATATAGGAAATAAGGATTTACTAACATACTAGCTCTTGAAGAGTACACATAAGACTTACTTAGGACTCTAAAATGGTACACTTAGCCTTAACACATAACTCTATAATGACAATATATAACCATGACTCATTTATACCTAGAACCCCTTATTGGGTTGATTTGAGGCCCAAAGCTATTACTTTACAAAGGTTATTGTGAGCAGAAAACCATTCTGGACAGCCCGGTTTCCGGGTCGTAACTCACACTCGATATCGGATGACGAAGAACCATACCTTTCCGGAAAGCTTGCAACATGGCCTAAAACTTTCATGTTTACCATAAAAACCAAAGAGGTCTCCAAAAGGACGAAAAGCAGCCCTCAAAACACTGACTCAGAATTCGTATATAAAATCGTGAGGTTACGGTTTTGGTCGTAACTCGGGCTAAACATGTCGGAAATTCGAAATTCCAAAGCCTATGGTTTGCTAACACCTTAAGCTATCCAATGGAGTATAAATTTGGGCAAAAATCTCACTTTTATAATGCTGTAAATTTCCAGAATTGAAAACAGTGGCTAAAACACCTCAAACTCATCTTTTAATCGAATTTTTCCTCTCTTAATTACATTAGAACTTAACCTAACTTCATCTAACTTTAATCCAACAAATTTCCAGAAAATAAAACATGACAAACTCTTTATCAAAGGCCTTAAAAACCACATGCATCCATGGATTAAACATTAACTTCACATAATACACACTCTTGAATTCTTGCTCCAAAACTCACAAATTCACCCAAATTAAGCATGATAACTCTTAAATTATAAATTCATAACAATATCTCAGCCCCTAAACACATAAAAACTCACAAGAAATCCACATGCATCAACACTAATTCATCATCCACCATGAATTCAACAAGAACCTCCCAAAACTCATCCAAACACACATGCATAAACTTTAAACTCAAACCCTAACTTAACCATAACAATTATATACTTGAATTCATAACTAAAGAGAGTAAAAGAGATGAAATTTAGCAAAGAAACATAGATTATACATATACTTTCAGATTAGGGTATAAAAGAGTTGAAAAAGGGGGTTTGAGAGATTACCCTTGGGGTTAAAATCGGATGAAATTGCTAGAGAGAGGAAGAGGGTTTGCGCGTGGGGCGGCTGGCGGAGTTGGCGGAAATTGGCGGAAAGCGGCCGGCTGTTGGCTGGGGAAGAGGCTCGGCCAAGGTGGAGAGGAGGAGAGTGGGGTGCTTGAGAAGAGTTTGAAATGAATTGCTAAAAGACTAAAACTCCTCACTTACTTATTTATATCAAAACCTCTCTTAATAAAACTAACACATACTAATACTAATTTATTTAAAAGCTGAAAATATAATGTAAATAAGTTAATCTTAAGTTTAATAAATTTAAAGTAAGTAGTTTGATTCAAATTTGAATGAAGTGAGGTGTACCTAGCCCCTTGTAACTACAACATTTAAACCCATTTAACACCATCTCCAAATACCAATGCTAACAATAATTACTATAAGAACCTTAATTAAAATAAGGTAAAATGATAACAATAGGAGTAAATATATTGTAATTGTTGTAAGAACTTGAAATATTGGGTTTTTGTAGGAAATAAAATATATTGATAATAATTGGGTAACAAAAAAAAAATAAAATGCAATGACACTTGAATTAAAATAATAAGGTGGAAAATTACCTCTTGAAATTATGTAAGGGAATAAAATGTAAGAAATTAAAATTGGGACGGTAAAATATATATATAAATCGGAACATGTAAATATTATCCGATTCTCGGTAAATAAATTTATAACGTAAAACGTATAATCTGAATTACTTTAACTTATTGAACGAATATGTAAAGTAAATTTTTAAGCCGATAATTCGGCACCTTAGCCATCTCCTGCACGAGACTTGTCACCGATAACAATGAATAAACAAGTAAATCAATAAATAAATAAAGATAAACGCAAAAAGAAATTTATAACGCGATTTAGATAATTACTATGGTTAGTACGTAAATAATCATGATTTTGGGGCGGGTTGTTACAACTATATTGAAATTGGTGATAACAATATATATAAATAGAAATACATTTTCAGAAACAACTAATGTTACAAACACAATTTTTCTAAACAGCTAATACAGACAAAAATTATAAACAGTCAATGCTAACAACTAACAACCAATAGTTATTTGTCAAATAGGCCTATATGTGAGTCTTCTAGCATATCATATAATTGTAGTATTAGGAGGTAACTTGGTAGTACTTAAATTAGCGCCGGAAAAAATCCGGGTTCGGGTAAATCCGGGTCGGACAAATTCGAACAATATCAAAATTCGGACGAGAAATTCATGTCCGGACCCGATTTTATTTCGGGTCGAACCGGCAATTCGGACGAAGCAAAAGTCGGGTTCGGACAATAGAAAAAAGAGAAAATTTATGTCCGAATATTCAGTCAATATAAAAATTCGGACGAAAAATCTATGTCTAGACCCGGTTTTTTCCGGGTCGGACAATTCGGGTACTTCGAGTCGGACGAAATTTTGTCAGCGCTAACTTAAATGAAGGCAGGCATGGGAGAGGGAAGGGGAACAAGGGAACGGATAATGTTTATTCCTACTGGAGACTGATTCCGATGATATGCGAGTCTTCTAGCATATAATGTGATTATGGTATTGGGAGGTAACTTGTATAACTTAAGATTCCAAAAATTTTATGTGAGTACACATATTGTCTAGAAATATATGATTCGAGAAATAATTTTTATGATTAAGGGCCTGTAAAATGTAGTTGTAAGTGGGGATAACGTACATATTTGCCAAAAATTATCGATACTTATCAAAATTTACTTGTACTTACTTTTTTTGGTGGCATAGTGTTACGTTATTCAAGAGGAAATTATTGAAGAGTTATAGGAAAAAAATAAATTTTAACTAACAACTATTTCCAATATAATCCTGTTAATGCGAGGTAAAGATCTTGCCCAGATGTATGCAATATTCTCCTCATGTATATATGCAATATCATGCATGTGAGTGAGTGTATGAAGAGACTGCTAAAGACACGTGAATCACCTTGTATATCATGTGATTGTAGCATTGGTAGGTAACTTGTATGATTTAAGATTCCAGAAATTTTCTACAAGAAATATACAATTCGAGAAATAATTTATCTGATTAAGGGCTTGTAAAATGTAGTTGTAAAAGTGGGCACAAGGTAAATATTTGCCAAAAATTATCACTTCTTATCAAAATGTATTCATACTAACTTTTTTCCCAAATTAAAATAGTGTTACTCAATTTTTGCTCATTTTTGCAAAAGTAAACTTTATTAATATTAAAACATTGTTGTTATTTTTCTTGTTGGAATACCTAGCTACTTGTGGTAGTTGTTGGAGGTGGAGAGTTGCATGTTCAACTTGAAAAAGATATTCCAAATTAGTGACCAGTGATAATTTGCAGATAATTTTCCAAAGATAGAATAGCAGTAATGGGTGGATAGAGAGTGACTCAAAAAATGGACTAAAAAACCACAACATAGGATTGGTTCCACAGTATATTTTCTTCCCTCTGTTATTAAAATGACCAAAAAAATAAAAATATGAAGATGGCAAACCAGTGATTAGGATACTGTAGGAAATCTGCTTGGACTTATGCAAACAAGCAGGCTGAAAGCACACTCCAAGTGCATATTTCACCACAAAATGAAAGAGGATAAATGTCTTTAATTAATATGCTTCTAGTCTTTCTTAAGGCCATGTTCTTTTGTACGGTTGGTAAGACGTGGAAATGGTGTTATGTGGTGAAATTGTGGAAAGTACCGTATGGTGTGGAATAATATGGTGAAATTTGTGGAAAGTATGGTTGATATGGTAGGTGATGAGAGAAAATGTGAAAAAGTAGAAGAGAAAAGTGAGGAGAATTTGGTAATGACTATGGTAAAGTGTGGTAGGATGTGGTAAAGTGTAAAAGAATATTGAGTGGTATGGTGAATTGTGATACCACACCGCAAGATACCGTATAAAAGAACATGGCCTAAATTAGTATAAAAAGTATGGTCATAAATTAATGTAAAAGTTATATTCATTTCTCGGGTTCGCTAGAATCATTCTCTTCATATATATTTGTGTATGGGAGAATTTTGTGTACATCTTGACTCTGTCAGGCCCTACATTAACGAGACTATTGTGGGACTAGTTTGTAATGTAAAAGTTATATCATGCATGCTTAAATTGTCAAAAAATATAATAATACATTAATTTGATTATTCGAGGGTTGTTATAACACCCATAAATCATTTGAAAACTAATTTTCAACCATATGCAAACTTATCACAATTTGAAAATTTGAGAATTTATTTTATAATTTAATTTAATTTTCTCTACGTCACATTGGAGGAGAATTATTTGCCTATGTGGCGCTTGTATTATAATAATCTCAAATTTTGATATATTAGATTATAATAGTCCAAATAATCATATATTGGCTTCTTGTATTCCAAACTTTTATATATTGGATTGTAATATTCCAAATTGTCATATATTGAATTATAGCAATCCAAAATATCTTTCAGCTTAGAACAACTCGGTGGAGATGCATTAAGGGGCCGTTTGGTAGGAATTGAGAATGGGAATGGGAATTCATAATGCTACTGAGAATGGAAATTCATAATGGGAATGGGAATAAAATGTTTTTATGAATTACCAACCTTCTTGTTTGTGATATGCAAATTGATATTGGGAATGGGATTAGGAATAAAAATACATTTACTAAGATGCCCTTTTTATTAATTTATGAATGTTTTAATAAATTCAAATCGATGAAAAGCCATAATTAACACACATTTACTTCTAGAAAGTCAATTACCATATAGAAAAAATAAAAAAATAAAGTTCATAAATATTTTTTAAAACATGAGGTTTATATTTTAAAAAAATTAGGATGAGTAATTAACATGCTAATTTTTTTCAAAAAAGTGAGGTTTTTTAAAAAAATTAGGGTGAGTAATATTGCTAAAAATATTTATAATAATAGGAAAGGAGAATCAAACGGCTACCCTAAACAATATTGCTAATCATAAAATGTTTTGGTTTATTTTTTTAAATTAGGAAAAATAATATTAAGGGTAATATTGTAATTAAAATAGACTAATGAATTCCCAAGATCAATTAAAATAAACGGCTACCCCAATGTTAAAGAATGTTGAGAAATATGATCAATTATAGTAATGCGTCGCGTAAAAGAACAGTGTCTAACTAGGCCTTGTTCTTTTACACTATAAACTACTTACAACTTATCCTTACAGACTTCACCAACTCTCATCCAATTCTATTTTTTTCACTTAAACCTACCTAAATTCTCATTGGGGAAAAAAAAAAAAGCACATTGCCTCCCCATTTCTTCAAAGAAATTCCAAGTATAAGTCCAAAAATTTGGCAGTTTACCATTTACCACTTTCCTCATCTTTATGATACATGGATTTCTGAATGACAAACTATGTGGAGGGTAGCTATATATCATGATTATTGTGATGTATGATTTTTTTTTTTTTTTTTTGGTAATGAAAAAGAATACCTAGAGAATTATCACTTTTTCTTTGAACAAAGAATAATGTTTGCTTTGTAATCATGTTGTATTACTTCATTCATAGGTTGAGCTGAACATGGCTTCTAAGTTTAGATAAAGCACAAAATCGCATAGGTGTCTCTTTTGCAAGGATCCGAACACAACAAAAAGAATTATGATAATCAACAAGCATAGAAAAATCAGGCAAATTGTGATAGTTCATTCGAGCAACAAGAGAATCGGACACGCGAACGTCATCCTGAACGATATCAGTGAATGAGCTAAAGATGCGTAGCCGGATCCATTCACATGAGCACGCATAATTCAACACAAGGCATTGGCCCTTTTTGGTATGTCGACGACCATTGTTTGCTTCCAACAATCGAACTTAGTGTTACATAGTTTGACACATTATAATCTACAACAAACCGCAGTATGATCCCACCAACTTGATGTCGAAGAGGATCTGAATGCAGGGAATCTTCTCTCCAAGTACAGGAGTGCGTAAAAAAGCTGATTCTGGTGTATTTTAGAAAACCCAAAACAAAACCATTCCAAAAATCATTTGGAAAATCCCGCTTGGAAGACCAAGAGGACGACAAACATAAAGACAAATTATAAATCAACACTTTCGACTAGAAATCGTCCGGAGCAAAGAACACTACCAGTAGTCAGCAATCATTTCTTGGAACAAATGACATCCATGGGTGCACAAGGAAACTGAATATAAGGAAATTGGTCATCAATTTAGAATCACAAAATCCTCACAAACAAACCCTGGCTTTGCTCATATAACTCTCACTTCCCTCTCAGTCCCAGGTGTCCCTGGGGGAGCATTTGCAGAATTGTACTCATGGGTGCACAAAGAAAAAATTATGTGCAGAAAAATACCTTGGTGAAGTGTATGCGTTCGCTTACGATTAATTAGTTTCTCTTATATGGCACCTGTCATTGCAAGGAAACATAGGCCATTAGTACTGTCATGTATGCTAGTGCGGTTAAAAATATCGGGTCCAAGTCAAATCAGGGTAGGTCAATTCAATCAATTCCAAAATCCAGATGAAAAAACGATGACCGTTACCTAGTTTTTTGGGTCGGACCAGGTTAGACAAACATATAATTGGGTCAAAATAGAGCTCAGGAGATAGAAATATAAGAAATTGTGTTTTGATTTTGAGGTCAATCGGTCAATGTTAAAACCCAAATGAAAAATCTTTAAGCATGCCCAGTTTTTTCCAGGTAGGACGAATTCAGATATTTGGATCGGACAAGTAAACTGTATACCCTAGGGGCTTTTGGCAGAGTAACCCACCAAATAAAGAATGTGCTGCAAGTATTTTATACCAATTTCTTCTAGCATTCATACACAATCATGAACCCATAGTCAAAATGGTTCATATTCACTCATCACTCGCCTCACTTTGACCTCTACCCCTCCTCTCTAATCATAAAGTTCAACTTCCAAGGATAAGTCTTATAAAGACTTAACAACCTAAACCAAAACCAATACTTTGAAATCCTACGCACACGAAGTATAGAGGGATCGGATGTAGAAGTTTTACCCTAAATTTTGCAATTTAAAAACCGGTTCCAATTAACCCAAGATTTAGACAAGTTCATGAAAAAGAACATAGGAGGGTTAATGGGGGATTTTACGTTAGTGCATTACAGTCTAAGTTGAAAAACATAACAAGCATATTTTTGTCTCAGGTCTCCTAAGAGAAGAATATGTTGGTGAGGACCTTGGGATTTCAAAAAAGTGGTGCAAATGAGCTAATAGCGGCCCTGTTCTTTTTTGCGGTTGGCAAACTGCGGTACCACAACATACCGCAGTTTGCCACAACTCACCATACTTTACCACAAATCATTAATTTTCTATCTCCTCACTTTTCTCCTCTACTTTTTACATTTTCTCTCCTCACCTACCACAATTCCACCACACCCACCACAATTTCACCACACCTCACCACACCATACCGCAAAATACCGCAGAAAAAAACAGGGGTTATGGGATCAATTCCCATCATGGTGGCCTTCCATGTTGGAGGTTATGGGATCAATTCCCATCATTTGCAAGTCTCCTTGTTCGGAGATGAGCAAGGCCATGAATTAAGCTTTCACATTTGGGCTTAAGTTTCCCCCTTCCCTTAGATCAAGGCTCAGTTTCGATGACCCAAACTTACCTTTGTTAAAAAAAATATAAAATAAAACAAAAAAAAACTTCAAAAAAGCTGACAAGGGTTGCATCTCATTCCCATATTAATCTAGACCTTTACCTTAGCATTCTGAAAGTGTAATAAAGATCCAACTCCTCACTTGTACAAGACGTTGAATTATCAGCAAGTTATCTTAAATCGACTACCATATCAAATTAAAATCCAAATACTTTAGCGGATCCTCATTTCCATTATTGTCTCAGACCAACTGGAAACTACATGAACGATCTCACACAAGATTCTATAATAGACACATGACAGACACAAGAACAATGACAAAGTACAGGTACGAGAATCAGTGAACTTACTGGTGAGCAGCCATTAGTTTTGAGTAGCAGTTGCAGGAGCTTGTCGAATTTCTTCATCATCTAACATCCTTTTTGGCTGAACAAGGAATTAAATTGGTCATCTAAATAAGAGAGGGAGTTTCTCCTCCACGGTTCACAAAATCATCTACGAATTAATATGAATGTGTTGTGTATGGAGACCCCAACCTTTTCAATACTTACATTCATCTCAAATTATCCATCCATTCAGGTAAGTAGTTAACTAATGGCCTGTAAAATTCAGTGGTAGGTGGAAGGTGTGGCAAATGTTACTTTTTGGTAAGTTTTCAAATTTATCGGTAAGTTTAGGTAAATTTTTGAAAAAGGGCTAATTTTCACGTGAATTATATTCCAAAAACTAAAATAATTAAGAAAAAAAATAGAAATTCAGGTTTTTTTTTTTTCTTTCTGGAACTATTGGAAAATTTGGAACTTGACATCATTTAGGAAGTTACTTATTTTCCAAGTTATACTTTATCCCATATATAGGGAACATGGGTGATGTTTTACTTTCATTTTGATTTAAGAATTTTAGTATTATTGTTGTTCAGCAGATTTCCCCTAATCTCTAGCATCAAATGGGCAGGAATCAATAGGCTTAGTGCCTCACCTATTTACTCTTCCTAAAACCTCAGTATCCACATGATAAAAATAGAGCCACTGAAGTTTTTTAACAAAACATACCTTTTCTTTCATGTTTCTTCTTTCCTTCTCATACATCAGTTCCCTCTTCTTTCGCAATAAAATCTGACATCTGCTGAAAGAAGTTATTGAGCAGGAAATGAATGTTAGACAGGGCACTTCATATGACACATTTCATGGTCTATATGAAACTAACCCCTTAGAGATAGAACATCTTAGGATACCTAAAAGAGCTTCATTTTAAAAAAAGATGGGGCACAAACTTCGGTTTTTGGTGGATCCTCTGTTCCTTTTTATACACATTATACCCCCCTCCCCCCAGCGGTCTCTAAATCATCAACCGTGTTATCTTTGCATTCACACTCTCACTTCAAGCACACCCATCCAAAAGAAAAGGAAAGAACCCCAGAAACAGATGAAGGCACCAACTGACACCAAAAAGAAGTAACCCTTTCTACTCAATAAGACTTACAGAAAATCGGCTTGCGATTTAAGACCACAAAATGTGACGCAACATATATGCCCATCAAGTTCAAGAATAGTGATGCAAAGTCATTGGATCGTCTTATAAGGAACTGATTATGTTATGTGACTTGTCATTTAAGAACTGCATTTTTCAGTGCACTGTTTTTATTTTGGTGGCGAAATGTTTTCAAGAAGAAGAAAAGGTTAGTCTACACGATGTAATGACCAATAAACATGAGTGCAAGAAGAGACTCACCTTTCGACAAGCAACCCTATTTTCGAACTCTTCATTCCACTTATTCCATGCATTTCTGACTTCATCCAACTGAGATTCCGGTATGCTTGCGTGGGCATGCAGAGTCTCAAGCCATTCCTTCCAAGGAGATTCACATGGATCCAAAAACTTAGACACTTGGGGCAGAAGTACACCGGTATAGAACTCATCGACTGCATTGTTAATTTCAACAGAATCGACCAAAACATGCATCTCAGGCCTCTTCTTGTTGCCAGGTACCCTTCTCAATTTAAAGTCATTCCCTCTCAATAATAGAACTTCTGATGGAGCAAGAGGCAGGACAATCCTTGAAAACTTGTTCAGCGACAACTTAAGGATGTCTCTAGGAAACACATCACGCTTAACGGCCACAGCAGTACCAACCATTTTGCGAATCTGCAAGATCACATGCTCGGAGTCACAGACAACTCAACTAAGATACAAATTCAACAGACAAATTAATTTGGACAAAAACAACTAGCAGATAAATGATGCATCCTACATCACCTATATCCTTGTGCTATCTGTTTTTCTTCATACCCAATGCATATCTTGATTTAAATTCTTGAAGCGTGAACTATTTGTATTCTTCTTAGCCAATAGTTTTTGCACAAAAATGCAAACTGAAGGCAAGAAGTTTCTACATAATCTTTTCGTGATACAAAGTTACACTTTCAGGATGTCATCTTCGTTCAGATATTGAATGCTCATGAAAAGCTATTCAGCCTAATACAGAGAGCTCCAGAGGGCAGACTACACGTAGACTTCAAACCCCTGGCCTTCCAGGCAGAAAATAAAATTTCCTTATCTTACAGTCCAAAAAATTTAAACATAGTGCAAACACGAACTTACCTGATGTAGCATGAAGGATTCTCCGCATATAGAGAGCTCCACAAAGCCCGTGCCAAGCGACAAATCCAATTTGCCACAAGAACACTGAAGTATCTTTCTCCAGTGAGCAGCACTAAGCCTATCTGCTTCATCACGTTCATGAAGCCATCTGGCATGTATAGGTATCACAGAAGTCCCATTTCCAGGCTCATTATCAAGCCCATCTTCATAAGGTACAAGATTATCAGAATTGGAATAATCAGAAGAATTATCGATAACTTCTTCATCACTCATTGCATCTGTCTCATCATGTGAAACACGATCACCATTAACTTCCTCAGTCTCCACTGACAACATCTTGTTAGATAATTTGTCTCTTCTATTTGCATGACCTCTGAGAGGTTTTCTCCGATACTTTGATCTTGCTGTGTAGTTGTGAAAGGGGTGCTCTCCCTGATTTATATATTTAAACAAATGAAATAATCAGACAGATATGCTAATTTCACTGAAGCCATCCTACATGCAAAGCGAGGTAGCTATCATACCACTAAAGATAGAGTAAAATCTAATACATAGTAGCAGCATGCCTAACAAAAATTAACAAGTTGCACAGACATATTTTGATTAGCTATGAAGATTTATGCGTACTTATAGCAGTTTGGAGAGGAGGGGGGTCACTACAGATCAGCTACATGCAAGCTCTGTGCTTTTCAGAAAAAATTACACCCAAAATGAACTCCCTCCCCTCTTTAAAGGCTCCAAACGTCACAGGCAGTGCACTTTCTTAGACATAGTATCTGAATACGCACCAACAAGAGCATGGCAATCCACAAACATATGCATCATAGCATGTATTTCACACTACAAACTGAAGCATAGAGGCGAGAGATAAGGGATCGGAGATAGGTACCTCAAAGGTGTTGAGAATGCCATTGAAATCAGATATATGATGATCAATTTCAGCAGGGCTGGAATTCTTTGTTATTCCAATAATTTCGGCTGGAAGGATATAAGAATAATTTCGAACATGACACTCTCTTCGGGGATCAAAGCTCCTGGATATGATGAAATCAAATTGAGAAAAACAAATCCACATGCAAAAACTCAACTAGAAGGATCAGTACTTAACTTGACATGTAAACTAATGCATAATTTCAGGCCAGACCCACCACACACAAAAAATAATTCTGACTGGCACAGTACCATGTTAGCTAGAGAGCCAACATATAACCCCCCCCCCCAACAGCCACACACAAAAAGCATACAGTTCTAGCCGCAAACTTTTAAGGTTACTATTAAAGGGATAAGGAAGCACAACCGGAAAGGTTTGAAGGTTACTAGAAAAGGGATAAGAAGAAAAAATGGAAATAGATCGGAACAAATAAAAACAGATGTTAGATGCTTGAAGTTAGCTGGTAGCTCTACAATCAGAGAATTGGGAAGTCATAGCATTACCTTTGGGAAGGTAAAATGCTGAAAACTCTAATATCATCTGGAAGATGAGAGTTAACGATGTTTGCAAGGACAATACCATTAGGATCGCCCATCCATGCATACTCGGGAATTTCCAATTTCAAAGATATGGTAGTCGCCAGTGAGTGAACCTAACATAAAGATAAATTATTTACTTCAATCTCGACATGTCTCATATTATTCATCAGAACTACAAACTGGGAAAATGAAATTTCAAAACCAAATGATGAAGAAAAAAAAGTAACGGAAGCTGACTCCTTTGTCAGTGCGACTGCTCCTAGCCCAAGCAATCTTGTGCAAGTTTCCATAATTTGTTTCATTGATCCCACCCACATTGTATAAGGCATGTTCCAGGGCTTCTTCAATAGCTATGAAACAACATTACACAAGTTCAGGCAAGGAAAGATAATACTTGTAACACAAACTAAGATGATTAATATTTCACAATGATAATGTAAACCAAACTTTATCAAACATTGTGACCCTAAACTAAGATGATTAATATCCCATTCCCACGCACATTGTAGAATGATTAAAATAATCTAACACTAACTGAAACACCCAACAGTATGCAGTATGAATGGTTGAAACCTTCAATCAATGGTGCATAACTCTAGTCCAAATTGAAGTATGCAGCTCTTATTCAACAAAGTCTACACCAATCATCGTTAATGGTGGAAATAAACCTAAAAGATCGGGGGAATTGAATCGGACTTACTGCGAATGTTTTCCTCTCGTTGCTTCTGCAACCCTGAACGCAGAAAAACGAAACGAAGTTAACCCTAGAAAAACGAAGTAAACAAACCCGAAGGAAGAACAATGGCGGAGAGAGAGAAAAGGACCTCTGTAGTTGGTACCAACATAGCCGACGCGCATAACCACTTTCTTCTTCCGAAATGCCTCCCATTTGAGCCCCGATGAAGAAGAAGAAGAAGAAGAAGAAGATGATGATGATGATGATGATGATGATGGTGAATCAGTAGGGTTTTCAGAATCGGAAAGAGGAATAGTAGCAGAAGAGCGACATGAAATTAGGTAATGCTTGGAGAATCTCCAGGAGGTAGTAGTACTACTGTGGTTGTTGTTGTGATAGTAGTAGTTGTAGTATGAGGAAGAAGGTCTGCGATTCAAGTTCCGCCATGGCCATGGAGTAACCAATGAGAGCCGGATAGAGTTGGCCGCCATTTCTGAGGTTACTTGGCTTCTTCCCTCGCCGTTTTCGGTTGTAAACCATACTCCCTCTGTTTTTATTTTTCTATATTCTAGTCAAAATAAAAATGACATTCAATATTTCAATTTTTCATTATAGTAAAAAAATGTCATTAATTTTTTAAAAAACTGTCAAAAATCAAAAATGTCACCATTTACCTTTTATAGATTTTTTTACTTTTTTACAAGGTTGAGTGGTATTTTTTACTTTTTTAGAAAGTTAAGTGACATTGTAATAATAACGGGAAGAGTATTCATTATAAGAGTCCACATAAATTCGTCAGTATTAGTATTATCGTAGAATTCATCGATATTCTAAAACTTTAACAACTTTCTACCAATATTCATCCCATTAAAAAAACTGACATATTCTAATGTACATGATGAACCTAGATAAGTCTTCTGCAATATAGGGTATAGTTTGCTCCTTAGCAACATAGTGATACCTAAATTTGAGAAGATGATCTCTAGACTAGGATTTGGCAAAATTTCATAGTGGAGTATTATTAGAAAGGGTTATTAGGTTCTAAAATCCTCAACTTTAAGGTTGTTTATCACAATATGCTGAATTTTATATTTGATTCATAATAGCCCAAGCATTAGGTGGTATTCGTCACTGGCCCAAGATCGCATTATACATCATTTAAACTTAGGTTTTTTGTGATATGGCGATGTTTTTAGGAGTGATATATTAATATGTATAATTGAAGTGTGCCCAAATCTAAAGCCACAATCGGCTCATCACAAAAAACTGAGTTTAATTAATGTTAATTCGGTCTTGAGATACTGACAAATACAACCCATAAAGGTGAGGCTCTTACGAATTAAATATAAGGTTCGAGACATTGTGATAAACCTTCAAAGTTGGGGATTTCAGGACATAATAATCCTGTTAGGAACATAGAAGCAATAATGAGTAATAGTTAAATCAATTCTACAATACTTTCTCCATAAAACATAGAATGGGCACACACACTTACATTTTGCAAAGGGTTTGGCAGGTAAATCATCAAATGCTTGATTGATCTTTCTAGGGTGCACAGGGCATTGATGAAAGGCCCAACATGAGTAAAATGTGACATTTTTGTCCAGAATTTTAAGATCCACATCCATATGTGGATTAAGACTCAAAATTGTTCCAATTTTCACTCTGAAAGCTCAGAACTAGGATCATACTCCCGAGAATATCAAGTTCATGTACTCCCAGTTTATAATTTTATCAGCATACATGTATCCTTTTATGCTATTACTCCGACTCTTCATTTCCCCAGCCATATCTGTGTCGAACCCTTGGTACCCGGAAAATAGTACAACACTCAACACTTCAAATTATAATGAAAATATACAAAATTTCTTAAACATGGTCGAGTCCGACACTCGTATCCGTGTCCGATATGGACACACACGTGTACCCGAGTCCGAGTAACATAGCTTTTATGAGCACACATGCTTTATCGGCATTCTGTCTCCCTTTACGATTCTCCATGGTCGCCCTTGCATGTTGAATCAGAGTACATTTGAACTTTTTGCAGAAAATACTTGTGATGGGTCATCTGGAAAATAATTTGCCTCAGTTAAGATAACAAGCAGATGAAGGATCTTGGACACAGGTGCAGAAGTCATTCTCATCTTTGGGGAAAGATGCAGGTGGGCAGTAGCGGATTATCTGAAATAACTATACATCAAGAGTGAGATATCAATTAGCTAAATGCACAATACGAAAATTTTCCCATGAGAACTTTCCTGGGGAAAAGTTTCCCTATGGTTTTTGCCAAACACTCGTAAGATCCGTTTGGACCTAGGAAAACAGCATAGAAAAAAATAATTTGGAAAATGAGAATGTTTCCTTTGTTTGGACTGAAGAAAAATGAATGGAAAAAAAAAATAGTTGGAAAACTGCATGGAAAATTTGAGGTAAGAAAGAATAAAAAATTTCCCCTTCAGAAATGAGAGGAAAGTTGGGAGAAAATTTTTGGATTAACCTTTCTCTCCATCATCTCTTGTGGCTCCCTTCTCTCTCTCTCTCTCTCTCTCTCTCTCTCTCTCTCTAGCTCTTTTTCTCTCTAGCTTTTCTCTCTCTCTCCCCCCCCCCCTCCCTCCCTCCAAATCACATCATATAATCTAGAAAAATGAAGTTGGACATTTACAAGTTTTCATGCAAATTTTATTTTCCATACATTTTTCCTCGAACCAAACAAGGAAAAGAAAGTTGATTGGAAACCAATTTTTTTCCTTCAAAATTTTACTTAAACCAAGCAAGAGAGAGAAATGTACTGTACCCCAAAAAAAATTTCCTCCTAATTTTTTTTTCCACAAGATTTGTTTTCCATCTTGTTTTCCTAGGTCCAAACAGGCCCGTAATGTTTAGTCAGATTTGGTTCTTTCAGCTTCAGATTGCACTCATGCTAAGCATTGGTTTCTCAAACAACAGGATCATGACATAGAATGCACATTGATCAGATGAATTTTCAGGTTACTCGTCAGGGCTTGGGTTGGAACAGTACAGTGTCGCAATTCAGGTGATCAAACGAAGATCACATACACAAGTCTGCAAAAGAGTAGTAGAAACAAACAGCGACAAACCTTGCCAATGTCTATGCGAGCAGGAGCCTCGTAACGAGCAACTTTAACAGCCAAAAACTGATTGTATCTTGCTCCAGAAAGCGGTTCAATTTTAAGGCTAAAAACAAACTAACCAGAATCAACCTCATATCGTATATTTATTTAAAGAAACAAATGGTCAATGTGTGTAAGAAGCAGAAAGAAGCTGGTTGGTAACAACATATGAAAGTACTCACCGGAAGCATTCGGAGTAAAGGACAGCAATTTGATGTACCCCCCTTTGGCACCACCATTTGCTAAACCAGGTATCTAGCAAAATCGGGCTTTTACTGGGTTCAGTGTAACTTTCTCTCTTGCCTGGAAATGGTCATTTCTGCCGGGTATAGTCTAAGGTAAAATCATTTTTACAGAGTTCATACATGCTATTTGAAAGAGAATGCAACCATGTTTTTCCGAGCATAGCACTGATGTTGCCAGATCCCTTGCAGAATCAATTGAAATTACACAAATCGCAAATGTCTTTGAAATGACATCTTACTTCCGCGCCACACATTTTGTCTCATCCTTGCTACGAATTGTCGACTCCACTGAACTTCCTTCAGGACCCCTGAAATAGACCCACACACATCATCAATTCAGAGGAAAATAAAGCATAAGATTCCATAAATAGAATTTGGAATTATTATATCAGAGGAAAGAACCATCAACCAGCTATTACTGATTCAAAAAAAAAGGGAAACATACGGTGATGTGGGATAAATACTTCACCGATAGTGAACTCCGAGTTCCAGAATGCCTTCAAAAGAGGACATAAATACTTCACTGATAGTTCAAGAATGTTCGCAAAATAACAAACTGAACCCAACAGACAATTGTATGAAACGTGCAACTCGACAAAATATGAAGGAAGCAGGTCCTACCCGCAGGCTATTTAATTTTTTAGGCTCCAGAAAAGGAGTGAATAGATCAGAGTAGAAACCATTTTTCTTAACATAGGCCCATATCTGCAAGCGAAGAAACAGAAGCAATGAGGCATGGCATAGAACCATTATTTGTACGAGACCACCTTTCTCTCTAATAACAATTTCAATATTATACTAGAATACCAGACAAGCAGTAAACTCCTTAACCTGCAAGGAGGAGGAAGGATGGAACAAATTGAACTTACAACGTACAATTACGGAAAAGGCATGCAAAAGGCCAAAAGCATATTGGATATCCCAATTCAAAGAATGCAACATTCACCATCTAAGAAGCATAGACATGGATATGCCACAACACCAACACGCAGATGCGTGAATTTCGAAAATTTTAGGATATGACAAGTATGGTGGACACTGTAGGACAAAAACATATTTCTTCAATTCTTGAAGTGTTTATGACTTCATGTTTAGTTAGTCTTCGTCATTTTTTCATTGTATGTGCATTATACTAACACCAATAGCAGAAGTCTATTCCTTTAAGCTATCTCTATGTTGGGCATGTGTTTGAGTCCAAAGAGTGTTTCAAAGTGTCGGCGTGACCATAACATTCCTGAAGCAAAATTGATATGTTTTAAGGTGACAACTTACAGAAAGTTTATGTTCATATACGTACCATCTACTTACCATGAATTACCAGTAATCGCCACACGTACATAAACCATCTTGAAAATGGTGGAATCTGTTTCTGTCACGAACAACAATTTTCCTTTCTGTAGCTTTAGACATGAACTTCATAAAAGTATGACAGTCACCACATATTCGAAGGTTCTTCATGATCAAGATTGGACACCCTGCGGGCGTGCTCAGAATGCCAACGGCAAGCGCAAGTTTCTCACTGTGGTAAAGCAGCTGGTTCTGCTTTTGCTCCTCCTCGACATCATGAAGAGCAAAATCTGTGTCAGGTACGTAGCCAGTCATCTTTAATAGCCCATAATAATCCTTCAATAATCTGTCAACATCTTCTGTAAAGCCGTGTGTGGTATCGGCTGTGTGGAAAGTGTAGAGCTTGTTTCTGATGTACATCCAGCTTATGCCGGGCTCTTTAGGTACTCCCTGAGCTTTTAGGGCCTGTAAAATTCAGCTGTTGTCAGTGGGAGGAGATAAATATTTGGCTAGAAGTTATCAAAACTATCATGATTTACGTTTACCATTGTATAATTTGTCGGTATATGAATGATATGGTAGAAGTTAAGCTTTGTAAACTTTATGTAAACAAAGGTAAGTTTTGGTAAGCACTAGGAAAAGTGTTACTTTTGAATAAAGTAGCATTTTTTTGGGGGCGGTACGTTTTGGTAACTTTTGGCAAATATTTCCCTCCACCGACTTACAGTTTGCACGCTGTTACTTATTTAAAAGTAATACTCTTCCCAATACTTACCAAAACTCACATATTTACCAAAAGTTACAAAAAAACTCAACTTTTACCAAACCATCCATTTACCAACGAATTTTATTGGCTTACTGTACCTCTCGCATTTCCTCTGCTTTGTCCCACCTGTTGTGAGAAGCATACAGATTCGACAACAGCACATAAGTCCCTGGCTTACATGCATCCATCTGTATGAGCCTTTCGGAGACTCTCTCTGCCAGTTCAATGTTTCGGTGGATCCTACAAGCACCAAGAAGGGCTTCCCAAATCACAGAATCAGGTTGAAAAGGCATGCTTTCCACGAGTGCCTCAGCCTCAGAAAGCTGACCAGCCCGGCCAAGAAGATCGACCATGCAAGTGTAATGGTATATCAGGGGCTTGACTCCGTATATTTGAGACATAGAGTCGAAATATGTTCTAGCCTCAGGTAGTAAACCCGATCGACTACATGCACACAAGATACCCAGGAAGCTCATTTCATCGGGGGATACCCCTTCAGCCTCCATGAGGTTGAAAATTTCAACCGCTTTTTTGCTGAGTCCGTTGTGCGCACAGCCAGCCAAGACTGCGTTCCACGTGACTATGTCCCTCTCGACCATGCGTTCGAAGACGGAAAACCCGTCCAGGGTCCCGAATTTGAAGTACATTGTTATCAAAGCGTTGTCAACGAACAAACATGAATCGAACCCAAGTTTGTGCACCAACGCGTGCATCTGCTCTCCAAGTTTCAAAGCACCAGAGCTCCCGCATGCACTGAGGATACTAGTGACAGTTAATTCGTTAGGTCTCAACCCTCTCGCTAGCATGTCACCGAATAGCTGCAGGGCAACATCGACATGCCCAGCCTGAACATAAGCTGACAATATCGCAGTCCACGAGACGACATCACGCTCAGGCATTTTCTCAAAGGCCTCGCGCGCTTTCTCCAGCATGAAGTTTTGGGAAAATCCAGTAATCAGGGAATTCCACGACACAGTGTCCTTAATTCCCATTGTGCTAAATACTTGAGAAACATCCTCCACATTGCTGCATTTCCCATACATAGAGATCAAAGCATTGCCAACAAATGGATTGTATTGGCAGCGCCGTTTGATTGCGAGGGCGTGAATCTGTCTCCCCTTTTCGATAGCCCCGAGGCTAGCACAGGCAAACAGACAGCTCGTGAAACACGAATGAGTGGGATAGCTCCCAAGCCGAAGAAGCTCGGTCAAAAGCTGTAAAGCTTCTTCGCACCGTCCATTGTGTGCAAGTCCAGATATCATGGCTGCCCAAGAAGCCGAGTTTCTGACTGGCATTTGCACAAATACTTCCTTGGCCTTATCGAGCATTCCGTGTTTACAATACCCAGCAATCATGGCATTCCAAGTAACTACATTCGGATTCCGAATCTCTCTGAACAAAAGCTCGGCCTCCTGGATTCTGCCGTTCTGAGCATACGCAGTCATCATGGCTGTCTTGGACGAAACAGTCTGCTCTGGAATCCTCTCATACAGTGCAATTGCATCATTCAATCTTCCACCTGCAGAGAACGCGATGATCATCGTTGTCCATGAGTATTCATTCCTTTCCCGCATCCCACCGAAGAAATCCATGGCCAAATCCAGCCTCCCGCTTTTCGTGTAGGCATTCAGAATCGCGGTCCCAACTACCACGTCGCTCTCCCACCCGGTTTTGACAGCAACGCTACGTAAACTACCCACTAAACACAAAACCCTCAACCCTATCACAGCCGATAAAGCAACAACAAAAATGGGTTGGTCAGGGATCCCACCACTATGATGCATCCTAGCAAACACATTCCAACCCTCCAAAAACCTATGAATTTGGACGTAACCCGATATCATAATCATCCACGAAACCGAACTCCGCTCAGGCATTCGCTCGAAAAGCTCCCTCGCCTCCACCATCATACACCCATGACAATACCCAGTAATCATAGAGTTCCAAGATGCAATGTTTCTCTCAGGCATTTCATCGAACAGCTCTCGGGCACTCCCCAAATCCCCATTTTGAACATAGGCACTTATCATAGCATTCCAGGATATTACATTTCTCTCCGGCATCGAATCGAACACACTCCTAGCCTCCATCTGTCCCTCTCTAGCATACCTTGTCAGCATCATCGTCCATGTCTTCACATTTCCTGCAACTAAGACATCAGAAGTCTCCCTATTATCATCAATCCTTCTTTGAGGCATTTCATCGAACACCTGGTGTGCTTCATAGTATTGCCCATGTTCCTCAGCCACCCCATAACTTCTGTTGCGCCGGAGAGTGTAGGTCGCCGGAAAACGCTGCGTGGCCGCCAGAATCCGGTGAGCTGAGAATCTACGCGCCGCTAGTTCTGCGCGCGTCAAAAATTGTCGAGGATTCATACGAATTATTAAAAAAAAAAATTCAACTATCAAGCATGTTTGAGTATCTGCAGACCAGAAATTATCAATAATAACATGTTGAATTCATGCACCCAGAATGTGTTCGGAACAAAGATTCAAAACGTAAGATTTTAGGAAAATGGCGAATCACTAATTCACTATGAAGTAATAGTAGTATGGTTAAAGTGAAAGGCATGGGTTTTATTTGGGTTTAGGGAAACTTGGGCTGTGGGTTATGGATCAAAAATATTTGAGAGTCGGACCAAAATCAGGCCTTGTTGCACATTTATTGGAGAATGTTAAAATGATGGGTAAATTAAGTTGGGTAATTTTTTATTTAAATTTGTCAAAATTTAATAAAATTTACTAAAGTTAAAAAATAAAAAAATTAATTTTGATGTATTATGGTAAATTTGACAAAAGTTATCAAAGTTTACAATAAATTATCAAAAGTTACCTAAATTTAATTATAATAAGGTCAATAAAAAAAGCTGGCAAATTTTTATCCGATTCGAAATACTCGAATTGTTCGACATGGAAAAAAATTTGGGTCTGGATACAGACTTTTCGTCTGAATTTTGATATTGACCGAATATTCGGACATATAATTTCTCTTTTTCTATTGTCCGAACCCGATTTACCAATCTGACCAGAAATACAATCAGGTCTGGACATTAATTTCTTCCTAATTTTGACATTGACCGAATTTGTCTGACCTGAATTTACTTGAACTCGAATTTTTGTCAGCGCTAAATTGATAAGTATCTTGGGGTAGATATAAGGGTGTCAAAGCAAAGGAAAAACTTATAGCATTTGTCAACCACAACCACCGCAGTGAGACTACATGCAGCGGTTGCTTCCTCCCCTTGGACCATGTGTCAAGTTCCTACATTTTGCTATAGTGATGAACGAAGCGAGGGGGCACGTCAAAGTAAAACAATCCAGCCTTCTTAAACTTGGACGCTTCTTTCCCTTTTTTTAAATTTTTTTTATCTTTCAAATCTTGTCCTTTTAGTACATTTATGAGATTAAAAATTAAAGTTGAACCGTTAATTTTATATTTTTGAATTGTTCATATTTTATATTTTTGTATCTTTTATTAATATTTTTTTAATAATTTATGAGATTAAAAATTAAAGAGGTTCTCAACTCCTGTGATCATCAGTCCCTAGAGTATGGAGATGGAAATTGTGGATGCGATGGAGGGTGTGAAATTGACTGAAGATGAAGAATTGGTGGTGGATATTGATGAAGGAGAAGATATGGAGAAGGCGGAACTCTTTGCTCATAGCCTTCTAGGGCGTCTCAACACCAAAAATACGTTCAACATTGGCGCCATGAAGTCTACGTTCCGTAATATTTGGAAGCCGGCAAAAGGTATGGTTATTAAAGAATTAGACAAAGATCTTTTTCTCTTCCAATTTTTCTCAAAGGCAGACATGAGTATGGTGAAAATGGAAGTCCCATGGTCGTTTGACGGACATATACTTCTGTTGAAGGAACTCTCAGGTACGGAAAAATATTCGGAAGTAGTCTTTGATAAGGCTAGATTTTGGGTCAAGGTGTATGATGTTCCTGGGCTAAAACAGACTAGGACCTTTGCTGAAAGCATAGCCAAAGCAATGGGAAATTTTGTTTGCGTTGATGAAGAGAACTTGATTGGCATTGATAAATTGTTAAACTTTTGTGTCAACTATGAAAAGTTAGGAGGGCATCACAAATCTCAACTCATCCTTGACACTTTAAATGAGGCTCTCGGACCACTTACCCATCCAGCTCAATCTGAATATTGTGACTCGAGGCACTCGCCCCGGTGGCAAACGTTATTGTGTTGAGAACATGTGGGCAACAAACGAGTCCTGTGAGTCCCTCATTACAAATGCTTGGAACACGGCTACTTTGGGTAATACCTGTTCGGATTGTGTTGTCCGGCTGGAGAGGTGCAAGTCTGCATTGATGGAATGGGCAGCCAATAATTTCGGTAACGTCCAGCGAGCTATTAAAAAGACACAAGCTGCACTGAGAAGTGCCGATAATGCGCAGGATCGAAAAGCTTTGCATACCAAGTTGAAGGAGCTCGAAAATCAAGAAGAAATGATGTGGTGGCAAAGAGCGAAGAAGGATTTTCTAGCATACGGAGATAAGAACTCTAAGTGGTTCCTCCGGAAAGCATCTTCCCGCAGGAAGGTGAACACCATTGTCGAATTGAAAGATGACAGTGGAAGCACATTTATGACCCCTGAAGAGTTCGAGAAGATGTTCCTTGACTATTATAGCAAGCTGTTTGCATCTGAAGGAGCACATTATGTGGATGACATACTGCAAAAGGTCACACCAAAGGTAACGGAAGCTATGAATCAAGCCCTGATGGCGCCATATACTAGGGATGAAGTGAAGTCGGCAGTTTTCCAAATGCATCTGGGTAAGTCTCCTGGCCTTGACGGTTTCAATCCTTATCTCTATCAACGGTTTTGGCACGTTATTGGACAGGATGTCTCCTTAGCGGTGCTAGACATTTTGAAGGGCGGTGTCTTTCCGGAGGGGTTAAATTATACCCTGATTGCGCTTATCCCAAAAACAAAAAATCCAAACACTGTGATGGATTTTCGCCCCATAAGCCTTGCAAATGTTTTGGTCAAGATTGCCACGAAAACCATTGCTAACCATCTCAAAACTCATCTCCCGGACATCATCTCTGAGGTTCAAAGTGGCTTCGTGAAAGGCCGACTTATAAGTGACAACATCCTGATTGCATATGAGCTCTTCCACCATATTCACTGTCACTCAGGCGCGAATGGATATATGTCAATAAACTGGATATGAAGAAGGCGTTTGACAGGGTTGAGTGGAGTTTTCTGAGATGCATATTGATTAAGTTGGGATTTAATGAACAGTGGGTGACGACAGTTATGCGCTTTGTGGAGTCGCCTACTTTCTCGTTCTTGATCAACGGGGTACCGAGGGGTCATCTCACTCCTACACGAGGCCTTCGCCAAGGTGATCCTCTCTCGCCTTTTTTATTTGCTATTATTACTGAGGGCCTGTCTGCTCTATTACAGAACGCGACCCAAAATGGCTCTATTCAGGGTATACAAATTTGTCGAGATGCTCCGGTCATTTCTCACCTTTTATTTGCCGATGATACCATTCTCTTCTGTTGGGCTAGTGAGGACCAAGCACATCGGATTAAACAGCTCCTCCATATGTATGAGATGGCTTC
Source organism: Portulaca oleracea (assembly GCA_029582165.1). NCBI lineage: Eukaryota > Viridiplantae > Streptophyta > Magnoliopsida > Caryophyllales > Portulacaceae > Portulaca > Portulaca oleracea. The sequence continues at coordinate 8,859,151 of CM055871.1, forward strand.
GGGTCAATAGGTAAACTATAACAAGACCGATGTTGTTTTTCACAGGCATGCTAACCAATCCTACAGGGAGGAAAATTAAAGCGATTCTGGACATCAGGGAGGTCTTATCTCATGATAAATATTTGGGGCTCCCTACTAGAGTGGGAAGATCCATATATAAAGATCTCCTTTGTGTCAAAGATATGGTGATAAAAAGATTGACAAGCCGGGACGACCGCTTTTTGTCTTGGGCGGGGCGTGAAGTGATCATTAAAGCTGTTGCGCAAGCCATGCCGGTTTACGCTATGAGTACCTTCAAGCTCCCATCTAGCCTCTGTAACGACATCGTGCGAGCAATCTCTAAATATTGGTGGGGAGCTAAGCAGAACGAGCGGGAGATGTAGTGGATTAGTATGAAACATTTGTGTATGAGCAAACATTTGGGTGGTATGGGCTTTAGAAATATGGAGGACTTTAATTTGGCTTTACTGGCTAAGCAAGTGTGGCGCTTGTGGAGAAATCCTACAACTCTTGTGGCTAGGCTTCTCAAGGCAAAGTACTATCCGACAGGAGAAATTTTTTCGGCAAACATTGGTCATCGCCCGAGTTATACTTGGCATACCCTATGTGAGGCGCGCAATTTGGCTCAATCCCGAGCCCGCTGGTTCATTGGAAATGGAGATAAATGGATAGATAGGGAACCTTCCTTCAAGGTTATAACTCCTAGCATCGGTGATAGTTCCCTCACTTCAGTCAAGGACTTGATTGACACTGATAATGGCTGTTGGAATACTCAAATCCTGAACCAACTCTTCCTCCCTTGCGACGTTGAAGCAATTATATCCATTCCGCTCAATTGCACTTGGCCTGAGGATCGGGTGGCTTGGAATGACACCAAAGACGGAGAATATAGCGTAAAATCGGGGTATCAAAATATTCTCAAAGCAAGGCTTGCACTGGAAGCATCCTCAAGCAACAATAACTCGAGTAAGAACCTGTGGGGTAAACTCTGGAAGCTATCTATTCCCCCTCGTATCCGATCTTTTGGTTGGAGACTTTGTCGAGGTATCCTTCCATCAGCGGGGGCTATCCAGGGGAGAATTAAACAAGCTGAAGGGAGATGCCAGGCTTGTGGCTTCGAAGAAGAAACGAACTGCCATAGTATTCTTCATTGCCAAACACCGGGATTTGGAAATTAAACTTCGACGCGGGCAAGCTGGGTGACTGGGGTCGGGGCTGGGGCTTTGTTATTCGAGACCATGAAGGGGCAGTGGTCGCAGCGGGGGTAAAGCAACAGCAAGGGTTCTCATCTGTTGAGTTGGAAGAAGCCGGGGCTTGTCTTTTTGGCATGCTTACAGCATGGGAGGCGGGTTTTCGATCTCTGACTGTGGAAGGAGATTGTCTTTCTCTTATGAACAAGTTGAAAACCGAGTTCAAAGCAAACAACATGATTGGCATGGTGATTGAAGATATCTTTAAATTAGTTACGCATTTCTCTTTTGTTTCATGGAGTCACATCCTTCGAGTGGGGAATCGAGTTGCACACTCCCTTGCTCACCTACAACCCTATGATTCAGCTACCCGAATTTGGTTGGAGGAGGGCCCTGAGGCATCATTGGCCTTGGCCCGAGATGATATGTATCGTTTTTACGCTTAATGAATAAAAAGTCGCTCGTTGGGCACGTTTATTCCTCAAAATAAATAAATAAAGTTGAACTAATTTATTTATAATATATAGAATGTATAAATAATTATTTTACAATGAAAAAGTTGGAATGATCGAGTTTCTGCTGTATGTCATGGAATTTTCCGGAACCATCTAGAATGTCCTTAAATATTCTAGAAACATCTGAAATACTCCATATTTTTCATTAGGTCTCTAAAATTCCCTAGAATTTTCTAAAATACTCATGAATATCCTAGAATATTATAGAGTATTCTACACTCATATAGATTGTTAGATACTTGGATAGAAAAATCTAGAGACACAATATGGACCGTTGGATAAAATCAATATTCACAGTCCATTAAGGAGGTGAAAGTGTATAAATACCCCCTTGGGATCTCATTTGTATCTATCCAACAATTGGAAACAATACTCAAATCATTCTCCCAAACACATTCTTGTGTCTCTTCTTTGTCTTCAAAACTTTTTTTAGTCTCTCATAGTCTAAGTTAAGCTTGTGAAAGACTTACTTTAGAATATAAAATCGGGTTAAAGTTTGTGAGTATTGTACAAATTAAAGTCAACCTGTAACATGTAGTAGATAAGTAAAATGAAATTCCAAGATATTGGAACGATTGATAATTTGGAATTAGTGGATCCTGCAATTTATTAGGTGCACCTGGAGCATGTGTTCTAGGTACTATGATTGTTCACCCATATGCAAAAATCCTTATCATAGTTGTAAACTGGAAATTTCATAGGTTCCAACTTTCAATGTATAAATATATAATCCCCAATTCTTACAAAATTGAAAATACTACCATGGAATATCCAGAATCTTTCCAACAAGAGTCGGCTAAAAGGCAACTAAAGAGCAAATAAACATCATGACATAGCATTGTCACAAAATGGAGTGTTTGGATAAAACTGTCACTAAACTTTGCAAAAATTGCAAATTTGTCACTCGAAAAAAATATGACATGAGAATACCATTAATCTTTGTTAATAGTGAAAAAAAAATGTCACTTAACTTATATTTTACCTGCTACAACCGATAAACTGCAAATAGGGGTGTTTAATTTGATAACATACCCTAATTAAAAATTTCACCCACCCAAATTAATTAACCCCCTCCCACTTAATTTTTTACTGCATATATTTACTGCCCCCTTCCCCCTGAATGTTCATCTTCTTCTTCATCTTTCTTCTTCCTCCACCACTTCTTCACTCTGTGAAAACCTCCGCCCTAACAGAGCTCTATCCACCACTTCATCTTCTTCAATTCTGGACCAAAAATTGGGGCTTTCATCTTTATTTCTGACACCAAAAACCATAATTTCAATCTACAATGGCATAATCTAATTCATCTGTTGCAAACAAATCTACTTGGGCATGTTCTGATTGTGCATGTCAAAAGACTGTGCTTTTTTACTATGAATGTGGGAAAATTTGAATTGGGTCGAGTAATGTGTTATATATAATTGACCCACATAAAAAAACAAACCCCCTTGTTAGTAATCTCAAGTTCTCCTGCTAAATTTAGGAACTAAACCTTAAGAAAATGGGGGAATCATATTGTTTCATCAGCAACAAAAAATAATATTATGATCTATGATCCACAAATTCAGGGTTTTGTGGAAAATCAAAACAAACCCACAAATTTCAAACCTAATTGCAACAAAATTGTCAATTTTACATCCAAACATGGACATCCAAAGATCCAAAAATCACAAATTCCGTTACACTAACAAGACATTCAACTCCATGCATGCAAGACCCAATCTTTCAACAATTATCACACACACTCATGTTCAAATGTGCAGAAATTTTGATTGGTGATGATGGATGGTGCTTAATTCTGTCAACTAGATCTTGGTTGTTCCCAACTATTTTCACTACTGTTTCATTTCTCACAGTTGTGAATTGTTCTCAATTTGGGTGTGGCTGTACTCCTCAAATGCAAACTTGTTCCTCAAGTTGTGTTGTGGTGCTTTGGCTGGTGTTTCTTGGCACCCCTTTATTTATTGAATAAAAGGATTTATTGGCCGCTACTTATAAAAAATTCCACAATTTTTCTGAGAAATTCAGCTTCAAAACCCAGAAAAATCAAACATTGAGAGAGAGAGATTACCAGTAGGAAAAACAAGGAGATTTGTCCCACTTAGATTTGCAGATGGCAGCATCGTAACCCAGAAAAATCAAACCCTCAGTGACAACTTTCCTGAGTTCATCCTTCCACTTAGATTTCCAAAAGAAATAGGAAGATGAAAATTAGGGGAAGGGGGCAGTTAATTTATGCAGTAAAAATTTAAGTGGGAGGGTAATTAATTTGGGTGGGCGAAATTAATTAGGGTAGGTTATTTTGGTAGGGCGAAATTTTAATGAATAATAATAAAATTAAACACGCTGCATATAATCGGTTGTTGCAGGTAAAAATAGGTAAAATGGCATTTTGATAACAGTTAACATAAATTAATGGCATTTTCATTACATGTTTTTCCGGGTGGCAAAATTGCAATTTTTAGATAGTTTAGTGGCATTTTTATCAAGTAACTCTCACAAAATGCAACAACACAACATAATTGGATACTTTGATTATTATGATTGTTTATTTACAAATATCTGGAGCACATGATCCGAGTACATTAATATATATTGAGTGGATCCCTACCCACAATTCACAAACCAAGATTGTCATTGTATATACTCAAAAAATAAATATTATTAATATGTTTGTCAATTTTTATCTTCACTATTCATCTTTTTTAATTCAATATAACATTATGAAATATATTTGCTCAACAAAAAAAAATTGAAATTTTTAAAAAAATTAAATATCTAAGTCTAAGTTTTAGCATAGTAAAGAAGCATATTTTGAAATTTTTATTTTCATTTTTTTTAAATAAACTAAAATTTAGAAAAGTTATTTTAAAATTTTATGTTAAATAAAAAACTAACGGTCAAAATAAAACTTAACAAATATACAAGTAAGATTTTACTTATGGTGGTTCTCATGGTTGACAACCACTATAAGTATATCCCAAGAAAAATCAAAACCGAAAACCAAATCGTAAAACTGTAAAAATAGAACATGTGTAACCGATTAGCAACTTGGATTGTTTGAAATTGCGGTTTCGTTTAACTAAATTGGTTCAACTAGTTTAGGTTTTGATTTTGCATTTATGTAAAGTGGATAACCAGTTTTGATAAATTTAGTAGCAAAATGTGAGAAATGTGAAATTTGAAAGGAAAATGTTAAAATTTCTTTATAATCTATTAGATGCTCCTGGAACATGTATTCTAAATATGATAATTATTCACTTGTATATACTAAATAATTCACTATCAATAATATAGTTGTTCACTTATACATACCCATAGTATATGCTCCAAGTGGATAACCAACTTTGACAAATTTAGTTGCAAAACGTGAAAGAAATTTGAAAGGAAAATGTTAAAATTTCTTTGTAATCTATTAGATGCTTCTGAAGCATATGTATTTCAAATATGGTCATTTTTCATATATATATATTAAATTATTCACTATTAATAATATAAATGTTCACTTACATGTACTCGTAATATATATGGTCTAAGTACATATAATATAATATACATTGGAGTGGAAGCTCGAAGTTTGAGTTGCAAATCAGTCGTCACTATCAAATAAGTTGAATAGTCGTTTTCTTCAATAACCATTAGTAGTTGGCACTTACAAACAAAGACCCATCTATATAATAAAGCATTCCCCAGTATAAGTAGGAGGAAATTATAAATTGGACCCCATTCTAAAATAATCATCATTTTTAAAAAAATTTTATAACCCTTATTGCTAATTTAGAATTTTATTTTTTTATGAGGTGTGATTTATGTTTAAGGTAAATAATTTTTTCATAATTCAAGTCACTCTCATTAATGTTTTGCCGAAACATTTTTTTTCTTGACTAACTTAATCAAGGAATTTGTCAAAGGTAATGATAGTAAAACAAAAAATAATAAATTAAGAATCGAATTTGGTTAATGAGAGACAATATTTTCATGATCGATCCCTCTATTTATTAATGTCACCAAACATGTTGGGTGAACAATCCCCAAAAGGAGAAAATAACTCTTTCAAACCCTCTTATAACTTTAGTATTTTCCAAAAGGAGAAAATACCTCTTTCTAAACCAAATTGAAGAAGAACCAATTCACTATGAAAACATGATCACGAAGAGGGGCAGGAGAAATTTTTATTGAAACGGAAAGGATAGACTGTGAAAATATGAACACGCAAACATGGATCGTGGGTTTCGGTTGCAGGAACAGTTACCTTTTTTGGGAAAGTTAGGTATCACCATGGAGTTGGGGCACCAACTTCAAGCGTCCATAATATATATTGCATGACATGTGATATATTTAAAAGTAAAATGAATATTGTATCTGTTGGAAAAAGGATTAATCAAGGCTACGGAACGAACACAAATCTGAGCCGTGACGCCATCGCTGAAAGCGACACGCCGAATCTGCCAATCGATTATGTCGGTCGCTCCCCAAGGTTAACTCAGACAACCCTTAGACTCGTGCACTCGAGGGTAAGGGCTTGGAGTATGGTAATCTGAATGCCCAGAAAGAAAAGAGGAAGAAGAAGATGAGAAGGTTATTGGATATATTTTTCCAGTAAACAAAAGCCTCAATTTATAGATAAAAGGAGACTGTTTGAATGGCAAAACTGAAAGACAAAGCAGTAAAGGAGAAGAGAGAATCATGGAGATTAAATGGAGATTAAATGGAGATATGAAGAGAGAAGACCAGAATTAAATTTGGAAGAAAATAATTCCCAAAGATTCCAAACGGCAAAAGAAAAATATCCAAAAAGATAGGCCCGCTCAAAACCATCCAACCAGCATGCCACTGCCCACCGGGCCGGCCGGACGGGCGGCGGCGGCGGCACGCGCGCGTGTGGATGCCCAATTCTAGCCCTCCACCATAAAACCACTCACAAGCTAATACAACACTAGCAAGAGTGGTGGGATATATAAACCACTCCAAAACCATCTTATTCCTCCCATGTGACAAAGGGAGTATGAAAAAGAAGAAAACTCCTCCTTGTTGCCATTACAAGACTTCAAAACCAACAATCCCCACTAATGGCTAACAAGGACAACAAAGAAAGAAAGAAAATCGGGCAAACAATGGGTCGATACTTAGGCATCAATATCTTTCGATTTGAATTGACACATTAGTGATGTGAGGCAACAACCAACAATCTAGTCAAGTGGACTAGGCCTTGAACTTGATGCACTCGATTGAGACCCCACAACACATATCAACCTCAAGAAGAACATACTCCGCGATAAAATACACTTGCACTTTTATGGCCATGCGCACACCTTGGGACTCATAAGTGCACTAGAAAGACAACCATAGTCTCTCATAGAAGGCCAAACCTTCACACTTACTTAGGTAATTCCATCAAGTCTATCTCAATATAGACCACCAAAAACATGACTATGGAATTATTAAGAGCATGATAGCTCAACCTTACACACAAAAAAGCGGTGAATCCTTCAGTGCATCTCACAGGCACCCCCCTACAACAGGCGTGGATTCATTAAGAGTATATAAACTCATCCTTAAAGCAATACCTAGCACCGTAGAGATAGGAATGTAGTGCATCTCGAAGATTAGTATGGCCGTTTGACCACATGTGGATATCCACCATACCTCTTCAAGCCAAAGCCATAGGTTTAAGCCCTATACCCCTCGATGCCTCGAGAACAATTCGTCTGGTTAAACCCTTAGTGAGAGGATCCGCCAAGTTCTTCTCGGACCTCACATAATGCAAAGCTATTACACCTTGCTTTAGCAATCGCCTCATCGCACCATGTCTAACACGGATATGTCTCCTCTTTCCGTCAGTAGACATCTGCATGTGCTACTCCAATTCTTTGCTGTGAGTCACAATGTATAGAGATAGGAATCTCAGGCTTCTCCCAGAGAGGTATGTCTGCTAACAGACCTCTAAGCCATTCAGCTTCTTGACCTGCCAACTCAAGAGCAATAAATTCAGATTCCATGGTAGAACGGGCTATGCAAGTCTGTTTTGCAGACTTCCAAGAAATAGCCCCTCCACCCAAAGTAAACACATAACCACTAGTAGAACTAACTTCATCATTATCAGAAACCCAATTTGCATCACAATATCCTTCTACCACAGCAGGAAACTTATTAAAGTGCAAACACCAATCCATAGTACCTTTAAGATACTTAAGCAAACGATAAAGTGCATTCCAATGTTCTTTACTAGGGTTATGTGTATAACGACTCAATCTACTCACAAAGATAAGCAATATCGTGACGAGTAAAGTTCATCAAAACATTACACTTCCAATAATTTTGGCATACTCATTGAGACACAAAGTACCATTGTTCTTCTTTAAAGATATGCTAGGATCATAAGGGGTTCTCACAGAGTCACATCAAAGTGATTAAATTTCTTTAACACTTTCTCAACATAATGTGATCGAGACAATGAAAACCAGAACTAGTCTTCTGAATTTTAATCCCTAAGATAACATCAGCTTCACCCATATCTTTCATCTCAAACAAAGAAGACAACAACTTCTTAGTCTCATTAACCACATGCAAATTTGGACCAAGGATCAGCATGTCATCGACGTATAAACATATAAGCACACAATCTGATCCAAACATCCTTGAATAAACACAAGAATCACCAAAATTTGCGTTAAAGCCATTTTCCACAAGAGAATTATTAAATTTCTCAAACCATTGTTTAGGAGCTTGCTTAAGGCCATAAAGGGATTTTCTCAATTTACAAACTTTATCCTCCTGACCTGAGACTTCACATCCTTCAGGTTGGGTCATATAAATTTCTTCCTCTAAGTCACCATTAAGAAAAGCTGTCTTAACATCCATTTGATGCACAACAAGATCAAACAAGGCAGCCAAAGCAATCAAAGTTCTAATGGTGCTTATTTTGGTCAGGAGAGTAAGTGTCAAAGTAATCAATCCCTTTCTTTTGGTCAAAACCTCTAATGACAAGCTGGCCTTATATTTATCAATTGAACCATCGACCTCAGTTTCTTCTTAAAGATCCATTTACTACTAATAGGTCTACAACCTTTAGGTAACCGCTTAATTCTCAAGTTTTATTAGACTCTAGGAATCTATCTCACTTTTAATGGCCTCTTTCCCAAGGTAGCATCAATGACCTAATAGCCTCATCAAAGGTTTTGGATCTTGCTCAACAAGGAAAGCGAAACAAACTCTTGAGACACAACATCAACTTTGTATTCTTCACACACTTCCACCATAAAAGCAGTAACAAAGTCAGGTCCATAATCAGTTGAGATCCTTTGTCTTTTACTTCTTCTAGGTTCAACGACAACATCTCTAGAACTAGAAGCAGGCAAGCACACACTTTCGTGCATAGCATCGTGCACAACAATGTGCTCAACGACAGGCACAACATTAGGCACATCCTTTTTCAATGGAAAAACATGCTCAAAAAACTCAGCATCTCTATATTCAGAAATGGAATAATCACTTAGAGACATAAAACGATATGCAGCACTATTTTGAGCATAACCAATGAAAACAGCATCAAAGGTCTTAGAACCTATGTTGGTCCGTTTATGACTAGGCAAAGCAACTTTAGCCAAACACCCCCATACTTTCAAATAATTTAAGTTTGGAGCATACCCTTTCCAAAGCTCATATGGAGTCTGGTCTATTTTCTTATGGGGTACTCTATTAAGCACAAAACAAGCAGTCAAAACAGCTTCCCCCCACATATTATCAGATAGTCCAGAACTCAAAAGCATAGCATTCATCATATCTTTAAGGGTACGGTTCTTACGTTCAGCTACACCATTTTGCTGTGGTGTATAAGGGGCAGTGGTCTCATGAATTATACCATTTTTCTCACAAAAATTAGCCAACGAATTTGAATCATACTCACCACCCCGGTCAGACCTGAGTCTCTTGATCTTTCTGCCTAATTGGTTCTCAACTTCTGCTTTATACTTTAAGAACATTTCTTCAGCCTCATCTTTAGACCTTAGGAGGTATACTTTTGTATATCTAGAATAGTCATCTACAAAGGTGATATACCACTTTTTCCCTCCTTTGCTCATTGTGTTCTTAAAGTCTGCTAAGTCCGAATGAACCAGGTCAAGCAATTCTGTTGATCTCGTAGTTACAGATTTGAATGGTTTCTTGGCAAATTTGGCCTCGACACATACTTCACATTTAGTGCAATTTCTTGTGCTAACATTCGGAATTAGTCTCATATTTTTCAGTCTGTTAAGAGATGCAAAGTTTACATGTCCAAGTCTCCCATGCCATAAATCAACAGACTCAGTAATATAAGCAAAAGTAGTAGCATTTCCATTGGCATCAGAAACAACATTCAGAACATACAAGCCATTGCTAAGATACCCCTTCCCAACAAAAACCCCATTGCGCAGAATAACTATTTTTCCAGCTTTTTGGTTCACCTCAAACCCAGCAACATCAAGTAAACTACTGGAAACCAAATTTCTACGAAGGGAAGGGACAAATAGCACATTGTTCAAACACAAAGATTTTCCAGAAGTAAATTTAAGAAGAACTTTTCCTTTACCCAACATCGCGGAAGTAGCAGCATTTCCCATGAACACTTGTTCACCAGCAGAAACTTCTTCAAAATCATGCATCAGATCCTTGTTGGTGCAGAAATGCCTAGTTGCCGCATTATCCAGAATCCACTCGGTGTTATTGGTAACGAGATTGGCTTCCACCGCCACAAAGACGTAACACCTCGTAATCCTCGATCAAATTGGCTTGATTCTCCCACCATTCCGTCAGGAGGTTTGTGTTGGGATTTCGGTTCCTTTCTCTGTTGCATTGATATGCTTTGTGCCACGTTTAGCGATATGTAACAAAGACACCACATGCTTCGGATATCTTTGTTAGGCTTGTTAACTGCTTCGACGCTTGGTTTGCTTCTGGTCCTTCTTATTTTTCCCTTTGAACCTGTCTCTGCTAATGGGTACAGAAGATTCAACAATGTTAGCCTTAACAGAATTTAAAGACAGAGAAACCATCTTATCTTTCAAACGGTTAGCCTCTTCAGTCCTCATATGACTGATCAGTTCTTGAAGGGTGAGATCTTTTTTCTTGTGCTTTAGATGATTCCTGTAATCAGCCCAGGAGGGAGGGAATTTCTCGATCAGAACGTTGGCTTGCAGAATCTCGCACATCTTCATCCCTTCACTTAGAACTTCAGCACACAGGTTCTCATATTCATGAATTTGTTCCATGATTGGTTTGTCATCCACGATTTGGAACTGTAGCCACTTGCCAACCACGTACTTCTTCTTTCCGGCATCATCAGCGCCATACTTGATCTCCAGTTTCTTCCATATGATTTTCGCTGATTTGAAATTGACGAACAAATCAAACAGCGGGTTCGTCATGTTGTTGAGGAGATGACTCCGAGCAACCTTGTTATCTTTGTCCAATTTCTTCAACTCGGCTTCATCAGGCTTCTTGATCGGAGTCTTCGTAGGGGTGTTCTCTGGATCAGCCTCGGCCTCAGTAGCATCATCTTCAATGTCCAGATGAGGAGAAGATAAAGACATAATCGATCTCCAATTGCTCAAGACAGAGAAGCAATTTTGAGACCAACGTTGTAATTGGTTCCATCAAGAAGATCGAACCTATAAATTTGAGAGGGTTTTGTGGAGCGACCATTGATCGATTAATCGCTTTCAAATTGGTGGAAAAAGGATTAATCAAGGCTACGAACGAACACAAATCTGAGCCGTGGGCCATCGCTTGAAAGCGACACGGCTCGACCTCGGTGCCAATCGATTATGCCGGTCGCTCCCCAAGGTTAACTCAGACAACCCTTAGACTCGTGCACTCGAGGGTAAGGGCTTGGAGTATGGTAATCTGAATGCCCAGAAAGAAAAGAGGAAGAAGAAGATGAGAAGGTTATTGGATATATTTTTCCAGTAAACAAAAGCCTCAATTTATAGATAAAAGGAGACTGTTTGAATGGCAAAACTGAAAGACAAAGCAGTAAAGGAGAAGAGAGAATCATGGAGATTAAATGGAGATTAAATGGAGATATGAAGAGACAGAAGACCAGGAATTAAATTTGGAAGAAAATAATTCCGGTCAAAGATTCCAAACGGCAAAAGAAAAAATATCCGCAAAAAGATAGGCCCGGGCTCAAAACCATCCAACCCGGACCGGCCGACGGCGGCGGCGGCGGCGCGCGCGTGTGGATGCCCAATTCTAGCCCTCCACCATAAAACCACTCACAAGCTAATACAACACTAGCAAGAGTGGTGGGATATATAAACCACTCCAAAACCACCTTATTCCTCCTATGTGGGACAAAGGGAGTATGAAAAAGAAGAAAAAACTCCCTCCTTGTTGCCATTACAAGACTTCAAAAACCAACAGTATCATAATTTTTCAACTATGGAACGGTGGTTGAAAATTCTTCACAATTAATTTGACAAAAGACGACGATAGAATACTTGGAAATTTTTCTCATGGAAAACATTCATAGGAAGGTTTTTACTGGACAAGTTTTTCCTAAATGAATATATTTCACAATGTTTAATTTGCAACCGAAAATCCTGAATAAAATATGTTGAAAACATCTTTAAACCCTAAAAGAACTTTAATCAATATACTATAGTATGATTAATGACATATCTAAAGCAAAATAAAAATTCTACTATAGTCATTTATTTTCCAACTGTAGTTAAAAGTTAAAAACTTAAAATAAATATAAAAATCTCCTTTAAAAATAAATATATAAATAAGGCCACGTTCCTTATACAGTGCAATGTAATTCGGTATCACAACTCACTCTACCACTCAATATTTTTTCACATTTTCACCACACTTTACCACAATCATTACCAATATATCTCATCATTTTTCATAATTACCTCTCATCGCCTACCACATCTAGGGGTGGGCATAACAGGTTAACCGCTTTTGAGGTTTTTGGATTTTGAAAACCTAAACCGCAACCGCAATATGCGGTTTACCGCTAACCGCTTTTGAAATCTGGAAACCTAAACCAAACCTCGAAACCGCAATTTAGAATCGGTACCGGTAAACGACTTTTAAAATCTACAATACATGGTTTATGATTAACTGATTTCCTGGAAATTTACAATAACATTTATGCAAATTATATTACTAATAAATTCATATTCCAATACGACGATACACGGTTAAATTAAATTTATATTACTAATAAATTCATTTTTTTTCAACTTAATTGAGAGCGGTTAACCGCGGTTAACCGTTTCATGAAAATCCAAAACCTAAACCTAAACCGCTTTTATGCAAAAATCAATTCGGTTAACTGCATTTTGCGGTTTGGTTTATGCGGTTTTACGGTTCAATTTACGGTTTAGGTTTATGATGCCCACCCCTAACCACATCAACCACATTTCTCATAAATTTTACCATATAATTCCACACTTTACCCCGCTTTTCCCAATTTCATCACACCACGCAATTTCCGAATTTTACCAATCACGTAAAAGAATGAATCCTAAATATAAATCTCCTTAAAAATATTAACCTTTATAAAAATACTGTATTTCAATGAACATTATTTATTGCAACACATGATCAGTATATATTAAATTTAACTCTTTGAAAGCAAATATATTTTTTAACTACATGTTAGAAATACTTTTCAAACTATGAGTCTATGATTAGCTTATTTAATTCAAATTCCGCAACTGAAAAACTAAATTACGAAAAAACAGTGTCGGCGCTCCATTTTAGACTCTGAAATTTGGCGCATACCTCGCCCCAGATCTAGCTTTTCTACTCTTCAATCTACTCATCAACACTCCCCAGAATCTCATCACAATCTTCATCAACATTGCAACAAACAAAAATTGGGTTGAGAGATTGAAGAAAAACTGAAAATGGTGGAAGAAAAGGACTCCGATGGAGGAGGAGGGAGTTGTTGGGGGTGGTTTCTGGTGGTTTTAGTGGTGGCTGCCATTGTTGCCGGCTTTGTGGTTGCTTTCCGATCGAAGTTCCACCATTCTCATCCTCTTCAAGCTCCGCCTGTTCCGGGCCCACCTGGGGCACCCGTTGAGAAGTATTCTGATGCACTCAAGCTTGCTTTGCAGTTCTTCGATGTGCAAAAGTGTGAGTCTCCATTTGCATTGATCTTGATATTAATCTGTGTATAATCTTGTGTTGCAGATCGCAATGTGGGGTTGTTTTTGGTTTTGATTTTGATTTGTGTGGTTTTGTTCTCTTAATTAGTGTGGAATCATGTATGGTGAATCACAATGTGGGGTTGTTTTGGTTTGATTTGGGTAGTTTTGTTCTATTAGTTGCTGTATAATTATGCATGGTAAATCACAATGTGGTTATGTGGGGTTGTTTTGGTTTTGATTGGTGTGGTTTTGTTCTCTTAATTAGTGTATAATCATGCATTGCAAAGCACAATGTAGGGTTGTTTTGGCTTGATTTGTGTCGTTTTGTTCAATACTCCAAAAGTGTGAGTGTGAGTGTCCATTTGTGTTTTCTTAATCAATCTATGATCATGCATCCAAATCACAATGTGGGTTGTTTTGGTTTGATTTTTGTAGTTTGTTCTCTTTATTAGGTTTGATTTGTGTAGTTTTGTTCTCTTAATTAGTGTATAATCATGTATGGTGAATCAGTATGTGGGTTTGTTTTGGTTTGATTTGTGTCGTTTTGTTCAATTAATTAGTGTATAATCATGTATGGCGAATCACAATGTGGGGTTGTTTTGGTTGATCTGTGTTGTTTTGTTTTGTGTTGATGATGATTGATGAGGAGGTTACTATTTTTGGACTCTGGTTTGTGTGATGTTTAAGCTAAACTTTTGGCTGTCAAGCTCGAGAAAATAGGCTATTTTGTTTTTCCTATATAACATATTTTTAATTTGTGATCCTGATTGATTGTTCCTGGTTTGTTGGATAGAGAGATCTGTAAATGTCTGCATGTCCCATTTTCAATAGTTTTATCACCTTGATCGCTTAATTTGTGACCCTGTTCACTAATTATTCGGATCAGTATTTTGGAATCTCGTTGAAATCAGTCTCTTTATGTACTCTTGGGAAGGCTGGCCACATCTCGATCTCCCCGGACCTCGTGTTAGCGGGATTATACCGGGGTTTGTTGCTTTCATCATTGTCACCAGTCTAGAATCAGCCTTTCTATAAAGTTTAGTTTATGGGGGAAGGCTGTCTATATGAGCTACATCAACTCATGTAGATCTAACAACCGGGTCTTTTGGGTTGGGTTCGGGTTGGATCCATTTGGTCTGGTCTGTTTGAGTTAACAAGATTCGGGCTGGGTCCGATTTGGGTTGGACCGCTTTAATTTCTGTCAGTTAAAATTATCTTTAGAAAACGATCAACTTTGGTGAAAGGTAGATTGGGGTCAAGTCGGCTTAATTAGTTTTGTAATTTTGGGGTTTGGAGTGGGTTGGATTCGGGCAGGTCATTCGGGTCGGGTCAGTTTTGTCAGCTCATTTATCTCATTTATCTGGATCCCTTACATCGCGCTCTTGCGTGTTTTCCGATGCGTTTGTTGTATTGCTCAACTGGGATTTGTTTTAGCTGCCCACAAACATATAAACCATGCCATATAAATCTAATGAGCTAATGGGTTTATGCCAAGACCATATCTTGTGTCGCACTCATCTTGACGAGTCATGTTTCACTCATCTTTCAGCTGGCAAGTTGGTGAACAACAAGATATCCTGGAGGGGTGACTCCGCTCTCGACGATGGAAAAGAGGCAGGCCTCGACCTTTCAAAAGGGTTGTATGATGCCGGGGATCACATGAAGTTTGGCTTCCCTATGGCCTTCACAGCCACCGTCTTGTCTTGGGCTATTCTCGAGTACGGGGATCAAATGGCTGTCGTAAACCAGTTGGAACCGGCTCAAGAGAGCCTCAAGTGGATGACCGACTTCTTCATTAATGCCCATCCCAAAGATAATGTGCTTTACATCCAGGTACTCCCTCCTTCCCATTTTATCTGTGACCTTGATCTCTATGTGAGTCTAGCTTTGACAACTTTGAACATTACTTTCACACATAGTTACCGGGAACGCTTCTCGGGTCGTTAGTCCCGGAACGCGGGTCACTAATTTTTACACAAGTTTAGTCTAGTTTTGACTTTGGAACGCTTGTTCCCGGAACGCGGGTCGCATGCATATGTAGCGTTCCCAGTAACTATGCTTTCACAACGTATAAAAGGATCTGTTATAAGAAACTAATATTGATAGATTCGTAATGGAATATAAATTCAATGTTGTAATCTCTGGTAAAATATCATGTGAGAAATTGTCTGTCAAAAGACATTGGAGATTGTGAACAGCTTAACAAGTGATAGATAAAATGGGAAAGATGGGAGTATTTTGTTGTAGCAGAAGCTTGATTCATACAGATACCAGAAAATATCGGGTTTGTCTAGAATCAAGATTCGAGATAGCGTTGTGGCATCTTATCTTTGTGATTTTTTATGTATTTGTTAATGAGTAGTTTTCAAATGCACTTCTTACCTGAAATGTGAATCAATGAAGAAGTAAATGAAAATGAGAATTGACCGAGATCATTCATGCAGGTTGGTGATCCTGATCTAGACCATAAATGTTGGGAGAGGCCTGAAGCAATGGGCGAGAAGAGGCCTCTTACCCAAATCAATGCATCTGTACCGGGAACGGAAGTCGCAGCCGAGACAGCAGCAGCCATGGCAGCAGCATCTCTTGTCTTTAAAAAGAGCGATGCCTCCTATTCGAGCTCTCTTTTGACACATTCTAAGCAACTGTTTGACTTTGCTAACAAGCATCGAGGTTCTTATAGCGAAAACATTCCCAAAGTCGCTATATATTACAATTCGACAGGCTATGGAGATGAGCTCTTGTGGGCTGCAAGCTGGCTCTATCATGCAACCAAAGATAAGAGTTACCTTGACTTCGTCAATGACAACGGGAAAGAATTTGCTAATTTCGGAAGTCCGACATGGTTTAGTTGGGATAATAAGCTTGCAGGAACTCAGGTGAGTGATTTTATTGCAGTGATGTTATACTCAAATGCCATTGAAAATAGATGTCATGAACAATGACCGGATCACTTACAAGTCCCTACTTTCAGCTTTTGTACACCAGTATTCCCTACTTTGTTTTGTATTCTGGTGGTCCCAAAGTTATAAAAATTGTATTATGGTGGGATGCCCCCGAGTCAAGGGGCGGTGACTCGGTGGAAATTTGACGTGGAGAAGACCATGTCATTTTTCTGTGTGTTTTACTCTTTTTAACTGTCTGTGTGCATCTCATCGAAGCAAAAAAGTTCGGTACTTACCCCACGACCTGTAAAGCTTACTGGTAGTAAGAGTCGATGATCAAGACTTGCCCGTCTTAACAGCCTGTTTTATTTGATGTTCGCAGGTCTTACTATCCCGGGTCAACCTTTTTGCCGGGAGCTCTGCAAACTCGGGCCTTCAGATGTACAGGCAAACAGCAGAAGCCGTGATGTGTGGATTAATACCTAATTCGCCCACAGCCACAACCAGCCGAACAGAAAGTAACTCCTTAAACATTATTTATATGCAATGTTCTAATATACGAAAGCACTAATGGTACAAAATTCGGTTTTGGATTCGATCTGACCCGTTTGTCGTCTTGATGATCCAGATGGTCTGATATGGGTCAGTGATTGGAATGCTCTTCAGCATCCTGTGGCAGCTGCATTTTTGGCCGTTGTTTACAGCGATTACATGTTAAGTTCACGAACTGCAAGCATATCTTGCAGTGGAAAATCCTACATGGCAAAAGACCTCCGCAAGTTCGCGATTTCCCAGGTGCGCAAACTAACCATACATACAACTAAATACTTCCTGTCCCATTTTATCTGTCACCTTGATCTACACGTCAATCGAACTTTGAAAACTTTGACCATGATTTTTTCAATATATGCAATGTTCTATAATACAGAAGCACTATAATTATGTTGGTAACATAGAAAACCACAGTAAGAGTTTAATGAGTGACAGATAAAACGGGAGGGAGGGGTTAGATGAAACTAATTCACATGACTCATTGATAGCATTGTCAAACAATCTGGTCTGGGTCAAATTTGGGTCGGTAAATTCAGGCAGTTTCCAAATTCAGATGAAAAGTTGATGACAATGTCCCGGTTTTTTTGGGCCGGACCAGGTCCAAAAATTTGGATAAACATATATTTGGGTCGAAATTGGGTTCGGGTAATAGAAATATTTCCCGTGCACGAATTTTCACTCAAGTCGCCCAATGTTAAAATCTGGACAAAAAATCTATGACCATGGTCTTTTCCGGTCAGACGAGCTCGCATATTCAAGTCGGACAACATTTTGACAACAGTATACACTGATACTAATTCACACGAGTGTGATCAATGAAATATTCATCTATTTACGTCCCCTTTTGCAGGCGGACTACGTGTTGGGCAAGAACCCCATGAAAATGAGCTTCCTTGTGGGGTACGGCGACAAATACCCTCAGTTTGTGCACCACAGAGGCGCCTCGATCCCTCGAGATGCGAAAACCGGGTGCGATGACGGGTTCATATGGCTCAACTCCACAGCCCCGAACCCAAATGTCGCTGTCGGAGCGCTTGTCGGGGGCCCATTCTTGAATGAAACATTCATCGATTCTCGAAACAACACACAGCAAGTCGAACCGAGCACCTACAATGGTGCCCTTGTTGTGGGTCTCCTATCGGGTTTGGTTACGACATCTTCGGTTGTCCAGTCATTTACATGAATGAATGTTTGATTAGTGGCTAATAACTTGGTGTGATTGTATGTAGTTATTTGTGGGTATTTTGTGCATGTTTAATTTGTAGTGTTAGGTAGGTGGTTCTAGTGTAAGTTTGTGTCTACTTTTTGTGCATCAATCACCTTTGAGTGATACTATGTTGGAGTATTTGTATACTTCTAGTTAAGGTTGAGTGGTAAAATGGTACTTTGATCGGCCAATTCTTGGGAAACAATTCATTTTTTGCCCTAATTTTGCTATTCATTGTTGGCTTTGCAAAATAATTAGGTATACAAATGAGTCGAAAGCAATCCTTCTCTCGTTCGACTTATATTATATACCAAGCCTATATAGCCTATTGGATAAAACACTTGTCAAAACGTGAACCCCCAAAAGGAATTAGTTTTGAAATTTTTGGTTAATCGGAAATTTGATTCTCATCAGAATGAGTATGGGGATTCTTATTTCATTTATATGGAAATGACATCAAAACAAACAATGCACCCATGCATCCGGAGTTTGTGCTCCATATATTTACAAGTGAACAGTCATTGTAATAACAGTGAACAATCTAATATCTGTAGTGAACAATCTAATATATATGGATGAATGATCATGCTATCTGGAGCACGTGCTCCGAGTGTACCTAATAAATTGCACTTGCCTCATGGATCCTGTCACTTATATTTACGTTTGTGTCATCCCTTATTGGGTCTATTGGGCTCCGAAAATCTTCAAAGAGTCTTATGCCCATGTTACTAATCCTTAGAGGTTACTTTAATTACCTCATATTTAGACCATCTTTAATGGTGGGTTCAAAATTGACTCATTGCTGACATTGCATGGAATGAGAACGGAATGAGCTCATGTAGAACATTTCAATAGTGAGAATGAGAAACGCCGCGTAAGACTTGTTATTCTCACGAGGCGAATTTAAAAATGAGTTTAGCACACTAATATTTTAATCGTATTTTTTCTCTCCTCCTCCGCCACATTTTTTTATCAATATAATCAAATTAATTATATTATTACATAGGACCCATTTATTTATTTTATTTAATAAGACTCAAACTCATACTTACCATCAGAAAGCTAGCTAAATAAAGGGATAAATTTTGACTTTCTTAACAGAGATCTACATATTCCACCTCATTCAATGAGTGAAACTCAAATTCACTATTACAGGTAATCTTACCATGAACGAGTATTAAAGACAGAGACCTGAAATAACATGACATGACATAAACACACCGAGAGAACATATAGGGGTTGTTTGGTTGTGAGCTTTTTGGGGTAACTTTTAACTTTTTGACCAAGGTGTAAAAGTTACTTGAGCTGTTTAGTAACAAGCTTTTCACATACACTTTTCAAAAAAAACTACTTGAGGAAGCTTTTTGAGGTAGGCACAAAAATTTAGTTCTGTCATACACTTTTCCTCTGATCAATTGTAAAAGCAGTTAATCCAAATAACTATCAACTATACATTCAACAACTATCGATTCTGAAATTTTGGCCACACTGAGAATATAGATTTGTTTACATAAAAAGGCTCAGAATCACCTAATAGTACCTGGAAAATGCTCCCACACACAACATGACATGACATGACATAGACATAAAATAACATGACAATAATAGGAATCTCACAAGAAGAAGCCAAGTATCCGCAACTCTTTTTCTGTCCCACATACACCCACTCACGTGTGTTGGCCCAAAAAATCTGAGAAACCAAACATTCTGTTAAGCTTACTGACAAGTAAAAGGTCACTCTCCGAAGCAAGGTGGACAAAAAAATTGTGATATATTAAAAAACATGCATAATTTTTATTTGAAATTATACTCAAAAAATATATTTTTTCGTGTTATTAGTGGTCGTGGCCACCCTTGACTTGCCTCAAATCCGCCACTGCGACCCAATAATCCAGATTTGTCTGATACGAAAATAGTTGGATAAAGTCATAGAATTTTCGTACTAGTTTTGACATTGGTCGATTTAATCGAAAATTCAAAACATGATTTCTTTCAAATTTTTATTGTCGGAATCCGATTTAGACCTGAATTTATACTTGTCTGACCCGAATCCAACCCGAAAAATATGTGAAAAAATTGGGTATCCGACATTTACATTTTAATCCGATATCCAATTTGCTCGAACCCAAAATTACCCGGACCCAAATTTTTGATAGCTATACTCTATAGTCATGAGGTATGCGGAATCTCGTACACACCACCAACACACTCAATTCCTTGCTACAAACACAATCCAGTACGTACCAATATTAATTTCTCACAAAAACTTAAAAAGGGAACTCTAGTGAAGTGGACGTGAAGTAAGTAAGCACCTTTTCATTGATATTTTTGCAACCCACCAAACAGTTTAGTACCAATATTAACCAACCAACTAACTAACTAAGGCTCTTTATTTTGTTTCCTTGTCTATTATAACACCAAATCACACTAAGCTAGGTTTTGGTGTATGTATGTCTTCAAGTTAAGTTTCCTTCATTGTGTTTCTCTTTGAATTAAGTTTGAGAAGTGTTGATTGTGAAGATGGAGGTGGGTGTTCATGGGAGGGCCGAGATTGATACTCGACCCCCGTTTAGGTCCGTCAAAGAGGCTGTCTCGTTGTTCGGAGACAGATTCTTTGTCGGCCAAATTCATTGCACTGCTGATCAAGTCAACAAGGTACGTATTGTATGTAGTACTCCCTCTTTCTCATCTTATATATTTGTCGTCATTTTGACGGCAGTTAAACTCTGAAAATTTTGATGATGGTAGATTTTTTATGAGCATGCATGTATAGGTTTGTGGTCAAGCATACACTTTTTGTTCTTTAATAATGTATATATTTGTAATTTGAGTTCATAATTTACACATGCCTAACTTTATGCAACTACGCTGATAAGACCTTGCCAAGGGCTCCTCATCCCATCTCTCCCCTCCAGGGTCGAATCTTGGTGGAGGTTTCCTTCTTACCAGTTGAGGAATGTTGTGGTGGATGTGGACCCTTCTTTGGGCATTGTCCCCGTCTCTGTCTGTTATAATTCTTGTTGGAATAGTATTCCCCTAATATGGGGGCCCAACAGGTTGAAATACTTACCTAAATAAAAAAAATTACGCAACTACAATTTTGATTATATGAGAACATTTATGCTTGTTAATTTTACAAGCATGCACATGAATTTATTCACGTTTACTCATAAAATTATACACATAATTTGATAAAATCATACACCAAAAGTATGGGAACATGGTACTCCCTAGAGTATAATGCTAGTTCTGATTCCTGATCGGACTCAGACAGTTTTTTGACAGCCCTGTATATATGTCTCCATTGTTAGGTTTTAGGTTGTCTATTTCCTAAACAGATACAGATTAATTGGCGGAATATTATAACAGTTATAAACAATTAATCAACACAATTGCAGAGGCTTGATTATACGATCGCTAATTCTTTGAAGAAGAGGTTGACCTTCCAGATTCCAACGCTGAAACCCTCTATTGAAAAGTCCACGCAGCACTCCGGGAACCCGATTGCTAGATCGACCCGATCGAGACGAATCTCAATCTAAGATGTATGTGAGATTGTTTCAGGAAACTAATAGTGTTTCCTGAAACTAGAACTGCAAACTAAAAGAGAGAGGAACTCAGGAAATCACCCTGGTATCTCTCTAAGAGTCGAAGCGATTGGTGTGGAATAATCTCTCCCAGACTCCCTTTATATAGTGTTTAGAAAACCTAGGGATAGGGTTCAAAAACCTAAAGGGCGAAAGAGCAACGGCGCATCTTACGGGCCCAACACGGTCCGTGTTGAAACAACACGGTCGTGTTGGACTCCAGAAGGTCCAATAATTTGGCCCATGGACACCACAGACCGTGGTGTCTCAACACGGACCGTTTTGGGTCAACACGGTCCGTGTTGAGCCCCATTCGGTCCGTGTTGGGCTGATTTTTCACGTAAATCGATTTCTACTTTTCTAAACTTGATACAATATCATTTAGGTTACATACATTGTTCCAGGGCACTGACTTGTGTGACCCAGTAGGACCAAATAATATAGTTGTAATTAAACATATTTAATTACCAATTATAGAGGTCTTTAGCAAGACATATAATTACTATATTACTTTGGTTTAATCTCCGTGTGTATCGAACATTGTCGGGACATTCCCAACAATCTCCCACTTGTCCCACAAGTGTTCGATTCCTTGAATTCCTTGTCACTTACGTCTCTAGTTCGGATAAGGTAAGCTAAGGTCATCCTTATGTAAGACCGAACGTTCCTCGATCTCCGAGTTTAGACTTTGAAAAGCAGATGATCAACTATTGATTCAACTGAGCTCGGCCAAGCATTTTCAGTCCAATCTCACCGAGTGGCCAACGAGACAACTGTCCCTAATAGGGAGGACAATGTCATCTTGTTCGACACACATTCTCACATGATCCAATCAGAACGGACACCGCCTTTATAGCCTCTTTATTACGAAGGCGTTTGACGCGCTCAAAGTCACAGTGGACCATGTAGTCTATGTATTGAACTCGGGATTTAGGAATTTTGAGTAGTGAGAGCTCTTATGACATTCCTAACTTAAAGAGCTCCCATCTGGTCGATTCGGTAGTTGTTCTCAAGATACCCATGTGATTGATTTATGATGTCATCACATCACTATGATCACGAAACTTGATCATCACCTCAATCCTACATGCTAATTGTGTTGATATTATCACTTCCTACGTGATAATACAATTAGGAACAGTCGACTATCGACCAAGACTAGCGTTATCAAGTTCACTAATGGGGTTTCAGAAATCGAACCTCATCCAATTTCCCATTTTGAATGCGCTAACCTTTTTGGACATTTACATAATTCTAAACCACAATTGGTGTAAATTTTGGAATCTTATTCTCAATGATGAATCAACAAGGTCATAATTCATGAACAATTCATGCAAATTTGATTTGTTAATATTCCGGAATGTGTTTAATACATATTGCCCATGCATGAATATCATGCTATAACTACAACAGGGGTTTAGTACATAATACTTGCAATGAACCTCGTACATATACAATCTCACTAATGACCTTTCATATAGGAAGATATTTCCGGAACACGTGTTTGGATTCATAGTGAGCTTCGGTAAGTTCAAAATCTCTCCCACTCTTTCTTTTGGAAAATATGAACTAGGATCAAGTAGCGGAGTTTTATGTGATGATTATAGTGTTTTGTGTCTCTCGAACTTCGGTAAGTTCAAAATCTCTCCCATTCTTTCTTTTAGAAAATAACATATTCTCTAAGAAGAAAGTATTTTGAGATACAAACACTTTTCTCTACAACAGTTTGTAGAAGTGATACTCCTTTCTTTCAGAAGACGGTTCAAGAACCTCTCTTCTCCTAATGCTTCCAATAATCTTTATTCAGTAATTACAGCTATGGTTAATTGCGTGTATCCCCAAAAGGTAATCGGCAATGTTGACTCAACCATCATTGATCACACCATATCTAATAAGGTGTGATTCCTGCTCTTAGATACGTCATTGAGATGTCGTATTCTTAGAGGAGAGAGTCATGAAACAATTTCATATTCTCTGAAATGGTCAATGAAATCTTTGGCTCAAATTCTCACCTCCTCAATCTAATTGAAGGGTTTTTGATTTTCTTGCCAAGTTGGTTTTGTACTTCACTTTAAAACTCTTTGAACATTTTCAAAGGATTTGGACTTGTGGCGTATTAAGTAGATATACCCATATCTACTAAAAAATCGTCACTGTAAGTGATGAAATAGTACAGTAAATCTTTTTCTAGCACTAGTGCTCATAGGCCCACATACATCAGTATGTATGCATCCTAATAAGTCATTAGCTTGTTCACCAATTCCAATAATAAGTCATCTTACTCATCAGACATGCTTTGCAAACATTGAACTTTTCAAAGTTTAGGTTTTCCAAAATCCTGCACTATGCAGTTTCTGAATACATTTCTGATTAATATGACTTAAGCTTATAGTGCCAGAATTGTTTTCATTTGAGTCATTTGTTCAAACTCTTGGCTCAACTATTAGCATCCTTTCAATCTTATCTAGGTGTTCTTCATTGTTTTGCCAAGATTACTTCATTTTGGAAATCTTTAAACTATTTTAACATTCCAGCTTCAGATGAATCTCATAGACATGAATCACCATGTGTTATTTTATTCATCTTGAAGTAATTCACCCCTTGTACTTGTGCTCAATTGGTCTACATACATCCATATGCATGAGTGTTTGTTGGCACGTTCACCCTTTCTTGTAAAAGGTACAGTCATGCTTTGCAGACATCACATGTTTCAAAGTCTTATCATTCAAAAGTCTATCACTGTGACGCTTCTGAATGCGCTCTGATTTGTTTTGCATGACTTAATAGATAGTTACAAGTTTTATGTTTGAACAAGGGTTATTCCTTTCAAACCTTTTGGTTTCGATGTGTTGGGTGTGTTTATCCGAGATCCTCTCTCTCTCTAATTGAGAGTAAGAAACACTTATAATGAGAACATAGAATCACCTATATATTTCTCTTATAAGTCTTGAGGAAATGGATAAACAACCAACTCTTCATAAGGAACTACAACTAATTGTATGTTCCTATTTGTAGGCTGACTCTCATCCTTCAAAGCACATCTACTTTCTTGTAGATATCGCATTTGCATAAATCACGAGTTTCATGGTATCTTATACTCAAAGTGGGTTTAATAAGGGTAGTGTGTATCATATACGCATTTGCCTAGAATTGAAATCATATCTCAAGTCTTCCTTATAGTTATTCACGCTCCCAGTGTCATACATGATCTGGTTGTTAACCGATTGCTGTCATTGGTTGGGTATGTACAACTGTTTGTCCTTACCTTTCCTTTGACTTCTAGTCTTTGATAGATTTCTTAAATCTTTATTTTCCCTTTGACTAAAAGACTATCTTCGATCGCCAATCTTTTGGCTAAAGAAGTCTGAGGTTTCTCATGTTTTAAATTAGTCAAATTATTTCAGAACATGAGTGCCAACACTTGGCTTTTATCTAGCTCAACCGAGACTATCTGGTTATTGGTTTCATATTTATCAACTCTAATTAGTTCGAAGAACTTGGTTTTGAGTTTGGAAATATTGAAAAAACTTCTTCTAACCTTCAAACATTTTGAAGTTAAAGTTGTATGAATACTATGACATTACATGTATTCATTTGGCTTGATCGACCTCTTAATATTGATGCCTAGCTCAATGTTATATCAAAGACATATTTCTTTTAATTCGCCCTCAAGACAATCTTGCGATGGCAATGCCAATTAAGGAATTGGTGTTAATTGTTTTTCTCTTTCTCAAGGAAAAAACAATATTTTATTAGTGGTGGATGTTTGAGTGAAAAGACATAAATAATTCTACGAGACAAGTTGGTTCATTTTAGTTATTATTCATCAAAAGAAATTAAACTAATTTTAATTTCAAATCAAAACACTTTATCAACTCTCACTTAGTGTTTTAATTTAACCAAGACCCACAAGACCCATGGCTTCAAGTGGACTTTGGCCCAACAAAACTTGGTCACATGTTGTCTTTGGTGGATCATCTTATGATTGATCATTCAAAAATGACTCTTGGCAAGAAATTTGTATCGAATACAATATTTCTCTTCCTCTGCTCTTGGCCCAAAACTATTTTGATAGCCAATTTGAATTGACCTAGCTCCCACCCTACTTATTAATGATGGACAAATAATTCGCTTTGGCTTTATTTATTTATCCATCTAAGTGGTGTTTCGGTAGGTTGAGCAATAATTCAATTGTGAGAGTAGGTTTTATTATCCTATGCATGCAATTCTAGGTGAACTCTTTCGAAAAGCATAAAAGGCATAATAAAACATGCAATAACAAAATTAAAGCATAAATAAAACCCCTAGTATGACCACCTAGACTTAATTAAACTAATTTAACTAAGCGTTGATAGTCTTCAAGAAAATCTTCTTGGGTCTTGCAACTTCTTTGGATGAGCTCCCACTCGAATAGACACCTCCATTGCTGTTGGGCTCCCACTCAACTTGTTGTCTCCAATTACAACAAATTTGCAAAGTGTACCTCACAATTGAGGCCTTACATGAATTAAAATAAAATTAATTGAAATTTAAATTTAAAATTTAATTCAAAGGCAGTCTGTGACCGTATTTCACCCAACCCAGATCTGTGATGGTAAAGCACTATCTATGGCCATACTAGAAGCACATGCAAACATGTAATATTGCAATAATTATATCAAATATAACACATGCTTAAATAACAAATTATAAAGGCATATAAATAATTGCAATATAACACATAAGGAAATAAGTACTAAATAAAATTTCCTAAAAGGTTTGCATGATTAATAAAATAAATAAAATCCAAATTTTATCTCAGATTCCTAAACAGATTTAGGATTTTATACCTATACATACAAAATACTTGACTTTCCTAAAATCAAGGAGTCTAAAAGATACTATATCTTTCAAAATTATTGTAAGTTTCTAAACTTTACAAAATAATAGATTTTATGCCCATTATCTGATTTAGTAGTAATAGGATTTAATAATTAATTTCTAAAATTAATTACAAGCCCTAAAATATACGAATTCACCAAAACTGCTGGCAACACGATCCATGTTGATCCAACACGGTCCGTGTTGCTTCGATTCGGTTAATTTAAATGAATGAAAAAACTTAAATAAAACTATCGTAACTTATCGAATTTAAAGATTTCATATCACAGCGTTATCTAATAACCTAATATGAAATATTTTCCAGAATTTTAACAATTTCTAAAGATTGTAAAAATTTAGGGAATTAAACCTTTTAATTCTCCGTTTAAGAGGAAAATAAATAATAATAGTCCGATAAGTTTAAAAATAAAATTTTATAATTTTCCCATACAGTAGGTTCATCCAATATGCTACTGTAAAAATTTCAGATTTTTATCAAATTTCGAAAATTAGAATAAAATTCAGAAAAGTAAACAATTGTACTTTTCTATTAATCTGAAAATTAAAGGAAAATTAGTAAACGATTTCGAAAATTCACGAAAATTTTATCCATAACAGAACGGTTACACAATAACCTACTGTAAAATTTTTAGAAAATTTGCAAATTTCTATAAATATACAAAATTTAGAGAAGCAACGAATTTATTTCTCTGAGATCTGAAAATCTAAATTATAAAATATAATTTGATTGGATAAATTAACAGAAAATTTTTCCTTAAAAGTATGGTTACCCAGTAACCTACTGTAAAAATTTCAGAAGTTTTACAATTTTCTATAAATTTATAAAATTCAGAGAATTAAACAAATTTTAATTCACTTCAGATCTGAAAACTCAATTAAAAATCCATTTTAATTGGGAAAAATCTACAAAAATTTTGGAAAGTCCAGAACACTTCCAGACACCTCCGGTAAAAATTTCAGAAATTTTCGAGTTCGTTTGATAGCTTATTTCGATTTTTCATGTTTACCGTAAATAAACTAAATCAGAAAATTAATTCTACAAAACCCTATTTTGCGAATTTAAACCTATTTCATGCATTGCCTACTGTTTAACAACATTAAACGTGATTGCTTCTAAAACATTCAAAATTAAATCGAGTTCATGCTATATTTAACAATTAAACAAACATAAAATCGATTATTGAAAGGCAATAAGAAACAAATAATAACAAAGCATGAAATTTTACAATAAAATCTCAGATTTATGAACATCAAAGATTAAAACTTTCATAAAGATTCAAAATTTTAGGCATAAATCTACTCTAGCATATTCATAATATAATTCAACTATTGACAAAATTAATTATGAATACAAGTACAATACTTTAGCATGCAATTGGTGGCTCTGATACCATTGTTAGGTTTTAGGTTGTCTATTTCTAAGCAGATCTGATTAATTGGCGGAATATTATAACGATTTATAAACAATTAATCAACACAATTGCAGAGGCTTGAATTATACGATCGCTAATTCCTTTGAAGAAGAGGTTGACCTTCCAGTTCCAACTGAAACCCTCTCGAAAAGTCCACGCGACACTCAGGGAACCCGATTGCTAGATTGTATGTGAGATTGTTTGAAACTAATAGTGTTTCTGAAACTAGACTACAAACTAAAGAGAGAGGAACTCGGAAATCACCCAGTATCTCTCTAAGAGTCGAAGCGATTGGTGTGGAATAATCTCTCCCGAGACCCTTTATATAGTATTTAGAAAACCTAGGATAGGGTTCAAAACCCTAAAGGGCGAAAGAGCAACGGCGCATCTTACGGGCCCAACACGGTCCGTGTTAAAACAACACGGTCGTGTTGGACTCGAAGAGTCCAATTATTCGGCCCATGGACACCACGGACCGTGGTGTCTCAACACGGACCGTGTTGGGTCAACACGGTTCGTGTTGAGCCCAATTCGGTCCGTGTTTGGCTGATTTTTCACAGAAATCAGTTTCCTACTTTTCTAAACTTGATACAATATCATTTAAGTTACATACATTGTTAGGCGTGACATGTGACGGTAGGACCAAATAATATAGTTGTAATTAAACATATTTAATTACCAATTATAGAGGTCTCTAGCAAGACATATAATTACTATATTACTTTGGTTTAATCTCCGTGTGTATCGAACATTGTCGGGACATTCCCAACATCCATGACTACATGCATGCATGCAGATGGACCCTCAAGAGCACACCATAACCAACCAAGACGACGACGAGCTCGAAGAAACAAAGCAAAGGCTCCAAAAGGCAAGACAAGAGACAACCGCGATGGCACGCTGCCTGTCATCGCTACAAGAAGAGCTCGAGAGGACCAAGACACAGCTCAGAGACCTCAAACTCGAGCGCGAATCCGAGAAGCAGATGATGATGGAGTTTGAGACAGATGATGTTCACCTTAAGTTTGTCCAAGATCACATGAGTTCACCACAAACAAGCCCAAATTTCGCAAATGCTGCTCCAGATGTTTATCATCAACATCACTCGAAACGATACGTGACATTTGCAAATGCACCACCAATATTACTGCAGAGACATCCTTCTCTCAAGGAGAAGAAGACGACGAAGAAGAAGCAGCCATTGATACCTTTGAAGTTGATTTCTGGGATTTTCTCGGGGATGAAGAAGAAGAAGAGCTCTGAAGTTGTATCTGCTGTAACTCCGTAAAAAGTAATGTTTTGAAGACTGGGGTTTGCGCTAAAATTAACCCTTGAAAATACAGAATAAAATTGAGATGAAGAAGACTAATTATCATTGTGAGTCCTTGTAAAATCCATGTTTTGTCTGCTGGACTTTGTTGTTTCGCCCTATCCTCTTGTTTTGACGCTTGCAGTTTAAGTTCAGCAATGTAATTACTGAGACCAGTGCACCAAAATAAAGAGCGTTTTGATGTGTTTTTGATTGTTCATTTTTCGCTTATTAGGTCATGAACAGAGATGAAACGGGGGTTTATATTTAGAGCCATGGATTAGATTTAGGCCCTGTTCTTTTATGCGGTATTTTGCAGAATGGTGTGGTGAGGTGTGGTGGAATTGTGGTAGGTTATTGGAATTGTGAGAGAGAAAAGTAATGATTTGCGGTAAAATGTGGTGGGTTGTGGCAAACTGCGGTGTAGGCTGTGGCACTGCAGTTTGCCAACCGCGGAAAAGAACAGGGTAGGCTCCGTTCTTTTGTGCTTTAACGCACCCAAACGCAACGCAAAATAAATAAAACCTAACGCAGGATAAACGCAAAATATCGCAACTTATCACAATCTACTATTCTTATATTATAATAAACACATTAATTCCACAAACGTAAACGCAACGCACAAAAGAACGGGGCCTTAGTAATTTCAACGGACAATAATACTAAAATTTGGAAAATTGGATCTTAAATCATAGTACGCAGTGCTTTTGGGGTTAGATTACCAAAATGAAAAACTGTTGTACTCATGTACACCACCGTCGAGTTACTAGCGTGTCACGTAGACTTTCCACCGAGTGTCAGACATGCCACGGACTTCCCACCAAACCAATTTGGTAATACAACACTTTTTTCCATTTTGAAATACCATAATGCAATTTAAGTACAATGCATCACAATCCAAACCCCCCCTAAAATATGTTGCACTGCGATCCAATTTTCCTAAAAAAAATTAATGTACTTCACATAATGTATAATCTATATTCAAAAGAGTATATTAGGTGAAAAAAAAGTCCCAAACTCATGAACAAATGTGATTTTGGTTGTATAATCAAGACATGCCCATCACTTCATGGGATATGGCCAAAAATCATGCAACATCTTTAGCTCTCACCGGGGTATCCCAAATACTAGTCCCTATAAAATAAATAAAAAAAAGCGTCACAAAACCGATACCAAAAACATTACCCCAAAATGTCACCAGATACCCAGAAAACACCCCAAAATCCCGCCCAGATAAGGCGTGAAGGGGTCAGACTTGTATGTAGTAACCTTATCCCTAAATTTTGCAGTTCAGGGAGACAGAATTTCACCCAGTAATCTAGGTGTATCGTAAAATTAAGTTAACTACCCACATGTGGTTTGCTAGGGGAATAAACCGGACCATGTAGTAATATAGGTGTATCGTAAAATTAAGTTAGCTACCCAAGGGCCATGTAGTAATAAACCACTAAAAATACATCCAAATCCTGAAGGTAAGTAAATAGGCAAAATTGCAACTACATCAGCTCTCAACTTACAGAGCTGGAAAATTTTACACTACAAAATTTCAGCAATCTACCGACGGGCATCTCTGCGCGGTGGTGGCCTCCTATGCAAGGCAATATTACCATGTCCTGGAGCGTAAACCATGGGCTGAGAGCGAACTCCATAACTTTGATACATCGGATGATGACTGCCGTGACCATTCAGGTGACCATATGCAAGAGGGGCAAAGAGAAGTGGGGGAGGGTAGACGGGTTCTCGAGGAGGAGGGTTGTAAAATACGGGCATCGGAACCATGCCAATTGGAGCCGAATGAATGTTTCTCGGATCTTGGAAGGCAACATTATTGGTTCTCTGATCTAGAGCTGAATGAATGTGTCTCGGATCTTGGAAGGCAACATTATTGGTTCTCTGATCTCGAGCTGAATGAAAGTTTCTCGGATCTTGGAAGGCAACATTATTCGTTCTCTGATCTCGAGCTGAATGAATGTTTCTCTGATCTTGCGCTGAATGTTGATTTTGCGCTGAATTATTGGTTTTCTGCTTTTTAGCTGATTTATTGGTTTTCCGATCTCGAGCTGAATTATTGGTTCTCTGATCTTGAGCTGAATTGTCGGTTATTATCTGATCTTGGGCGGAAATGTCGGGGTATTCCCCAAAAGCAGGAGCCTTCATCTTGCTAAAATCTCGACAACTGAATATGCTGTTGCTCTTTTCGCGTCCGACAACACGGAGATAACCTCCAGGAACAGCATAAATCTGGGGATCAAGTCCGTCTTTGGCTGCCTGTGTCTGCAAGCTATTAATAACTAGCCGATGAGCCAGCTTGCCAAGTTCGGGACCGAATAGGCTTCCAGGAGGGTTTGGCCTTGAAGGTACGAAATCAAACCAAAGATAATAATAAAGATTAGATTTCTATCGTCGAATGAGGTGTGTCACATACCAATGTAAAAATGTATTCATCTGTGAGTAAAAAATCTCGGAAATTATACCTTGAATTCGTGATATTTCTAGCTCTATCAGTCGTTTTTACAGCATCAACGCGCCTTCTTCCAGAATCCTCATGCCACAACACAGATTCTTGCACATCCCCCATTGAGACAATCTGCCATGGAATGCAATGTGAGGTCAAAGCACTTCAATGTCCAAAAAAAAACAAACATTACACACCGAATTAATGAGCGAAGACCACTATGGAGACCCCATACAGCCAAAATATTTGCACTTCAAAGAAATGAGCAATACGTAATTGGCGATTGTGAAATTCTTGCATACAATGGGGCATGTATACCCTCAACAATACATTTGGATAAATTTTAGAAGATACGCATGTTCCAGGATGGAATAGTAGCTTACTATTTGCATGTATAACCCAATTGAAGTGGCACCTTAAATTTCATTGGTCTAAAGGTAAACATGGCCAGTTGGGTCCATTGTGGAAGATGAAGTAAAGGTCTACAAACAGAACCCCAAATAAATAAATATGGCACAAATGCAAGGAGCCATCAAAATTAACAGGGACTATCTACAGGGCTAAGCAACTTGCAGATGGAAGCAATTGAGGTGTTGAGAATCAGCCATCCACAATTACACAGATCTGCAATATTACTGCCAGATAATGTATATATCGGGATCATTGCCAAATACTAGGCGAATTTCTCTGGTGTGCAAATTGACTATCCCATTAAATCTTACTTCTATATGGTTGTAGTCACACATCTCCTTAGCAGTGTTTGCTCAAAAGTCATTCCTGAATCCAACCAACTTTAAGTTGGATATTACCCACAAATTCCACTCAGTACTAAACAATGATTTTCCCAGACATGTCTATTAGATAGAACAATTCCAAGGTTGTTGTGACATGCAAATGAAGAATCGTGACAACATTTACATAACCATTTCCAAGATAGAAAGCATGCTGTGGGCATACCTTTTTCGGGAATTCGACACCTGGAGGTGGTCGTGGTATGTGTTTGTGATAGTCCGGGAGTTTGTATATTACACACCTGTAGAATCATTAAATTACCATATTAAAGATTTAGCAACACTCTTACAATGATTGGAATTTCGCAACATCTAATAAATGTGATTTTGTCTTACATGACTTGATTGCCTGCAACATCTTTCATTCCAGAAACAGGAGACCTAAAAGTAGGAGGACATGGTTCTCCAGCAGAAAGGCATATGTAACCATTCATTCCCCCACTGCAAATAGACCTAAATTACATCAGGAAAATATAATAAAAAAAAATTCATCTCATATGTCAAGCATTACATTCAGAGCACCAAACAAAAATACTTAAACCCAATTAATAATAATAATATTAATAATAATAATATTAATAATAATAATAATAATAATTGATACAGGTCAAGTTCTGGTACCCGCCACATCATGACACAACAGTTTGTTATTCATGGGCTAACTGCCACATCAATCAGCCCATCAGACTTTAACTGGGCTAGATCAAATGGCTCCATTTCCCCAGGTCAATATCTGTCGAATTGTATCAGACACAAGCCCATGGCCTTCCAAAATTACCATCTTACCTTAAGATGGTCCATCTATATACACACCCCCCATATGTCATTCAGGGGGATAACTTAAGCCCTCAGCCATATAATGTTCAATGGTGGTTGAACAAGATAAAACAAAACAAACAAGGAACTACTAATGAAACGTTGCAAGTATTTATAGTGCAATCCTAATTAGGACATTCTTTTTCTAGAGGGGTTACACAATATTTATAGTGCCTGAAGTACCTGGTGCTTGGATCAAGTTTTTCTTTGACTAGTGCTCGTTCACTCTCACTCATCTTCTTACATCGACGATCAAGAGAAAAGATGCACTGGGATAAGGAATGGGACACTCCTACAAATAACATATCGGACATGAAAGAGTTCCTTCTCTTTTCTTCTGCCTACAGAAATGAAGTAAATGGCATTACTAGGGAACTAAGAAACATAGAATTAAGAATGTTACTCTAAATTACATACCGTCAATGTGTGCTCAACTTTCAAAACCTCAGCAAGAAGGCGGCCTTCATCAATAAAAGGTAATTTGGAAATTCCCTGAAAGTTCCCATGCAGAATTGTTAATCATGAATAGACACATAAAGATGGAAATGACAAGTGGAAGGCTGGACAGAGAAGGACCTGCCAAGCATATCGTTTTCCATTCATGTCCACTTCAAAATCTGGAGGGAAAATATATAGAGCCATGAAATGCTAGTCCATCGAAACAGAATTTTAATTAAAACATTATATAAAAAATACATCAGGTCTTTTAATAAGCAGATAGTAAATTTCATCCATGGGATGTTATCTGGCATGCATAACACAATAATAACTCCATGAAAATGAATACATGTAAAGTCATATGCTCCTTCAACATTAGAATTTCAGACCTGTAGGATAGAAATCGATAATTGGCGAACTGGGATCCATCATCAATTTCCTGTACTGCTGTGGAAGTGCATGGGCACTGCAAATGATCATTATTAGTAAACTATACTAAGAATTTCAGAAGGAGAAGCAGACAGAAGGGAGTACAACCTTGCAGCAGGAAAAACGCCCATTAGTTGATCAAATGGTTTGAATGGCGAGCCAAGCTCAAATGTGATATCTAACTGAGCAATATCCGTAATATCTGAGGCAAATGGCGCATAATGATATGGGTAGAACCTGGAGAACACGTGGCAGGAAACAAACATGAGAAACCAATACCAAATCAAGGAAATTACATCAAGATACAGGTAACAAATATAATTGTAGACAGTTGACAAGCTGCAAGTGTACAAGGTTTGTTGATTATGAGAATAAAGTCACTATTTTATTGGGAATAGAATATTAGAAAATTTGCATCTCATATTCTTTTCTGAACTTGCAAGTAGTTTGTACATACAGGTTAGTTGCCAACGGCTAAGTCATTGCAAGTCACAATTTCCAATAGGAATTGTAAAACCAAGAATATTTCAGCCGAACTATCAGCAAACTGACAGAATCTTCTATAGAAACTTCAGCTTAACTTGGGGAAAATGATCTCCCAGTAGTGCAGAAAAAGTATGATATCATAAGGCAAGGACATCTTATAACTATAAGTATGAGATGTAAGTTGATTAACAACCATTTCCCATTGCACTGACATTTATAAGATGACATTTAGAACCAAACAAGAGAGAAAAAAACGTATAAATCACATATGCTTGATTTAGAAGTTTTAGATACAGTAACTTCAACAAAGCTTCGGCTAATCAGCCAATCACGCGCCCCCCGCCCCCCAATCAATATTCAATCATGCATACCCCACAAACATCGATATCACCTAGTATATAGTACCACAAGCACTTAAAACCGACTGCCGTGGCACCAATCAGAATGAATAACATGATCCTTTGATAACAAATTTTGTGATCCTCGAGCAGTCACTCAGATCAACTTAACACTCTGTTCCTCACAACAGTATGGATATGGACTGATGGTAAACCTTGTCAGAAATTATAGAAACTAGTGAGTTGGAAAATTCTAAGTAACTGTAAGAAGCTATCAGAAACTGTGAGCCACCGAACAGAACCAAACAACGAGTACCCGGTACCTGCACTTAACAGTAACCCAAAGTGGATCTAAAACCCAAATGGACCAAAACTAAACCAATATTGATTTTTTCCCCAAATTCTACAAAGTTCTGTTCTTTTTGCATGATCTCCCTGAAATCTTTCCCAACAGAGAAATTACCCAACCTGAACCAAAATGTCATTGACCTCAAACATGTCCGAACTTACTGTCCCCATCATGCACCAAACTATCCATTTACTCTAGGATGTACAAAGGTGTGAGTAGTGAAGATGTGAGCAGCTACAAGAAGCTGTAACAAGCTACTAGGAGCTGTAAGTTTTGAGTTTAACCATACCTAGAACAAGGGGAACATGAGCACAAGAAAAAAACTGAAAATCAGGAATGCCCATATGTCTGATAGGTTACTCGTCAAAGACATGTTCACTTGGACAGTTCAACAACATGAAAAGAAATTGCCCCCGAAAACTAGAGAGATTGCAATTGAACTTACCACTGCCATGAGCAGACACCTTCATAGTAATAATGCATAACCCAACACAACCCTTCTATGTATTTCAGAACCTACAAAAGCAGGATTTCATAAGCTAATATTCCAAATATAATGCAAATCAAAGTAACATGGCTCAACCCAAGTGGCAAGCAAGCATTCACAATTCGTGACGAATATTGGGCTTTTTCCAACTAATCATGTTGGTCCCTATCACAGGCCCAAAACCTCAGAATGCAATACTTCCTGATGGCTGGACATTAGCAAGACCATTATTTACTGCATCCTCACAGGCCTGCAGCGTAAATCTCATTGAAGCACTGAAATACTTACAACATCTCGTCGTATTATTTCCATCTCCTCGAGAGATTTCGCAGAGAACTTCTCTTCATAATACCTTTCCTTCCACCCAGGCTCTCCAAATCTGATCTGTTCATCAGCACAGTAATATTTCAATCAGTCAATACAAGTATTTTGTATTTAAGTGACCAAATGATGAATTGATAGGGCGCCAAGTTTATTTTGCCCCTGTACAAGAGGGGCAAATGCAAAAACATTATGCTCTGAAGCTCCCATCCATGACAGTATTAACAAAATCCCCAAAAAAAAGCCTAAACTTCCATCATAATTCAGCTCAGCAATCCAACTATTCAACATCCTAAAATCAAATAATGTCCCAAATTAGTATTCTTATGCTTATTCCTTAAATAAACTTTTGTGATTCCACCTATTCATGACACAGTTATAACTTATAAGCCCCAATAGGATGCAAAACTTGTTTGCTTCCATTGCAATACTAGTAATATTTAACACATATCACAATCGCATACTGATATAAACTAAATCACCAACTTCAAATAACAATCATAAGCATCTAAATAAGAATGTCATGAAACAACGCGAGATACTAAGGGTTGCACCAATAAAAAGAACATGAAAACAGAGCAATAAACTAGCAGAAATTGCTTGCACACCTTGTCTTCCTCTCGGTCTTCTGAATTAAATAAATCTGACTTCTCACGAAGCGACTCCTTAAGCTTTGCTTTTAACTCCTCCTTATTTTCTTTCATCTAAGAAATCAAGAAAGGCCCAGTTACTCACACGCGAAACACAAATTTTAGAACCTTGCTATCACAACTGCAAGAAATAAGTGTGTTTTTACACAACATGAATCAGAGCTACGCGCAAAGCAAAGAACACACCTCCATTTCATTACAATTCTCTGCTGCAACAACGGCAGTTGTTTCTGTTGAAGACAAACGTGCTTTTTTTCGGGCTCGACGAGATGGAACTACTTCACAACCGGAGTCAGCACCAATTGTTTCTGTTGAAGACAAACGCGCTTTTTTTCGGGCTCGACGAGATGGAACTACTTTAGAACCGGAGTCAGCACCATTGTGTGTACTGCCAGTGCCAGTTACACCCTTTTCAAATGGTGAACGTCCAGGGGCTGAAGCAAGGCGAGAACCATGAAATCGTGAAACTGGAACCAAAGACTCAGGTTCAACTTGAGGTTGAGCATCATCCCCTCTTTTCCTCTGTTCTCGCTTTAACCTTTGTGTCTGTCGCTGAAGAATCCAGGCAAGCATGATGAGCATATTTCTATACGACTAACAATTAAACTTTCCCCTAGCTTCATCCTTAGATTAGAGAATACTCGATTAAAACACACCAAATATCATAAGATGAATGCAAATATGATTCAATAAAAAAATGCAAAACCTAAAGAACAAATTGTTCACAATCAGAAAAAAAAAAAAAAAGGAAACAAACCACTGGAATCTAACTCGGCCAAATCTGATGACATTTGCAAAACATGTAAACTAAAGACCATGGAAAAATCCAAATTATCCAAACGTAAATAAACGAACCTGGTGCATCCGAGCTCTCTTCTGAAATATCTGATCTTCATATGATCCCACGGCTTGAATGAAACTCTGGACTCTCCTCAAGTTTGGCTGCAAAAGTAACGGGATTAAAAAAAATGGGCTATCCATGCTCAAAGCTCTAAACAGAGAACTCGATTTTGT
The DNA here is from genome assembly GCA_029582165.1 of Portulaca oleracea. Taxonomy (NCBI): domain Eukaryota; kingdom Viridiplantae; phylum Streptophyta; class Magnoliopsida; order Caryophyllales; family Portulacaceae; genus Portulaca; species Portulaca oleracea. Next base: position 8,897,406 of record CM055871.1, read on the forward strand.
AAAACTAGGCTACTTCCAGACACCCAAACAACTCAATACCTTGCTTCCATCAGTCAAATAACCATCGAGCGTCTGAAATTCCTTCTTATAGACAGCCATCAACAAGTTGATTGCACCCTGAATTATTACAAAAGATAAACCACTAATGAGACTGAGCATCCCATCCAGTCCATGTTCCGAATTATACACACATGAATTCTAAGTAATGTAAAATGCCAAGTGTCTTCATCAGAGCAATAATGAACAATTTTTAGTCCACAGCATGACAGCACCAAACTAAATAATTCTTGATTGATTATATGTAAGCAAAAACACTAAAGTTTATGAAGTACATGTACTAGCTACTGATTCATCTCAAAAGCTACCAACAAAAAAGCCCCAGAACACCACCTTGCAGTCCCGCCTACGGTTAGGTAGGAAGACCTGAGGGGATAGGTTGCAGACTACACGCATGCCCTCAATAGACTACACACTGATGGATTGTAGATTCAAAAGACGTTAGATGTTTACTAAGCACGACAAGGAAAAGACAATTTTAATGCAACTATAAGCCTCGGTGAGTTTAATTTAATCAAAAACTGAGAGTTTTGCGCAATAACCATAAAAACCCAGAAAAAAAAAAAGTCTCGTACAAACCTCACGAATTTCCAAGGTAGGCATATGCGGTAAAAAGTCATTGCCAACGAAGAAGCACATGAAGATGAAATCATCCACAATGCACTCAAAGTCAATCTTGAAAGGGGGGTTCGGAATCCTGAACTCACATTCCAAATACTCCCTGAGAGTCCAGACATTGAGGAACTGCAAGAAAATGTGTCAAGCAATGGTGAACATGCAACAAGAAACATAAACACATAAACACAAAGAAGACGTGGAAGGATGATTACACTGCCCAGCGACCATAAGGAATAAAGCATACAAATTGCATTGTATCTTGAAGAAAAAACACTTTATGAAGAGAGTCCATGGCGAACCTGAAATGGCTTTTTGGGTACAATTTCATCCTTCTCATCAAATTCCCCAGCTTTCCTCTTTGCCTTGCCTTCACAGTTTGCTGCGAAATGGCCTGGCTGACCACACAGAAAGCAATTGTCTTGCTGACCAGGGGTGAATACAACCTGTATTAACAAACAATGGAGAAGGTCGAGAGGAAACAAAACCACCCAAAGGTCATCAGAAAGTGGAGAAAAAAAATTAAAAAAACTCTGTGAAATACAACAATTCAGCAATATAAGCATTCTATGTGTCATCACAAACCTCTCTTAGGATTGAAAAGTGAACTTCATGGGTAGCTAACGCTAACATTATCAGATCTGCATCCTGAAGAATGAAACAAATGCTCAAATTACTACATAAATACTAGGGACCCATGAACAATTCAAAAGGTTTTAGAAGAGAACATACTAGTCCATATAAACAATGTCGTGTATTTGGGTCATAACCAGGAAGATTCCTTTGAAGTCGTATGTAGGACATAATCTTGTGCTCCCCTTCCCCAGGAACATTAGCATCAGATAAGATAACCTTTCGAGGGTCAATAACAAGAATTAGAACTCCAGCACAATTAATACCACCGAAAGCAAAACACCAAGATTTTGAAATATTGTAGGATACATCTCATTTCTGCATTACCTTGATTGATTTCCAGCCAGGGTCATTGTTTATTCTGAGGTGTACGTAATATTGTAAAGCAGTTGACAACACAGCCATGAACTCTGTTCCTGGAGTTATAACATTGGAGTCAAAAGTTTGAGATGACTCCTTAGGAGGAAGCTTTCTGCCCTCCTGTTCAAACTCCTGTCGCAAGCGTTCTTCCTCAGCTGCCTAGAACAGAACAAGGAACATCCAACTGAGAACTTCAGCTAATAAAGATATATCAGAGAAGTTAAATCAAATCAAATTTGAGGAACATACTGCATCTGCTGCATCTTTAGCGGCCCTGAAACGCCTAGAACGTTGCTGATTCATCTTTGCTCTTGGAGCTACGCCATCTGCCAAAAGTTCCCATAACGTATAACTTCAAAATTCAGATCTAGAAAATAAATTCACATAATAATTACTAAAAGTTAATTCTCCCCACCAATTGCCATGTATAGGAGCTTCCTTGGACGAACCATATTGAAGAGCCTATCAATGTAGTTAAATACATTCTGGAAGACTTCATCAAAAGTTTTAGGAGAAGGCTGCACAAATGAAGGAAGGCAATGAAAATCTGGAAGAGCAATCATGAAATCAGGAAGATCTGTTTGGCATGCAGAGGGAGACATAAGACTCTATGAATATTGAAAGCATTTCAGCACAAAATTAAGACTTAAAAAGATGACCGTTCAAGCATTCCAATCACAAATGCTACAAGAAAAAGATATGCAAGCAGCAACTAAATAGCAGAAATTACCAGAGGCAACTGCAAATCATGATAGGTTATCCTCTCAATGTGAAAATAGAGCAAGCCTGAAAGCGAACAATGCTAGCACCATGACTAGAAATTAAGCTTTTGAGTAAGACTATCCCATAGCTTATATTTGCAACCCCTATCCTCAGAGTACATACTACAAGCCTTCAAAACATAACCCACACTGGCCACACAATTAACCACCTCTTTCCACCCCCACCCCACAAACCCCACCCACCTCAAAACTAACTGGCTAGTGCAGAAGCCATGATCCTACAATTTTACCTATGATCTGCCTACACAATGCATAAATGGATGCTTGAGACCTAGTTCGCATCCGGAAATACCTTCAAATATTGAAGTAACAACAACTAATTGTCACTGAGCTAGGATCTGATGGCACAAATTGGCAGCTTGATGAGAGAGTGCCATAGCTCAACCCCTTCCTCCAAATTTCACCTAACTTAAACCAGTCACCCCTATGATTCCCAAAGTCTCTTCCGGAAGCAAATCATAGCAACTATGCAATACTAGCACTATCACAGTAAAAGTAGGTCCATGTTTCCTTATATTTCTTTTTTTTTTTTTCTGTTCTTTATGGGGGGTGATCTCCTGAATAATAGCAGGGTCTCTGCCAGTACATTTGTACTACATGGGTTCTCCTACATTTTTTCCCTTCAAATAATGAAAATCCACCAAAAGTTCCACTCATTTACTTCCTAACATACATCAATGTCGCATCTCTTTTTCAATTTGTCATAGTTCTCGATCATATATCATATAAAAGAAAAACATGCAACCACGCCAATTCCACGGATATAAATCAGAAGAATCCCAAACATCTGAACTTACTCGTATCGATGTACAATGGACCAAGGAGAAATAATAACAAATTTTCAAACCAAAAAAAAAAAGAACATCAGGCTTTCTGACAGTACATTTGTACTCGACAGATCCTCCACCATTTTCTCCCCTTCAAATAACAAAAATTCACCCCAAAGTTCCATTCAATTACCTCCTAACATACATCAACCACGCATCTCTTTTTTGATTCATCATAGTTCTCAGGCATACACAAGCAACAAAAAATGCAACCACGCCAATTCCATGGATATAGACCGGAAAAATCTCAAACATCCGAACTTACTAGCATCAATGGAGAATGAAGCAGGGAGAAATAGTAAATAAATAAATAACTAAACAAACATACAACCACACCAATTCCATGGATATGAACCAGGAAAATCTCAGTCTCAAACATCTGAAATTACTGGTATTAACGTAGTACCGTAGTACGAAACAAGTTGAAATAACAAATTAAAACTAGAAAACGTACCCTGTCTTCGGGATGAAAACAAGGGTGAATAATGCCGTTCATATCGAGATAGAGATTATCATATTCAAGGCCGTTAGGGTTCGTCTTGCTCGTATCGACGGGAATTTCAACTCCGTCGACAACCACCGGCTCTTCTTCGACGACGTCGACGATGATAAGCGGATACTTCTCGGCCAGCCACCGGTAAAACGCCGGAACTCCCATTGATAACGCCTAGCTTAGTTTAGTTTAGCTTAGCTTAGGCTAGCTTAGCTGAGCTGCAATGGCGGACGCCGGCGAAATCAAGAACCCTAGACTCGGAAATCTAGAGAGAGAGAGAGTGACAGGGCGGGGGCGGCTAGGGTGGAGAGAGAGGGGGAGGGAATAGACGGTCGAAAGGTGGTTTTCGAGGGGGGCAAGGGAAGTGATTTTACGATATTGCCCTCGATTAAACGGAAGATGGAAGAAAAAAAGCGAAACGGGAGTGTGGAGGAAGAGGGGTGTTTCGGACTTTTCACATCGTAAATAGGCCGATTGACGGTCGGTTCAGTTAAGAATTACTCGCACCCTTACTTCCATATTAATCGACTTATCGTCTTAGCAAATCGTGTAGTCAAATTTTAAAAATTTTGATCATAAATTGTTCAATATATACAATGAATTGTTGTATAAAATTACCACTGTTAGCATTCATAACGAAAAATATTATCTTAAAAGTATAATATTGCAATTATTAATAACATATTATGTAAAAAATTATCAATTAATGAGTGACATTGAAGACCATGAAAGTCAAAATAATGATAATTAATATCGAACGAAGGGAGTATATTTCATGGATCGGTTCCGTGTGGTTTTGGTTGTTAGAAAAAATGTATCGGATCTCGATATATCGATTTAATTAAAAAATAGATCTCATGATTGGATTAGGGTATTCACGGGTCGGTCCGGGTTGGCTTTGGTTGAGTTCTAGATCGATAGGCTATGTTCTTTGAATGATTTTGTAAACAAATAATAAATTTAAACGTGGATATCAAAGGGATGAGGAAGAGGAAAATCGTGAGGTGAAGAAGCAATACACGATGGTGGTTGAGGTTTGGGGGTTCAAAAGTATAGGAAATGACATATCAAGTAAAACTCTTGGATCCTTGCACGTGTACATAATGTTCAACTTTGAGATAAGGCATGGAAATGATAATATATAGGCCTCCCGCCTCCGAGCTATAATGTTCAATGGACATTGAGATTGTGATAAAGCTTGATTAAAAAACAGATGTTCAATGTTCTGGAAAGTTAATAAAATATCAGCGTTTAGTGCTAATGGTGCATGTGTCGATGAGTTTGTTGTTGACATCAATGAGAGAACATGCATTTACAGTGCCCAATAACTAAATGGCATGGTCTATGTCACGACATTATTATTATGAGAGATGAATTACTAAATCCTACCAACTTCACACACCAACTATCTTGTCAACACTTACCTATACGCATTAAACTTCATCAAAGAACCTAATTAATACATGGAAAACCACACTTAGAAATGTTGTGTCTCACACTTCAAGCCAAAAATCAAAACAACCACTGAGTACATAGGAAGACCAAAGACAATGGGAAAGTGTGAGGAATAACCCCGACATGGTCACTAGGGATGTCAAAATGATGTACTATTCTTTGTGTGACATTGAGGTATACAAAGGTTCACGTGCCCAATGGATGTCACTCAGGTATACGTATCTCAAATTATCTCTATTTTTTTCCAATGGTTTCGAACACTCTTCTCATCTTACTGTGGTTATCATCTTTCCCATTGCACGTCTTAAGAGGGCAAGATCAAGCAAATTCGCTACTGAAAATGTTGCTACCGCGTGCGCGAATATTGTGGATGTTGTTGTTGGAAATGCCAGCAGTGCTACTACTAAATAAATGGTTTATTATTACCTATAATTAAACACCATACTAATGTCGTTGAGGTAATAACAATCAATAAGAGCCAACTAAGATGACTAACACCAACTCGTACTTCACCAAGAACTGGTAATGCCACAACAAACAACAACTAACAAGGTTCACCAATTGGAGAACAACTCATACGATATCAAATGACAAAGTTAAAAACCAACTTTGAAAGTTACATGATGCCTTGTTTATATGACTATTATGTTTGGTTTAGACAACATTTATATCGGAGCGAGAGGATGGAAGGTGAGATGTTTGTCAATAAGCCAAAAACTAACTAATACAAATTCACGCAGAATTTCAAACTCGTTTATTATCCATCATCACTTATATATTACAAGGGCAAAGCAATATCGTTGCATTAGAAGTTAAGTGCCATTGTCATTAGAAGTTAAGTGCCATTGTCATCGGTCATCAGTCATCAGTCATCATCCTATTTACATATATATTTTCAGTTAGAGGTGTTTACGTCGTTGAGTGCAATTTTGGTTTCAAAGCGGTGCACTGGATTCAATGGTTTAACTCATCATTTAACTGGATTTGCAATTTTTTTTCATAATAGTAAAATTAGAAAAAAATAATTCCGCATCATGTCTTAGATATATGTGTGTGTCTATACGTGTGTGTAATGTATATATGTACATTAGTTAATTGGAAACCCGACCATAAATCGGTCCAAACCGCAACGTGCAAGTGACATGATTGAGATCCACGTCCAAACGTGCACAAATCGAACCCGAATCAAAGTCAAAAGAAGCTCACTCCAACCGATCCGAATCAGACGCGTTCGAACTTTGAAGTTGATTGGAGCACAAACCTCACCCGATCCGAACACGATTTGAACTGGAAATGAATTGACCTAATCCAAACTCGATTTCACCCAGACCGATTCACTGTTTGCCATGACAGTCAAAATTTCCGCGGCGACATGATGCGAGTAGCACTGGTAGAAATTCGGGTCCGCGTAAATTCGAGTCAATCAAATTCACCCAATGTCAAAATTCAACCAAGAAATTTATAGTTTGGAAAAAAAATATGGTCCAGGTAAATTCAAGTCGGCCAAATTCAGACGATAAATTTATGTCCAGACCCGGTTTTTGTTCGAGTCAGACCTAGTTGGGCAATTAGAACGAAGCTATATTTGGTCAGAATTAGATTCAGACAATAGACAAAAGATAAATATTATGTCCGAATATTCGGTCAATTCGGTTTGCATTAAAATTTGGACGAAAAATCTATGTCTCAGCCCAATTTTTTCAGGTCGGACAATTCGGGTTTCTCGGGTCAAACAAAACTTTGTCAGTTCTATTAAATTCATGTCCAGACCCAATTTTTATTAGGATCAGAGGCTGGACAATTCCAACAATGCGATTCATAATCAATTCGAACAGTATGGAAATCGGTAATCGTGGAGAAGCGGAAAACCAAAACCTCACATCATATCACAACAACAATATAATAAAAAGGCAACAAGATTTGAGAGACAACTGGTATGATTAGCGGCAAATGCGCCATTTGGCTCACTGCACAATAATACTCCTCTTACTCCTCCCAAGTCTTCCATTCAAACGCTTCCGTCATCCAAAGGCCAACAAATAGAGACAGAGAGAGAAAGAGAGGGAAATCGAGAGAAGAGAGAGAAGATGGGAGCATCATCGTCAATGGAGGCCGGAGCATCCATGGAAGAGAGAGAAGCGGAAACTCAAGCGACTTCTATCGGCGCCCTTCCTCTGCTCCGCCAAGCTTTTTCCAGCCTTCTCTCCGATCCTCACTCTAAATCCGTCCCTGTTTCCTCTCTTCAGGTATGATCAGCTGAATCATGCTTTCGTAATTGCAGTTTTTGTTGTTTTCGTTGGTGAGTTGTGAGTCGGATTGGAAATCGGCGATCAAAATTGGACGAAATCGTAGTATATCGTTCTGATTTTGCTGCGGTGTGACTGTGGAATCAGGAATGGCTGTGTTCACATTGTGTTTGAGTTGATCAACGATCTTCATTTTAGCTGTTTTAGCGGTGCTGGGAAATTGGCGGTAGAAAACGATTTTAGCTCTGTTTGTTGTGCGTGGTAAATGCTTTTTAGTTATAATATATAGTTCAAATTTAGGTTTCATGCTTCCAAATTGCAGTTTCTTGTTTCGGTTGTGATTTGTGAGTCGGACTGGAAATCGGCGATCAAAATTGGACGAAATCGTAGTGTATCGTTCTAATTTTGCTGCGGCATGATCGTGGAATCAGGAGTCACTATTTCTGGTGCTATTTTTGGTTTTGTTGGTGTCCGACTGAATCTATCCTTACTTAGCTGTGTTGAAATTGGGTTTAAGTTGCTTAACAATCAGCATTTTAGCTGTTTGTAGGAAATTGGCAATGAAAACCGATTTCGGCTCTGTTTGTGGTGCATCGAGTTAAAATTTGGGCTTCATGCTTCCTAATTGCAGTTTCTTGTTTTCCTTGGCTATTTGTGAGTCAGATTGGAAATCAGCAATCAAAATTAGACGAAATTGTAGTATATCGTTCTGATTTTGTTGTGGTGTGATTGTGGAATCCGGAATGGCTGTGTAGCCTGGGTTCAAATTGTGTTTAAGTTGCTCAACGATCATCATTTTAGTTGTTTTAGTGGTGCTGGGAAATTGGCGATCAAAACTGGACTTAATTGTAGTATACCGTTCTAATTTTGCCGCGGTGTGATTGTGAAATCAGGCTTCATGCTTCCTAATTGTAGTTTCTTGTTTTCGTCGGCAATTTGCATGTTGGAATTGGAAATCAGCGACCAAAATTGGACTTAATCATAGCCGTTCTAATTTTGCTGCAGTGTGATTGTGGAATCAGGAACGGCTGTGTTCAAATTGTGTTTAAGTTGCTCAACGATCATCATTTTAGCTGTTTTAGTGTTGTCGGGAAATTAGCTGTGGAAACCGATTTCGGCTCTGTTTGTTGTTCACCGTAGATGCTTTTTAGTTATAATGAATGGTTCAATTTTAGGCTTCATGGTTCCTAATTGCAGTTTCTTGTTTTTGTTGGCAATTTGTGTGTCGGAATTGGAAATTGGCGGTCAAAATTGGACATAATCGTAGTATGTCGTTCTGATTTTGCTGTGGCATGATTGTGGAATCAGGAATTGCTGTGCTCACATTGTGTTTAAGTTGCTCAACGATCATCATTTTAGCTGTTTTAGTGTCCGGAAATTGGCAATGGAAAATGATTTCGGTTCTGTTTGTTGTGCGTCGTACATGCTTTTTAGTTATAATATACCGTTGAAATTATACTCTATGCTCCGTTATTGCAGTTTCTTGTTTTAGTTGGCGATTAGTGAGTCAGATTGGAAATCAGCGGTCAAAATTGGACGTAATCGTAGTATACCGTTCTAATTTTGCTGCAGTGTGATTGTGGAATCAGGAATGACTGTTTCTCTTGCAACTTTTAGTTTTCTTGGTATCCAATCACTTAGCTGTGTTCACATTGGGTTTCAGTTTCTCAACATTCAACAATCATCATATTAGCTGTTTTAGTGGTGCATGGAAATAGGCAGTGAAAACGGATTTCGGCTCTGTTTGTTGTGCGTCATAGATGCTTTTTAGTTACAATATACCGTTCAAATTTAGGCTTCATGCTTCCTAATTGCAGTTTCTTGTTTTCGTTGGCGATTTGTGAGTTGGTTTGGAAAATCGGCGATCAAAATTGGACTTAATCGTAGTATGCCATTCTACTTTTGATGCGGCATGATTGTGGAATTAGGAATGGTTATTTCTCTTCCAGCTTTTGGTGTTGTTAGTATCCGATGGCGAGTGTCTCAGTATCATGACTGGGCCAAAGAATTACTCAACAATCATCACTTAGCTGTGTTCACACTGGGTTTAAGTTGCTCAACAGTCATCATTTTAGCTGTGTATAGCTGTTTTAGTGGTGCCGGGAAATTGGCAATGGAAACCGATTTCGGCTATGTCTGTTGTGCATCTTAGATGTTTTTTAGTTATAATATACCGTTCAAATTTTTGTCATGTTACGATTGGGGGATGACTGTTTCTCATGGACCCTTTTTGGTTTTCTTGGTATCAGATTGAGCCTATCAGTGTCATGATACCAAAAAGTTACTCAACACATACATCATTTAGCTGTGTTCAGAATGGGTTTATTTAAGTGGTGCTGAAAGTTTACTCAACAATTGTCATTTTACTTTTGTTCAATTTGGGTCTAAGTGGTGCTGAAAAATTGCTCAGCAATCATTATTTTAGAGGTAAATTCAAGGAAAAGGGAAGCCTTATGGATTGGGTCTGGGAGAGTAAAGTGGCACTAGAGGTAAACAAGTTGAATATAATGTACTCTTGAGAGCCTAGCTCGATTCTTTACCAACTTTTATTTCTGGTATAGGAAGCTTTATATCTACATTTAATTATGTTGCTGTTAGGAGCTTAACAGTCACCATTGAAAAGAGTATTCATCACTCGGCCAAGTGGTTTTCTCATCAAATGTGTTTCTGTATGTCGCTGAGTGGATGTTTTACTTGTTTCTTTTATGTTGTTGTCAGGAATGTTTCTCCTTGAAGTGTACCAACTTGAGCTGTGAAGGAGGAGCTGACTTGCCCGATTGCTTTCCAGGACTTTTGGATCAGATGGGTACCTCTATAGTCGACACTCTTTTTGCTCCCCAAAATGAAGCAATTACTTGGGTTGAATTTGTCAGAGGCTACATCAAGTGCTGTGGAAGAATGTCAGTTTCATCGCTTTTGAACATTTTCTTCAAGGTGCTTGCTTCGGCTGCTGATAAAGCTGGTTGTCCTCTGAGATTAAGTTTCGACTCTGATGATGTTGATAGCAAACCAAGCGGGTCAGTCTCACCCAAAGATTTGGGGATGATTCTTTGGGTATGCTGGCTTATGTCTTGGAGTTCAAGGAGTTCAAGGCGTGTCACCGAAAGTACTGTTGTGGACCTTCCTGATCTCAACCACTTGATCTTATCAGCTGTTGTATCATGTGCTGATAATGGCACTGATGTCGACGTGTGGGATTCTGATGTTTTCAAGCTCAAAGTAGAACTTCCTATCGGAAAGATACAAATGTGGACCTTGAGAACTGTGCCAAATCTTGCTGATTGCTTCGTTCAATTCGTTAAATCCAGAGTCAAAAGCGTCACAACACCAGAGGTAAATGAGATTTGAAAAATCGAACCATATTCCCTGAATTAATATCCTTTCATGAGCATGTGATGATAGTCATACAAGACAAGAATAAAGGATGGGGTAAGAGATCAGAATATTTTCATATATTTGGAGATTTTTTTATTTTAATATTCTTTTTAATATTTTAGTAGGTTTTTTAGTTCTATTTTATGATAGTTAAAGCAATGATATTTGTCACATGTCACAGATATTTAGTTTCCTAATATATTAGGTTAATATTAGATTACTGTTTTTATCCATTTGCTAGTATTTGATATATAGGACTCTTAGTGATGTAAACCTCTCATCTGCTATTGAGAATTAGAGTCGGTCAAAATCTTGTGCATTACTTCTTGTGATGCCCCTATTGTAGGAAATACTAGAAGAGTGTCTTGCATCAACTTGGTATGAGACCATTAGAGCTAGGTGCCTACTTTGTCTTTCCTTCCTGTTTTTCTTTCCCAAATCAGCCAAAAAAGAAAAAGAAAAATTACTTGAAGTCAGGATTCTAAATCTCTAGCTTTCCATAGGATTCCATAGCTTTCCAGAGGGTTCCAACTTCAGGATTCCAGAACTCCTCCAACTTCAGGATTCTAGATCTGTGTAACTGTATGAAACTTGTATTGGATGAAAATTATTGACATTCTGAATGAGTTGGTGTGATAAAGACCATTGTGCCTCTTTTGTTATCATACATGTCAAGTTATGGTATGTGATACTGAGTTTTCTCTACATAATTTCCTGTCCTTATGAATGCAGAAAGTCTTGTCAAATTTCAAATAATGGGTGACTTGCACCCAAAGGGAACTTTTATTTTTGGGAAGATGCTATCAATGCCTTTCTAGGTCATCAAACCGTACATCCCTAAGTGTATCTTGAAGATTGTTGGGAACTAGATCTTTATTTTGCAAGTGAGTTCATATGTCGTGCAAACCTTACATTCCTAGGTGTATGTTGAATTGTAAACCTCCAAGAGCTCCTTCGATACCTTGACAACATCCCACTATAGATTACGTAATTTTGTTTCAAGGTTTTCCAAGGAACCACCAACGTTAACCCGCTTACAATAGAGCACATGGTCGGGAACAGTCACCAAGGATGATGGAGATGAGACTATTAAAGAAGAGGAGATGAAACTAGTAAAGAACACCGTATTGTTTATATATGGATCTCAAACGATGACAAATGTTTGGACAAAGTAATCTCAATTGTTGTTCCATTAGGATATGCAAATCAAGAGCATGATATTGGGGTATTGGTTCATTTTCATTAGTTAGCATATGTGCTCCAACCTTATGTTTTAACAACTGTTTTATTTTTCATTGGTCAGCATATTTGCTCCAGCTTTCTGCTTTAACAAGTCATTGACAGTTTACTGTTCTGAAGCCTGTACCACAGAACTGAAGTAGAAAACAGAGAGTGAAATGCTACCACTTTCACTTCTAACTACCTGAAACCAAGAGAACTTGTGAATCTCTTCTCTACTGTATAGGCAGTTGTTTCAGCTACCGAGTTAGAGTTGCTTCTGCATGTTCAGATCTCGTGTTTGTTTGGGCATGATGTCTGAGAGCAGTTGTCCTTTTTGGTTGTAGAATAATCTGATTTATTTTAACTTTGTTGGGTTTGTTCTTTCCAGCATTCTAATGGTGCCGGGACTCCAAATACGTCAGTCGAGGACGCACCATCCACAAAGGCTCATCTGCTAACATCTGGAAGGGCATGGGCACTTGCACTTTCCCAAAGAAGTAGCATTAGTGAAGAGATCTTAAAAATATGCTTCCCTTGCGATGGTGATGTGGTTGAAGAACGCCTTCTTTATAGGTTTGTGTTCAGTTATTCCAGCTTTGTTGAATACAATATTGTCTGCTACCATCTTCTACGTGTTTCATGTTGTGTTACTTGGACTCGGGTATGGGTGTCTGATATGGACACGGATGCGGGTGTCAGACTCGGCTAATTTTAAGAAAATTTGCATCTTTTCATTGTAATTTAAGCGTCGTGCGTCGTACCCTTGTTTGGGTGTGGAGGGTCCAACACGGGTGCATCAAGGAAAAGGAAGAGTTGGAGTAACGTAGGTTTCATGAATTGCTGTCCAGTTTTAATATCTGACATGAATAGTTTGCATGGGAGATAGTTATATTCTAGGCGATCTCGTTTATACAATATGAAGAGTCAAAGTTCCCTTTCAATATGAAGACATGGATACTCCTAAATCTCTCTCATGGTATTAGAGCCAAGGCTTTCTAATCCTATTCTTTGGCCCCTTTGCACATAGATTCTTTTTTACCCTACACTTCTCGTTCCCTTGGTCTGTGTCTTTAACTTGCTTTTTGCTATCCTTCCGCCATCAGTGTCATGTCTATCTATACTGTGTTAGACTATTGCGTTGAGCCTTCTTCTACAACCACCCTTTCAAGTTACAAGTTACTGTGGATGCTATAATTCTCTGCACCATGGTCCTGATTCCTGAGTTTATTGGCAAACCATTGGGGTTGGCATTGGACCCTTCTTTGGGCATGTAATGCTGCATAGCATTTGTCGGCTCCTGTTAACAACTGTACAAAGTCAGTTTTGGTAATTTCTTAGTCTTGGATTACAGTAAATTAAGCAAATGCCTCATTACACTGTTGGCTTTTAATTCAATGGAGCAGTATTAGTAAGAATATAGAGATTACTAGAAGCGGGCTCTCTATAATTTATGGGTCAGCATCTTGTACAGCTTCGCGTTTGCCAAGCTTGTGTAGTAGTGTTGGCAAAAAATTTGGGTTCTGTTCAGTTTGCATAGACTTTTTGTTGCATAATTCCCTCTAAGGATCAGTACTTCATGGTCAATGTTAGGACCTTTTTATTGATTGAATCCAAATAATCGTCTATATCTTAACATTAATATTTTGCAAATGGAAAACATTTGAAAATTTGAAGAGGAAAGAAGTTTACAGCCATATACAAAGTACTTTTATTACATGCTCCTGGAGCACGTGCTCTGAATATGGTCATTGTTCACCCTCAATAGCATAATTGTTTATTCATACCTACCCGTTGTTCACTCTCAATAACATAATTGTTTGCTCATACTTACCCAGAGCACATGCTCCAGGTGCATGTGATATGTATTGTGTAGCTTGATTAATTTTATCATGGACATGTTAGATTAAATACTCATGAATTTCGGTGCTGCTTCAGGTCATATGTTCATGGGAAAGGGATGAACAGATTTTGGTCAAATGTCGAAGGTTACCACGGGCCACTGTTGCTTCTCATATCTGCCAGTTCAGGTGAATCTAGTGAGAGCAGCAGGAAATGGATCATAGGCGCAATGACACAACAGGGTCTAGAAAACAAAGATATGTTCTATGGAAGTGGAGGTTGTCTGTACTCTATATATCCAGTCTTCCAAGTGTTTTCAGCATCCGGTATGTGAGCTTCAACTAGGGTGGATGTTTTCTTTCCTTTATCTATTCGTGAATATCTCTTTTTCGCAATCAGGGAATCGAGATTTTGGCTTGTGTACTTGTTAATAGGATTTCTTTTACAAGAGGTTAAGTGTAATTACAAAGTCATCCATGTTTTCGTACCCCATTACCTTTTGCTGGTAAATACACCCATACCAATTTGCACCCATATATAGTTTTTTAGACTTGAACGGACCTAAATGTCCTTCAAGTGAACTTTTGTTGACGTTCATTAATTTTCGCCAAATTCATATTTTATAAATAGGTTTATTGGATTACGATAATGTCAACTTAATGCAAAAAGGTCAACCTGAATTTTTTTTTAAAAAAAATGAACAAAGGAGTCAATAAAAGTTAGCTTAAAACTCATTGACAAGGGCTTTTGGTCAATTCAATTCTCAAAAATCGTAGTATTGGTTTATTTAGTAGCAAAGGTAAGGCATATGAAAGTTAAATTACTAAATTACAATGGGTAAATTTGTAATTGCACTTAATGTCTAGGGTATATATGTAGAAAAATCCCTTGCTAATATGCACCGTTCTTTGTTGCACAACAGGGAAGGAGCACAATTACGTGTACAGTCACTTGCATTCTGCCATCAAGGTCTACGAGCGTAACCCGAAACCTACAGGGATTGCATTTGGGGGAACTACTGGCAATGAAAGAATATTTATTGATGAAGATTTCGCAAAGGTTACTATACGTCATCATGCTGTTGACAAGACTTACCAGCATGGCTCTCTATTCCCTGATCAGGTAAACAGCAAATTTGGTTAATGATATTCCATGTCTTTGATCTATATGAAGCTCTGCTATGCTATCACTACATAATATCTTTTTTCATTCATGGTGCAACCTACTTCGACTATTCTACAATCACTAGCTATGATTGTTTTTTGTTTCCTCGGTTGTTTTACAATGGTGGCGGTCCGACCCATAAAACACTATCCATTTCCATTCATGGTGCAACCTACTTCAACTACTCTCCAGTCAGTAGCTATGATTGCCTTTTGTTTTTTCGGTTGTTTTACAATGGTAGCGGTCCGACCCATAAAACACAATATCTATTTCCATTCATGGTGCAACCTACTTCAACTATTCTACAGTCACTAGCTATGATTGTTTTTTGTTTTTTCAGTTGTTTTACAATGGTAGCGGTCTGACCCATAAACACAATATCTGTTTCCATTCATGGTGCAACATACTTCAACTATTCTACAATCACTAGCTATGATTGTTTTTTGTTTTTTTCGGTTGTTTTACAACGGTAGCGGTCCAACCCATGAAAAACTATGTCCACTAGAATTTGAATTCTGGTGGGGAGGATAAACCTCCAACTCTCATGCCATTAAAGCACTAAGCTCTTGGTGTCACTAGCTACGATATATTTCCTACTAGAACATCTCGTGGGTCTTGAGGAAACATCTCTCTAACAACCTACCATCCTTAAGGGAGCGTTTGGTTGGGACTCCAGGGAGATTTTTCGTGGGAAAAATTTTTCATGCGGAGTTTTCCATGGGAATTCCCCGGGGAAAATTTCCCTTGGGGGGGGGGGGGGCGGCTAAGGAAAATGTGGAAAATGATTGGCCCCCCGTAAAGTTTTTTGCCAAGGTTAACATACATCCAAACATGGGGAAAGTAAGTCAACATAGGGTTTTTTATCAACCGAACGCACCCAGGCTAACAGTTGCTTGCATTTTGAACTTCAAAGATTGTTCCATAGCTTGTGCCATGGGATCCATACTAAGCTGCTGTACCAAACCAAAACCAAAACCAATACACTAAAATCCCGGTCAGACGGGGTATGGAGGGATCAAATGTGGCAGCCTTGCCCCTGAATGTTGCAATTTAGAGAGATCGGTCCTAATTGGTCCAAGATTAGAAATCGCTCGCTAGCTACTGCTCTGTGGAAAAGAAGCAGAGGAGTAGAGGAGGTTTAGTGAGATATTTTTACTTAATTGAAAATTAACTCTTTGTTATCTCTTCACAGGGCTTCCTTCCTGTTGAAGGATCTATATTGGAAGTGGAGACATGGGGATTAGGTGGAAAGTCTGCGAAGGATGTACAAATGTCATACAAGAAAAGGGAGGAACTTTTTACAGAACAAAGACGCAAGGTAACTTTTTCCTTTCTTCTTTCAGATTATGCGAGAGCAGAGTGGCTTGTCCCAAAAAAAATGTCATTTCGTGTTTTTTATACGGTGTGGTACGGTACCACAATTTACTATACGACTCAATATTCTTCCACATTTCACCACACTTTATTATAATCATTATCAATATATCGCATCACCTTTCTCCTCTACTTTTCACATTCTCTCTCCTCACCTACCATATCAACCACATTTTCCACAAATTTCACCATACCATTCCACAATGCACCGCACTTTTCACAAATCACAATTTCACCACACCACACCATTTTCACATCTTACCAATCCTTACATTGGGATTCATAGTATATTTATTGGAATATGTACATGTCCTTATACCCCCCCCCCCCCCAACCCACTATATGTATAGGGTTTTAAGATGCCCCGTTCTTTGTAAGGGTAAACAACTTAAGACATTTTTCTACCTATTCCCATCTAATTTTACTTTTTCAACCTAAACTTATCTTAGCCTACATAAGTTTTCTACTTCTGAAACAACTCATTATGTCTACATGAACTACTCAAACCTATTAAAACCTACGCAACCTTACCGGACTTCTGCATAACCACGCCAAACGAACAAGACTATCTGGCCCCATCACTATCCAGGAGAAGCAACTAACATGCAAAACATTCATTTGTTTGTGTGATATTCAGGTGGACTTGAAAACATTTGCTAGCTGGGAAGATTCACCGGAGAAGATGATGATGGACATGATGTCTAATCCAACCGGCGTGCAAAGAGAGGAGCGTTAAACATTGAAAAGCGGTTGTAGTTAATTGATTAAATCAGTTTGTATAGTCTGATCCAACCGGTGTGCGACAAGAGGAGGAATATGTTGAATAGCGGTTGTAGTCATTGAGTGAATCAGTGTGTATATTCTTTGCATCGAGTACAAAATAAGTTTGATCCGAGTGTTGTAACATTTCGTGCTTTGAGCATGCCATGTTTGTGCTGTATGCTATGTCATTGAAGGATGCCAATATTTTCTTTCTTAGGGGGTTAGAATAGCTGGTTCCTGTTTGCAAGTGCTGGTCCCAAAAAATGACCTTTTTTAATAGGTTTGATTGGTGACTAGGGGTTGCGTTCTCTTGTATAGAGTGGCGAAGAAATTGCAGGAGGAATTGTGACCAAATTCTTATATACATTTTGATTGTATGTAATATATATTGTATACTTCTGCAATTTATTAGGTGCTCATGGAGCTAGCATCAATTGTTCATTAGTTTGTTCTGTTTTATTTACTCATAAAATGAAGATTGCCAAGAAGATGCAACTATGTATGTTGCATTGGCCTTCCACTCATTTATCCTTAGTTTGTTTTGTTTTATTTAGGGAGCATTTGGTAGGAACACCAGGGAAATTTTTTTTGGGAAAAATTTCTCATGGGAAATTTTCCATGGGAAAGATTTCCCTTAGCTCCCCCCCCCCCCAAGGAAACATTTCCCTAAGAAAATGGAGAAAGTGGTGGGCCCACCGTGAAAACTTTCCAAAGGTTAACCCACACCTAAACATGGGGGAAATAAGTCAACCCGGGAAAATTTATCATTTTTTTGGGGTTATTGACCAACTAAACGCACCCTTGTCTATTCATAAAAAGAAGGTTGCCACGAAGATGCAACTATAAATGTTGTATTGATCTTCCGCTCATTTACATTCTCAATCTAACTTGTCTTTGTGACCTAGCCTAACACCCTGAAAATTTGAAGTTATCAGGGATGAAATTAACGAAGACATTATGCAAATATTCATACGATGGTATGTTGTAAGTTTGTTTCATGGTGTGAGTTTTCATTGTTGATGTGGTTTGTGGTAAGGGCTAGTGGCGGATCTAGATCTTTTAATTAGGATGACCAATACACTATTATATTCATTTGATATACAAAAAAATCCATAATTTTTATCTTAAATTATACTAAATTATTATTTTTCTTTTCGTGTTATCGGTGACCGTGGCCACCCTTAGCTTAGCCCCAGATCCGTCAGCAGGGAGGGTACGTGTAAAGTAGATCAAAAAATAATTCTACTAAAGGTCATTGTTTCACATTGATACACCATCCAACAATGCTTACTATAAAGAATACAAAAAACAACCAACAACTATTAGTAAATTATTCTGTATATGCACAAATTACACAAGATGTATATAGGAGAACAGATCTCTAGTGGTTAGAGGAAATCCTTCTCAATTCTCATCACCAAAAAGACCTAATTTCCCTGCAATTCTCTGAACACCTCAAACTATTATATCTCCACACATTCTACCCTTTCCCATCTCTGCAATGCACCACTTCATTCACATTCCAAAATGTTCCTCTTCGCGGCGCGGTTTGCGATAATCAAATGCATCCCCCTTGACATCGGGTTCAGAAAAGCACAGGACGATGACAACAACAACAAACGTGACGTATGTCCAAATTAGTCTTCTCTACTTTGCAAAAACCTCCCGTTTTTTACCTAAAGAGAGGGCTCCCGGTGGCGGTGGTTAGCTATTGGTGTTCTTGGAGGATATTAAGCTGTACCAAGTTGACGAAAGGGAACCATCGCGAAGCACCAGGTAAAGAATGAACGTGACGTATGCTACAGTTCCTACGCAGACAGTTAATCCGAACAGCAACCCGTGTACTTCGGACATGAAGAAGTCCATCAGAAGATAACCGTTAATCACGATCACAAGTGCGGCCACAGTCCAGGAGATCCTCTGTAGGAAGAAAAGATTCAAGGAGAAATGAGTATGTACCACGCAAAGTCGTCTATCACAGATGAAATGATGGGTAATTGGGGAAGAAGTGTGTGTTTGTGTGTGTGTGTGTGTGTGTGAGAGAGAGAGAGAGAGAGAGAGGCAAAGTATACATCAATTTAACTAACCTTGATAGCAAAAAGATTACAAGAAGAAAGAGTTACTGTGCCTCCTTAGCTACTTCACTAGTGGGGTCCCCCCCCCCCCCCCCCCAATTCCAGATTTTTAGTGACAGAGATTAAAATCATTAAACCACATCCTTAACCATAACCAAATATCAATGAAGTCTAACTTACTAACACTTCCGCTTGAAAGGAGATAGGGCTTTCAAAATTTCCGGTTCGGACCATTTCGGGTTCAGACGAAAGCTTGATGTGAGATATCTAGTTCTTCCGGGTATCATTTGGGTCGGACAAGTCTAAATTCAGGTCAAAATCGGGTTTGGACAATAGACATATGGAAAATATCGTGTCCAAATTTTCCATCGAATCGGTCAATGCCGAAATTCAGACAGAAAATCAATGACCATACCCAGTTTTTCCCATTCGGACAGGACCGGGTGTTTGGGTCAGACAGTTTTTGACAGCCCTAAAAGGAGAGTAATGATGTTGTCAAGGAGAGTTCAAGGGAACAAGTTAATGAAAGAATAATTAGGGCATGGTCTACTTTATTCAAAACAATATCCAATTAGTAGCACCTCGAGTCAAATTTTAATTGGAATATCAGAAGATCAACTTATAATTCATGGCATTTAACCTTACTCTGTTTAAATTATAAACATTCAACCATGAGAAAGGTAACTGCACTCCTTTACTCCTATATACTCTCAGACACTCTTACCCTCATTAACTCACACCATGTATATACTATACTTTTCAGACAACACAAGATATTAAACAAACTGAAATTAACACCCGGAACCTTAAGAGTAGGCTGCGAAGCAGAAGACTCAAGAAATGGAGTTCAAACTTCAAATACAAGGACATGCACACATGTTGGACATTCAAAAGGGTGCAAGTAATATAACACCTCACCACATAAAGTCATAAAGAACTAGCAAGGAACTTCAAGGGCAATGCTAAGATACTATATGATATACAGCAAGCCTAGTGGTCATTTATACCACACAAGATAGTAAACAAACTGAAATATCAACAGTTTTACGTTTCTACGATATGAATGTCTGCTGAGAGAGGCAATTTTGATATAGCAACATACATGCATTTCAATCACATAAAGGGATCGGGGCTAAGCACTAAGCTGGCAAATATTATCTGTGATGTGACTCATTAGTTTTGAAATGGTGCATCTTTGACAATAACAAGGTAATGTACCAACTTTACTCTGGATCTTTGACATCAAAGTATTGATGGAACCTACTTGATTAACGTGTAGAAGATAGAAAACTTTCATGACACTAATATTTTTCTTCTGCATTGGCGATGAGAAATTAGAGAATTTGTCATTTCAATTCGCATTGTTCTTGCGCTTACTAGTTACTATGAATAAGATATATCCTAACTACAGAAGGAAGATCTGCAAAACTGTTCATAAGTACCTAAGGATCTCCACAGGAGCTACGCTTCGTTATCTTACACCATAAGCAACAAAGTCAAACACCTAATTAAATTCCAAGCCCCACACATTATACTTCCCTCACAAATTGCTCTACAAGATTCTTTATTGACAAATAACACTGAAATAAGTACTGGAAGGAGCACGCAATGCTGAAAAGAAAGGGAGGAAAGAAAAACATATATTTAGCCTATCAACATGAGAGATGATACTCATCAATCAGAAGGGAGTATTGACCATGAACATATCAGTTATACACTGTACTTTCACCTAGCAGCATGGGGTGGGAAGAAACAGCGTGGACAAGCCTAATACCTTTGCGCTCAAACACATATTATGTCTACTATTTTTACTTGCGAGATAGGGTACTTAACTACTTGAGGAATGTGCTCAAAACAAAGTTCTCGGTATCTACCAAAGATAAATATGATATTTGAGCATATACCAAAAAAGTGGAGAAACAAACATGCAAAATCATGCAGCAATTACATCCAAAAATAGCTGATCATATTGGATTTCACATACCTCAAGAACAGGACCCACTCGAAATGAACCCATTAGATGCTCCTTTGAGACTAGAGTAAGAAGGGGTATAAGAGCAAACGGAATTTGGATAGACTGAAGCACATTGAGCCACTCATTCAGGACGTCCAACGTAGCTTCAGAACTATTAAACACAAGAGCTACAATCATAGTTGGCACTATCGCAAAACTCCGTGTGATCAAAGCCCTTAACCATTTCTTCAAACGAAGATCAAGGAAGCCTCCCATAATAAACTGCCCCGCATAAGTGCCGGTTATGGTACTACTCTGCCCTGCTGATAACAACCCGATGCCCCATATATAAAGAATAGGCAACAACCCACCTCCATATTTTTCCTCCAGGTACTGCCCAGCATTGACTAGACCTATACTACTTGCTTGTTCGGTTCCGTAAAACCCTTTAGCAAATACTGTTGTCAAGAACAAATTGATAACAAAGGAAACTAAAAGAGCTATTGTGGACTCAATCGAATAATAGTTGAGTGCCTCTTGGACCTGACCCTTTTTGTTTGGATCCACCTTCCTCGACTGCACCAGAGCAGAATGCAGGAACACATTGTGCGGCATAATGACACAACCAACAACTCCCACAGCCTGCCTGATAGTTTTCGAGCTCAACTTGGGTACCAAAACACCTGCAAAAAGCAGCTTTGATCATCAACAGTGTCTAGTTTTACACATTGCCTACGCCCTTGGGCAGATCTCGGTGAGGCTTTGGGGTGGCCATGGTCACCCTTAACCCATTTTTTAAACTTTAGTATAGTTTAGGATGAAAATATGGATTATATGTTCACCAAATGAGTGTGACAATGTATTGGGCACCCCTGATTCAAAGACCTAAAGTACACCAGCAAGGCCAGTTCAAATGGTATCGAGAGCAAGAGCAAGCGTTTACCTATTACAAGTTCTCTTCCACTCGGTTTTGCGTCGCCAAACATCCATGCAAATGATAAAGCCATTGTTCCAATCAGAACGGCGAATACAGCTTCAAGCTTCCTCACTCCATAGTTCTCCAGAAACAAAAATACAAAACTGCCCAGATGCACAACAGCATAAACCATCATTCATTAGGCCGTACACTACCCACAAAACGCATGCAAATGAAGGTAGTGCAATCTACTATAAAACAAGCACAACATAGTTCCATTTCTCCATTCAGCTTTTTCCCACCAGTAACGTCAAACATCAAACATCAAATCGACAACAAAGCGAGCAAAATATAGTTCCATTTCTCTATCCAGCATTTTCCCACCAGTACATCAGGCATCAAGGTCATGCTTAAGGTAATTTATGGCATGCTCAAACTAATTGAAAATGATATGTTGAGGTGTCTTGCCTTGATATAAAATCTATATATTTGCATATTAGGGCTCTAGTCGGCAACAACATTTAGCATTTTGACTGGTAAAACCGCTATTAAATTAATTTGGTAAGGTAGCTTTTTGAACTAGTGGATGGCGTTTGAAGGAGCATTTGGCAAACGTTGCCTAAACTTCTATAACTATAACAACACATATAAATTAAGTCCAAGGGATGGAATTCATTCGATTAGAGCATCGTATGTAATGAACCCACTCCAAGAGCTTCTTATAATTGATAATTAATAGTACCTAAACCCATACATGTAATTCAGTAATTGTATAAAGTTCCTAAATTATACTTTTATCAAAAAATTGCCCAAACAACGTATAAACTGCCCAGATGCACAACAGCATATACCATCCTTCATTAGGCCATAACCTGCCCACAACACTCGTACAAACGAAGGTGGTGCAATCTACCATAAAACTAACAGAACATAGTTCCATCTCTTGACTTATTTCCACCATTAATGTCAAACATCAAATGGACAACAAAGCCAGCAAAACATCCATACAGATCACATTTTTATCCAAAAAAAAGTGCCTAAACATCATAAAAAGTTCATTCAATTATGGTGCCATTTGTAATAGTTGGCATACCCAATGCATTCCATGCCTCTTATCATTGATAATTAATACTGCTTATCAACAAATTTGGTGTCAAAAATCACAAACACTCACTAATTTCATGCAAATCAAGACAAGTAAACAGTCTCTAACACATGTATCATCATCACTCAGAACTCAACACATAATTCGAAACACAAACAAACTCACCAATCCGAGGCAGTGATAACAACCCCAGCCCAAAGAGGCAAAACTCCACGACTCAGAATCTGAATCGCAATCGCACTCCCAATCACCTCCTGAATATCCGCCCCAATTAGGGCTAACTCCGCCATAACCCAAAGCAAGAACCCCGCCCATGGCGGATACTCCTCCCTGCAAAGCTCCGCCAGATGTTTTCCGGTGGCCACCCCAATCCTCGCCGACAAAAGCTGGATCAAAAGCCCCATGATCGTCGCCCATAGAAGCAACCACAGCAAGGAGTACCCTGCAATGGCGCCCGCCTGCAGATCCCCCTCCAAATTCCCCGGATCTAGGAACGCTATGCTCATCAGGAACCCCGGCCCCGTGAACCGCCACAGCTTCCGCCATGAGAACGGCGGCGCATCGCCGGAATCGTAGTCGGAATCTCCATCGCCGTCGCCGGCGAAAACCTTGTCGCCGGATTCGTACGCGACCTCTAGGGCTACGACGTCGCCGGAGAATGCCTTGTCGCCGGATTCGTAGGCTACGGCGGCGCCGGAGAATGATTTCGCGGCGGAGGAGGGGAGGAGGCGGTTGGATTCTGACGAGTTTTCGTCGCCGGAGAAATCGGACGGCGGAATCATCGTCCGGGAAAATTGATTCCCGGAGATTGAGAGAGATTTACAGAATTTGATGTTGATGGTGGATAAATTATTAAGAATGAATCTATGATGTTGATAATGAATGATAATGGTAACTTTTTGGAAAAGGATCAAAAACAAAAATGGTGTTGTGTACTGTATTTTGACTAATTAACAGGAAGATGTATTTGAGATTTCTTCGATTTTCAACCGGACAAAGTTTCTATTGTTTACTAATGGCGATGGCGAATTTAGTAAGAAAGCTCTGCAGCTGTCAAAATTTTGTTTGTTGATATGAAATATTCGAATTGTTAGATTGGGAAAAAATCGGGTTTGGATATGGATTTATCGTCCAAATTTTGATATTGACCGAAGTGATCGGATTTGGATGTGAAATTTCTCTTTTTAATGTTGTCTGAACAATATTTTAGTTTTGTCTAAATTGTTCGACTCAAAATTGTTAGAATTGGGATCCTAACTTGGATCCGTAGGATTATAATTAACCTACGTAAGATCGTGGATGAGAATGTAGATAGTAGAATCGTATCGAGTATTTTGGATTACAAAATCGTAAGATCGTAGATCAGGATCGGAATTTTAATAACTATTGGTCCGACCTGAAATAAAACCTCGTCCAGACATGAATTTCTAATCTGAATTTCGACATTGACCGAATTTGACTCGAATTTACCCGAACCTAAATGTTTGCCAGCGCTAAAAAGCTATGCAATTAGGAAAAAAAAGAAACCGGGTTCGAGTAACTTCGGATTTCGATAAATCGGACAATACCTAGCTTTTGGTTAAATTTGGATAAGCATAAATTTGGGTCTAAAGGGGTCGTACAATAGAAATTTGAAGAAAATTGTGATTGAATTTTTTGAATATGTTAAAATTCAGACGACAAATTTTATGGTTGTACTCGATTTTTTCCGGATTTGACAAATCTTAGTCATGAGTTGAACATATTTTTGTCAACCTTATATATTTTAATAGCTACCCTTTTTTTTCCGGATGAAACTATCCAAATTTACCTCATTTTTTAAGAAGAAAAATAATGGATATGTTCATTGATTTTTCGTTCGAATTATTTCAATACTTGTTATTTGTTGTTGTGAAGATTGTGTCGATCAAACTTATAATTTTTTATTATTAATTTATCAATATATACAGTAATTTCCCGAAGATACAGAGAGACATAAAGAATTTGGTGTTGATGATGGACAATAATGTTGATAATAATAATTTTGGAAAAATAACAAAATAAAGTGGTGTTTCCTAGTGTATTTTGAATAATAAACAGGAAGAGGTATTTGAGATTTCAATTTTCAACTAGTCGAAAGTTCTCGTCTATTTTTATTCACGGGAGAATTTAGCATGAAAGCTCTCGTTCTGTAATGAGTTACCTTATTTTTGATGTCTCTTGCGCTGGCAAAATTTTGTCTGATTCGATAATTCAGATTTGTCCGATCCGGAGAACGGAGAAATTCAAGTATGGTCATAAAATCCCATCCAAACTTCAACATAAAACTGATTTGATTGAATATCCAAATACAATTTTGTCATAATTTTGACATTAATTGAGCATTAACTTTTTTGTCATAATTTTGACATTAAATGGTTTGTCATATTTGAATTTTTGGCTAATCCCCAAGGCACTTTCAACAGGGCCTGTTAGGATTTTGAAACCATAAGGATAGGGTTATTAAAAGAATTTAGAATTTCAAAAACAAATGGTGAACTGGTCAAATTGAATCATCTAAACGGATCGTTGAATCAGTTCAAAAATTCAATGCACTGAATCGAAAATGGGAAATTGGATTAAATCATCTAAACTTTGGCTATAATAAACTTAATAATCTGAACTTTGGATTTGTTTCTCAATAATATGAACTTTGAGCCTATTGGATTCTAGTAACACGTCATTGAGTTAAGAATTAAATAACTCGATGGCGGGTTGACGTGACGGTGGAAGAGCGTATGTTGACTTTTATTATGTGTCTAATCAATTTTGAATCATCCACCTCACCCACCTGAATTCTTACCATCTGTCTGACTTCTCTAAAAGTCAACCCACGCTCTTCCACCGCCACGTCAACGCGTCACCAAGTTATTCAGTTCTTAACTCGATGACGTGCTACTAGAATCTAAGTCTAAAGTTCAAAATATTTAAATCTAGTTTCCCATTGGAAAAACTAACTACCAAATAGGACAATTTCAATTTGAGATATTGAAATTGACCAGGGACTGTAACTAAACTAAACATGTATGTGTGTGTGACTTTTCAAATAATATTACTTTTTACTATGTGACTTATTGAGTTTGTATTCATCAATTGTCCACGGGCCTCAAGCCCCAAGGGTTGTGTCCTCTTACTTTTGATAATATGCATTTTCTCATCTGACCATGCCGAAATTGCAATAAGGACATTTATTATTTTGAATGTTAGCGTTGACACCTTGTTGGATACCTAATGGTCCCCTATTGGATAAATTATGTTAATAAAAAGTGAGCATAAAATTACATTACTTAATATTTTGAGGATTAGTTTTTAAGAAAATACAATCAATTGCAGTAAACTCATGGGTCGAACCACAAAACTTGATGCACCAGCATCAAGTTCAACGAGTTATCCAGTCATGGTTATGGTAACATGGTTTATGATTCTAGCAAGTCAAATAATCTAATTCAATTGTTTTAAAAATTGAAATCGCATTAAAACATCTTATAGACACCCATATTTATGGGAGGCGCTTGACAATTTGACCTTCCTAGGGTTTAGAAATCCTACCAAGCATGCTACGTCAAATCTACATGTAAGTTGATCGGTCACTCTCTTGCTCCACTATAAATATCCCCGCAATATTCCACTCAAACTTTTAGTTGAGTTTTCCTGACGAGTATTAACACTGAGGAAAACTCATATTATCTTCTCTCTTAAGTATCTACCATGTTTGCATTATTTTATTGATTGTTAAAGTGATTAACTCGAGGTTAGTAAATAAATTTATTAATTTTCGCTTCACTTGTTTAAATAATGCAAATCATGACATGATTTGCTCCATTCGTGTATCACATGTCACACACTTATTTTAACCCCAATTCTAACAACGTCTTATTATTTAAAATGGACAAGTATAAGGGTTTAATTTCCAAATTCTACTATTTATAAACTTAACTCTAGATCTGAATATTTGACTCAAATTTTCAGAGTTTTGGATTGTCATTGGCCCACTGGAATTACCTGTGCTCTCAGGTAGAGACCAATGGGTCTCACCCTCAAATGGAGCGGTTTAAGCTGTGTTAAGAGACATTTTTTTAAAAAAAAAAAATGTTTGTGGGAGTTACAAAAAGTAGTACAATACTACCTACGGGAAGTGTGAATTGAACATGAGACCTAATGTATTGAGGGACTCAATCTTAACCATTGGGCCGAAACCTCATTGATGATAAGAGATTGTTTTTTGACTAATTGAACAATCGACTCGACCGCCCGTCCATCCGCGTCTCATAAGTCACAATGAAAAATAGATTTCTCATTGCGCTTCATTATGCAAAGTATCATCCAAAATTTTAGTACACAACACATCCACAAAGTAGCAACCATCTTTAATGGTATATTATGTAGGTTATTTTAAAATATGGAGCCTAATTCTCACATTCATGAATGAAACATCGATCACCCCGATTGGCAATTAATTGTGACATTAGAATTAGTCAATAATGGACGCCTATAATGATAAAAATATTCTTAGAACTATTGGGTGTGAAGACCAATTTGTTGAGAGTGGAGACCAAATATGAAGAAGGAGCGAAAGAAGGATGATGATCGAAGGAAAGAAGAAACGCTGCCAGCGCCTTGTCCGGCAGCCGCTCGAGATGACACGTTACCAGCGTTTGGTGGCTGTCGCGGGCTATTTTGATGGGCCGCGTGTGATGGCCCACGTTTGTGTTATTTCCTTGCGACGGCTATTTCCTAGGTTGTACCCTAGGGTTTTCTTCTAGGGGTCTTGTTCTCCTTATAATATACCACAAAGCAATTGAGAGTGTTTCATCTTATACCACAATAGATTGACCTGTAATCTCTTGTTCCTGAAGAAGTTGTATAAGGTTCAATTGTGAGTGTTAAGTTCTCAGGTTGTAACTCTAGGAAGGTTGTGAGAGATTGTTGAGGTATGAGAACCTCTGAAACACCGTTGTAATCCTCTGATAGTGCATCGTTCGTGATTTTTTCCCGGTTTGGGTTTGTCCACGTTAATTCCTTGTGTCGAATCTTTATTTATTTTTCGCCCTTATTATTGTTTGTCTGCTAACTACGCCCTGAGAATCCCAACAAGAAGTACAATCATAATATGTGTCAAGAAAACACACACACAAAAAACAAAATATCATGTATTGATTTCACCAATATATCATTTAACCCCCCCCCCCCCCAACACACATACACGCGCGTGCTAGTCGCTTAAGTTGAAGTGCACACTTAAAAACTTTTTTTTTCTCTAAACCCCATACTCTGAAAAAGAATAAACAAAACAATGTATTAAATTGGCACTAAGCCAAATTCCGAAGGTGCTTTATCAATCTCGTGTTCACCAATTCACAGGAAGCATTAGGTGCCACAATATCTTTAAAATTTGGCGAAGAGTTACATTTCAAGATGGAAATCACTTTTCAACTAGAATAATATTTCCAGACTTATAAAGATGCATGTATCACCTGTCGAAGTAGGGAAAAAAAATATTAACCTTAACTAACTTGTTTCAATGTCTCTAAAATGTACACATCTCTTTGCTTATCTTTCGAAAGAAGGGAAGGAACATTCAAAGTTTAAGGGCAAGGAACTCGTGACTTATATGTGATGATGAGGTCATACACAATAGAGGAGATGGAGGAATTGTTTTCTTTGTCAAGATTTAGGTTGCTTTCATTAGTATTCTTCTTCTAATTTGTCATGTTTTTTCACCTACTTTGTTATCTATTTTCCTGTCATTCTTACGAATCATTATAACTGTAAAATGTTCAATGTGTTGGCCACTTGGCCTTTGAGAATCTTAATAATGACTAGGAAGTTTTTCCCTCTTTTCTTTACCTATTGTTCGTGTAAATTATTCCATTTGCGTTTCTATTTCAGCTTTAGACTATGAGTGTGAACCTAAACTGTTCATTTCAGTTCTAGTCTCAATTCCTCGAATTATATAATCCATTTTTTATTCATTGAACTTGATGAACCAATATTAAATATTGCCTTGTCAAGATACAAACACCCAATCACAATTTGTTGAGGATAGGAAGGAACAAGCCTTTAGTTTTGAAAACAAATAGCGGGCCGACGAGGATCCACTTGAGGATTCAATATAGTCAAATATGGCAACAAATTTACCGATCAATTAAATACGATTTCACGGGTAAAGATTTCATAATGCAATTTCATCCAGAAGCGCGCGTTCAATGAAAAAATACAATTATATATTTATTACCCCGATAGAGTATTCTCACTCCTACAGACTCGTCACAATTTTTTTACATATGCACGAGTAAAGGTTTCATAAATATGATCTTATCCATCCCATAATGGTAGTCTTATAATTGCAGTCTATCTTTATTTCCACGATACTCCCAAGGATATTGTGCATTTAGCTAAAAATATTATTAAAATGATTTTTATATCATCTACAATCAAAAGTAAAATTTTTTTGTAAAAACTTTCATAAATAATTCAACGTTATCAAATATGGAAAAAAATTTACAGATTAATTACTTTAAATATTCATAATTAAATTCATATAGATTTACAAAATCAATTAATTATACAGTTGTTACACTATATATATCTCATATTTAAATAAGTTATTATGGTATCCTTTTTCTAAAGTTCATACTATAATGTACGCCTCCCAAGTTCTAAATCGTAATAAAATTTATCATTGTTTTTTCTCTTTTATATATCATTGTTGTTAATATGATATTTACATTATCATACAACAAGAAGTACATATAAATAACTATGCTAAATTGAAAAGAACATATTACTAGTTTGGTTATTGGAAAATGAAACGAAATGTTTTTTCACCTCACCAATATGCTACAAAATGTCTATCATCTCCATCAATTTTCTCATTCATCTTTTCCTCTCTCTCTTTTTTTATTGTATATGCCGTATTTATCCTTTTCAACTGCCAAAAAAATCATTTTTGTTTTCTAATTTGTTCCCAAATATGAGAAAAATACATGATAAAATCAATATTTTTTTCCAATTTTTTACTGAAAATGTCTCATTAAACCTCATTTGTTTCATTTACCTATAATATTTTTTAGCGGACAATTTTAAAATCTTGAATGAATTGGAATTAGACCTACACTACAAAACTTATAAATAAAACTGTTACATCTAACCCATCCATACTTTACCTAGCATAACTTGGAAGTATTGAATTTAGCTTTGGCCCTAACGAATTACAAATCTTATTTTTACGGATTTGCAAAATTATTTTAGAAAATTCCATACAAAAAAATGTTAAAAAAGCTTGTTAAAAGAATCGTTAGAAAATTCAAAATTCCACACAAACATTGAAATTACGAAGCTAGGGTCTCATCTAATCACATTTTTTTCATTTTCATGGAGTATTTTTAAGCCGCAACTTTTAATCTTGAATCAATTAAAATTAATCTATCTAACTCGCAAAACTTAAAAATAAAACTGTTACATTTAACCTCTTCATACCTCATAGAATTTCAGAGTATTGAATTAGTTTTGTCCCCAATGAATTATAATTTACAAAACTTATTTTTATGGATTTGCAAGTTTATTTTAGAAAATTCAATCCAATTTTTTTTTTTTAAATCGTTAGAAAACTCAAAATTCCACACAAATATTTACATTTACCAACCTAGCTAGTGTGCACCTTTGGCGGTGAATCCAACGGCGGAAAACGCATCAAGGTAGCGCGATAGGGTTTCTGGTAGGCCCCGCATCTCCCCACTATATAAACCAAGCAGTTACTACTCAGCCGGTTTGCGGAGCAACGCCATCTGCCCTCCCCCCAAAAAAATTTTTACCCTTTTTTTCTGTAGCCGTCGCCGCCGTGATTCACTTTTCCGGCGGTTTATCATTTCTCCGATCACTCCTCCGTACTACCCTAACGTCGTTGCTGAAATTTAACTCTCCGAAAAATCCGAAAAAGTTTCGTCTAATCATTCATTGTTCCTTCCGTTACCGTCAGTTTTCTCTCTGTTAGGGTTAGGGTTTAAGGCGTTTCCTTGTTTGTTTGTGTGTTTGTCGCTTTTACTGTTTTAGTCGTCTATTGAAGGGGAGAGGGAGCCCAAAAACCAAACAAAAAAGAAAAAAATGGCGCAGGTTCAGGTTCAGTCGCCGGCAAATGGTGTCGGAGCAGAGGCTGCCGGCGCCGGCGCCGGAGGATCGTTCATGACGACGTCGCTTTATGTCGGTGACCTTGACTTGACCGTCAATGACTCGCAGCTTTACGATCTGTTCAACCAGGTTGGACAGGTTGTTTCTGTTAGGGTTTGTCGGGATTTGTCCACTCGAAGGTCTCTTGGATATGGCTATGTCAACTACAGCAATCCTCAGGATGGTATGCCATCTCTTTG
Organism: Portulaca oleracea; assembly: GCA_029582165.1. Lineage (NCBI taxonomy): Eukaryota > Viridiplantae > Streptophyta > Magnoliopsida > Caryophyllales > Portulacaceae > Portulaca > Portulaca oleracea. The sequence goes on from CM055871.1 coordinate 8,929,043, forward strand.
TCTTGCTCTTGAATGTTGCTCTGTTTGGTACATGCAGATGAGTTTCGGTGAATCGTGTAGAATGTGGGATGTTTTTGATCATAATTTGTTTGCTACTGTTGTGGATTTGTTACGCATTTGTCATGGTTATGTGTTTGTGGTGAATTTGTGTCAGTCAATCGGTAGTATCTTTGATTAGGGAGTAGTTTGTTGATGAGAATGTATGTTTGATAAGAATGTAGAATGTTGTTGATCATGATTTGTATACTCCTGTTGTGGATTTGTTACGCATTTTATTCGTGATTATGTAAGTTGCGTTTGTGGTGAATTTGAACTTTGGTTGTGGTTCAGTGTCAGTCAATCTGTAGTGTCTTTGATTAGGGAGTAGTTTGTTGATGAGAATGTATGTGTGGATGTATGTTTGATGAGAATGTAGAATGTTGTTGATCATGATTCGTTTACTCCTGTTGTAGATTTGTTGCGGATTTTTCGTGGTTGTGTAAGTTGCGTTTGTGGTGAATTTGAACTTTGATTGTCGTTGGTGTAGTGTCAGTCAATCTGTAGTCTGTTGGATTAGGGAGTAGTTTGTTGATGAGAATGCATGCGTGGCTGTATGTTTGCGCTGATGAAGTGGGTTGGTTATAATTTGTGATGATTGAGAATTACTTTGTTATTATCTCAGGGTTGGTGAGTTCTTATTTGCAACAACTTACGGTGAATTTTGATTACAGCGTCGTGTGAGTCCTGTACACTGTAGTTCGTACCAGAGTTGATGAGTCGAGAGGTTCTTGAGATCAATGTTACATATGTAGAATGTTGTTTATTGTGATTGTTTACTCCTGTTGTGGATTTGTTATGCATTTGTTATGGTTATGTAAGTTGCGTTTGCGGTGAATTTGGGTCAGTTGTGGTTGGTTTAGTGTCGGTCAGTATGTATTCTCTTCATTTGGGAGTAGTTTGTTGATGAGAGTGTAAGTGTCGGGGTATGTTTGTGCTGATCATGATTTGTTGTGATACAGAAATACTTCATTATTGTCTCAGAGTCTGATGAGTTGTTTTTATTTGCAACAACTTATGAGTTGTGATCTTTATGTTTACAGCTGCAAGGGCCTTGGAGGTGTTGAACTTCACTCCTCTTAATGGAAAGACTATTAGAGTCATGTATTCTCACCGCGACCCTAGTATCCGAAAAAGTGGCGCTGGGAATATTTTCATTAAGGTATCGCTGTTTTGCTCATCTGATGTTATTTGTTCACCTTGGTAAACATTATCTTGAGTTCCCTTCATATATACTAGTTCTCTATTGTGAGATGAGGTTCCCTTTTTTCTTCCTGCTTCTCCTGTGACTATGGATGCTGACATTCACCTGTCTTATTCATTGCAGAATTTGGACAAAGCTATTGACCACAAAGCATTGCATGATACATTCTCAACCTTTGGAAACATACTTTCATGCAAGATAGCAACTGATGCTAATGGCCAGTCTAAGGGTTATGGATTTGTCCAATTTGATAATGAAGAATCTGCTCACAAAGCAATAGAGAAGCTTAATGGAATGCTTCTCAATGACAAACAAGTGTTTGTGGGTCATTTCATCCGTAAACAGGAAAGAGATACTGCTGTGAGTAAAACAAGATTCAACAATGTCTTTGTGAAGAATCTATCAGAATCAACAACAGATGAGGACTTGAAAGCTGTGTTTGGTGAATATGGAAGCATCACTAGTGCTGTGGTGATGAGGGATGCAGATGGGAAGTCAAAATGTTTTGGTTTTGTCAACTATGAAAATGCCGATGATGCTGCTAGAGCTGTTGATGCATTAAATGGCAAGAAATTTGATGACAAAGAGTGGTATGTGGGAAAAGCTCAGAAGAAATCTGAAAGAGAGCAAGAGCTCAAGGGGAAATTTGAACAAAGCATGAGGGAAGCTGCTACCAAAAGTCAGGCAACAAATTTATATGTGAAGAACTTGGATGATGGTGTTGATGATGATAAACTGAAGGAGATGTTTTCCGAGTTTGGAAAAGTTACATCTTGCAAGGTTCTTGAATATCTGATGTGTGATTCTCTGTGTTATTATATTTAAGGGTTCCTTTGAAGTTTGAATATGAATAGAGTTGTTTGTCATGATTGACAACAGGTTATGCGTGATCCTAGCGGATTGAGCAAAGGCTCCGGATTTGTTGCATTTTCAACCCCTGAAGAGGCTTCTCGAGCTGTAAGTTAACAGCCTTACCTAAAGATGCAGTATGTTGAGGAATTGCCTATGGTTATTTATTTATTTTTCTGTCTCCAGCTCGCAGAGATGAATGGCAAAATCATTGTTAGCAAGCCTTTGTATGTTGCCCTTGCAGAGCGGAAAGAAGAAAGGAAAGCTCGCCTGCAGGTAAACTTAATATTGAAGCTAAGTCAACTTGGTTGTGCTATGAGATCCCCAGAATAGTATGTTTTTTGTGAATGGGAGTTCAGGTCGAGAAACTCCCCCCCTCCTCTTAGGTTTCTTTTTCTCGACTGAGGTCATTCACTTCTAAGTTAACTGGATTCTGATAGGAAAATTACTGTTATAATCTCAACTACAAAATCCCAGAAACTAATCTTTGTACTGCTTTGCTTGTTTGTTACTGTAGGCACAGTTTTCTCAGATGAGGCCACTTTCCATGCCTCATTCTGTTCCTCCTCGATTGCCTATGTACCCTCCAGGTCCTGGTCTTGGACAACAGATCTTTTATGGTCAGCCACCACATATGATTACCCCTCAAGTAAGTTCCCATCTTTGAGCCCCGGTACATTCAAATCCTCCTGTTCGTCTCTTTGCTAGCTTAGTTCGCATTTGTTTGCTTGATTAATTGTTTGCATGCAACGTGAATGTAATGCTGTCAAGTGTTTGGTGTAAATTGAGTGGAAGAAAATCTTGTAGATGAGGTGGATATATATGGCAAGTCTTTTCTCGAATGTACTATGATGCTGGCACCATTGAACCAAATACTGCTGCCAAACCCATAATTACCTAACCAAACATCCTCCGTTGCATGAACTCGGTGGTCTCTTTGTTAGCTTAGTTTGCTTCTGTTGCAAAAACATTCTCAGTTGCTTGAACTCCGTAGAAGCCATTGTAACAAATTTTGGTCGGTGCAGCTGGCACGTTTTCTTTTAATTTTTTTTGACAGAACTGAACATCTTACATGCGATTTGGCTCTCTGTTGTGCTGTATTACTCTGGTAATGTTTACCACATTGGTGTCTTGGCTCTACTAGATGTGGTATTGTTCATATTGATTATGTTTCCACTATCTTGTCAGAGTGCGATATGCCATTTATGACTTAAAATTTTATGTTGCTGCAGAGTTGGAGTGCTATAGCTTGCTTAGTAAAGCATGCTAGTATCAGTTTCTCATATGCGATTGAGAATTAAGACTAAAGTCCCTTGTTGTCAGTAACTTGGTGTTTCTACTACTGTTCTATGATAAAGGCCCTTTGTTATATTTACGTGTTACTGATTAATTCTTTGTGAACCATTGTAGGCTGCATTTGGTTATCAGCAGCAGCTTGGTCCTGGAGTTAGGCCAGGGGCAGCACCGATGCCCAACTTTTTTATGCCATTCATGCAAGGGCAGCAAGGTTCACGCCCTGGGGGCAGACGTGGTGCGAGTCCTATGCAGCAGAATCAGCAGCCTGTCCCCCCTATGGTGCAGCACCAGGTTTGCTTCTTGTGTCCCTGTAGTTTGCATTTGACAAATATTCACCGAAATCTGGCATTCTCGGCTCATGTAATTTTCATCTTCAGATGCTTCCAAGGGGCCGTGCTCCCTACCGCTATCCCGGGAGAAACATGCCAGAAGTACCAGTGCCAGGGTCGATGCTTCCAGCATATGACATGAGTGGTGTGCCTTTGCGTGAGGTGGGAATTGCACAGCCTGTGCCTATCACTGCTTTGGCAAGTGCTCTGGCAAATGCTTCTCCTGAGCAGCAGAGGACGGTAAGTTACTTGCAACATTTATGCAGTTTTTCAAGAGGCTGAAATTACAGTACTTTCAGGAAGAATGTCCATGTTACCTAATCTCACCAAAACTGACACAGTGACACCTACATGCTTCTCAATACTTTTCTCCAATAAAATGTTACTTTGTAAAAGAAATACACTAAACCAATGTCCTTGCCGAAGCTTACCTTTAGGTTGCATTTGGTTGGAGAACTTCCTTGGAAAAGTTAGTCTACCTTCCCAAGTCGACAAATTTCCCTATGTTTGATTTTGGTTATAGGATGGGAGTATTTTGATTTAGGGCCGTTTTTTTTAGGTTTGGTTTTGGTTATTTGATGGGAATATTTTGATGTAGGGCCGTTTTTTTTTACTCCCATCCATATGTTTGGTTTTGGTCATTGGATGGGAACCTTTTGATGTAGGGCCGTTATTTTACTCCCAAGCTTTAGCAAACTTCCTCACGGGGGGGTAGGGTAAATTTTTCCCAGGAAACCACCAATTTAGTTTTGGTCATTGGATGGGAACCTTTTGATGTAGGGCCGTTATTCTACTCCCAAGCTTAGCAAACTTCCTCACGGGGGGTAGGGTAAATTTTTCCCAGGAAACCACCAAGTTAGTAAACTTTCTTGGGGGGGGGGGTAAGGGTAAGTTTTTTCTAGAAAACTACCAAATGTATCCAACTTTTAACTTTTACTTCATCATCCATTTACCGTTGAATTTGTGTTGTAACTCACATCTCCTCCCTTTTCACAGATGCTTGGAGAGAGCCTGTATCCATTGGTGGATGCCATTGAGCATGACAATGCAGCCAAAGTGACAGGGATGCTTCTTGAGATGGACCAGACTGAAGTCCTGCATCTGCTCGAGTCACCAGACGCTTTGAAGGCAAAGGTTGTTGAGGCCATCGAAGTTCTGAGAAGTGTTGCCCAGCAGGAAGGAAGCAATGCAGCTGATCAGTTGGCCTCGTTGTCTCTTAACGAGAATCTGGTGTCTTAAACTTTTCCGGTGGAAAAATCTGCCTTTTTGTAGGTCGTTCTAAATTTTTGGCTTGATGCTATTATGGTGTTACAACTTGAAATTTTTGGTTAGATTTGGTGTTCTAGTTGGTTGACTGAGGTGCTTGAATTGCACGTTAGTTTTGGTTCGGATTGGCAACTATTCTGCTGTTTCTGGTTTTGCTTGTTTTCACATTTACTTGCTTGAGTTCAGGTCTTTAATGTGGCCGGAATTGTTCACCTTTGTTTTACTGCGGCCAAGTTATTTTGGGTAAATTGGCATGTCCTTGTTACAGCCTTACGGTGTTGCAGGCACATTGTTGTGCAAATGCTTTGAGGAGGGTTTCCTAGTTTTAGGTCATTTTTGTGGTAGGGTTGTATGGCCTACCTATGACTTCTTCCATTATGGGGTGTGGACATGAATGTCTTTGCTAATTACTTTTTAGCACTTCATTTAGTACCATGGTTAGGAAGACATCTGATAAAACCCTCTCTCTACCCAGCACTCCAGCAGGCCAGCTCAGTTCTGCTCCATACCTTACACATAAGACTATCCATATCTTACCCATGTGTCTTAATACCCACATGGATATTACCCACATGGGTAATACCCACTTGGGTATTACTTTCATGGATATTATCCATGGGTATTCATGAGTAATTAAGACTGAGTTATTAATTTAAAGTTTCAGTTAGTTTTTACGGTAAAAAATGTTTATATATGTCGCGATAAATGTTATCGAATAAAAAGAATTATGAGCTCGAAATTTTTATTTGATCTTTTTTTAATCAATACTATCGTATTACAACATTTCATGCCAAACAGATAAAGTTGAATTTTGCCTTAAACTTCAGTATATAAACGCAATATAACTCGATATGTATATAGTTAAGACATCAATGCGTATATGGATACCCATGAATAATAGATACCCACATTAAATTATGGGTAACACATACCCATCATACTCATTACCTATTTCTAATGGGTTTTACCCACCCATTATGGGTAGGTAAGGGTGGATACCCAATATATGGGTATCAATTCTCACCCCTAATTGTTTCCTGACTTGATCAGTTTTTTTAGGTTTATTTTGTCAATGTGTGGCATTTGGGTGTGGTGATATAGTTCTCAGGACTGGCAGCTCTCCTTTGTGGAAGACAGTCCCGATGTTCAGAAAATGGCTGTCCTGAACCTGCAAGTCTCCTGTTATCTAGCCACTTCCTATTTCTCGGCTTGGGTCTCCTTTGTAGAATTAGTCTTGTGATTTGGTTCGTGGTTGTGCTTGCTTTGGTTTTAGTTTTGTAGACCAAGGATTTTGTGGGTGTTGTTGGGTTTAGGGGCTTTTGTGTTTTAAGGTTCGTCTGAGTTGCTTGTAGTTGGTGTGATTGGGGTAGTGAGCTAGTTTCCTTGTTGGGCGGCTTCTACCGGTGCCGGGAGACATCAAGTTTGTCACTATGTGTTGATATTTTCATGGTGGTGAAGAACTTAGGGTGCTTTGGGGTAGTTGCCTTCAGGTGGTTACTAAAACTAGTGAACTAATATAGTTCTTGCAGTCCCTTGGGAGTGTCTTTTTGGTTATGTAGTTTTGGTGTGTTCTGGATTGTCAATTGTGCTAAATAAGGAAGACAGATCGATGAGGAGGTCCTTCAAATTGCAGCCACCATGCCACATCCTAGACATGTCATCTTCAAAGTGAAGGAAATAAAAGAACAAGGAAATAAGTTGTTTAGAAAAAAAGAATTTAAAGAAGCTGCCTTGGTATATGATACGGCCTTCCAATTCCTTGTATGTGAGGTTGATGTCAACTCTAAAGTTAGGGGATTTTAACCAAACCGTCACTTTTGGCCAATTCCTTGTATGTGAGGTTGATGTCAACTTTAAAGTTAGGGGATTTTAACCAAACCGTCACTTTTTGTAAGAGTGTTCTAGAATTTAACCCCATTAAGATGTTTCTTCGTCGAGCAATAGCCTTAATGAATCTCGATTGTTTGGAAGAAGTAATCACAAACCTTGAACGGGCAGTTGATTTGGACCCTGATAACAAAGAAGTGTAAGGAGTTTCAAAAGGCCTAAAAGACATTGGTGTGATGTCGTCCACGGGCATGGAGGTGGAGAAGTGTGGAAGAAAGCCAGACAATGGCAAAAGAGTTTGCTTCTTGGAGAGTAAGGTTCAGAGATAAAAGGAAACAATTGGTTGCACAAGAAGTGTCAAGCAGGTGGTTATTATCAAAGAGATACATGATACTATGGAAGTTGATGGGAATATCAACAAGAAAGACCAAGAGGAAGGAAGAAATATTGTTTCTCACAACTGTCTTCTAGTTGCAAACCAAGGATCCATGACATGCGTGGAGGATAGGGCTGATTGTAGCTCTACAGAATCTCCGGCAGACATCCTCTCTTCAGAAGGCGTCATGAAAAATATAAAGTCTAAGCTGAAGTTTTCTTAACAACAAGATGGTCAAACCTTGTCCTTGAATGCTGAAGCTTATGAAGGACTGCTCAAGGGAACCCATATTGAAGTTTTTGATCTCTCAGTATGACGTACATGAAAGTCAAAGTCAAAGTAAAGTCGAAGATGCCACCGACCCACAATAGTGTAGCTGAACATCCAAACAGTGTGCAGAAGGAATGGGGCTAGGAGGAAAGCAGAGTCACCATCACTCTTCAAACAGATCCTTAGTTTAACACTACTCCCATATCGAACAAGAAACCCGACAAGCATCGCCCATCAATAAGAGTCCCCAATTCTAGCGAGGCTCTAAACTCAGGTAAGAGTAACTTTTGGTGCAGTGAACAAGGTCGGACGATCCACACTACCGTGGAAGCATTATGAAGGGAGCCACCAATTACCACTCGCAGGAGGTACAATACCGGAAAAGGAAAGTGACATAGATGCCAAAGGTTGAACACTCGCTCTTTGTCAGAAAGAAATTCAAAGCAATAGGTTGTCACTTGCAAGTTCTAGAGTTTAGGATTAATGAGTCTCGTCATGTTAATATTTTATTCATGTCCTTTTGCTTTTTAGGAAAGTCTGAGTCGGAAGTTAAGGAAACACATACCCTAGCAAATAATGCCATGAGTTGAACCCTTCCTTAACTTGTCTTTATTTATGTACTCTGTCTATACTATATAAAAAAAAAAAAAACAAGAAAAAAAAGGTACCATTGTTAGGGTGAAGTGATTTGTGAACATGTTTTTCCCTGTCAATTGGGATCGGTTGATAAGCTGGGTTTGGGTTTATTTAGGTTTTGGGTTTGGAAATCATGTTCAAAATTTCCATCAATTTTCTAAAAATGCTAAAAAATCCAGTAATTAAGCGTAGATTTCAAATCTACTAACTAATAAATGTTGGAAAAAATCAAGGCTGCTGGGAAAGAAACGAATCAAGGCTGTGGAGAACACAAGAAAACTGAGTCGTGGAAGAACCACTGCCTTGAAAGCGATTACGGCCCGACCTCGGTGCCAATCGGAATTGCCGGTTGCTCCCCAAAGTTAACTCAGATTATCTCGGGACACGTGGACTCGTGGCCAAGGATATGGAGTATGCAAAACTGTGTGCCCAGAAAGGAAGAGGAGAGGAGAGGAGAGGAGAGGAGAGGAGAGGAGAAGAGAATTGTATTAGATGATGAACACAGTCCTCCAGAGGCTCCAATTTATAGAGATACTGGAAGCCAACAGCCACAAAAAACAGGAACCAAAAAAAGAGTTAAAAAAGGGGGAACCACAAAAAGGAACTGACTAAAAATGGAAAACGACTAATTGTAGCCATTACCAACAATCGATCCCCCACTAATGGCTTACAAAGTAGTCAAGAAAAGAAAAGGAAAAACTGGGCAAAACAGGTCAGATACTTAGGTGTCAATATGTTTCGATTTGAATTGACACATTAGTGATGTGAGGCAACAGTCAATAATCTAACAAGTGGACTAGGCCTTGAACTTGGAAGACTTTGATTGAGACCCCCACAATACATATCAACCTACAGAAAAACATACTCCGCGATAACATTTGCGCCTTTATGGCCATGCGCACACCTTGGGACTCATATGTGCTCTAGAGAGATAGCCCAAATATCTCATAGAAGGCGGCCAAACCTTCACACTTACGTAGGTAATTCCATCAAGTCTATCTCAACATAAACCACCACAAATGTGACTATGGAATTATTAAGAGCAATTAGCTCATCCTTATAATAAACAATCGGTGAATCCTTCAGTGCGTCTCACAAGCACCCCCCACAAAGGGTGTGGATTCATTAAGAGAATAATCTCAACCTTAGAAGCACTACTTTGCACCATAGGGATAAGGATGTAGTGCACCTCGAAGATTAGTATGGTTTCGTTAGACCAAATAATTGGTATCCACCATACCTCTTCAAGCCATAGGCTTAAGCCCTATCTCCCTCGATGCCTCTAGAACAACTCGTCTAGTCAAGCCCGTAGTGAGAGGATCCGCCAAATTCTTCTCGGATCTCACATACTGCAAGGATATTACTCCATGCTTTAGCAATTGTCTCACTTCACTGTGTCTAACACGGATATGTCTCCTTTTCCTGTTGTAGTCACTGTTATGAGCCACTCCAATTGCTGCTTGTGAGTCATAATGTATAGAGATAGTTGTCTCTTGTTTCTCCCATAGTGGCACGTCTGCTAAGAGACCTCTAAGCCACTCCGCTTCTTGACCTGCCAACTCAAGAGCAATAAACTCAGATTCCATGGTAGAGCGGGCTATACAAGTCTGTTTTGCAGACTTCCACGAGATAGCCCCTCCACCCAAGGTAAAAACATAACCACTAGTAGAACTAACTTCATCATTATCAGAAATCCAGTTTGCATCACAATATCCTTCTACAACAGCAGGAAATTTATTAAAGTGCAAACACCAATCCATTGTACCTTTTAGATACTTAAGCAAACGATGAAGTGCATTCCAATGTTCTTGACTAGGATTATGAGTGTAGCGACTCAACCTACTCACAGCATAAGCAATATCAGGACGAGTAAAGTTCATCAAAAACATTACACTTCCTATAATTTTAGCATACTCAGATTGAGACACACTAGGACCGTTGTTCTTCTTTAAAGGTATACTGGGATCGTAGGGAGTTTTAACAGGTGTCACATCAAACATGTTAAATTTCTTTAACACTTTCTCAATATAGTGTGACTGACACAAAGCATAACCAGAGTTGGTTTTCCGAATTTTAATCCCTAAGATCACATCGGCTTCACCCATATCTTTCATTTCAAACAAAGAAGACAACAACATTTTAGTCTTATTGACTACAAGCAAATTTGTACCAAAGATCAGCATATCATCAACATATAAGCATATGAGCACACAATCTGATCCTATCATCTTGGAATAGACACAAGAATCAGACAAATTTGGAACAAATCCATTTTTCACAAGAGAACTATCAAACTTCTCAAACCACTGTTTAGGAGCTTGCTTTAGGCCATAAAGAGATTTTCTCAATCTGCATACTTTATCCTCCTGACCTAGTACTTCACAACCTTTAGGTTGGGTCATATAGATTTCTACCTCTAAGTCACCATTAAGAAAAGCTGTCTTTACATCTATTTGATGCACAACAAGATCAAAAATCGCAGCTAACGCAATCAACGTTCTAATGGTGCTTATTTTCGTAACAGGAGAATAGGTGTCGAAATAATCTATCCCTTTCTTTTGGTCAAAACCTCTAATGACAAGTCTGGCCTTATATTTATCAATTAAACCGTCATACCTCAATTTCTTTTTGAAAATCCATTTACTACTAATAGGTCTACAACCCTTAGGCAAATAAGTTAATTCCCAAGTTTTATTAGACACTAGGGAATCTATTTCACTTCTAATGGCTTCCTTCCAAAAGGTTGCATCAATAGACCTAATAGCCTCAGCATAGGTTTTTGGATCTTCATCAATTAGAAATAAAGTCACAAAAACCTCAGTCAAAGCATCCACATCATAATGATTAAAAACTTCAACTAGGAAAGCAGTAACAAAATCAGGTCCAAAATTAGTTGTAGTTCTTTGTGTTTTACTTCTTCTAGGCTCAATTTCCACATTTCTAGTACTAGAACTAGCAACAGGCAAGCTCACATTTTCAGGTACTACATCAGACACAACATCAGTTACCACATTAGGCACATTCTTTTTCAACGAAAACACATGATCAAAAAATTCAGCATCTCTATATTCAGAAATTGAATAATCACTCAAAGACATGAAACGATAGGCAGCACTATTTTGAGCATATCCAATAAAAACAGCATCAAAGGTCTTTGGGCCTATGTTGGTACGCTTATGACTAGGTAAAGCCACTTTAGCCAAACACCCCCACACTTTCAAATAATTCAAATTCGGGGCATATCCTTTCCAAAGTTCATATGGGGTATGATCCCTCTTTTTATGGGGAACTCTATTGAGAATAAAACAGGCAGTCAAAACAGCTTCCCCCCACATATTATCAGGCAATCCAAAACTCAGAAGCATAACATTCATCATTTCCTTAAGGGTACAGTTCTTACGCTCTGCTATACCATTTTGTTGAGGGGTGTAAGGAGCGGTAGTCTCATGAATAATACCATTTTTCTCACAGAAAACAGCTAAAGAGGTTGAGACAAATTCACCACCCCTATCAGACCTAAGCCTCTTGATTTTCCGGTCTAGTTGATTCTCAACTTCTGCCTTATATTTTAAGAACACTTCTTCAGCCTCGTCTTTAGACCTCAAAAGGTAAACTTTTGTATATCTAGAGAAGTCATCTACAAAGGTAATATACCATTTCTTTCCTCCTTTGCTCATAGTGTTCTTAAAGTCGGTTAGGTCTGAATGAACAAGTTCAAGCAACTGAGTTGAGCTCGTAGTTACTGACTTAAAAGGTTTCTTGGCAAATTTTGCCTCAACACAAACATCACATTTAGGACAACTTTCTGTGCTAACATTTGGAATTAAGTTCATGTTCTTTAGTTTGTTTACGGAAGCATAATTCACATGTCTAAGTCTACCATGCCAAAGGTTAACAGATTTAGCAATATAAGCAGAAGTAGAAACATTTCCATTAGCATCAGAAGTAACATTCAGAACATATAAGCCATCACTACGATACCCCTTCCCAACAAATACCTCATTACGAAGGATAACAATTTTTCCAGCCTTTTGGTTCACCTCAAAACCAGCAACATCAAGGAGGCTACTAGAAACTAGATTTCTACGAAGGGAAGAGACATACAACACATTGTTCAAGCATAAAGATTTTCCAGAAGCAAATTTAAGGAGAACTTTCCCTTTACCTAGTACCGCAGGAGTGGAAGAATTGCCCATGAAGACATGTTCACCATCAGGAACCTCTTCAAAGTCATGCATCAGATTCTTGTTGGTGCAGAAATGTCTAATTGCTCCATTGTCCAGAATGCACTCGTTGTTGTTAGTCACGAGATTAGCTTCCACAGTTACTGCACATAATACTTGATCTCACCGATCAGATTAAGCTTGATTACTATTACATCGTGGTTTCAGTGGGTTTGAATCGCTCCTTTGCTCACGATTGCGATATGCCTTGTGGCCAGGTTTGCCACATACATGACAGAGAACCTTCTGCTTCTGGATTTTATTATTAGGCTTGTTCAGTTGTTTCTGATGCTTGGATTGCTTCTGATCCTTCTTATTCTTTCCTTTGAACCTGTCTTTATTAGCAGGAACAGAAGATTCAACCAGGTTAGCTTTAACAGAATTCAAAGAGAGAGAAGACATCTTATCTTTCAAACGATTTATTTCCTCAGTTCTCATGTGGCTGATTAATTTTTGAAGGGTCAGATCCTTCTTCTTGTGCTTAGATGATTCCTATAGTCACTCCAGGATGGTGGTGTTGGTGCTTCTGGATCTTCAAGATGAGGTGAGGACAACACATAATCAATCTCTAACTGTTCAAGACAGAGCAATAACTTTTGGGACCATCGTTTGAAGTTAGTTCCATCGAAAGGCTCAATTTTGTAGATCTCAGCGAGGGTTTTAGGAGGAGCAGCCATTGATAGTAATCGCTTTCAAATTGTTGGAAAAAATCAAGGCTGTTGGGAAAGAAACGAATCAAGGCTGTGGAGAACACAAGAAAACTGAGCCGTGGAAGAACCATTGCCTTGAAAGCGATTACGGCCCGACCTCGGTGCCAATCGGAATTGCCGGCCGCTCCCCAAGGTTAACTCAGATTATCCCAGGACATGTGCACTCGTGGCCAAAGATATGGAGTATGCAAAACTGTGTGCCCAGAAAGGAAGAGGAGAGGAGAGGAGAGGAGAAGAGAATTGTATTCGATGATGAACACAGTCCTCAAGAGGCTCCAATTTATAGGAGAAACTGGAAGCCAACAGCCAAAAAAACAGAAACCAAAAAAGAGATAAAAAAAGGGGGAACCATAAAAAAGGACTGACTAAAAATGGAAAACAACTAATTGTAGCCATTACCAACAATAAAGATGTTTATGAGATATTTTTTTTATGACATGGTGACAAGAGGTTTTTAAGATAATTTCCATAAAACATGTCAACCATACAACCAATGTTGAAACACATTAGTCTACACAAAAAGTTTGATCCTCATGCATGCATCCAATCAAAAGGAGGCCTACCTCACCAATCAAAATCCCCATACATACTAATCAATCTAATTAAATATCCATCCACATTAATTAGCAAATACACACATAATTGTTTTCCCACAATAGGGAGTTGAAACTTGTAAGAAGCACACAGTATTATATAAAAAAGTTAATAGGGATTGATAATGAGATAAAGATGGGCACCAGAAAGTAGAAATAGCTAGACATCCCAAAAAAGCAAGGGTGTCCTATCATGTAGTGAGGTGTGCAAGATGATGATGATGATGATGATGATGATAATAATAATAATAATAATAATAATAATAATAATAATAATAGATTATGTTCTTAGCTTGGTAAGATTATTGTTGTTTAACCTAATCTTTGCTTACTTTACTATCCAAAATAACAGAACTTACTTTTAGGTGTTGTTCTTTGATCAGATCCAAGTTAGGAGAGGAAAAGAAAGAAAAAAATAGGAAAGAATAAAATTAGTTTGAGTCAAGTTAGTAGTTGGGTGAAATATTTTATTGATAAAATTTGAATATTTTAGTGAAAATAAATGAAAAAAATTATAGATGTTGAAAAATATGGATTGGTTTAAGATTAAAATAATAGTATTTGAATTTCTTTTTGATTTAAATTTTGTTGTTGCTTATAGTGTTTTTAAGAGTTGAATTAGGTTAGGTTAGATAAGGATAAGGATAAGTTAAGTTAGGTTATTTAGATTTAATTCAACTAAAAAACAGGGTCATAGATACTTTATATGTAAAATTCTTTATTCAATTCACAGAATTTTATTTAAAAATAAAAAAACAGATGATGTGACATTTACCTATTTCCTATTTTCTTTACATAATTTCCTTAACCTAACTTTACTTTACTTAACTAATCTTGTACCTTTAAAGAACGGGGCCTAATAATAATAATTAATAATAATAATAATAATAATAATAATAATAATAATAATAATTAAAGATGTAAAATATGTAGTTAAGAGCAACAGGTTACATGGATTCTTCTTGATACAATTTCTTGGTGACGGGAAAAATGCCGTTGAGCTAACAAAGCTAATACTGAAAAGGAAATGTACACGTTGATTGACACTTGGCATTTCCAACATTTTAGGGAAAGATTGATTTGATTTCCCCCTCTTAGCCCATGATATGGATAAGAGATTTTTTTTTTGGTTTTTTTTTGAACTTAGTTCGTGACATATTAAAATAAAATGCTTTATTATAAGTTCTATTCGAAAAAGAGTGGTTTACATATCAAATAATAGTTTATATAGCTGATGTGAATTTACACAAAAATATATGAATAATTCATTGTCAAAAGTAAAATTTTTAAACGGTATTTTTTTGATAAAGAAATATAAATGCTACTCCAAACATTTAACTTTATTAATGTTTCAAAAAAATGCTGTTTGAAATGCTAAACGCTTCTGAAAACGATGGCTTATCGAGCATTGATATTTGTCTAACTCAGAGTCTTGCCTCAGTTAAGACACCAAACACTACCACGGTCCACGGATCACAACCTAAACCTCCTCTACTTCTTTTCCATAAAGGAGTAGGTAACGAATGATTTATAAATCTTGAGTCAACTGGAATCAATCTTTCTAAATTGTAAAATTTACAGGTAAGATCTTACCTAGTCTAGACTATTACATTCATTTCTTTCATACCTTACCTAGTCTCGATGAGATTTCAAATATTTTTTTTTTGGAAAATTGGATTCTAATTATCCCTATTTTCAAGAATTGTACAGTAATAATCTCTATTTTTTTTTAATTTGTAATCTAGGGGTCCCAAAGAAATCAAACTGTCTTCTAGTGAGACACCACCGAGTCATCACCACTTAACTTGATGATGTCCTATTATAATACAAGTTTCATTTTTTCTTGAAACCACTAAAATACAAAAAGGGTAAAGAGTATTAATGCACAATTGTCAAAAGCAAGAATTATTAGAATTCAATTTTTCTTTATTTTTCTCTTAATATCGGTTTTGCTTTTGATTTTTTTAAAAATATTTAGTCCTATTCATTTCCATGGTACTATATGCACTTATCGCAATTTACAACATTATCCATACCATACCACAACTATCATAGTTTTTTTTCTCCTCACTTTTATTTCTCCTCACCTATCACGCCAACCATTCTTACCATAAATTTTACCACAATCTACTATATCATACCGCAACATATTATACTTTTTACAATTTACAATTTACCATACCATACAATTTCCACACTTTACACACTGTAGAAAACAACATAGCAGTGTTAATACATGTTGATGGGAGTTTGTCTATTCATGGAGGAATGAATGTGAGGAAGCAACCACATGAGCAATATGACTAGGATGTGAAGGTTTTTGAATTGGGACAAACCTACTACTATGAATGACTAAATAAATGAATGAATGAATTAAAGAGTGATTTTTCACAACGATATGATTGTGTGGTCCATTAATTATTTATATTTAGTCGTCCCCAACTGTCAACTGCTAACACACTCTCAATTATTATTATGCTCCCTCACCTATCTATCTATTTCTATTTTTCTACACACATACAAAAGCAAGAGTAGTAGTAGCTGACTACTGCCTCCGTCCCATACTGTTTATCCATCTAACTATATTTAAAAGTCCAATGATCATGGGAAATGGGGTGAAAAATGTATAATGTACCAGAATTGCCCTTACTTTTCTCATGTGAAGAAAAATAAAAAAGAAACAAAAGAGTATTTATTAGAGGTATAATAGAATGGACAAACATTTTTGAGATAAGGGAGTTAGGTAGATGGACAAACAATTTCGGACGGAGGTACTATACAACAACAATACAACATCTACATTAGCAATTATGAGAATGTCACCCTACGTATGCCACATGTCCGAATACTGTGTTTCTGTGGTTATCACAAGCTTGTAGTTGTCAATCTTAGTTGTTTTAGTGTGCTTCTGAACAACAATAACAAACCCCAATACAGTTCGGCTAATGGGAGGTCTTATGAGATGTAGAAAGTGCAAATACTGTGTTTATATGGTTATCGATCACTTGTAGTTGTCAATCTTAGTTGTTTTAGTGGGCTTCTGAACAACAACGATAAGCCCCAATATAGTTCCGCTAATGTGTACAAATACTGTACTTATGTGGTTATGATCACTTGTAGTTGTCAATCTTAGTTTTAGTGTGCTTCCGAACAACAATAACAAGCCCCAATATAATTCTGCTAATGTGAGGTTTGAGGGAATCTACACATACAAATACTGTATTAATGTGGCTATCACTTGTAGGTTAGAGAATAAAAATCATCATTAGACCTACAACTATCAATTTAAGCTTTTGATTGAGATGGTTCCACATGGTATCAGAGCCAGACTTGAGCAAGAGGTTTCAAGTTCGAATCTCAGCTTTGATAGGAAAGTGGGAAGAACAAATCTATATATATACATATATGTGTGTATGTGTGTGTACTATAATATATATTACCTTATAATTTTTTTACGGTTTCTAACGCATCATTTTAACTTTCAATTTCTAACATAATATATTCAAATGAAATTATTTTTCATGATAAATCTAAACATTCAAACTTTGTAAAATTTGATTGTGAATACCACATAACCATAGATAATAAGAAACAAAGGGAGTACTTCACAAATTGAAACCCCATGTTTTTCATGTGCCATGAAAATTTTCCCTTTTTTCCTGATCCAAACCACCATATTGAAAAAATGTTCTACCTTTTTTTTTTCAAAAAAATTATTGAATACTCCATATTTTGTGAAAGGTATTTTTAAGAATGATTTCTTTTGTTATTTTTTTTCGATAACTTTTTTTTTTATCTTATGATTTCATGGAAATTTTATGGTACAACTTTAAGCATCAATTATCCTGAATCACCTTCATTTGTACATATCTTTCTTTTCAATGGACAATGATACACATCTTCACTTAAGATGGTGAATAACCATCTTGAATTATCTATATTTCATATTTTTGTAACTTTTAATAATATTTTATCTAATAATTATATATATTTATCAACTATAAGAATATAATACTTATTAGCTAGGTCAAAAAATATAAATAATAGTCTAATTTCATCAATCATAGTATAAAATGCACATTTTATACATAGTTTTATATTTATGAAAAATATAAATAAATAATTATTTTTATATTATTTATAAGTAATAATGACCCTCAAAGTGATGAAACATATCTTTATATTGATTTAAATATACTTACATTTAACTTTATAAGTGATTTAGTTGAAATGCAATATGGTTATTAACCATCTTGCTTCAAAATATTTATCATTTTGCCTTTTGCCATGTTCTTTTATACGGTGCAGTACCACAACTCACTATACTACTTTATATTCTTCTACACTTCACATTTTAACTCAATCATTACCAATATATCTCATCACTTTACCTTTTACTCACTTTTCTCCTCTATTTTTCACAGTCTCTATCCTCACCTACCACATCAACTACACTTTTCTACAAACTTTACTATACCATTCCATATCGCATCATTTTCGCATTTTACCAACCTCACAAAAGAACATGACCTGCATTATTTTTTGAGGACATCTTTGTTCTCAATATGAGGGTGGAATAATTAAGTGATGAAGCTACAAGTTGTTGAAGCTTTTCTACAAACTTTACTGTACCATTTCATACCGTATTATTTTCACATCTTACCAACCGTATAAAAGAACAGGACCTGCATTGTTTTTTGAGGACATCTTTCTTCTCAATATGAGGAGTGAAATAATTAAGTGATGAACCAACAAGTTGTTGTAGCTTTCAATATTATCCTGCACAGCTACACCTACTATAAATAGGGAAACTACCACCCTATCTAACAACAGTTGCTCATATTCACTTTCTTCTTCTGTTTTTTCTTTTCCTTTTTTTTTAAATGGTGGTACCAAACACGTTTTTAGGACCTCAATGCCTTATGTTGAGGGTTTCATACAAAAATGTACAAATGGATCTAGATGTAATAAGCAACGTGATCATAAGATATAAGGATTATAAGCTCGATATTCCTAAAATGGAAATATGCCATGCAAAATAATCTGAAGTTTTTCCATGTTATCTTAAGTCAAGGTTGTTAGAATCGGGATCCTAGTTAGGATCGATGGGCGTAGTTAGGATCGCAATTGTAGAGTCGGATCGAGGATCGTAAGATTTTAATACATTAGGAAAATATCAAGTAAAATTCTATGATAGTTAAAATCTTATAACATTTTATGCACTAGTAATGAAACAATACATTAAATTGTATATCAGTTGATAACTTCAATACAAAATTTAAATTGTTATGACAAAATTTTAAAGATGATATTGTGCGCAAACATTATCAAATTAATGTAGGATTGTGGATCGAATCGTAGGATCGTAGAATCGTATTGCGATTCTAATATATGATATTCAAGCCAAACCAGGATCGTACGATCCTAACTATTTTAAGATCCTAGTAAGAGTTGGATCGATTGAGGATTTTTGGATCGTAAACTCGTAGAATCGTTGATCCGGATCATAATTTTAATAACTATGTCTTAAGCCCTGTCCGGAGAAATTAATGTTTTATATGGTGGAGTAATGGTTTATGTAGCGGGGAGCAATTTAGGCAGCGGATAGTGCGTTTAAGTAGTGTAACGGTTGGGTTAACAGATTATTGTGAATTAACATAAAGAATATGGATAATTTTCAAAGACAAAATTTTCAAAGGGTATTTTTGACCAGGAAATATGAAAGATACTCCATACCTTGCAGGTTTATTAATGTTTCAGAAAATGCTATCACGCTAGCTTACTAAACGCTAATATTTTTGCAATTAGAGTTTTAAATTGGTTAAAGCACTAAACGCTACCCCA
The DNA here is from genome assembly GCA_029582165.1 of Portulaca oleracea. Lineage (NCBI taxonomy): Eukaryota > Viridiplantae > Streptophyta > Magnoliopsida > Caryophyllales > Portulacaceae > Portulaca > Portulaca oleracea. The sequence continues at coordinate 8,948,502 of CM055871.1, forward strand.
ACGGTCGACCTTAATGTTTCTAAACATTATAGGCTTGAAATGTTTAAAAGCATTGACATAAAATAATTAATAAACTTTATTTTTCATGATGAATAAGGGCTACATATATTATATTGAACGGAGGGAGTACCTCTCAACACGGTTACGTACATAACATTAATGATAAATAGGCCCAAAAAATTCGATATAACAGTGTCCAATTTTAAAGATCTGGTATATTACATTTCGATATTCCAAAAATCAGTATATTAGTATCCAAAAATCCTATATTTCGTGCTAACAATTTCTAGATCATTTAGTTAATTCATTGAGAAAAATGTATAATTGTTTCCAAAAGAGTACTTGAGGATAGAATGTCTCCATAGATTGTTTAAAGTTTTAGGTTACTTGTTTCAACACCCACCAAATATGGGTAGTAGCTACCTTTAGACACATCCAGACTCTTTTGCATATTTTTATTCTAAATTCCTCTGACTCTTTGTAAGCAAATATTATTTTCTTCCATTATTCTTTGTTTGGTAATACAACATACGAAATCTTTCATTATTTTTTTCATTATTCTTTGAGTGTCACTATTATGCAGAAATGCAGAATCATTCACTTTTTTTTTTTTTTTATAAGAAGAAACCGACCTCAACTTTTTACTCAATCAGTTTCATATTAATTGACTCTTGATATCAGTAGATTTTTAATATATATAATGTTCTAGTATATGAAAGTACTCATAAGATTAATGATGAAAAATACTATCATACAAATATATAGTGTTGAAATTTTTTTGATAAAATATGCTATAAGAAATTTTTAATCAAAGAAGAACATTGAGACAATTAATACGGAAGGAAGGGAATAATACTTTAATGATCTGATAATGAAATAGATAATGAGTTGAATTGTTGAAAATTATTAACCGTTTTAAATTTTACTTAAATCACTTTACAAATTATATTTATGCATATTTAAATTATTAAAAATATATCTTTCATTAGTTTGTCAATTATTGCTACTCATATAAAAATAACATTATATTTATAGGTTTTATTTTTCATAAATATAGAATTATGCATGAATGTGTGTTTTTATGCACTTATTGTTGATAAATATGTCTAATTACTAAAAAAAATACTGTATTATTTAAAATTATCAAAATATAAATTATAAGTAAATATATAATTTGATTGGATGTTGCAAAGTGAGAATTAATTTCATAAATAAGGTCTCCATCTTCTTAGGAAAGAAACGAGTTTTATCACCTTTGCGGCAATAAATTAGTAGAGACCAAGGATGTTTAATTTGTTTTTATCTAATTGCAACACTATGTCTTTTTACTTGGGTTGGCATTAAATAACCTACTTGCTTGATCTTTTTATATTATATTATTTTTTTTAATATAAATTATTTAAATAAATTTCTTTTCTTAGATTGACTTAAAATTTAGATGGTTTAGGGTTTTGTTGGTTAATTAGTACATTGAGTTTATCTAATAAAAACCCAAATGACTTGACGAAATTTTATGAACAATAAAGAAAATATGCTAATAAGGGTAACAACCAATAAGGGAAAGTTTAGGGTGCGTTTGGTTGGTCAGTAACCCCGGGGAAATGGTCAATTTTCCCGGGTTGACTTATTTTCCCCATGTTTGGATGCGGTTGACTTCGGGAAAGTTTTCACGATGAGCCCACCATTTTCTCCATTTTCCTAGGGAAAATTTCCCATATGAGGGGCTAAGGGAAATTTTTCCTAGGGAAATCTTTCCCATGGCAAAACTTTCCATGGGAAATTTTCCCCGGAAAAAAAATTTCCCTGGGGTTCCTACCAAACACTCCCTAAGCAAACAATTCAGTTTTTTAAAAACCCAATTTAATAGCGAGAAATTCAATAATAAATGTTATAAAACAATCTTTATCACGATATTTGATAATAGAGCTTAAAAATTACTCCATCACTTTCATAATATTTGTTATTTTTTATGGTATTTGACTATTATTTTTGAACCGTACAAGGGTTGAATCCTAAGCAAACATTGACTAACTTCAATTGAACAATAAATCTTTCGAAAAAGAAAAAGCTCAAAGTCTTGACTTGAGGCCAAACTAATCCATCGATTGATCAACAAAATTAGACTACAATATTTTTATTAAAAATTATAATATTATATTTTATTAAAAAGTTACAATTTCATGAATTAACATAAGCTGAGTTTTACAATAAAGGTGTGGATTTATAAGTGAAATAATTTTCACAATTTCATAGTTTTGAAGATAAACTTTTTATTTAGAAAACTTTAAAAACGTTATTGATTCGGTTTCAGTTTATTGTCATTTTCAAAATTATGAACCGAAACAAAACCGATTAACTTAAAAAAATTTTCCAAATCAGATAACTGAATATTCAAAGCAGTCCAATATTATCGGTTTTCAGTTCGATTAGACCCATTCACAGTTCCCATAATATATGTTAGCATGTGAGTGGCTGATGTAACTTGGCCCTTACAATAATTTGCTAAGTATATTTATGAATTTAGTTTAAGAAAAGGGATTTTTGTAGCATTAAATCATGATTTGATAACCAACCACAATTATAGAATGTACTATTACATCATAATTCAATTTTTTAGCACCCACCCACCCACCCAAAAATTCTGTCAAGAATTAAAAAGGCTGACAAAAGACCATTAATCAAATTAATTTAATAAACAGTGTAAAATGTCATCCATGCTTTCAAAATAACAAAGCTAAAATTGTCAAAAAAAAAGATCCCCTTGCTCCCTCCTTCCTATTATATATTAAATATTAATTATTTTGCGGACTTCATTATTTATTTTTAATTGAAAATTTCTCTTATAGTAGTTTATAAAAAAATTACAATATTATATATTTATGATAGTAATTATTGTCATATTAAAAATGGTGTTTTTGTATGACAAAACATTATGTATATAAGATATTAATGGTCAGAATTTTTAAAATTTGACTGACGTGTAAATTAAGTAATAGATAAAATGGGATGAGAAAATATTTTTTGGAAAATAGGAAAAAATAATCCGAACTTACAACTTTGTTATGGATGAGCTGAACTTTAACCTCTATTATTTTTAGCATCCACCACCCAGTTAAATTCATTCGAAAAGTGACATAGTGGTGACGATATTAAACACAAAGCATATGTTTAACCTTTTCTTGAGTTACAAAAAGTTCCACGTGCAATATCACCACCACCACGTCATTTTTTGGATGAACTTAATTATGTTGTAGATGCTAAAAATAATAGATGTTAATGTTCAGTTTATCCATAACAAAGTTGTAAGTTCGAATTATTTTTTTTAATACCCCAAAATTAGGATTATTTTTTTCCAATTTCCCATATTTTTTCAGGTTTGAACTTTCTTTGGTTAATTTTTCTTTTTTCTTGAAATCAAGTTCTTAAATTGGAGACTTTTTGAACTAAAGAAAGTTCTTGATTCTAGTATAGCTAAATGTTTAAACCTTTACATGGAGTTCCAACAGTTAGGTAATATTGCTATGAAATCTCCAACTACATAGTGGTTAGTCTTGCCGGTTGGGAATTATTTATTTTCTACAATGACCAAATACTTGTAATAGTCCTTCAAAAATATACTAATTTTATCTATCACTTATATTTGCAAATAAGTTGATTTTGAAAACTTTAATTATTAATTTCTCAATATATATAATGTTCTATTGTATAAAAGTTATTATTGATTTCTAAAAAAAAAACTATGGTAAGAGTATGGCGTTGTAATTTTTTCAAAACAAAATCTGAGAAATTTTCAGCTAAGGAAAACATGTCGTGAAATATTTAATAAGTAATAGATAAAATGTCAAGGAGGAGTACTATTATTAAGAAGGGTGATGATATGTTTTTTGTCTCAAATACTTCATTTTAACCGCCTTATTATCAAATTAAAATTTATTATAATTTTTGACACTAACTTTTTTAATAGTGAGTATTAATTAGATCAATTATAAGATACTTAATTTTAATTGCCTTACCTTTTATCAAATTAAAAGTATGCATTGGTTACGTCAAAGAATATAAATGACAACCTAATTTTAATTGCCTTACCATTCATTATACATATTTTAATCATTTTTAGTATAGAATTCCATTGTTAATAAAATACCTGGATATATACCTTTTTTGTATAATATTTTATTAACAATTATAATATTATATTTTTAGAATAATACTTTTCGTTATTACGAATCTAATTGTAGTAATTTTGTATAATAAGTCATTGTATATATTAAAAGATTTATGGTCAAAATTTTAAAATTCAACGGTATAATTTTCAAAGGTGAGAAATAATATGAAACACGAAGACTAGATTTTACTTTGAAACTTTTTTTTTTCTTTTGAGATCATATATACTTTGAAACTTAAATGGTGTGACCCATATAATTTTTGTATTAAATAATGCAACATATTGTAGAACACGTAGGTGATTGGTTTGATGGTTTCCATTTCCTATATAAATGCCACACCACACTCATTTATACCAAGCTCTACCTTACTTCACTTTGTTTCTCTCCATCATACACATTCATATTCTCTAATTTCCACCCTCTAATTCTACACCACCAAACAAACCCCATCAACTATTTTTCCCCACTAAAAAAACATCATATCATCCAAACATGACTTATTTCCCCTCTTCTTCACTACTACTAACCCTATTTTTAGGTCTAATTTTACCACTCACGGTGGTTTTCACGGCGGAGGGAGTCCCACTGCCGCCCAACGTGACGGTTCCGGCGGTTTTCGGGTTCGGAGACTCGATAATTGACCCGGGAAATAATAACGGGATTAAGACGATAATTAAATGTAATTATCCACCGTATGGGAAGGATTTCATGGGGGGAATTCCTACTGGAAGGTTCAGCAATGGAAGGATTCCGACCGATCTTTTAGGTACGTATGATGTCTAACCATCGTAATAACGTATAATTAGGGCCGGTAAAAATCTATTCGACCTGATAATCCGGTTTTATCTGACTGTAAAAATTGGGTATGGCCGTAGAATTTTCATTGATAGTAATCTTTTAAGTACGTATAGTGTCAACCACTATAGTAACCGATCTTTTAGGTACGTATGATATCAACCACTGTAATAATGTATGATTAGGGCTAGTAAAAATCTATCCGACCTAATAACCCGGATTTATCCATCCCGGAAAAAACCGGGTATGGTCATGTAATTTTTGTCGTAACTTTGACAGTGATCAGGTATGTATGGTATCAACTACCATAATAGCGTACTGTATTAGTCAATGCATGGCTTGCCTTTTTCTACTCTTTTTCATCCTTTATGTTTTCTTCTAATTAGGTTAACCTAGATTATTAGTCAATAAAATATAATATACGTATTGGGACAAGATATATACTCTAACATAAATTCTAAAGATGGTTAATAATAATTTTGAATATCACCTAAATTATTCATAATATTAAAAATAAATATATTTAAATGATTATAAATTCTAAAGATGGTTAATAACCGCAAGGCTTATAATCATGTGGTTTTTCCTTTTGGTTTTTCAAAAGCTTTCCTTTTGTTATCGTTTTTGCTTAAACCGGTTTGTAAAGGTTTTTTGAAAATTATTTTTTTGGATGCGCAAGAGTCAACCTCTCTATGAATTTAAGTTCATAGGGGGAATGCTGCCCACATCTAAATCCTCAAACCACAATCAAATGTGTTTTTCCTAGAAGGTTGTTGTTGTTTCATTACTTTGAGGGTTATTACAACTTATAAACTATAAAAATACAATAATTTATTTATATTTTTCATAAATATAAACTAAGCATAAAATGTGTATTATGTATCATGGCTGATAAAATTAGGCAATCATTATATTTTTTGACCTAGCTAACAAGTATTATACTATTATATTTGAGAAATATAATTACTAGAGACAATGACAATTCAAGATGATTATTAGCCATCTCAATTCAAGATACATATTATTATTGTCTTAAATATGATTGAATTCTACAACTATAATACTCCCATCGTCCCATATTTGAAGTCCACCTAGGAGAGAATATAGTTATGAGACGAAGGGAGTAACATGTATCCATATTTTTTAAAAAATTTACAAAAAGAAAAACATCTAGGATATACCTAAACAATGGGATCGCTTTGATTCAAATGTCATCTCAAACTTCTTATAATTAATTAATGTTAACTATAAAAAAGTGTATAAAACTATAATCAATATCAATTTATTAAAAAGTAAGACACTTAGAATACACGTTGGATAAGAGATGTATAATTACCCGCTAGTCAATGCGACGTTCTCTTATTTGTCTCTCCTTTTGTCACCGTCCAGCCGCTCGTATATATCACAGTAGTAATCAAAGACAATTTATTAGGTGCTTCTTAGAGCACATACTCTCATTTTTATAACTATGTATCTTTAAATATGTATTTATTTATTTATTTTATATTCATTTCAAAACTTTTAAATTCTATATTTACGACACTTTTCAACCGTTTATTCATTATATATATATTTTTTGCATACCTAACTTCTAACTTCTATATTTATAAATCCTTCAAGTATTTATTTATTTATTTTATAGTAACTTTTTATATGTAAAATTTCTCAATATCACTTGTGAGAGCACATCCTCCTAACTATATGATATGATTGAAACATAAATACCAATGAATATATTCTATTCCCTCTAGTAGAAAACCCTAATGGCCTAACTACCCATTATTTACACCTACCTTTATCATTTGGTCATAATGTGTTGATTTAAATTTTAAATTGTGATGAATTGTTGGTGAGAATGTATTGATAACTTGAACTTGTGAGGATGAATGTTTATATAATTGTGTTAAGGAAAATGAGTCCAAAGTATAAATTTTTAATTTTAGTATAACATGGATAAATCTTTTAATAAGGTATCTAAACAATATGTTTAGAATGTTAGAATTTTTTTGGGTGCTTTCCAATATTTATTTATTTTTTTGGAACCGTTAAGCATTAATTTTTATCAGATAAATTAATTATAGACAACTATTGTCATTGACTTTATATATATATATATATATATATATAGACACACACACATGGGGACACGTCGCACCCTATAGTTAGCACACAAAAAACCCTAATATACAGTCAAGTTGCAAGTTGGATAATGACTTCAATCCTATGTAATGTACATTCGAATATTAGTCTTTTTTTTGTTAAAGTACTATTCGTCCAACTATAGACTATAGTACTACATTTTAAATTTCTCTAATTTATTACTCACTCCGTTCCATATTAATTGACACTTAAACTAATTTTTTTATTCCAAAATAATTGTCACTTTCCATTTCCCAATACTTAATTTAATTATTTTAGTTTCAATAAATATGTTAACTTTTACTTTTCAATCAATTAAAATTACTCTTACTCACAATCTCTCACTACATACACCTTGGTATCCGAAAAAAAACACCTTGAAAAATAGTGTTATCTAATTATATGGGTAGTTTTTTAGTTAAATTTTGGTATGTGAGAATTTTTGAAATATGACAATTAATATGGAACGGAGGGATTAATTGTTTTATAAAACATAAATAGGGATAGTTATTACTATAAATTACATTGGTGTATTATATAAAAATTTAAACCAACTCCCATAAATCAAAATATAGAGAATGAAAAATAATAATCGGATTTTTATTCATAAAAAGGTAATCTCAAAAAACGACAAATTGTAAAATAAAATGTGTTTTTAACTTTTAATAGGAAAGCTACGTAGTATGTTCCTGATACGTCCAAATCGTACATGCAGCAGTAGTGTTGGCGAATGGTGACATTGCAATAAATTAGGTCTTCCCGTACCTTTTTTTTTTAATTATTATTCATGGAAAAGTTTTCACGTAATTTTAGCAAATAGGGTACATACACCTATTAATTTGAGTAGGTGGTATGTCGAAGTTGGGTAAAATATAGGTTGGATGTATTTTGGGTTCGGGTAAATGTAGGTTATGTATTTTGATTTTGGGTCAACCAAATCAGTTTTGACTTATGACTGCGATCTTTTTCCACTTTTTCTTTAAAAAAAGTAGTCTCTCAATACTATTTTTTGTACAATTTAACAAAATACGGTTATCTTCTAGTAAATAAAAATTATTGTAAATGTTTCAACTTAAATTAGAGAAATAACAGATGAATGAGTTGTAGTTATAGTTTAACAGTCATGAATTCCAACGAAAAATCACTTGTTCTAATAGATTTGAATTTTAAAAAATAAAGTTTTGGGTCAAACAAATGAGTTGGGTTTGACCCGTCAATTTACGAGTTTCACGGGTTCAGTTTATTTCGGGTTCAAGTCGAGAAAATTATGTTCAAACCTCATAATTTTCGTGTCGGTTTATCAGATCGGGTAAAAAATTAACAATTCTAGAATATAGCTTTTTATCCAAAAGAAAGAGTAGTCTATCCAATTATTTTTTAGAAAAATACCCAAATCTTTGGTTGGGTTTGCTTCTTGCCAGGTGGGTAGTGACTAATGTGCCACCAAGATTTGGGACCGTACATATAGTATTTACTCCTTCCTATATTTATCACATTATTAATTGCCACTTACTATTAATATATTATATGATCTTTTTATATTCTTTTATAGTTCATTTTGTTGCATACTTTCTTTTTTAATAATTTTATTGAGAATTAACATATTTACCATCCTCAATATCTTACTTTCATTGATTTTTTTCTTAACAAAATTATAAAATATACTTTTATACTCACTTTTATCATAAATCTGATAATGATAGTCTTGTATGATAATAAACTATTATATATAGAGAAATTAATAATTAACCCTTTTAAAAATTAATGGCACAAAACTCATAATGTCATAGTTAGTAATAAAGGGAGTAATATGTTGCTAAAACTCACAAAATTAAATTAATAATATTTTTTTTATCATAAATTCGATAATAATAATTTTATATAATAAGTTATTATATGTTTTTAGATAGTTTGAATTTTTAATAGAATCAAAATTTAAACTTGAAAAATCTACCATAACCGATTTTTTTTTCCAACTGTGATAAGTGAAAATTCCTTACTATTGATTTGGCTAAAATAAATCTCATCCGTTAAAAGGTTTTATATATGTGTCAGAAAATGCAATTAACTACCGTAAAAAGTTACTTTGATCAAAATATATTGAATCTTTTTTCAATTATGATAGAATTTCTCATCAAAACAACATAAATAAGGTTCAGTTGTACAGATAGTCAAAAAGTTATTTTTAGATAGTTTGAATTTTTAATAGAATAAAATAATTTCAATTATGATAAAATCTCTCATCAAAACGACATAAGCAAGGTTTTGTATGTCAAAAAATACGATCAATTGTTGCAAAAAGTTACTTTGATCTAAATTTTCAATTATGATAAAATCTCACGTCAAAACGACATAAACGAGGTTCGGTTGTAGAAATAGTACTTAAAATTTAAACCACATTGATCGAGGGAGTATTTATTATGCACAGGGATGAGTTGTTGTGAGCTATTTTCAATATTCAAAATGCCAACAAAATTAGTTTCTACCCTAACAAAGCTTCCCTCACGCAATTTACGTGACACTTGCCATGCAAATTTATTTATTTTCCACCTATTTACATATACGTAATACTACTGATATTTTCACGAAAATAGTATTGCTATTATTTGGTAAATTATACCCATCTTGCTAAAATACTATCTAATTTATTATTACTAATTAATAACTGATATTTCACGAAAGAAAAAAGATGGAAATTCACAATATTTTTTATTATGTTTTCAATATTCAAGTGAAGGTTGCAGAAGAAGTGGTCAACTTTTTCCTTGCCAACCACATCGACTATACTACGTACTAGTACTATTTTTAATGTATTTTTCACAATATTTTTTATTTGAAGGATTTATTTTATCCAACTATACTTATCATTTCAATAATTATTTAATTAATTTTGTTTTTGATAGTTAACTATTTCAAACTCAAAATAATCTGGTTTTTTTTTTAGTTTTTCTAGATCGGACAATCTAAATGAAACTAAATTCTGAGTTTGGAAAAAAATGAAAAACATTATACACATATTTGAAAAGAAGTTATCAATGTCAACACTCGATAAAATATCTATAACTATTTTTTCTGGAACGGGCTAAATCAAATATTCCCCCCGGTAAAAGATTGGATTGGGGTAAACTTCAGGCTAGTCAATGTGACATTGAACCCTTTTTTTTCGAGTTAGGCCTGGTCGGGCAATTCGAATGACCCATCTTCAGGTCAAAATTGGGTTCGAACGATAAAAAAATATAGAAATATTATGTCCGAGTCCCGATCGAATCAGCCATTATCAAAATTTGGACGCAAAATCTATGACTGGTCCCGCCAACCTTATCAAAATATTTTTTTAAATTATAGTCACATAGGGAGTACATAGGAACCAATGGGTCAATCACCTCTTACCTGAGTTGCAAGAGGTCCACCTCCTATCCTTGCTGTCTAGAGTTCGATTCTTGGGCGGGCTTATCGATTCAGAGAATGATGTCGGTGGGAGTGAGACCCAACTTTGGGCCATTGGCATCCCCGTTCCCCGTCCATTACAGGCATGTTGGGTTATACCTCTGAGATAGGGATCCAATGGATTGGACCGCTTACTTTTATTAAAAAAATAATTTTTAAAAAAAACATAGGAACCAGTGGGGAAGGTTCCTATATTTCACTTTCTTGTCCATAAAATATAGGTATCAAGGCCCTAACCATAACAATTGATTGTGATGTTGTGTAAGCCATAGTTAGGGTAGGGACCCTCTCACATAATTGTAGGTAACCCTCAAGTTTCAATTACTAACCAACCACAACTCCACAAGTCACACAATATTGTTATTGCCAAAATTAATTAATGTACCACAAGTTAGGTGTCCTAGGACCTCAAACTTGGCCTTTTCATTTGTTTGCTCAACTCAAAAGCTCATTGATTAATTTTCATAAACAAAATGATAATGGTTTTGATTTAAGATGGTTATCAATTATTTTGGATTTAACTTAAATCACTCAAAAAATTAAATATATGTATATGTAAATTATTATTTTATTATTTTGAGGAGTACCATGACCTATAAACTATATATAAAATAGCTTTTGTTTATATTTTTCATAAATATAACACTACACATAAAATGCGTATTATTTATTATGGGTGATAAAATTAGGTTGTTATTTATATTTATTGACCTTGTTAATAAGTGTTATACTCTTGTACTTGATAAATATATATAATTACTTAAAAAATAATATTAAAAGTTACAAAAATGTGATTATTAACCATTTTGAGGCAAAACACGTATCATTATTCATTTCATAATGAGCTAACTTATACTGGTGTTAGCTAGCCAACGCATTCAATACACAGCAGTTCTTATTAGTACATGCTATAATAATAACAACAATAATAATAATAAAATAATAATAATAATAATAATAATAATAATAATAATAATCTAGGGAGTGTTTTGTTGTTAAAGGAAAAAGGTACGGTATTTCTCATGCATGGAAAACGACTTGGATGAAAATGATTTTTATTTTAAAATTCTTAATATTTTGTAGAGGAAAATTGCATTGTAGTGTACCATACTTTAGGTATTCGGATTATGGTAAGCTGAACTTTAAAATTGTATGACAATGGGTCCAATTGTGAAAATATAAGACTACAGTGCAATGTCGCAGAATAGTTAGGTGAAACTAAAATATGACAGATTGGACTCCACTAATATAATATTTCATGGATTGAAGTTTAGTACACCAAAGTATGACTGATTTGATTGCAGCAGTCTAAATTGCATAATCTACTGAGTTGGTTTCATTCATTAGGTTTTGTTAACTGGCCAATGCATTCAATACACTATAGTCCTTATATTAGTACATGCTACATCAAGTAAAAAAAATCTAGTGAGTCTTTTGTTGAAGGGGAAAAGATATTTCTCATGCATGGAAAATGATTTGGATGAAAATGATTTTTATTTTGAAATTATTGTCATTTGGTAAAAGGGAAATTAATTTTTGACTGAATGTGTGTTTGGCCTGAGGAAAAAATAATTGTTGTTTAATTTTAGGAATCCTTGTCCCCTCAATTTTATCTTGTTTGGTAACAAAGTGAAGATAAAATAGTTTTGTTAGTCACCGCAAATAAATTAGTAGTCTGTTATATTGATTGGTTACGATATTAATTTGGGTCTGGTTTTGATATTTTAGCGGAGGAGGTTTCAGTAAAAAAATATGTGCCAGCATATTTGGATCCGATGGTAGGACCGCAGGACCTCCTAACCGGTGTGAGCTTTGCTTCGGGTGCTTCCGGATATGACCCTTTGACATCTACTGTTGCGGTAACCATCACTTCACAACCTTTATTTCATGTTTTTTCGTCCCATAATAGTTGATCTTTTAGTCATTATTGAAAAAGCCAACGAAATGAGTTACTAGTTGATTTAGACATAGGCAGTTCTTAGGACTATTCATATGATGGTCCCGACTGCTAGAAACCCAGAAAAGACTACACCGAAAACCCGAACCCAAATTGGATTGAATGCTAATCGGTTCAGTCCTCTGTCCGTAAACTTACAATTTTTTCGTGTTTTGGTCTAGGTCGATCCAAAACTGGAGTAAAACCACTAAACTTCAGCTTTGACATATGTATACATGTAGGGTTTTGGTTTACATAGCCAATTAAAGTAGTTGGGTTATGGGTGTGTTTGGCTACCAGCTTTTTGAAGTAGTTTTTCACAAATAGTTATTTTATCAAACACATTTTCTACAATCAGCTAACCCAAACAGCTAATTCAAACAACTATCAGTTAACAACTAACAACTACCAAGTACCAACTGATTGCCAAACAGGGTCATATACATGGGGTTTACTTAGCCAATTAAAAAGTAGGTGGGCTGTATATACAGGTGTGTTTGACTACCAGCTTTTTGTGATACCTTTTAGCTTTTTGAACACTGTTAGCTTTCTGGCCAATGTCAAAAAGTTATCTGAAGTGTTTGGTAAACAACGTTTCATATTAGCTTTTTGAATCCAATAAGCTAGTCTTCAAACAGCTACTCGACCTTCTTCGAATTGTAGCTTTTCACAAATAACTACTCTAGCGAACATCTTTCCTATAATCAACTAACCCAAACAGTTGAAGCCAAACAACCAATCTAAACAGCTATCAGCGAACAACTACCAGCTAATTACTGGGTAGGTCCATATATATTTTGAATGCATAACATATGCATGCTTAGAAATAAACTATATGAAGTGTTTGGTAAACAATTTTTCATATTAGCTTTCTAAATCCAATAAGTTAGTCTTCAAATAGCTACTTGAAGTACGTGTTTGAATTAGTTTTTCACAAACAACTACTATACCGATTACCGAACATGTTTCCTATAATCAGCTAACCCAAACAGTTAAAATCAAACAGCTATCAGCTAACAACTACCAGCTAGTTATCGGGCAGGTCCATATATATTTTGAACATAGTTATTAAATTCCGATCCTTACACCCCATGGATCCGAGTCAGAATCCTGATTTTAACAACCTTTAATTTTTGAATGATAAAGTTAAAAGTAAATATGTTGGTTGAATGAATGAATGCAGTCAGTGATACCTCTGACACAACAAGTGGATTACTTCAAAGAGTACATACAAAAAGTGACTCATCTAGTTGGAGAAGAAAGGACAGCATTCATCCTAAAAAATGCAGTATATTTGGTTGTGGCTGGAAGTGATGACATTGCAAACACATACTTTGACACACCTTTCAGGAAGAACTATGACTTCAACTCATACACTGATCTTATGCTTCATGGGGCTTCTGCTTTTGTCCAGGTAAATTTTTCCCAGGAAAATTTGCGTATATCTCTCTTCAGGTTTGTGACATTTATAAATGGGCTCGGTTTTGACATTTTTGGGGCCCCGGGCGACATAGTAAACCAATTTGTAGATTGAGACCCTTTTGGCCCTATTCTTTTATGCGACTGGCTGACTGCGGTGCCATATCACACGGCACTTTGTCACAACCCACCACAACATATCAATCCACCACAATTTACCACAACCCACCACAATCAACTTTTTCCAATTATTTTTTCACATTTTAATTACTTTTTCATCTCACTTTTTTCAATTACTTTTTCACATTTACCAACAAAATTTACAATTATTAAAAACAAAATCTACCACAACTTACCACAACCCATCATAATTCACCACAATTCCACCACACCCACCACAATTCCACCACACCCACCACAATTCCACCGCATCGCGCCATATCCCAGCCAGTCGTATAAAAGAACACGGCATAGAAAAACACAAATTGTAGCGAAAAGCCGTCTCACATAAACTTAGCGTGAGACAGACTACTCATATGGTGACATTTTTAATATTCTACTATGACTAATAAATAATATTAGAATGACATTTCGGCATGAATATGACTAATAGTTTATTATGGGATGACTTTTATCTGAGTCAATGCAAATAAATTATTAGTCTCCCCTCTATTAATAAATAGTCACGACAAAGCTATACGTCTTACGATAAGTTTGTGATAAGACGGTCTTGAAAATGTATCAATATCCACATACTAAACAACGGTACTAAGAATTTAATCAAAATGTGCGCATTCAAAAACATAATTTTTTCCACATGAAATTGATATCAAATGTAGGCTATGTAGCTATACCCAACAACACATAATTATAAATCCAATCCTCACGTTTTGAGTTAATATATTTACCTGCCTTAAGTTTTTGAATTAATTTCATGCAACTACTTTTCCGGTGAATATGACAATTTTTCGAGTGAATGTATGATTTGTGCAATGAAATTTGTTTGCTGAAATGGCGATGATTTTAGCAAACAAATTTCATCACATATCATCACACATTCAACGGAAAACAAAGTTGCTAAATTTGCAGGAAAAGTAGTAAATATTTAACTCAAAAAGGTCGGGGTTGAATTTATGAACGCCATACCCATAAAGCTGAAAGAGGTATATGCAAATTGCCCCATAAACAATCTGGCAAATTATACCGTGTACGGTGGAGGATATGTAATTGAGATAGGTCAGTTTTTAATGTGATAAATTTCAAATAACCAAATAAATTTAAAAATATTGATGAATCTTGAAATAATACCGATATGTTTATGATTAATTTTATAATAAATATGATAATTTTTAAAAAAATAATTTATCATTTTGGAGGTTCGAGGCGGGTACTTTAATGCGCATCGCATATATTCAATAAATTAATAGTTAAAGTCTGCAAGTAATATGGAATAAGATATTAGCGGAAGCAATATGTTCTCTTTTTCATTTTATTTATGTCACTTATTAAATGTTTCACGGTGTCTAATTCTTTGACTGTACATCAGAATTTGTACAATCTCGGGGCCCGGAGGCTGGCGGTGTTTGGTGCACCGCCAATCGGATGCGTCCCCTCACAGAGGACGCTTGCCGGAGGAATAGTGAGGAATTGTGCTGACAAGTACAACGTAGTCGCCAAGCTCTTCAATTCCAAGCTCTCTGCCGAGCTCAACAAGCTTAATCACAAATATCCGGATGCAAATATTGTCTACATTGACATTTACTCTGCTTTGAATGAACTCATCGTAAACCCTCACAAATACGGTAAACTGCCTTCTTCCTCTCATACGCACTCGCACGCACGCACAAGCACAAATGTGTGCATATTAGTATATATATACAATAAAAAATAAAAATAAAAATAAAACTAAAAGTTTAAGTGCTAGTCGAAGCCAAATATTTTGCATTATGTGAAAATTGTGGATTGATAAGTCATATAGAAACACAAACACGCACTCCCTAAGTGTAACTACAAAGTTAGTGATGATGTTTGCAACTTAACTTTCATACCCTACAATTCCTATTTAACCCCACTCATAGCAATTTTCGGCCAAGATATAGTTTTTCGAGACTAATATACAGGTCGAAATTGCCCCTGTCAATGTGTTTTGAGTAAATTTTTGTGGCTTCACTCACTGATTTTCGTCAAAAATCATATTTTATAAATATGCTTTTGAGTTAACACATTGATAACGACATTTTGGTCAATTCCAATCTTAAAAATAATGTTTTTATCAGAAATTAGTATGCGCATATTTAACAGTAAAAATGGGTGGGGGAGGTATGAGAGTTGAGTTAAGCTGCAAACAACATAAATAACTTAATAATGACAGCTAACCTCGACAAGTGTGTACATATACTCCCTTCTTCTCATATCTAAAGTTGGTCGTAGAAGTAAGAGTTATGTTTTTGTGAGATATAAATATGACTTTTCAATCTAAGATAGACTTTACATGGAACGGAGGTGTTTATATATAGAACGGATCCAGTAGGCAACATGTTATGGTGAGCAGGTAGGTGATTAATGACCACACCTTCAGATGAAAATGAGCAGGTAGGCAACTGTAACTTGTTGTCTAGTGGATACGTTCCCACACGCACACACACATATATAAGTCGATCTGTTGCCGAATAGACTAAATTGAATGGTGAAAAATGTGAATAGGGTTTGAAGAAGTGACCAAGGGTTGCTGCGGGACTGGGCTGATAGAGGTGACAAGCTTACTTTGCAACAAATTGGATCCAATATGTCCCGACGACACCAAGTACTTGTTTTGGGACAGTTACCACCCCACTGAAAATGGCTACAAAGCACTTGTTAGCATGCTTGTCAAGAAATACATTAACAAAATTCTTTGAAACAAACCCTACTCCCCTTAATCAAGTTATTAAGACACAATTTAGGTACTACACATGTGTGTGTATCTAGGGTTTATTACTTATTGCTTTTCATCAATACTCTTTCAGTCAAGTTGTTCTCATTGGTTTTTACTTTTTATCCTCTTAATTGTATCATCATCAATTAATTACCCTCTTTGTCATTGTTCTCATGAGCAAGTGTTTTATGTACTAGCAATATATATATGCTGATTTAATGAAGCAATACTTTTAGGGTTGGCAAAAATTTGGATATGGGTAATTACTTGTTTGATCAAATCGGTTATTCAATCAAATACTTAATACCTGAACCCTGTTCATCGGTTATTCGGTCAAAAACTTATTAGCTTCTATTGAATCGAGAAATAGGTTTGATTGCCCATCTTTTTTATATATAAACATAAGGCGTCCTCCGGATAATTCAAATCGAAGCAATTGGATGTCCGACTCGGTCCTATATGACTGATCAATAGAAATACTCTAACACTCCACCTTTATCATATATTCCATACATCACACTAGATAGATATCATATTCATGGAATACGAATCATTCTCAAGATGCCTTGGCGGTGAAATGGTAGACACGTAGACTCAAAATCTCGTGCTAAAGAGCATAGAGGTTTGAGTTCTCTTCAAGGCATAATATTGAGAATGCTCATTGAATAAGTTCGACAACGGATCACTTTATCCTCCTTTCATAGCCACATATCTTTCCAACCAAGGAATGTGAAATCTTTCTCCTCTTACATGAATCCAATTTTCACTTCATCCGGGAAAAGCCATCTTATCATCCGAATTGTATTTAACGGGAAGATCATACTTTTCGTGTTTGAATAACTAAACATTGTTCAATAGTCCAACATCCAAATTGTCAAATGTCTGAATTGAACATAAACATAATTAAAAATCAACCCATGTTTGCACACAAACCAGGTCTGAAAATTGTCCGATTATCCAAAATGACCGAACTTTGATTTCCCCCAAAATTTAGACAATCCAAACCTGGTTTTCCTTACTCGGACCCGACTCAGTTTAAAACCAGACAATGACTGGTTGGCAGATTTATAACTTCAGACAGAATTTCTGTGACCATACCCAGTAAACCGGATTATTGGGTCAATCAAAATTTTGCTAGCCCTACCCTACGAATCGAATAATGTAGAGAAAATCCCATGTTACAACAAAGCACCCTTTTAATCACACAATTCCAAGGTAAAAACCGGGCAACGAAACATACAGCAGATGACCTGTGTGAATTCAGAGGCGACATATGATTCCAATACATGAATGCACATCACACTTCAACACAAACATCTCCCAACATTTTTCTTTTCACAACCATTCGAAAGAAAATCCATCATGTACAAAAGCCAACTACTAAAACAGCTGACAATGTATTTGGAAGTAGCAAACTGAAGAGATCGAACGCTTAAAGAATCACTGATCGCTCCACGAGATGAATATGTATTGAACAAAATGCACCAAGATTTCATACACTAAGACGATTGAGGGTCCATAATGATGTCAATGAGCGCTCACGAGGAACGGATGCTGACAAACGCCACACTCGATCGTCTCTGAGCCGGAGGACGGAACTTGGACCTGTGCCCAACAGTCAAACCCACGAATCGGTAAGCAGAACAAGGTGGAGAAAGATGGTTTGGAGTAGGGGGATAAAGAAACCGAGCCTGAAACTGGGTCGGGCTCGGTTCATACTGCTTGGGCTCCGCTCGATTTTTTTATTTTAAAATTCTCCAAATTCAAAGCAAAATTCAACTAAATTCCTCGATATTTACGCAACTTAACTAGAAAATAACATCTTTTTTTCTATGATAAGGGTATAACCAAGCATATCACAAAAATTATCTAGCACTTGAATTTTACGGAACATAACTAGAAGGGTTTTTGGATGACAATATACCAACCTTTGGGGGTGTTGGATTGTAATATACCAACCTTTATTATTGAATAGCAATATCCCCGACCTTTATACCTGGGTGACATTATTATACCAATAGTAACTAAGGGGGTGGTGAACCGGTCTCCATGCGCGCTAACGTGGCCGGCGAAGGGAAAAAAATCGTTCCAAGCTAATAACTTCATTTAACCCCTTAGTTTTTCTCACTATACCAGATTACAAAACATTGGTTGGTTGTGTTTCACGTCAGTACGAAGACCGCTTCACCACCCCATTAGTCACTGTGTTAGGGCCGATTTTTTTAACGTGGGTTAGCGAGAAAAAATGGAGGTGTTAACGGGGTTATTGGGTAAGGGCCAGTTATTTTCCCTTGGCCTGCCACGTCATAATCGAGTTTAGTTAACCAGTCACAACTCCCTTAGTCACTATTGGTATAATAATGTCACCCAAGTATAAAAGGTCAGGGATATTGTTGTCCAATAGTAAAGGTCGGTATATTACAATTCATTACCCCCAAAGGTCAGTATATTGTCATCCAATATCCCTAACTAGAAAATTAAAAAAGGTTATCAAATTTATGATCTGATATTAAACTTACTGTTCTTTTATGCGGTATTTTGCGGAATGGTGTGGTGAGGTGTGGTGGAATTGTGGTAAGGTGTGGTGAAATTGTGGTAAGTTATTGGTATGTGGAGTAGGTGAGGAGAGAGAATGTAAAAAGTAGAGGAGAAAAGTGAGGAGAGAGAAAAGTAATGATTTGCGGTAAAATGTGGTGGGTTGTGGCAAATTGCGGTAGGCTGTGGCACCGCAGTTTGCCAACCACAGAAAAGAACAGGGCCTTAAGCATCTAAAATGATGTATAGCTTGCCTATAATCATGGTGCATGGCCTACTTCCTACATAAAATACTTAGCCTAGCCTAGCCTAGCCGAGCCGAGCCCAGGTTCGACTCGATAGACGTCCGAGTTGAGCTTTGGTCAAACCGAGCTCAAGCTCAAGAGCTTGACCTAGTCGAGCCTGAGCCGGCTTTTATAAACCTTATCACACAAGTTTTTGTGCAGTAAGAAAACAGAGTCGAACCTGCAAGTGAACAGTACAAGTTGGGCAAGCAACTTCCTTCATTCTCCTCCCGGATCCTTCTGACTTTGAACCTGCAAAAGTTTTTGTATTTGGTTGCACTCAGTATGACACTCTTCCCTCATTTACCTTGTACAGTTAAAAATAAGACTATTTACAGAGATAATAACATTGAAAAACCCAAGTAGACAAGGATTACCTGATATTCTCAGATTCTTTTCCATCTCCTCCTGCCATAAACACCGAAAATCCAAATCAAATATTGGCTTTAAAAGCTTGCATTTCAAAAGGCAACTACTCCCTCCATTCCATATTAGGGCGCGTACTTTTCATATTTTATTAACAATTATAATATTATACTTTTAGGATCGTATTTTTCATTACGAACATAATGGTAGTAACTAACAATGATATCGACATGTAGTTGAACCAGAGTACAAATGCCTAGGCATAGCATACACATATGCGGAGTTTCAGCATCTAACCTATCTCTGTTTCGTGTAGCTGTTAAACACTAAGAGATCACAACACGGACCAAAGAACTGCCCTCTACCAACACCCTCGAAAGAAAATAGGGGGGAAAAACAACACAAAAAGGAATCAAAAGAAAAAAGGGGGGGAAAACAAGCAGCCGAGACAGTCCATTGATGCACAAAAACAAAAAATTGGGTTCTTCGGTAATGCATCTACAGCGGAGCAGCCTGCTCCAAGCTGGCAAATCATATCGAAGACATTGTGGTTTTCAAATCAAGCTAATGTCAATGACAACGGGTCATATGAGAAATAACTTTTTGTGAGAAGGTGAAAAATAACATTGTGGACATGAGAAATTTCAAAGTTGGGACAGGATCACATGTGGATAACATTGTCCACACTCTGAAATTTTCATGTCTACAGTGTTATTTCTCACCTTCTCACAAAAAGTTCTTTCTCATATGATCTGTTAATATCAATATACCTTGAATCCATCTACCTGAGTACAAAGTGCCAACCCCGCTTAAAATCAAGATTCGCTAGACAATCATATAGCCTTACCTGATCATGCATTCATACCCCCCCCCCCCCCCAAAAAAAAAAGACCAAAACAAAAACATTGAAAAAAATTTGATATCCGGACAAGGGTACGACACTCAACACTTCAAATTACAATGAAAATGTATAAAATTTCTTTAAAATAGCCGAGTCTGACATCCAAATCCATGTCCGATATGGACATGCGTACCCGAGTCCGAGTAACATAGGAAAAATCTACCTGAAGCTTCTTTGCAAGGTCTTCATGACTCTGAAGAGTGACGGGCCTACTAGTAGCTTCCTTGGCCCTGCTCAGTCTCTGAGTTACTTCTGCCTGAAATATTTCAAATAAATTACGGTATTACACCATTTAGAAAGACAAATTTATTCCAAAATGAGCTCTAGTGACAGTCTGTATCTAATATAATGCACAGGTTGGCTATTACTAATTACAAACAAATAATTTATTTTGAGACGCTGTATATAAGTACATCATGGAGCTATGCCTGGGCATGTGTCAATCACCTTATGACCAGCGAAGCATATTAGCAAAGATAACGGTGCACCGATATATGCCAAAACCAGAACCAATGCTCCAGAATCCCATCATAGGGCAAGATAAAAGAATGATCGGATTAGCAGTCTTACCTCTAAATTCCTACAATTCAGAGAGACTAGTTCCAATTGACCGAAAATTTAAAACTGTTCGCTACCTACTACTCCATGGAAAAGAAGCAAAGATAAGATGCTTCGATATATGATCAAAAAAATATGAATATACATACCATGCATCGATCACACACTCGAACAGGCTGAGCATTGTCATCAGCAGTAAGGGGAGTTCTGCCTTGAGTGCATTTGTCACAGAATATGTCTCCACAATTTCTACAGTGATGCTGAAGGATAAAAAGCAGAGATAACCAATTATAATTGCGACGTTTTCATCAGATAAATAAGAACAACAGCCAAAAGTCAGATATGCGTTCCAGGAAAACGTACTCTACGATTGAAGGCACTAAAATCTGCTCCACAGCCTGTACATTTGGTTGCAGCTTCATCAGGCACCTGGAAACCATGCATGGTAAGTAGAACCATACTTTCAGGATCAATCAACAAGTAAATAAGACACTAAGAAACATAATGATATACTAAAACGTAGTTCTCAAAAAACCCACATTCAAACATAATTAACAATTACAAACATGAGCTATAACTAGAAATGACCTAGGCCATTTACACGGAAATAATGCAGACATGCATCGGTGGGGTGTGATAAAGAATAAGCCAGAATTCAACATCATAAGAAAGTCTCTAAGTACCCAGATTTTAACAGGAAATAATGAGATAACTATAAGAATCATTTTCAGAATGCATGGGGATAACAATAACAAAGAAGCAATCTCAACAGTGTCAGAATAATAAACAATCTAGGATACTAATCACACTTTACTAGAAGGGGGCAATTTTCCAAATTCCAGGAAATTAACAATCGAGTATTCTGAAGATCACTAAGCAATCTGGGATAGGTGAAACACAAACATCGTTTCAGCAAATGTGCAGAGAAAATGCAGTTGATTTGCAAGAAGCTGAAACGGAAACAACAAAGTTTCAGTTTTGAGTGGATTTTAAAGTTAAGAACAGGGCTAGGGTCTTGAATTGTGCATGATGTGTGGTGTGGAGATCAACCAATCACGTCTCAGTTCCCTAATCTATCGAGGATGCTCATATGAAAATCCAAGAAGTGGTTTCTTAGAATGGCAATCAAAAATATTGCAACATAACTTTCACAAGAAGTCTGAATGATTGGGAATATGACATGCTTAATCCCTTTTTTTCCCCTTGCTAACATTGAGGTTGCCTTTCAAGGCAATTACAAGATTCTTAGGCCTCTTCACATAAGTAGGCAGTTTACTATGAGTAGTTTTTGTAAAGAAATTTCTAAGGAAATGACTCATTGTTTTTCCATATCAAGTTGTATGGAAGCCTAAGCTCCCACCAAAGCTTTCTTTCTTGCTTTTGCAGCCATCAAATGGAAGATAACCACCATAGATAAACTTAAAAGAACAAATTTCAGGATCGCTAGCAGGTGTTCTCCGTGTTTAGGAGAGGAAGAGTCCATTTACCAACTCATCGATTGCTGATGGATATCTGCCTTATGGAGTTTGTCGTGGCTTTTGTGGGGGTTAGTTTGGTCCAACCTCAAGGGGATAAGAGATCTTCTAGTGACTCGGATAAGAGATTGAGGAAGAGTTGGATTGTAAGTGTGTAGAAATTGATACATTTGACTATTTGGTGACATAATTGGAAGGAGAATTAATGGATTTTTTAGCATGGCACTCAAGAACTCAACTTTGAAACTTTTTGAGGACTTTGTTAAGTTGGTGACCAGCTTTTTATCATGGTACAAAAATCCCCATTATGTACTTTGTTGATAAGATGTTTGTACAGGCTCAGGGCTTGGTACTTATTGCTTTTTTTTTTCCATGTTAGCCTCCTTATTGTAAATGGGTGACATCACCTTGGCCTCCTTTTATACATATTTTGTTTACTTTAATACTCCCTCATTTCCATTTTATCACATCAGTCAAACTTTGAAAACTTCGACTCATAACAAAATGCGAGAACTGTCAGTCAAAGATGGATATTAGAGGCTGTGGAGCATTTATTAAGTGACAGATAAAATGAGAACCAGGGAGTTAAAAATAAAAACAAGCACACAATTTTGTTGAATATCTTGAAGTGATAACCTTAGGAATTGAAAACGATATAGCCACTAGCATCACCAGACTAATATTTACTATCACGCTAAAAAGCAACAAGTCAATCAAATTTACCCAATGATCTTTCTCTTCATTCACGGGCTTCAACTTGTTTATCCAGTCAGCAAAACCTTTCTTTTTTTCTGCAAGCTGCTCAGGGGATTTAGGTACTTCAGCAGGCCTGGTCCTCCCACCCATCTCCTTGAACTGCAATTTTGAAACACATAGCATTTCACCATCTACAAAAACATATATAGTCCAAAAACATGCAGGAGCCAGAATTCCCTCACAACTATGACATTTATCTACATGACACAAGAATGATAGACAAAAACTATGGTGAGAGTAGAAGAGGGAAAGAAAGCAAATGTCAATGTTTTCGCGGTGTTCAGTATTCACTTCATCCATACAACCAAAAGCAAACAAATTAAAGGCAGAAAGCCAATGACAAGGAGCAGTATTTTAGTTTATTCTTTTTTCTTTGCCTTTTTTGGGTCTCTCTTCCCTCCCTCCAGCTATTTTTTCATGCACTTACAATTCTCTCATCCCTATATGTCATATAACCACATTATCAACTTTGCATATCCATGTGTTTTCAGGTACCTGAGTTTTAAACAGTGAGAGGCACAATGAGGAGCAACGAGTCTTTCTTACTCAAATCCCATCTTATCGCACCATGTCTTGTGAAGCGACCACTAATGTGGCCTCATTAAAAGGTTGGAGAAAGTAACCAAAGATACGTCATCAACAAAACCATCTCGAACAAAAAAAATAGGATACCAAACATCAGAGCCCGAAAGTTACTACCTATAATCAACAATGCAAGCATTTCTATCCACTACAAGAACATAAATACCAGGGAAGACATCTTTTTCAAAGAAGCCTCATTGCACCAACGATCATGCCAAGATGAAATGGCAAAACCATCACCCACAAGAAAAGAAATATGAGGGGAAAAACACTCCCACCCCTTACTGATGAACTTCCAGAGACCACCCATAAGAGTCGCTCGAAATTAAGGGAGCCCACCCAAAACCCACTTCACCATATTTAATTGTGATCACCTCCTCCATAGATTGTCCTTTCCAATCATAAATCTCAAGACCCACTTACAGAAAAGAGCCATATTGCACAATCTAAAATCCCTCACACCAAGACCCCCCATTGAAAGAGGTTGTTTGACAATGTTCCATCTCACCAACTGACACTTGAAGTCACTCCCAAAAGAATCCCAAAGGAATTTCCACTTGATTCCTTCCAACTTAGAGAACACTTTTCACAAGAGTTAATCTAACCCTTTCGGAAGATATCTAAACATAAACTAGCAACAACCAACCAGCAAACAACGTAATACAGAAGTCAATAAGTTTCAAAACACAATAATGTCTCCTAAATTACCCACAAACGCTAGAAACCATTGAAGGGAACGAAGACCCCATATGCTAACAACAAGAGCAGGGGAAACAACCCCCACCTTTGATTCTTGGGAGACAGCAACATCACAAGAAAACCTACATAAAAGTATAAAACTCACTTCAAATTTCTTCTCCTATTTGGCAATTGAGCCCCCCCCCCCCCCCCAAACGCTCCACAATATCACTCTAACTGTAGTACCCATTAGAGAACCTTACTTCCATACCCGTATCCCCCTGACTTTCAACCCCAATAGGATCCACAATATTCCTTTTAGGATCCAAAAATGACATGAAAATAGTAATTCCTTGTCTCTACCTGTTATGGCTAGACCTATAAAGCTGACCCTCGAATTGTTAAGAGTCTAGGGTTTTCGAATTATAGGGTTCTTCAAGTAGGGGTTGAATTCGAGCTATTTCAAGCAACTGAATAAGGGATTTTGCTCAGAATATGGTTATATGAGTGAGGTAAGTATCAATTTGAGGATATTCTTTCGATTTTATGGTCGATTTTTCCCATAGTTACCAGCGTTGGGGATTAATGTGGGTCGAAGATCGAAAACGGGATTGAAATCGTAAAATTTCTAAAATCCGGATCGAGGGGGGTAGGATCAACAGGAACGGTAATTGGGAACGTAATTCGCCGATAAATATTTTATGGATTGATAAATAAAAAATTGATCTCTAATCTTAAATTGGTAGTTTATAAAATACTACTTTTTAAATTATTTATTTATCATATATTCATATCATATAATAAAATTGGGTGTGATGGATCATGCTAATATGGTAAGAAATCAGTCTGAATTTCTCAGCAACTAGCTAGTCACACGCCCCACATCGCTACACTTCAGTCTCTCACTCTACATACTTCAATCTCTCACACTATCGTCGGTGGCCGGAAACCGGCGACTGATGGCCGGAGAAAATCCTACTGTTGGAGTCCCACTTCCTAGTCGACCAAAAGCCCCCAAGTTCCTCCTCGACAACTCATCAATTGGTCATGCAATTGGTAGATCTAGGGTTTTCAGGTTCCTCTCTTCAAATTCAACTTCCGACAGTTGGAAATCGATGACTAGTAGCCGGAGAAAACCCACCAGTGAAGTGGCAACAGCCACTCGACCCAAAGCCCTCGACTTCCATCTCGAACATCTGCCACTGTCAGTGAAAATCAAATCGATCAAATATACCGATCTAGGTCGAGATCCTTGCCGATCTAGGGCGGTATCGATTTCCGATTGGGATCGCCAATCCTGGAACGGGGATCCAAGGGGGGGTGACCGATTTAGGTAGCTATGATGTTTCCTTATTCCTTCACTATGGAAGTGAAGGCTCTAGCCTCATGCTCTTCGCACCTCTATACAAAGCCGAAAAAGGTGCGCACCTTCCAAGGCTTTTAGAATGGGCATTATTTGACCACCTTCTTCACGCGAGGGTTTAACCTTTCTCTTCCTCGCACCTTTTAAATTTAGGTAACTAGTAGCCATATGGGTATTCAAGGCTATGGTTACAGTGCGTTTCCATATGGGTATTTCTCACGCATACCCTCCCAATGCCCGGGGCAACTAGTTCCTCAAACGAAAGTATGATAGTAAAGATAAATTCATGCATACAGACTAGAATGGAACTGATTATGCATGGCCATATACAAGAGTGACAAAAGCCTCAAAGTTGCAAATTTCAATATCACAACAAACTATAAATCAGGTGCGAACCTGCACAGTAGCGGCTGTCACCGTGTCCAGAATAGTATTGGTAGTATAGCTGTTTGACTGCAATCTAATGCGCCGTGGTTCAATATCAACAGGAGTTTTTGACCAGAATGCAAACGTGGACGAGTCGATTTTCTACATAGAATTCAAGGAACACATCAAAGGAACAAATCAGTAAGTTCTGCAAACCATAGAAGCAGCAACCACAAGCTATAAAGGTAATCAACTTACATCACATCTTGTTACTGTATCAAGCGGATATATCCTCAGCGTCCGACTTGTACTAGGATCAAGCATACGTATCCCATCAAGGCCAACCTAAAAAGGGAAGGGATAAATGTATTAAATGTAACAATATCAATCAAAAATAAATGCAGTGATCCAACACAAAATTTCCAGCTCAGAATTAGTTATCTCTAGAGTGTCCACGACTTCCAATGTGCAGTAATTGGGAACAGAACACACTTAGGATATCGAATGACTGATATTAAAATAAAACTACAGATCCTTTCCAAATTCATTGGCTACCAATGCCTTAGTCGCCCTTCCAATAGGGTCTCTGGTGGCAGGTTAGCCATAAAAAGATCACAATCCAACTTTCTAGTTTTAGAGAGCCATGTCATCTTTTATCCACAAAAATAATTACTGATCTCAAAAGAAAACAATGAGCCAAGAGGCTGACAAAAGTCCCTTTTTGCAGGAACATATACAGCCTCATTGCTCACTAGAGAGGGAAGGGAAATTGCTAAAAAATCCCCTTCGACCAACAACGAAATACATGGACCGCTACTGTTCCCTTTATCCTAACCTTCGTGCCTCTAGTTGAGAGTCTCACCATATAATGTCCAAAAGTAAGCATAGAGTTGACATCTCATTATATTACGCAAACATAAAAACCGGACTTTTTCAAAGTGTTCACTTCTTTTTCGCCAATCCACCAAGCAACATTAATTGATCTCACGTACACATTTATGTCAAATGGGTAAAAAAGGCATCAAACTAAGTAATCATCATCTCTACTAGGTTGGATCACATTAGCTAACGATGTCCCCTCACTTCAAAAAAACACAAAGCCTTTCACTAATCGCCAATCAAAAATAATCTATGCAACAAACCCACACAACATTCAGAAAGACCCAAACAGTTCGGACACAAACTACAAAAAGCAGGCAAGACAAAACCAAAGATGACACAAGATCACAACAACATTTACTTTCACAAGAAAGCATAGCAAAAATGTAGGATACCATGCAAAGTACATCCATCACACTCTGCCCTCCACTCTCAGGCAAAAGCTTGACCCTAAACTTCTGAACCCCACTCTTAACATCGGTATTAACCTCCGCCTTGGGCACCGCCTTCACAACCTTCAATGACCCAGACGACGGCGGCTTCTTTTCCTGCGACGATGGGAAACTAATAGGCCTTCCATAATCATCAAACAACCCCGACCAAGTCGAGGATTTCGAACCCGTGCCCCGGAAACCATAGGGCTCGGTTTTCCCCTCATAAGCATACACCCCATTATCATTAGACGATCCAAAATCATAATTCCCACCCAAATTAGATCGACCTCCTCCCCTCTGACAGTACCCCCCATACCCACTTACACTACTATCCAAATAACCCGACCCGTAATCGAATTTAGGGGTGGCATCATACGATTTCTCATAAAACGATGGCAACGACGAACCTCCGTAAGTATTGGGATTAGGGTTAGGGTTAGGGTTTGGATCATGGTAATTGGTTGGGGGATAATTCACAGATGCGGGCTGATGAGCATCATAGGTAGGAGGATAATACGACGTCGCAGGAGGCGGCTGAGGAGGAGAGTAAATCCCATGGACATCCGCCGTCACCGGCGGCGGAGGAGCGCCGTAGTGCGGCGGCGGAGCAGTCGGAGAAGAGAGAGGTGGGACGGGATCAGGAGTTTGAGGGAACGGCGGGTAATTGCCGGGATACGATGAGTAATCTCCGGCCGCCGGAAGTGGTGGCGTGGCGTACGGCGGTGCAGATGCGTAGGTCGCCGGCGCCGGCGCCGCCGGATGAGGCGGAGGAGGAGGTTGGTGGTGATCAAAGATGGGGGGATTAGGGTTTGGAATCGGAGGGTATTGGTAGTTGTTGTAAGGGGAAGTGAAATCGGAGCCGTGTGGTGGGTGCATTGGGTGGTTGTGGTGACGGAGACGGTGGCCGGCCGGCGAAATTCTCCGGCGAGATTCAACCGGCGATGGGTGGGATGATGATGATGAAGAGGGATGAATGATGGAGGAGAGAAAGAGAGAAATCTGGTTAATGTCAAGTTGTCAACCCTGCAAGCAGCCAAATAGTAGTTTCGAGTAATTATGAGTCTAATAATGGGCATACTATGCAATTTATTACGATTGTCCTGGGGCAGCAGCTGAAAAAAAAAAAAAAAGTCAGGATAAATTTGGGTATGATACATTGGGTCAATGTTAAAATTTGGTTGAGGATTTTATGTTTGGACTCCGTTTTATTTCGCGTTGGACTTTGGACGAAGTTAAAATCGGGTTTGGACAATAAAAAAATGAGAAATTTTATATCCAGACCTGGTTTTTATGGGTCGGAGAATCTGGGAATTTTGGGTCAGACAAAATTTTGTCGGCTTTATCCGTGAGCGTTGCAAAAATCCGAGTCAGGGTAATTTTAGGTTCAGACAATCGATCCAAAACCTATTACTCGGGCCCTGTTTGATAAGCAACCCGAACACCAAGTCTATATCTAAACCCGAACCCGAATGACCGATGTTTGGACCTAGATGCTTGACGTCTAAATCGTATATTTAGACAAGCTCATATTTCTTGTGTTGGAATAACTGAACATTAAACGATTATCCAATATCCGAGTAGTCTAATATTCAGATTGTACATAAAGGTAATTAAAAGTCAACTCAAGTTCACTCACAAATAGTGTACAAACATTGTCCCAAATGACTGCACCCTGATTTCCCCCGAAATTCGGATAAATCGAACTCGGGTTCCTTTACCCGGACACAACCTAGTTTTAAATCTGACAATGACCGATTGACCGATTTTTAAATTCGGATGAACTTTTGGTGACCATACCTAGTTTTTCAGGTCAAACAAAACCGAGTTATTGGACCGGTCAAAATTTAGCAGGCCTAATTGTCCACTTTTACTTTTAATATTTGCTCATTTCCTCAATATTTGTCATTTGAAAAATGATGCAATCAACTGTTAAAAAATTTAGTTATCAATTTCTCAATATACATAATGAACTATCATATAAATCTAGTATTACTGGATTTACAGTAAAGAACATTTTCGTAAAAGTACAATTTCAATTTTTTTGAAAATATATTGCTATAAAATGATAACCAAAGTCTTGCATTAGAAACGATCAAAAGTTAAAAAAGACAAATATTGAGGGTAAGAGGGTAGTGTTTGTTCACTTGCAGATACCAAGTGTCCTTGCTGGTGATCCGAATGATAGGGAGAAAATACCAAGATTCCAAAACACATACTAAAAAAATTTTAAAAAAAAGGAGGGAAAGACTTTATTAAAGTTTAAATGACATCTTGTCAACCAAGTATCATGTAGGGCTGCTTTAGCAAGATCCATGGGTCCCGAGGAAATGAAAGAAAAGAGTGTTGTCTTGTTAGAGGAATCCTCGGAACTTGTTCAATATATAGTTTGCACGACATGGGGCGCATAACGACAAAGTTGGTTGTGAATATACAGGCTTCATTCATGAGGATCCTACGACGTGGCGGAGTTGCATAAGGAGAAACGGCAAAGAAAAAAATGGCAAATTCATAAAATAAATTTATTTTGTCATTTTTTACTGTCTGTGTTGCAATCTTCTTTATTAGTAGTTATCTTATAATTATCTGGTTAATGTTATTTTTTATTTTCGCAATGTTGTTACAAAATTTCCAGCCTGTTCATACTATGTAAATATTTATGTTTGTAACCAACATTTGATTCAAACTTTTACATATCTAAATTTGTTTATTGCTTTTATTTTATGGGGATTTTCCCACATTTTTTGTTAACTAGTCAGAAGAAAACGCGCGTTGCGCGCAATAAATATATTATGTGATAGAGTATCGATCATTAGAGGAAGGTAATAAAGAAAAAAAAAAGTGGCCTTGCATTAACTTTAATAAAAAGTATAAATTTTTTTAAAGTTTTGGCAATTTGAGTAATGTTTAGTACGTGTATTTATTATACGCTTTGTAAAATTTTCAAGAGGCAAATATCTAACTTTGAAATTAAATAAAATGATAAGGGTTCAGGATAAACTTTCAAGAGGCAAATATCTTAAATGTCATACGAACAATACTCGTAACAACGCTTGAAATAAATAAGTGCAAATTTCTAACTTTGAAATTAGGAAACTAAAATAAAGAATAAATAAATACAATAATTAAACCATAGAATAATCTCCTAAC
Source organism: Portulaca oleracea (assembly GCA_029582165.1). Lineage (NCBI taxonomy): Eukaryota > Viridiplantae > Streptophyta > Magnoliopsida > Caryophyllales > Portulacaceae > Portulaca > Portulaca oleracea. The sequence goes on from CM055871.1 coordinate 8,979,642, forward strand.
TTGGGTGCATTTGCTAAATGTCATTTGGATAATATCCCATATATAGTTTTGAATAGTAAAAGTGGATGTAGAATTTTAATATTTAATGATAAAAATAAAATGAAAACAAAATAACAAAATAGCCTAGAATATAACCCTTTAAGTTTAGCAAAATTACCAGAATGCAATTGGAATAGTATTTAAGGATTTACACGTTCTCCCAACACCTTATCAACCAATATTTTGACAATAATCACTAAACTTAAATCAACCCTCCAAAGAACAAACTAAATAAAATGATAAGGGTTTAGGATAAACTTTCAAGAGGCAAATATCTTAAATAGCATACAAACAATACTCGTAACAACGCTAGAAACAAAGTAAGTGCAAATTTCTAACTTTGAAATTAGGAAACTAAAATAAAGGATAAATAAATACAATAATTAAACCATAGAATAATCTCCTAACTTGGGTGCATTTGCTAAATGTCATTTGGATAATACCCCATATATAGTTTTGAATAGTAAAAGTGGATGTAGAATTTTAATATTTAATTTAATGATAAAAATAAAATGAAAACAAAATAACAAAATAGCTAGAACATAACCCTTTAAGTTTAGCAAAATTACCAAAATGCAATTGGAATAGTAAATGTGCATTCATAGTTGTTAATATTTAAGGATTTGACAATTACTATTTTCTTTGACTGTTGATTATTCACAAATAATAATGAATTACTCCCTCCATTCCATATTAATTGTCGCATTTGAAAATGGTGTGGTCAAATTTCGAAAATTTTGATCATAAATTTCTCAACATATACAATGAATTGCTATATAAAAATACCACGATTACATTCGTAACGAAAAATACTATCATAAACATATTACCTATGTCCCATTATATTTGTCCATTTACCTAATTTGAGAAGACCAATGTATAGTGGGAATTGAGGTAAAAATTTTGTAATTTACCCAAACTACCCCTAATTTAATTGAAGATAAAAGTTGTTGAAATTGTAAAAAGGGAGAAGTAAATTTATTAATTAGGGCTAGAAAAACAATTACAGTTGTTGGAATTGTAAATGAGACAAAAATTTTGGAACAAAAAAGTTGGATAAAAGGACAAATATTTTAGGACGGAGGTAGTATAATATTACAATTGTTAATAACATATTATGTACGATATTATCAATCAAAGAGTGACATTGAACCCATGAAAATCAAAATTATGACAACTAATGTAAAATAGAGGGAATATAATAAGAAATTACACCATTAGAAAGATAAGTATTTTACTAAAAATTACACAAGTATTGATTTAGATCCTGTTATTTTTTGCGGTTGGCAATCCTACCGTAGTTTGCCACAACCCACTACAGAATACCACTCTACCACAATTCACCACAAGCCATCACAAATTACTTTTTCAAATTTGTTATATATCTTTAATATAAATATTCAATCAATACTTTTTCAATTCACTTTTTCCAATATAATATTATTTCAACCAATTTCTTAATCATTCAAAAACAATAAAATATTTCAACTCACACTTTTTTCAATTACTTTTTCACAATTTCCAATTAAATATATATATATATATATATACAAAAAATCCACCACAACATACCAATAATCCACTACAACTACACCACAATTTCACCACAACATACTGCGTCATACCATAGAATACCGCATAAAAGAACAGGGCCTTTATCTAGTAATTCATTACTCCCTCCATTCCATATTAATTGTCATAATTTTGACTTTCACGGTCTCCAATGTCAATAATTTCTTATATAATATATTATTAACAATTGCAATATTATACTTTTATAATAGTAATTTTCGTTACGAATCTACTGGTGATAATTTTATTTAGCAACTCATTGTATATATTGAGAAATTTATGGTCAAAATTTTTAAATTTTGACTACATAATTTTCAAAGACGACAATTATTATGGGACGGAGGAAATATAATTTATGCTTACACTACACAACAATTAATTATAATTTGTGCATACTAGTAAACTTGACGGACATTTTGGCAGGTAATAAGGGGACCAAGAGACTAAAAAAGTGTACCTTTTTCAGGACACTATATAAAAAACCTGTAAACCTGAAATTATGATATTACTATCGTAAATTTACCATACAACATGTCATGACCAAAATCAAGCACACATTTCACAACACCCCCATGAACATTCCTCACTCCATTGGCAGAAAAATTAACCATTCAACAAATCCCAGATACTAAAAAGGGGATGATACTTGTTCATATCTTCTTCATCCAAGATTGCAAATCAAAGTTGAATCTCTATTTACAACTTCAAATCACCCAAAAACATGACAAACAGACCTAAGCACAGCACTCGTACACCATGTCGCTTTTATCCGTCCCCACCATTTCACAAAACCCTATCACTGTACATGTCCAGCCAGGTCTGAATGTTTGCTTCCTCAACAAAAGAATTCGACATTCCCCGCTCGATTTCGACATCCAATGTCATGCCCAGAAATCATAGCCCCCGATATTGCCTTGGGGCGCACGTACTCTCGCCTTTTTTGGGCCACAAAACAGTTCTCACTCTCGTTCTTGACATTGTCTAAAATGGCACAGTGAATGGCAGAGCATAGATGTCTGCATCAGGTAACATCTGCGAGCGAGGTTGCAATGCAAAAGATGCACAGCTCGGGAAATTGTCACCAGCAGAGTTTTGGGTCTCACTAGTAGTTTTGATTCTCTTTGCCGAACCCATGAGCCAATCATCTGCATCACCCTCATCACCCACGACAAGCCCGGTATCCAGTGACATAGGGGCCCACCTGTCAAACAGTTTCTCATACTTGGACTGCTTTTTCTGCAGTTTCTTATCGCGGGACGATGAATGCTTCTTCTCTTTGGGGACAACAGGCAAACTTGTCGTGGGTGTTTTGTTATCCTGTCTCGGGACAGGCTGAGTTCCAGCAGTACTCGTGTAAGGAACACGGGAAAGACCTAGAGGAGGAGGAGCCTTGACAGTTGCATCCCTCTTTACAATCGAGGGTTCTGTTCTCAAGGTTTCTGTTCTTAGGACATTGGAACAAGGCTGTACCTTGCTTATTGAAGCAGTATGATGATCAGCTCTCCTATGCAACGGCACACTGATTTCCTGCTCTTTACTGCCAGACGTGCTGGGTTCCTCCCTCTTGTGGGAGGAAGACAAGCAAATTCGTATGATGTTACCTGTTTTCATCACCACAATTGAATCATATTAGTAAAGCAACAAAAACCAAGCTTTTACTGTAAAATAAACAACGGGTAAGTAAATCTTTCCCAACACCACATGAAAACTTTCCCGAAATTCTTTCAAGCAAACTCACCATTGCCCTGTATAGCATTTGGTGGCACGGGCAGCCTTTTCCTCTTGCAGCTATTACCGGTGCTGTCTGTGGAGGAAGAGCCATTCAGCAAGTAAGGCCGACCGTGCTCTTCTGTGACATTGCTCCTCTCCAGCTGTTCAGATACGTTAGGCACTACGACAGATTTATCAGCCTGGTAGAGCATGTTCTCGACAAGCTTCTGTTTTTCATTGTTACAACCAGAACTAGCTCGTCGCTCTTCCTTTTCCTTTCTCTTCTTCTCCTTCTTCTCCTTCTTCTCTTTCTTCCTCTCTTTCTTGTCTTTCTTCTTCTTATCTGATGATGATTTGATATTGTCCCTTTCCTTGTCAAGGTTGGACTTCTCCTTTTCTTGTTGGAGCTTTACAGCACCACAACAGTAAATTCAGACCGTATAATGGCAGAAAGCCGAGAAATAAGATTTGCCACGGTGGAAAACTTTGGAATCCCATTACAAGACAAGAATGCCCAAATGGGCCATAATGAGTAGCCACCCACATGCCCTAAACAAGTTTCATGAGCATGACTGCATAACATCTTCCATGCCTTTTTAACACAGTTAAAACATTGAGATTTCACAAAGCTCAACACGAAATCTGCCATACAGAATCAGACCCAGAAAACTACCCCTCCCCCCCCCCCCCCCAAACAAAGAAACCCTAAGAAAACACCAAACAACAGGTGTGCAGATAAGTCACAGCCCTAATCTCTTAAATCCAGGAACTTAACCTTTCCCACATACAACAGGTGACTACTTGCTTAACTGGTCTTTACCTTCAGACAACATGTTTCAAAGAAAAAAGAGCCCTAAAGCTAACATAGCCTGATCAGTCAGCTAGGGACTACCTCATTTTCTTCTAAAGGAAAATCCAGCCCACACAAAAGAAATTCTCCACTAGGGATAGAAAATAATCATACCAAAACACATTTTCTCAGCACAAAACAACACATAAGCACAAAAGTTGTCATCAAAGAAACCAAAAACACAAAACTACAGACCAAAGGCTGCCCTTTCTATATCTGATATCGACACATTATACTGAAGTGCCCTCTCAAGTCCAGTAACTACAATTGAACTACATCAATCCACATCTTGAACATAACCCATGCATATCCCTCTCACACCAACACAAGCTCATCACTCCCATCCATCAATGTCTAGCTAGCTTAACACCCTCTATGACACCATAATCAAACCATCACTGTCACCCTCAACTTACTGTAATCAATCAAATGATCAATGCCATTAATGAAAGCTCCACATATCACCCCCATAATCAAACCGCTCTAGCTGGGAAACAAACACAGAGCTCCTTGAGTATGTGAACATTGTCAGAAAAACAGCTCTACAGAGACTCCATTGCCTTATATCTCTGAAGATACCTTACCATACCCTCCAACTATTACTCATCACCATTGACTTGGGCACTGTCCCTCTTCCTAATTCGCTCTACTAGACTAAATCTACCTCCAACTACATGCCAAAGTCCTGTTTGAAAGAGAGGAATCGAAAACCTAAATCCAGCAAAAACCTCATAATCTCATTATTCACACCCAAGATGAAATCTACCTCTCATTCCATTCCTAATTCCTCCTCGAATATGAGGAGATTCCAAAAACATTATCTCACGCGTAGTAAAAAAACCCATACATATCATCATTCACAAACACGAAACCCAATTCGAGGCGCCGATTATTTGGCAGAAAAACAAAACCCTAAATCACTTTCACAAAATACGCGCGTATCTCACGATATGAAGAAAACAACCGAGAAAGTCCTCAAAATACAAAACAATGGAAGTCGGTAGTAGTATCTTTATAGCCATTATACATTACACGATTCATACGTTCTACAAATTGGATACAATAACAAAAACTCATGTTACGCCATCAAAAACCCGACGATTTGTTTTACATTTACATTGACGGAAAAAAGTATATGTACATATTTTTACGGTATTGGTAGGTCGCAAATCGGTATGAAATCATGAACAATTAGCAAAAACAACGTCGAGCATGTCATAGTTTTTTTCTCTAACAAAAAAACCATAAATTCTTTTTGGCTCAACAAACCTTAATCGATAAGATCAAGGCCTCGTTGCTCGGGGACTTCCCTGTAAATCCAGGAGGAGGGAAAGGAAAGCACCGGGCCATCTTCCTCCGATTGAAACCCCCAAACACCAAACACCACCACAAACAACAACAATCTCTCCCTCTTTCTCTCTCTCTCGATCTCTCTAACCCTAATTTTCCAAACCCTAACGCAACGAATCGATCGATTGACCGACGAGGGTTGAAGATCTTCCGATTGATGATATGATACGATCTGAATCGACGATCTAGGGTTTGATAAGATGGGGATTCGTCGGAGGAGGGAATATTGAAACCCTAGGTTTGATGATTTTCGAGGCGGCCGAAGAATCTGAAAGAGAGAGGAGGAGACGAAATTTGTAGATCTGGAAATTTTGGGGGTAAGGGGGTATTTATAGCGGAGGTCGACCGACCTTGAGGAGTTCCAGTTGTTTACGTGTTCTTTTTTGAGGGTTTGACGATATTGCCCTTGGGGCTTTGAAGAATTTACGTTGTGGACCGGTTGGTTTCGCGGCTTCGCCAAGGTATCTTAACCCGTGTTTGCTTTTTTGGTAGGGTTTTAAATTTTTAATATTTTTGGGTTGCGGTTAGGGGTGTCCAGGAAAAACTTAAACTGAAAAATTGAACCGTAACACTGTAAAAATTGAATAGGTAAAACTGGTTAATTGTTTGTATTTTTTGAAAATTACGGTGTAAGCTAAACGAATTGATTTAACCGGTTTAAGTGTCGATTTTGTATTTCAGTGGAAATTGTACAAATGTAAAAACTGAATCGATAAAAACGGCTAACCGTTTGCATTTTTTTAAAATTGCGGTTTACGTTAACCAAACTGGTTAAACCGATTTAAGTTTCGGTTTTGCATTTTTGTGGAGTAGTTATCTACGGTAAACTTGTTTCAATTAATTCAGTACCAAAATTTGAAACGCTAAAGCGAAATACAGAGGGTTATGCAGATTAATTGGAGTTGTCATAGGATAAGCTCATAACAGTACTAAAGGATTGATGAATATGTCCAAAACTCAAAATAAATAGCTTTTGTATTGATTTGAATTTTAATTTGCTTAAATATTTTTGTAATACTTCACATTAAATAATATTTAGCATAATTAGATTTTGGTACAAGTACGCTGCATTTTTAGTTTAGAATCAAATTGGGTCAGCCCTTTTTTATTTGAAAGTTCAACCCACGACTTCGATGGGTCAACCTTGATCTGACACAACCCTTCGTAGCTTATGGGTTAACTCTAAAGTATAACCCGACTCAGTATGACTCCTTGCTTATCCCAACTTTTGGGTAAATGGGCAAAATATGTTTATGCAACACATGTGAAAGAATGGTTAAGAAGAAAAAAAAATAAAAAACAAAATATAGTCAAAAAAATAGGGGGAAATGATTCAATAATTATATTATATTACACATTTAAATATAATTATTTGTATTTGATAATCCTCAATTTGAAGAATATCAATATTAATAGTAAAGGGATGACTTTTATTGTTACGTTTTCCATATATCCCCACAAGTAACAACTTCAACTTTTACAAAACAAATGACTTTTCTTGACTTCATATCGATTTGTCTTCTAATTTTTATAACACGAATCAACTCCATTATTTTTTTCCTTGATTATTTGACTCGTATATCTACACTTCTCTAACCAAAGTAAAGGCAATATCAGTACAACACTCAACGTCGACCTTGCCTAATATATGTATATGCACATGCTTGTGTATGTGGTGTAAGTTTTGGATTTGCTAAATATAGCTTAGAATCGTGAATTTGCACACTTTGCATAAACTGATTTTACCTAGTTAACTTGTAAATAAACTTAAAGATAGAATTACACCCTCTTAAATACAAACTTAATTTGTTTCTAATTTATATTCCTACATTATACATCGTTGTAGTTAACAAGAGAGAAAACGTGTGTTTGACTGCTTGGTGTGTGTGACAATGTCCTTGAATATCTCTAATTTATAGAGGCGTAAACGGAAATTGCGGCAATGTAACTCACATGGTATTGGATAATTTATTCACATGCTTAATTTATTGACTTCATCTTTGCCTTCAAGAAAATTGTTGTTCAAAGTCATGATTAATACAATCTACAAGATATGTTCATGAGAAAAACCAAAACTATTGCAGGGTAACATGAGTCTTATCAAAGTAGACCGATTGTACCACAACATGCACGAATCGTGTTCTTATCAAAGTAGATAGATAGTGCCACAACATGCACGAATCATGTCATATAAGACATGGTTCATGTCGCGTCGTGCACAAAAATTTGGCATCACTATGCCCTAACACAGTGCGCGTCTAAAACACATTAATCGTGTTGAGCCACACGGTCTCATGAGACTCCATGATGGCACCCCGTACATTTGAAACCTTCCAACCTATTAATGAGTCTTCCAAACTTCATGCTCTCGAAACATAAAGCATGATACACAAATCATTTTGGTTTTCTCAACTTGTTCTATGTCCGTCCCAAATATCATCATATATGCAGATAATCACTCATTTCCCTCCCTCAAGCGTTGGATATACATTTACCTGATTCATTGACCGTAAAGTCAAACCAAAACACTATTTCATCATTTTTTTACTTTAGTGATAAAGAACTTATTTTTATTCATATGCCTTCTCTTCTAACTCATCTTTTAGAAAAAAGTGGTTTTAACGTGGATTTTGCAAATCACTAGCTTATAGATAGTAGTTATAGTATCAAAGTTGTCATAACTACTGATAGTAAGTGTCAAAGTCATGTTTATCGTACCTTTTAGTAAAACCCCTTGCAACTAACTAACGTTTAAATTTTCATGTTGTGTCACGTACCTTCTTTTTCCTTTTTAAATAACCACATAAAAATAATCGATTCACTATTAGGAGGAAAGTCACCTAACACCTAAACAATATCTTCCCTTAAAGAGTTTATTTCATCTTGAATGACATCCCTTCCAAAAAGGAAACATATTATGCCTTCATAACCACTTCATGTAAGTCAAGATCCTCACATGTTACAAATGTACGAGATTTCATTTTCAATTGAGTCACAACTCACAAGTCCCTTCTACAAAGTACACATAAAAATATGAATCGACAGATTTTGGTTTCCTTGATATCCTACTCGTCATAGGTTAATTGTTTCATGATTATACCGTAAGCTTCCTCTTCTTTATTATTAGAAAAACCTTCATTAGATGTCTTATCAGTTACCACTATGAATAAGATCATAAAGTTCATCCCTTGGAACAACATCATTGTAATAACCGTTTTTTTTATTGACTAAATATATGATTCCAATACCACCTTAGAAAGAAATTCAAATTGTATCTATCCAAAAGAAAAAGGAGGAGCACGTACATGGAAATCAAAGAAGAGTTAGGGGAATCGAACCTCTAACCTTCACCACCCCTCTCTAGACATTAAAATAGCATTGGTAGGGACAAGGTCAAGACCCATAATTGACCTATTTTTCACCAACACTATTCCCATGCATGGGGAAAGAATATTGATCTTATTCCCCATCATCACAATGCTGAATTAATTGCCTACAAAATGCATATTATTCTTTGAAGGACTTGACTTACCCTTATAAGTATAAGAGAACCCCACACCTTCCCACTTCTCCTTTCATCTCTTTCTGGCATAATTAAACCACCTTTCTTCATAAATAACATGGGTCCAGTAGAAGACATATGCAAGAAGATGAACTAGATGGATTTTAGGAACTTTTCCAAGTGGAATCAAATCAAAAGGTTAAGAAATGAGATTATGGTGTTATTCTCTTTCAAGAACTTCAAACCTGAAATTCTAGACATGAACAGTGTTGATGTTAGTCCACATTTGCATTTTTTTCGTAAAAATGCATGCATGGTTCTATTTTTCTAATAATTTTTCCATAAACTAGATGTATTTTAGGAACTTTTCCAAGTTGAATCAAATCAAAGGGTTAAGAAATGAAATTATGGTGCTATTCTCTTTCAAGAACTTCAAGCCTGAAATTATGGACATGAATAGTGTTGACATCAGTCCACATTTGCAATTTTTCGTAAAAATGTATGCATGGTTTTATTTTTCTAATAATTTTTCTATAAGCTAGATAGATTTTATGAACTTTTCCAAGTGGAATCAAATCAAAAGGTTAAGAAATGGAATTATAATGCACCACTAACGTTTAAAGAAGGATCGATGCTTGTATGAGAAATTTAATGGATCCCACAAGAAATAAGATATGGACAATATTATGAACAATTGCACAACATTTCATCCTTGGTCCGATAATTAGGATACCCTGCACTTATTTTCATAGTATTTCTCCATTACTTAGCTGTCGCTAACTCCTCGTTGTCATGATAGGTACCAATGCATCCCAAGACCGAGTTGGAGCTGGAAGTGGAGACATGGCAGAATAAGTGACCAAAAGTGGATATGGGCTGTAGCGATTAAGTCATAATGTTGTACTAAGAATAATCATAGATTTCCCTTCATCCCGAATAAGATCGATGTATATGTAATAATAACAGTTAATAATAAATATCGCCCTCTCCCCGCACAACAAAGTACATATAATCTGGTACCGCTCGAAGACTTGTTCTTGGAAACCGGGTTAAGATAGTAGAAAAGGGAAGACGCCCCTACGATCCCTAGTTTGATCCTGGCCCATTCTGGAAAACCTGAATAATTATTCGAGGGATTACCTATGGGAGTCGTGGTCTCAGAGAAGCCCAATAGGGAAGGAGCCCCTATTACCCCGGGTGAGCCAGGCTTAATTTGATTTTCCTGGATTGTGATAATCATTCCAGAAGTTTATGGCTCGGATAAGACTCGAGACAGACCTTGATTACATTATGGACATTAAAAATAACATTAGTCAAATCATAAAACGATGACTCTTCTGCAAAAAATAAAAAAAAAGTGTGGTTTTTACAATCATGACTTAAATCATTACACTTAGGAATTGAAGAAAATATTGTCCATCAAACATCACGTTTATAGAGTTTGTAACAATATTTTTCACTACATATTCAATTGGTTCAATCGCAAAAAACCTACAATCTTTTTCTATCTTGAGCAAGCCTGCATTTAATTCCAGTAATCTATTTTTCTTTTGTTTTGGCTTTTGTGTGAATTGTTAGTTGACAAAAATTTGTCTGATCCGATAGTCGTGATTTCTCCGATCTATGAATAATCGAGTATAGTCATCATATTTTTCTACAAATTTAAATCCAAACAATCAGTCACGTACACATTTAAATTTCGGCTAGTTTTGGATTTGACGATAAGATTATTCAAATTTTGAAGACAAGTCGGATTCAGACACATCTAGCCAATCGGGCAACCAGGTTCAGACACAAGAAATTGTTTTTAGATACTTCTAGTCCAATTTTCCAAAAACATTTTAAAGATATCCGGATAATCGGGATTGGGTCCAGTCACGTACAATTTTAGTAAAAATGTTGAAAAATAGTAGCAAAAGACCAGACATTTGGACAACTGGGACCGGACACTAAATATCTTGGTCCAGGTTCGAGTACAGGAACAATAAATGTGTTCAAATTAGTAACTAAATAGGGTCCAAGTTTCCTAATTTTAATTGATCTCCGAATTATCCAAACTAAAATTTCGGTTGAACCCAAAATTTTTCCAAGCATAACTCTCACATCAAAACCAAACTAACATCCAAAATCTTGTCTAAATAAGGTATGGATGGATGAATGTAACATCCTACCTCTAAAATTTGCAATTTAAACATATTGGTTCTAATTGACCCATTATTTAAAAATCATTCATTATCCACAACTTCATGAAAAATAAACATAGAAAATTTAACTAGACATTTAAACATACAAAGTTTTCCGAGACTAGGGATGACAAAAATTTGTCCGACCCGATAAACCATATATGTCCGACTCGGTAAAAATCGGGTACGATCATTGAATTTTCATATGAACTTTGACATTCAACGATTTGACCAAAAATTCAAACACAATTTTTCATATTTCTATTGTACGAACTCGATCTGAGCCCGAGTTTATGCTGATACAATTTGTCCGACGCGAAAAAAAAAGTATCGAACTTCAAGCTTTCGTTCGATGTTTGATTTATTCAAACTTAAAATTACCCGGGCTCGAATTTTCAGCAGACCTAAACGAGAGAGTTATCCCGAAAGTCGAACTGAAACCAAACCCGAACCGACATTCGTATGGACGTTCTTGACCCGAACCCAAAGCAAACCGAAATCGAAACTGATTCAAACCATAACCCATAGTGACCCGATTAAGATCCACATCCAAATAATCTCAAATCAAACTAAAACCCAATCAGAAAAAGTTTCACATGAATCAACCTGAATAAGATCCATTCAAAACCAACCGGAACTTCAAACGACACCCAAAGCAAATTGAAAATGAAATTGAGTGATGCCAACCCGAACCGAAATTCATTAGTCCGAACCAAACCCGAGCCAGCCAATTCATCCTATTGTCGTGTCTAAGGTCATCAAGCCTCAACTCTCAGGCACAATTGCACAAATACTCGCAAAAACTTGCGCTTCCTGAGAAGGTTTTCTCTAGAATCACAGTCTGAGTGAAAATGTTGAAGTTCTTATCGAAGGTGAAGCTTGAATTCAATGCCCTAGATTCTCGCGCAGGTGCATGCATGGAGTTCTTGGCCCAGTGCAGCGCCGGCAAGGCCAAGGACTCCAACCCAGGCTGCAATGTCGAGGTCAAGCGACGCACCGATGACAACCCTCCTCAGATCAAGGTCACCTTCGTCAATGGCGTCGAGGAGGTTTTCGACGCTTCCACTACTTCAGCACAGTCCATTCGATCTCTGATTCTGCAGAAGGGGCAGTACCTTGAGACTGAGCAGATGTTCCGCGACGCCGGCGAGGCTTGGCCGGTGATTATTCCGGCGGAGGAGCTCCGGCAGCCTGCTCCGGGGGTTAAGGTATGTGTGTGTAATGTGTGTGAGTGGGCTGTTTTAGGGTTTGATCGGTTGATTGAGAGGGTTGTGTGGAGCATGTTGGGGATTGTCTGTGTGGCATTTTGTCGAACACCTGGTGTGGGTTTTGTTGTTCGTTGAAGTTAGTGGTTGGTCTGAAGTGTGTTGAATTGAATTTTGTTGTGGGTGTGAGTTGAATTGAATTTGTGTTTCATGTTGCAGCTTCTCTGTATGGCATTTTGTCGAACACCTGGTGTGGGTTTTGTTGTTCATTGAAGTTAGTCGTTGGTGTGAAGTGTGTTGAATTGAATTTGTGTTGATTGAATCGATGGCATTCATATGTAAGGTTAAGCGGTGATTGATTGATCAAACTGTATAAGGTCGAGTGGTGATAGACTGATCAAATTGGATAAGGTCGAGTGGTGATTGATTGATCAAAATTGTATCTTTTATGCTGCAGCTTCTCTGTGGCATTTTGTCGAAAACCTGGTGTGGGTCTTCTCATTCGTTGAATTTAGTTGTGGGTGTGAAGTGTGTTGAATTGAATTTGTGTTTCATGTTGCTGGGTCTCTGTGTGGCATTTTGTTGAATACCTGGTGTGGGTTTTGTTGTTCGTTGAATTTAGTTGTGGGTGTGAAGTTTGTTGAATTGAATCCATGTTTAATTGAATCGAAGACATTCATATGTAAGGTCAAGTGGTGATTGATTGATCAAACTGCGTAAGGTCGAGTGGTGATACATTGATCAAATTGTATAAGGTCGAGTGGTGATTGATTGATCAGTATCTTTCATGTTGCAGCTTCTCTGTGTGGCATTTTGTCGAACACCTGGTGTGGGTTTTGTTGTTCATTGAATTTAGTCTTTGGTGTGAAGTGTGTTTGATTGAATTCGTGTTTCATGTTGCTGGTTCTCTGTGTGACATTTTGTCGAATACCTGGTGTGGGTTTTGTTGTTCATTGGATTTAGTTGTGGGTATGAAGTGTGTTGAATTGAATTTGTGTTGATTGAATCAAAGGTATTCATATGTAAGGTCAAGTGGTGATTGATTGATCAAAACTGTATGAGGTCGAGTGGTGATAGATTGATCAAATTGTATAAGGTCAAGTGGTGATTGATTGATCAAAATTGTATCTTTCATGTTGCAGCTAGTCTGTGTGGCATTTTGTCGAACACCTGGTGTGGGTCTTGTTGTTCGTTGAATTTAGTTGTGGGTGTGAAGTGGATTGAATTGAATTTGTGTTGATTGAATCGAAGGCATTCATATGTAAGGTTAAGTGGCGATTGATTGATCAAATTGTATGTCTCTCATGTTGCAGCTAGTCTGTGTGGCATTTTGTCGAAAATCTGGTGTGGCATTGGATTTAGTTGTGGGTGTGAAGCGTGTTTGATTGAATTCGTGTTTCATGTTGCTGGTTCTCTGTGTGCCATTTTGTCGGGCACTTGCATGTGCATTTCATCGTTCATTGAATTTAATGTTGTTGTGAAGTGTGTTTGATTGAATCCATGTTTAATTGAATCGAAGGCATCCATATGTAAGGTCAAGTGGTGATTGATTGATCAAATTGTATTAGGTCGAGTGGGTCTTGGCGTTCATTGAATTTGGTCATTGGTGTGAAGTATGTTTAATTTAATCCATGCTTAATTGAACAGAAGGCATTCATATGTAAGGTCAAGTGGTGATTGATTGATCAAATTGTATCTTTCATGTTGCAGCTTTCTCTGTGTGGTATTTTGTTGAGCACCTGGTGTGGGTCTTGTCGCTCATTGAATTTAATCGCTGGCGTGAAATATGTTTAATTGAATAGAAGGCATTCATGTTCCTCCTTTGCATAGTTTGTTACCAAGACTGTCCGATCCCTGATTTTGCCCCTTTTGCATTCTCGCAGCCAAAGAAAGCTGAGGACAAGAAGCAATGAGTGTTTGTCTCCAACGACCATCCAAGCAAGTATTTTACTCATACTTTTGTGCCTTTTACAATTCGGTCCACTTCGGTATTGACAAGATTTTTTTTTTTGTTGGAAAAATTGAGGCAAAGTCACGAGCAAAGCTATATTATTTTTGGATTATATTTGGTTTGGCTCTAACCTAGGACAAATAAAAGTTTGAGCTTTTTGTCACAATCTGCATGATATTATACTGAGTTTCTCGGGGTTTTGCTAGATTTTGCCTATTTTTGCTATAGAGCCTTACAATGGTATAAAGATCTTTAGACTTGTGTGGATTTCTATAGAAGTAGGTAGAATGTTCTAGAGTAATGTGTAATAACCAAGAGTAGAGTAGAGTAGAGTACTCTAGAATGGTGCATGTCTCTCGAGAATAGCTTAGAAGCTACTAGATGTGTTAGGCTGTTAGTTATTGTAGAATTGCCTTTGGATGTTGAAGAGTAAAGGTAGATTTCAATGTGATTTTCGGGCTTGTTTGAATGTTTGTAAGTGGTGAATGAGTTGAAGGAGTGTGCATTATCGATATCTGGAGAGTTTTGCTCCAAGCTTGGCTTTCAGCTCTGCTCACCTAAATAATTTTCACTACTTACTCTTGACCTTAACCCCGTTTCAACCCTTAAAAGACCTTTTGTTTGTCGATTGTATTTGCATTCTAGCAATGGAGAAATTGAGATTCTTAGTCAGCTTATGGTAGCTTGTTTTTTTGGTTAGAGTATTGAATGAACCTTTATCAATATATGCTTAACCACATGAGGGGAGTGCTTCCACTTAAAGTAAGGTGCTCTCAATCTTTCTAGCTCCATTTTATTGTGTGCGCCAACCACTATTGATGATTAGGGTGGTTATTTGATCTTAAGTGTGTGACTCTCATAACTTTTCGAAAACATACATCGTTCTTGTGCATAAGGTGATTTGCCTTTGATTTTGTAAATCAGATTTTCTTTTGAGTCTTTTGTTTCAAGTCATGAACTTGCTGGGGACAAGTAATGAGTAAGCATAGGGGAGTTTAACGAGTGGATCAATTGAGTGATAAAATTAGGTTGATTTATTATAAATTGGGAATATTCTGTTTGAAATGGTTGGTTTTTATCCCTTTTTTACTTTACTCTTGGTTTTGCTAGTTTTGATTTGAAATACAGATATTTGTACAAATATTGTGCTTAACAAGGGTTTTGTCAAGTGGCTTGTTGAGTCCCTTTTAGGGTATGACACTGCATCCAAGTCCTGGTCTTTAAGAGCTAGCTTCCTTAAACAGCTCAATTACTACTTGCCTCAGATTTTGCCGCACGTAATTTGATTATGATTGGGATAATCATGCGCGTAGAGTTTCCCACAGTTCGACTGTGATTAGGTAATCTCGTGGATGCTGCATATTTCTTGTATGGTTGAATACCATACAAACAGTGGTGAAGCTCTTTTTGCATGGGCACAAAGGGCACCCTGGTCTTTTGTCACCCTTCCCCATGGCTTCTAGTCATGCCGATGGCAATCCTCATATACGATGCCAAATGTTTTGAGCTAGGGTAGCTTTAGGGAAGAGGTTAGACCTTTGGTTGGTTGCAAAAGATGATCTGAAATTCGGAATGTAGAACACCTGTCAATGTCAAGGATCATGAACATGCAAAAGAACTCTTTAGGATGCGCTTGACTTGAGAGTCTCCAACTATTACTGAGCCTGGAGTATTGAAACATATAAGTTATTTTGTCGGTCGTATTTTGTTTCTTGATTCTGATATTACCCTTTATCCTGAAACTACTCAAACAAATAGAACTGTCATGGGAGTACCATTATTGACAAAACTGACCCGGGACTTGAAGCAGCAAACCGAAGCCGGACCCAAACCGACACCCGGATGGATGACCTGACTCCTAAGGAAATTAAAACTTATTAGAACTGCAATCCGAAAGTAACCCAATTAAGATCCACTCCTGAATGACCTCAAATCAAACCAAAATCCAACATGAAAGAACCTCACCTGAGCCTAATTCGAACAAGAGTCGTCCAAAGCCAACCCGAACCTGAACTGATTCAAATTTGATTGTTCCCAATGCCAACCCTAACCCGAACGGATTCACCCATTTGCTAGGTCTAGTTATCGGGCTGGCTTACGTGCTCTTTCCGGAGAAATTAGTCAGTTTAAGTTAATTGGCACTTAAACATACAAAATATATAATTGAGGGTCCTAATCCTTTCTACTGTTATTTGGTGTTCTACCAGGGAAAGCAGATGTGGATTCAGAGGGAACAAAATGGCATGCTGTTGACTGTTGACTGTTGAGCCATCTGCCAGTGCCTGAGTTACTGTCTGAGAGAAATATGTAATGATTTTGGACTGTGATTTCATGTCAGCTCATTGTGTGTGTTCATGTACCTCAAGTTTTTGTATGGATAGTCAGATTTTCATGCTAAAACTGATGGTTATGCTTGACTACCACCAAAACGAAACCACTCGAAGAAAAATCAAACATTTAGTCTTCTATTCATTTCAGCATCGATCCGACTTGACCACCAATGACCTTTGTGTGGTGTATAATATTCCTTGGGTTAAGTTTAGAATGTTGTTTGTGTAGAGTTTTACATGAAGAAGGAAGCAAGAACTAAGGGCCTGTAAACTTGAAAGGTAAGTTGTGGCAGGTAAGTGACTACCGAAAATTACTGAAAGTTACCGAAATTTAGTCTGTGTAAAGTGGTGGGAGGTAATTGGCTATCAAAAGCAAGGAAAACCTATTAGAGTGTAGTTTGTGTAGAGTTGTGGGAGGATGATTTCAGTGCTAGTTGCTAAAAAAGAGGTGAGGTGTAAATGTATTGATTGCATGGAGTTGGTGAAGGTGAATTGGTTACAAACTAATCACAAGCCCATAAATTGCTTCAAACAGCCCACACCATATTAACTTTAAAGCCCAAAAACCCAATGGCAGCAACCCAACTATAAAGCCCAAAAAATCTAGCGGTAGAGGCCCAACTACCAACAGCCCATAGAACCTCTATTCTTTTGTGTGGTACCATACTGTATTTACCACGATTTACCATACTAACCACAAAATATCATATATTATCATATCATACTACATTTTACCATAATAACCATAACTTTCTATCTCTTCGCTTTTCTCTCTCTTCATTTTTTCTCACTACTTTTCACTTTTCTTTCTCTTCACTTACCACACTAACTATTTTTATCACAATTTACCACTCCGTACCACATCATATCACAATATCCACATTTTTACCATACCATTACCCCACTTTAGCCATCACAGAAAAGAATAGGGTCAAATTCGTATAAAAAAATTTCAAAAAAATATAATATTACAATTATTAATAAAATATTATATAAAAATTATCAATTAGACGCTATAATAATATGAAACAAAGGGAGGACTTTTACAAAGTTAACACAGTGAAAGTGTAAAATCACAAGTAATACACGACAAAGTAGAAATTTCTATGCGATTTACTCCTATTTATGATGTTGATTATTTACAATTTTAAATTTGAGTGGATGGGAAAAAATTCTTTGCAAATATCAATGACCCTAATAATTATAATTTGATAAAACATATATAGACCAAAGTGGAGTCAAGTAGAGGAAATAGTAGTAAAGTGGCGTGGACTTGTGTGACCTTTACCTCAATGCTTTTAACCTAAAAGGTTTGATCCAATTTTAACAAGTTGGCATTGTCAAAAGGATCACCCCACCACCATTACCAAAGGAAAAAGACAACAAAGGGAATAAGCACTAATAAAAATTTTATAATCCTTTGCTTTAAATGAGTAAATTCAAAAAAAAAAAAGGTTTTTTAGTTTTTTGGCAGTAAAAGTCTCAATAATATGAATTCCGAGCCAAAATTGTTACAATCGGGATTCTAACTCGGTCTTAATACCGGATATAGGTCTACTGATTAGGGGTGATCACTACACTATTATATTCATCTTATATACATAAAATCTATAATATTTATCCCAAATTATACTGAAATTTTTTTTTACCGGTGGTCGTGGCCAGTCCTCACTTACCCTGGGATCCGCCCAAGAACTCGGATCCATGGGGTAGTTAGGATCGGAATTAACCCATGTAGGATCGTGGATCGGAATGTAGATGGTAATCGCATCGAGGATTCATAAATGATAGGATCGTAGATTAGGATAAGGATTTTAATAAATATGATTTGAACTTCAAAAATACCGAGAAATAATCTAAATTTTAAGGCTATGGGATTTCTATAATATACATGGAGGGTTTTTGGATTTTGAATAGTCTGAACTTTGTTGAGTATTGTTAGAAAAACTCGGTGGCAATGTGGCATGCTATTTACATCCAAGAGGCCTGAAGTTTAGATTGTCCCACTATATTTTTAATGGTTAGATCATTGCAACTTTTACGACGCAAAGTTCAGGTTATTTAAGTCCAAAAATCCTAAAAATAATATAAGTTTCGAGACAAAATATAAATTTCTAAGATCATTTTAAAGGTGTAAATGCATGAATAGTTAGAAAATTCTAAATAATTGGAATCCAATTTCTTTTGTATCAATTAGCAATATTTTATTCAGGCCCGTTCTTTTCCGTAGTATCTTACGGTATGGCGCGGTATGGTGTGGTGAAATTGTGGCAGGTTGTGGTGTAATTGTGGCGGGTTATTGGTATGTGGGGTAGGTGAGGAGAGAAAATATAAAAAATAGAGGAGAAAAGTGAGGAGAGAGAAAAATAATGATTTGTAATGAAGTGTGGTGGGTTGTGCCAAATTGCGGTATGCTATGACACCGCAGTTTGCCAACCGCATAAAAGAACAGGAATGAATGATTTTAAGGGAAAAAGGGAAAATAATTTGTAACCTAAAGTTTGGATTGCTCTACAATCACGCCCCAAATATTTCACTTGGTATTTTCTCCGATCGATCATATTCAATCCTTTAGGATTGACTTTAAAGGCTTTTTAATCTTGAAGGACCACCATCACATAGAGAGTGATCCATATTGGATTGCCTTAGTGGTAATCTTACCCTAATGTACCGCACATTAAATTGAAAAAATAATATAATTGAATTCTACAATTATATTACAAAATAATTACGCGCAATTCTTTAAATTCAAAAAATTATAAAAGAATAACAATTGTAAATGATTTAATTATGGCCTCATTTTTATTTATTGGCACAGTTAATGCATGCTAAGCTTCTTACCATTGGAAATCAATTCTAACTACCAAAAATATTATTGCTTTTAGTTGTTTATGACGTGATGTTTTTGTTAGGTTGTTCTTATATACTATTTCTAGGTTTCAAAAAAAAAAAATATTGTTTCTATATCATAGTTACAAACTCTTCGACCTATTCAGACTTTGAATTATCGAAAAGGAAAAAAACTATCAAAAATATTCTTATCTAAAATCACTTTGATGAAAAGTGAGACACTAATCCAAAACACCATATCATCTCCAAGAAAAAAATAATTCCATAATATTATGAAGATGGAATTACAAAAGGAAGACATCTTGTCCCTCTTCTTCTCCTAGGGCAAGTTAAGAATAATATGGAAAAGAAGAAGGAAAAGCACGTCCCCTTGGTTGATTAATTAGCTAATTAATTACGATGATAATGATAATTAATTAATTAAGAATACATAATTACTACTCATCCATTAATAATAACTACTGCCCTGTCCCAAAATGATTGTCTTTTGATTAAATTTTGACGGTCGATTACTCATAAACTATAATGAATCATAATATGAGATTACTGTCATTGTAATTTTTAGTAATTTTTTTTTCTAATGACGGTAATTTCATATTTTAACTCATTATAATGCATAAGTAATTAACGGTCAAAATTTAGTCAAATGACAAACATTTTAAGACAGAGATAGTACTAATATTTAACCGAACATGAAGAGTAATTAATTAATTAATTAAGTAAAATTCAATGAAATTAAACCCCAAACCCTTGAATATTTATCATGGATCTTCCTTCTGGTTTTAGTGGGAAGAGTTCTAGGGTTTTGTCTCCCTCGTTTCGGACGACGTCGTTTTCTTCTTCTGGGGTTTCAAATGCCCAGCTTCTGCACTTTTTGTATGGACTTTCTTCCTCCTTTGAGTGTTCTTTTTCCACCTGTGGAGAATTAATTGAGAGCATGATAATTAATGAATGTGGGATAAAATTTAATATTGTCATTAATTCATATAGGACTAATGCAAAAAAAAAGGAAAAATCAAAATCAATACCTCTAAAATCTCGTCTAAACGAAATATGAAGGAGTTTAATGTAGCACTCTTATACTTAAATTTTATAAATTGGCAGCATTAGCTAGACATATATTATTGTTAATTTAAAATGAGAGGCGTGAATGCGACTCTAAGAAAAATATCTACGAGACTCCAAGAAAAATATGTACGGGTTTATTTAAATAGAGAGACACCAATGCTAGCACTCAATATTAAGAACAATGATATGGTTTTTGAATCAAAATAATTAATAACTATCTTAAATTATTCATAATTTATATCTTTGTAATTTTTAATAATATTTTCTCTAGTAATCATATATATTAATAAACTACGAGAGTATAACACTTATTAGCTAGGTCAACAAATATAAATGATAACCTAATTTTAATAACTGTAGTACGGAATGTACATTTTATGTATAATTGTACATTTATGAAAAAAATATAAATAAGTAATAATTTTTATATAGTTTATATGTTACTCACTCCATCCCAAATTAATTGACACTTTGACAAAATTTTGACTTTTAATTACTCAAAAATCATAATGAGTTACAATATGAATACCGTCATTAGAAATATACTTTACTAAAAATTACAATGAAGATGATTTCATATTATAACTAACTATAATTTGTGAATAATTAACAGTCAAAATTTAATTTAAGTGTCAATATGTTGTAATAAGTTTCAAATAATGAACACACATTTATAACAATTTAAATACACTAATATTTAATTTTTTTCAAGATAATTATTAAACCTCTTTAATCATAATACTTATCATTTTGCATATTTTATTAAAATATTAAAAGATGCATGAGATGAAAAAGGAATAGAACATGGAATTCTCTTCTACAATTCCTGTCAGCAAAGTCTGAATGTATGTCTGATGTACCTTGGAAATGGGACAGTCTAAATAGTCTTCTCCATTGCCTTTTTGTTCCTTTATGTTGACATGTGGGCTATGGAAATGAAGGACTTTCATTTCCACCATTAATTTTGTAAAAAGAATCTATCCACTACTTTTAATTTTGACAATATGTGATTATAACTTTAATGTAATGTTAATGACAATTTTATTATGCATTTTTGGACGATAATACATTAAATATTTAGGATATTGGATAATAATGCAATAAAAGTTTTTGGATTCTAATACACTGAACTTTAACGGTATTAGACAACAATGCACCAAGAACCATTTTAGTTGTGGTTGATTCTATGGCGGTCATACTTAGAAGTGTCATTTTTATTTTTTTTTCCATAAAAAATATATTGGTCATGCTGCTTATGTGTATTTACTTAGATGACAAAAATTATAACTTTTTCCACTCCATTTTTTCAGCCCGCCACGTAGGACCATTACCAAGTCAACCACCACAAAATAGTTCCAGGTGCATTATTGTCTAATACTCTCAAAGTTCAGTGTATCAGCGTCTAAAAAAAAAGTTCAGTGCATTATTGTCCAATATTCCTAAAGTCTAGTGCATTATTGTCCAATATAATTGACATTTATTTTTGGGTTTTTGGCTCAAAATAATCCGAAGTCGGAGGTCATTGGCTGAAAATAATCCAAACTCACTTTTTGGCTGAGAATAATCCAAACTTTTAACCTATTTACTCAGACTAAACCGAAATTGATCTCCGATGTCAGAATGCTGACTGGGCAGCCTGAGCACGTATTTTTTTAATTGATTTTGGTTTTGAATTTTTTTTTAAACTTATGTAGACCTCAACTCACTTAAACTTATAATGACATGACAATGTATTAAAAATAAAAATACTTTAACATAATAAATTTAGTCTTCCAACCCCAAAAATTTAAAATTTGACCCAACCCTAACTGTTTGCCTTTTTTTCTAATTCCTCTCAGTCTTCTCTCTCCTTCGTTATCTTCAGTAGACCCCAGTCAGCATTCCGAAGCCGGAAATTGATTTCGGTTTAGTCCGAGTAAATAAGTTAAAAGTTTGGATTATTTTCAGCCAAAAAGTGAGTTTGGATTATTTTCAGCCAATGACCTCCGACTTCGGATTATTTTGAGCCAAAACCCTTTATTTTTACAATTCATATTTAAGGATTAATGATATATTATCTCAGTTCATTTTTGTTTGTCACTATAACTGCTTTAGTAAAACCAACGAACACTGATAATCGGGTAAGAATATGCGAACATACCCTATTATCGAGAGTTATGGTTATGGCAATGGAAGAAGTGTCGACAGTAGTAGTAGAAGGAGACGGTGTTCTGGGGCTGTGACTGAGGCCGAGGATGCTACGCTTCTGCTTTTGCCTCTCGCGGGCTTTGTGGTTTTGGAACCAATAAAACACGTTCTTCCCTTCGATCTTGCCGTACTTGGCTAACTGCTCGGTGATTTGCTCTATCTGTTGAGCGTTGGGAGTTCGCATCCCTCCTCTGTACAACATCTCGAGAATCCCTATTTGCTCTTGTGTAGGGTTCCATCTTGTCCCACCTGGGTGCGTTTCCACCTGCATTTACATGCATGTGAACGTTATTAGAATATAAAATTATCATTGGTTTGAGTTTAACTATCAGCTTAATTAAACTTTTGATAAATAATTCTTTAGAATTTTCCAGCTATTTTAGGTGTATTTTCGCGCTCTCCCACAGAATTGCTTACTGCTTGTTTTTCGGCGTTTGCTCATCTACTGCTTTGTTTTCTACGGATATCTTGTTGCATCTTTGATGATTTATAACCTATTGGCTTCCAACAATAAAAAAAAAGAAGACAATTGCATGAAGGATATGTTAGAATATAAAACTATTGTTGTTTTCTCTCATTTGTTTCTTATGTTACTAGTTTCAACACAAAGTCAATGTCTAATTCTATCCCTTTGGAATTTTCTAAATGGATTTTAGGCTCCATTTGGTGGTTCATTGAAAATGAAATGTAAAGAAAGTTTTCTCCATCTTTTTCCCGCTAATCTTGTTTGAAAAAGTCTTTTATTTTCCATTTAATTTATCAAATTTTTAATTTTTTTATTAACAAATCAATTTATCAATAAAATTATCTGACCACATTGTTCGAATTTTCTACATAGTTGGGGTAAGTGTGAATCAAACTGTGCATTTGAGTGATAATTTATGTACCTAGCTATTTTATTTTGATATATTTGTGGTTTTATCATCTTTTATATGATTTTTTTAATTGTCGAGTTGTTATATTATATTTCATGCAACTTTGTTGCGAATTTTTCAGTACAAGTTAAGACTTTGAACAATTTAAAATAAAAAAGAAAAAACTTATCTTATTCTTAAAACTTCTCTTTTAAGAGGTAGTGCTCTTATGGAGTGTTAAAGTACTTATTTTCAGAGTTGCTCCTTCTATTCTATATTATTTATTATTTTTGGAAATTACGTGGTCAAACTTTAAAAATTTTGATCATATATTTCTCAATACATACAATGACTTATTATATAAGATTACCATCATTATATTAATAACGAAAAATATTATCCTAACAGTATTATATTATAATTCTTAACAAAATATCATATAAAAAAATTTATCAATCAAAGAGTGATATTGAAAATCATAAAATTAACAACATGACAAATAATATAGAAGAGAGAGAATTATAAATTTTTCTTTTCTCTAGAGAAAAAATAAAAGCTCTTTGACAAAAGCATTTTGATTTTTAGTGTGGACATTCTTCTTATCTTTCCGTGGTCATCAATCACTTCTTGGCATGAATGTTCCATCAATTAATGCTCAACTTTAGGTGCTTTGTTGTCCCCATTGTATGTTGGTGCTTGCACTATTTTCACAATAGTGACAATTACTGTTTTGATATGTTGAGAATATATAAACTCAAGGAAATAATATCATTTATATTTTCTCCATGTTGTATATTTCTATCTTTAAGGGTAAGAATATGTAATTATATCTCAACAATCTTTATCTCAAGGTATCTTTCTAGATATTGTGCTAAAAAACAAATATTTCGAAAGCTTAAGAGAATGCAGATTATACATTAGAATATGTGAGTATAAAGACGGGTATTTTTATTACTATCCAAAGGCGAGTTCACGCATTTATATATTGGTGATCTCTCTCTCAAAATATAATCTTCCCTACATATATAATATGCTAAAAGAATATTCTAAAACTCTAGAGATTGTCAAAAAACACATTAGATTGAATATGTGAGTATAAAGACTGGCAACCACTTAGCTGAAGGAAGTATACAACAACAATAATAACAAACCCTAATACAGTCTAACTAACGTGGAATTACGGCAGTGCATGAAGAGGTTGATAGTTCCTAGCTGATCAATGCAAGTATATTGATGAAATATGAATAGTTATACTGACCTGTGGGGTACTAGTCGAGGAGTGGTTATGACGATCATCAGAAGAAGAAGAGGAAGAAGAAAGGAGCTTCCTAGGCCCACTTTCAGGCCTAATGAAGCTCTTGAGATCGAAACTAGCGGTGCTTCTATGATGTAGTGGCTCAGTCTTGGGAGCCAAAGGACGGAGCCGCTTGCACCCTAAGGAGAGGGTGGCCGGCTCGATTGTGGCGGTGGTGGTCGTCTGGTGGTGGTGGTGGTCCCAAAATCCGGCACGTGTGAAAGGGTGCATTTTCATGCTAGTGCTACTTCCCATGAATAATGGAGGATGGATAAATGGAGGAAGTATAATGATATGATTGAGAAGGAGAGAAATTCAAGTATAGAACCCTATGTGTTTGAACAAGGGGTAATTATAGAGAGACCATGATGGATATAGGGCCAAAAGTGAAAGGAGGGGAATGAGATAGAATGAATTGAGTAAAGTGAAAAGAAAGAAAGGAAGAAAGAAAGAAATAAAGAAAGAAAGTGGGAAATGAGGTGGGTGCTAGGAACAACCAAGACCAAATGATGAGGTGTGGTTGACTTATGATTTCTATACTAAAAAAGATGGGGGAAAGGAGGGAGGGAAAATGGCAAAAGTTAAAAAAAACTTTGAAAATCATATGACTACAGGAGTATTGGGTAACTAAAGATATAGGTATAGTTAAACGGTAATCATCTTCATTATCTAATTTTTTTTTTTTATCATAGTTTAAGGCCCTTTTTTTTTGGTAACTTGCGGTGCGGTACCGCATCACACCGCACTACTCAATATTCCACCACACTCCATCACACTTTATCACAATTATTACCAAAATATCTTCTTACTTTTCTCTCTCCTCATTTTTCTCCTCTACTTTTTACATTTTCTCTCCTCACCTATCCCACTTACCACAACTCCCACCATAACTCACCACATTTTTTCAAATTTCACTACACCGCACCATTACTACACCGTACCGCACCGTATAAAAGAACGGAACCTAAGTTGAAGTGAAAGTAAAAAAAAATAATGGGTGAAAATTCTGGGTTGATGAGTCATATTTATCATAGACAATCTTGTACCTTCTTTTCCTGACATATAAAACTTACCGATAATTATTCTTAATATAGAAACACAGTGCACAACCCAAATTTACCCGGAGCGAAAGAAAAATGAATCTTGAGCAAGATCTTTGAAGTGTCTTATATTAATATCAAAACTATATATGTTATATTAGATTGAAAAAAAATAATATACTCAAATATGTTTAATAGATGTTTAATAGATGTGATTCATTTAATTAGCGTATTATTTGTAATTATTTGCTTACCAATTGCATTCTAAACTTCTTACATTTAATAATTACTAGTGTCTATCTCAAATATTAGTGTAAAAAAATCATAATAAGTATTAATTTTATAAATAACGAGACACTTAAATAATATTTTAAAATAAGACGCATATGGTTACTATAATTTAAATAATAGTAATCATGAAAAAGAAAGCTTAGAAGTAATAAAGAGAGTGATAAGTGAGTGAGTGATTGTAGATGGGAAATGAGCGTGTGGGTAAAATGTATGCGTGTGTTGTTGAGAGGTCTAATCAAAGTGGGACGAATTTCTCCAACCCCTTTTATCATTATTTTCCTGTTTGCTTTTCGGTGCCACCTCTTTCCTTGTCCCTATTTTTCATCATATCATATCATTCATCTATGCATTTCCTTAATAAATAAAATAAATGTCTTCTTTCTATCTATCTATGTATGTATGAAACCTAACTATGTCCTTTATTATATGTTAATTGTTGTTTTTAAAAATTATACAATCAAATTCAGAAAACTTTGACTATAAATTCCTTAATATATATAAGGATTGGACCGAGAACCAAATTCGAGGACTAAGTTGAACCAATGACTCGAATTCGAGGACTAAGCTGGACCGAGGGCTGGACCAAAAAAAGTTCGGTCCTAGATAGGTCCAGTCCCGATTGGATTATACATAAAGAAACCCTAAAATTTTAGTAATCGTGATCCTTCAATTCAGTCCATGGGCTGTACCGAGGACTGAACATCAAAATTTCTTGAACCAAGGACTGGACTGGAACAAACTTCCTCGATCCAATCCGGTCCAGTCTCTTTTTCAGTTCGGACTGGACCATGAACAACTCTAACAATTATTACCAAATACCAATATATTTTCTCACTTTTCTCCTCTACATTTCACACTCTTTCTCCTCATCTACCACATCAATAACATTTTTCACAAATTTTTCCATACTATTTCACAGGTTACTGCACTTTCTACGGTTCACCATACCACACTAGACCAACCGCATAAAAGAATAAGGTTATATTTAGCACATTTTCTAAAATATCATATAAAAAATTATTAATAAAAAAATGACATGAGAAATCGTGATATTCAACTAAGTGACAATTAATATGAAACGGAGTGAATAAATAAATAGTAGTATTTCCTTTACTATTATTATATTTTGCACACTAATTATGGCGTATTATGCTCTTTAATTGTAAGTTGTAGGCTTCACAAGTTTATTCCTACTTTTTGTGAATCCAGCTTTTTTGCATGATAAGGTGTTTTGTCCTCATTTAGGCGGCATACATTTATATACGTTGAAGAATGAAGATGGTGGTGTTATGTTATTCAGCGTATGCTATATTAGCTGACAGTGATTAGTCCTTGGGAAAAGATATTTTCCCAAATTTCAAAAAATAATGCACTATCTTTATTCTCTTTTAATTAACGTTTGGAAAATTATAGAAAAAAATATAATAATGTACTACTACTTCTATCCCATTATATTTGTCCATTTACCTAATTAAAGAAGACCAATGCATATTGGGAATTGAGGTAAAAAGTTTATGATTTACTCAAAACATCCCAATTTTAATTGTACATAATAGTTGTTAAAATTGTAAAAAGTAAAAAACGAATTTATCAATTAGGGGTAGAAAAGTACAGTTGTTGAAATTGTAAATTGGACAAATATTTTGGTACAAAGAAGTTAGGTAAAATGACAAATATTTTGGGATGGAGGTTGTACTAAAAGTTTATTGAATATTCCTTTTTTAATATTAATTGTCATATTGGAAATTGTGCAGTCAAATTTTGAAAATTTTGACCATAAATTGTTCAAATATATATAATGATTTCTTATATAAAATTATTATCATTAGATTCGTAACGAAAAATACTATCCTATAGTTATAATATTACAATTGTTAATAAAATATTATACAAGAAATTATCAATCAAACAGGAATAGTGAAGACCGTGATAGTCAACAAAATGATAATTATAGTAAAACGGGTAGTAGTTAATAGATAATTATATAAATAATTAGTTAAAAAGTTAGATAAGTATACTTGCCATATTGTTTTTTGTGGTTGATTAAGTGATTGTGCGGATAAATTGTGAAAGTGTGTAAGTGTGGATGAAGGTGGATAAGTTTGGTAAGGTGTGAATACAGTGAATAAAGGTAGATAAATATTTATAATATAATCTTTAATAATTTTCAGTAGGTTATTGTGAGTAAAAGAAGTTCATTTTTTAACCAAAAGGGGGGGGGGGGGAGGGGGAAGTATTAAAGTTTCAATAGATAACTCATTCAGTTCAAATGGATTAGAACATACAACAACAACGAACTCTTATAGAAAAAAACATAGTTAAAAGCTTAAACATAGTCTAAATGATTCAAATATGGACAATTTTCTCCTACGAACAAAAATTCATGGACCAGCTAATTCTTGACAAAATGGGCTAAGACATGCTCTACCTAAAACATAAAAGATAAAAATGGTACACTAACATGCAACCATTCTTTCACTTCAAACATAAGCCAACCATTCATTTTAAATGAACATAACAAAAGTTTTAAAACTTCTAAGTTTTAAAAAGTTTCCAACCATCCACATAGATCAAAGTTCTATGTTTGCAAATTAATGACATGAATCGTTATCGAGACGAGAAAGGGCTCATTGACCTCAAACTCCAAACTCAATGTTAATCGGATTAAGAGATTTGATCGAAGGTAGACATTTCAATCGATCAATCCAATCAACACACCCGAAACAGCACAACAAGACCACAAAGAAAGCCTTATAACACAAACATGCTAAACTAGAAGAAAGTTCAACATAACCCTAAACCCTAAAACCCTAAACAACGAGAAAGCTAAACCCTAAGCCCTAAACCCTAAAACCCTAAATAACATAAAAAAAAAAGGATAATTCATGTCCTCCAAAGTCTAGACCACAAACATAAATGGATGAGCCAGTAGAACAAATATTACCTTGAAAGATTTACCCAAAAAATGATCAAACGCAATACCATGGAACCCTAAACCCTAAACAGCAAAAAAGATTTACCCAAACAACGATCAAACACAGTACCATGTAACCCTAAACTTTAAACCCTAAACAGCAAAACAAAGGTTCGTCCTCTAAAGTCTAAACCACCCACATAAATCCATGAATGAGAAGAACAAATATTACCTTGAAATATTTACCCAAAACCCGATCAAATTCAGTTCCATGGATGCAACAGCAAAGCACAACACGAGACAAACGAAATGCAAGAATAGTAAACAGCACAACATATGAAAGGCAGGAAATTCTTAGTGCACAAACATCAATCCACCAACATCTTTAAATTCGGTGACGAAAAATAATCCAATTTCTGTTCTTCATCATGTGTCTGATGTTTCATCAGAGAAGAAATAACTCCAAAAATTAACAAAATACTCAACTTTTTTTGTTCTTTTCATCCTTAATTACGTCGCTAACCCTGTTGTTTTACAAATGGGGCAGAGATTCTTTTGCGCCAGCCATTTTCTGATACAGTCCGAGTGGAAGTCATGTCCACAGTCCAAGGTCCCGAGGTCCTCGCCTTCCTTGTACTCTTCCTGTTGTTTCAATTTCACGTGAGCAATAAGACTGGACGAATATACCGTAGCTAAGGGTGTGTTTGGTTCAACAAGGGAGAATCATTTATCGGAAAATGATTTTTATATTTTTCTTTGTTTGGTGGCAAAAACTGTGAAAATTACTTATTTTCAGGGAACATGAATTTCCCCGCATCGTTTACAAAAAATTTTACCGAGCGCAATGGGAAGTTGGTTTTTCCCTCAGCTCCTCCCTTTCTGTTGATGCCGCCTTCTCTCTCTTTGTCTCAATCATAGTTATTAAAATCCCGATCCTGATCTACGATCTTATGATTTTTTGATTCAAAATCCTCGATGCGATTCTAGTAGTTACATTACGATCTACGATCCTAAGTGGGTTAATTCCGATCCTAACTACCTCATGGATCTGAGTTAGAATCCCGATTTTAACAACCTTGGTCTCAATACTCTCTCTCTCTCTCACTCGATGTCCACCCATCTAATCTCTCTCTCTTGCAAACCCATGTTTCTTTCTCCCATTTAAATCTCCTGTCCACTAGACCTGGCAAACGAGTGAATCGGTTCGAGGGAAGATCGGTTCACGTTGGCAACAGATGAACCAATTTCAGTTAGGGCCGGCTTCGGGTGTGCCTTATTCGGGTTGAATCGGGTAAAGTTCTTTCAAAGCCGGTTATGGTTCAATTTGGGCCATTTGGGTGTGGATCTTAATCGGGCCCCTTTCCGGGTTGCAATTCAAATCGGTTTCCGGTCGTGTTTTCTTCGAGTCCGGGTCAAGATTGGATCATCCAAGTGTCGGTTCGGGTCTGGGTTTCTCCGGTCGGGTTTGTGAGGTCTATTTCTCTCTCTCTCTCTCCCTCCAATTATAATATATTTCTTGCGCACCCATGTAATCTCTCTCCTCTCTTCTATGCACCCATTTTAATCTCCATCTCCTCTCTTTTATTCACCCATTTTGATCTCTTTCCCACCCATTACTCACAAACTTCAAAAACTTTCACAGAAAAGTCATTTTTCCTTTCGCTGTACCAACCATGGGAAAATATCGACAGAAAATTCACTTCACAACAAAACCATCTTCCAAGAAAGTGATTTTTCCTTGAACCAAACACACCCTATTATGTAAAATCTAGCATACAAGTTTCAAAACGTACCTGACAAATGCAACAAGGCTCCGGTTCTGTCTGATCATCGCTCATAGTGTGTATATATTTGCGCTGTTCCATGCGGCTCAAAATCGTCTCTTCGCTCAGACCGGTGCATACATTTCCAATGCGTTCTTCCAGAGCCAATAGCTCCTGTAGTGACATATTTAGCGGACAATAGATACAGCAAAAACACGAAAAAACAGACTTCGATCTATATAAATTAAAACAAAAATCTGAAGAGTAAAAGCATTATGAACCTCATATGACATGTTATCAACATCAAGCCGCATGTCCCTGTGCTGATCATGAATATCGGCCATTCCGAAGAAGACCGATGGATCAAAGACCATAACATCCTGACAGGTCAGAAAAATGGATTTTATTAATAATAAATCAAAGTCGACTACATAACATATTTACTGCAAGCCTAAACATAACCAAAACTTTGAAATCCCGACCTAAGGATGAGGTATGGACGGGTCAAATGTAGCAATCTTACCCCGACCTAAGGATGAGGTATGGACAGGTCAAATGTAGCAATTAGACCTGTCAATTCGGGCGGGTTGGGTTGGGTTCAGTATGCCCCGCATTCCGGGTTTGTTATATTTTGGGTTTGAAAACCCGGGTCCCGGTTTCGGGTCGGGTCAGCTTTTGCCAGGACTTGTAGCAATCTTACCCCTAAATTTTATAATTTTTAGAGAGACTGATTCTAATTGACCTAAGATATAAAATTCATTCTTAATTTTGGAGTTGGTCAATTCACTCTATAACACCCAACAATCTCACCTCTTTATTTAAGCCGCCACAATCTTTCCTAGAATAGATTATTGAAAATAAGGTATCCTATATGTGATAAAATTGAGAGCTATTCTTAGTTGGATTGATGTCTAGGATTTATATTTGGAGGCTCCTATAGTTCGGACTAACGTTTGCATACATTTGCAGTTCCAAACAATAATTACCAAATGTTTTAAGTGAATGTTGATCGGGTAAAACCGACCCACGATAGAAACTTGAATCGAATGACCTAGACCCATAAGGACATAATCGGAATCAAGTGAATTGCCTTGACCCAAACAACAGCAATGACCGGCTGATAACCAAACTAAAACCAAAATCCTTCATGACCAAAATCAAACCACGCCTGAAACCACCCAATCCATAATGACCCAACCCAAAGAAAATCAAACATGAACCCGAACCCCAATGGAACCATATCTGATCCTGAACTGGGCTTTACAAGAACCGAATTTACAACTCGAAAAGTGAATGTGAACCACCCAAAGCCAAACCAAACCATACCTGAATTTTGAACTCAATTCAAACGACATTGGTAGCTAAGTTAAAGAAATAGGAGTGGAAGTGAACCAACAATATTAATCATCACATAAATAATATAAATATATATCCTGAAGTCACGTGTAAATGTGCGATAATGATTTATGAGAAAGCGAGTGCTAGTGTGAAATAATTGTGAATTTAACTGTGAATGTGACCCAGCAAACTAACTTTAAGCGAACCAAAGCGAGCGGATTTCAATCCTATCTTATTTGACCTGACGCAGATTAGGTAAATTACCCTGACCCGACTTATACCCGTCTCAGCTTGTACCGACCCGTGAATCGAATACCACCCATCCTATAGAACAAACCGACTAACACTGACCTGAAACCAACTGAGCCCACTTACAACCCAACCAATTCGGACTCAACCCGAAGTCAACTCCAAAGTTAAAATTACATCCGAACCAGAGCAAACAGAACCTGTACCTCAATGGAACTAAACTCGTACCCAACCCAAACATGGCTCAATGGAACTAAACCCATAGCCAAGCCAAACATGGCTTGACCAAAGATGACCTAAACCAAACCCGTATCCAGCCTGAAAGTGTTGGACCCAAATTTGATCTGAATTGAACATAAGCACAAACTGAAAGACAAATTTGCCGAGTCTAGATGGCTAATGTTGATGGGATTGGGATATTATCAGCATTGCCACCAAATGTGGATGCCCTAGCAAGGATCGGGAAGAAAAAAGAATGAGGTATACCACAAACACAACTAATAGGACTAAAACATAGGCCGAAGGCAAAACAAAGTGAGATTTGAATGGAGTTTAGAAAAAGGATACTAGTATAGGGACCCTACGTTTTGCAATTGAATATCTATATACATTTTTGTTAAAGTGTTTGGATTCGGTTTAGATGGGGAAAGGGCAGGGGAAGAGAGCATAAGGTAACCTAGAGGAGGGGAAGAGAAGTAAGATGAATAGAGTTAATGTTGTACGGATATATCAATGAGGGGAAGAGAGGGGAAGTATTAATGTTCTTTCCCCCCTCATTTTAAGGGTTAAGGAGAGGAGTGAATGAAGGGGAAACAAAGGTGAAGTATTCCCCTAGGACCCCTAACTTCAACCACATTTTATTTTCCCAAACACTGCAATTTATTAGATGCATCCCGGAGCATGTGTTCCAGGTATTATGATTGTTCATACATGGATATTAAGTTGTACACTCTTATATTAGTATTGTTCACTCTTATGATTATGATAGTTCACTCGCAAATATATGGAGCACATGCTCCTAGTGCACATAATATGGTTTGCCCACACACAGCTACCAAACTCTTCATGAATGAAGGGGAAACAAAGGTGACAATAAATAGCAATCTTTTCTCGTAATATGAAAGCATTGATTAGCTTAAGGTGCTTATGACAGCTACCAAACTCTTCACGAACTCAGGGGAGGGAAAACAACGTCCACGGTTATGCCAGGAGATTTGACATTGGCAAATGCATTATCACTACAAAGATGGCAAAAGATAGTGCTAGATGCTAACCTCAAATCGTAATCCTTCCCCCCTACGCATGATATCCAACACATTGCGAATCTGCTTCAAACGAGATAGAATACAAAACTTCAGTTTAATACTCTTGATATGACAGCTAAACAGCATCAGAGATACTTTGAATAGGCAATCTTCTTATAAACAACTAAAATCCACTTGGTGATTGTGAAAACAAAGTGCTTCTTCAAGTGATTGTCAATCAAGCCAATCTACAATCATTGATATGCAATATATGCATAGCATGGCACATCATCAAAACTAAGAGGAACACTGGGGAAAGCCCCTTTGATTTATGCTATAGTTTTGATTATCTTGCACTTTGTAATCCACAAAATAACAAAGATGTCCCACCGAACATGCGTGAAGAACATCAGAAATTGTTACCACTAGGCAAGCTCCCAACATAACTTGGTCGCAACTAAACCAGGGAAAAAACCAGACCCGAAACCCATAAATGCCCTTACGTTATAAAGTTCCAAGCCACAAATGGGTCCTCGCCCATGCTCCTAGGCCAGAGTACAGTTTTGGTCGTAAGCCACTTCATGTGTGTGTGCGTGCGCGCGTTATGAGTGCACTACAAAAGAATACAAGCTTTACGTGTTTATGGAGGTTGTCAGGGGTTAGAGGCTCGAATTAGAAAGCTATACCCAACAAAAAGAGGTGGTTTAGGACTTAAGATCCAAAAGGCACACAAAAAGACACAGAAAATCACACTTGCACATAATGTCGTAACCCCCTCTTAGACATCAGAAGTTGCACCTAGCACCTTCTTGGCCCTGGGCGCAACTGCTAAACCTTAAACCCCCCCCCCCCCCCCCCCAAAAAAAAAAAAAAAAATATATAGGTATGGGAAGGTCTGGTTAAGTCAAATTGACAAGTCGCGTAACTATGGATGGGTTTGGAGTTTGGATATGCAAGCTTTTTAAAAACTTAGGCTTAATTTTGGTAGTGATAATTGTCGAGAACTGGATAAATGGATAGGCATCATGGTTAACATTGCATTAGGAACTCTCTAAAGAATCCAAAAATGTGTGTGTGTGTGTGTGTGTGTGTGTGTGTGTGTGTGTGTGTGTGTGTGTGTGTGTGTGAGAGAGAGAGAGAGAGAGAGAGAGAGAGAGAGAGAGAGAGAGAGAGAGAGAGAGAGAGAGGATGGCACACTATGCCTTGCTTGAAAGCTCATTAAAGAAAAGAGCATCAATGCTTACACCGCCATCAATTTGAGCTAAAATGGAAATAGATATTCTCAGTTCCACTCTCTGTCTTTCTCTCCTAGTAATGTGCTAATTTGATGCACAAAAGCAGTGTTACTTTTGAATTTGAGAAGAGATAGAAAAGAAGCCACATGCCTCACAAATCTCAATCCTTACACCACCATCCATCTCACCCAATATTTGTCTATGTTATACTCACTCTTTTTTACTATTTATTGTGCCAGGCTTTGATTGGGTCTATCTTAGAGTTAAGTTTGTTTTGATACATAAAGTAGATGTGTTGTTATATTCTATGTAAATGGTACCGCATAATACTCCTTACACGCTCAAATATTTGTCCCTTTGGAAGGACTGGGGGCATACCATGCCAAACTTTTGTTGGACGGAAATTATTTTCATTGACCTGAAAACCTATTTTATTGGTAATGACAAAAGTGGCTATTCATAGTAGCAAATATGGCAAAACAATTCCATGTGTGTGTGCATGCGTGTTATATATGCATATATGTGTGTGTGTGTACATATACACATATATATAAAGACACACAAACACAAACACAAACATATATATGGTCATTTATTAAGATTGTAG
Source organism: Portulaca oleracea (assembly GCA_029582165.1). Classification (NCBI taxonomy): domain Eukaryota; kingdom Viridiplantae; phylum Streptophyta; class Magnoliopsida; order Caryophyllales; family Portulacaceae; genus Portulaca; species Portulaca oleracea. The sequence continues at coordinate 9,015,268 of CM055871.1, forward strand.
ACCAACCCATCTCGTTCTAATCCAATTCGACGATAAGATGCTCAAACAGTCCAAACCTGATTCAATCTAAGTCGTTGAGTCATTGACTCCAAATAAAGACATTAGTTGTCGAAACGAAAAGACATGTTAAAGTAGACAATCATTACTTAATTTGAGAAATTACAATCAAATTTACTGGCATAAGACAAAAAGCACATAAACAAAGGATATGACCTGCGAACACAATTCATACCATCGAAGTTGAAATACACCCAACCCTTTTTCATCAAAACCCAAAAACACCCTACTCATATTTACCCCTATAAATCGTTTGCTACCTAACCTACTACTCCATGGAAAGGCCACAAAGGAGATTTAATGAAAATAAAATACCGAGAGTTGGACGAGTGATTGGAGAAGCACAACAACCAAACAACAAAACTACCTATCTTTCGGGACTCGAGGTGCAGGTCCGAAGCATGAGTGTGGGCTTTTTGCATGAGGCACGCCATCAAAAACCCAAAAAGGAAAATGGAGTAGAAAGTTCACATTCAACAAAGAAAACGAAAAATGATAGGGGGAAAAAGAAGATTTAGCTAACAGAGAAGAATAAGAGAACTGAGAAGAGGAAGAAAAAGAAGAGGGAGAGGAAGCCAACCAAATGAGTTCGAAAGAGGACGAGGAAGAAAAGAGATTCACATGGAGTCGTAAGAGAGTAGCAATAGCTTAGGATGTAAAAGGCCCGCGACTAGAAAATAGAAAGCACAAAGAGCCCAGAAAAGCACATCTTGGGATTCGATGTGAAAAAGAACAGAGGGTGCACCTAGGCTTTTTTGGACTTTTTGCGCCCCGTGCATGCTTTTTTAAACTAAGATTTAAACTATTGATATAGGATAATTTGTGAAAGTTTGTCCCCAGGTAAGTATTCCACTACTTTTTCAACCCTTGGGCTTAGATAATATAAAATGCACAAATTTTCTACTCCCACCCCCCCCCCCTTCTTCAAAAAAGAAAAACTAAAACCAGAAATAACATAATAACTAAGACAAAAACAGCGATTCGGGCAAGTATGACAAACCTCGGACACAAGCCTGCTTCGTCCTTCAGCAGCAGCCGCCAAAGCTCGCAAGGAGTACGGCACACCAACGACGCCATCTGCTTGTCTATGAAGCCACAATGCTGACCTAGAGTAAGACTGTGCATGTCCCTGGTTTCCACTGCCCGTGCCAAGCATACCATCTTGTGGGAAAGCTGGACCAGAACGATGCTGGCTATTATTAGTGTTCTGGCCTGGAATCTCAGGAGCAGACAACAATGATCTACGAACATATTCAGACAATCTTCTGGAATACTGGGATTGAGAATGGCGATGAGAAGCCCAACTAGGCCCAGGTGGGGAGTGGGACCCAGACCCAGACCCGGAACCCGAACCGGAGCGAGAACTAGATGCAAGGTTTCTCGACAAGCCTGCATTAGTATTACTACCCCCACCAAGACTCCAATTTGTTGGATTTTGAGTTGAGCTCCTTGGTTCTACCGGGGGTACAAACATAGGGTGTTCTGCGATATTCCTTGGCACGCTTCTAGGGTTGTTCAAATCCTCTGCTATTGCAGTCTCTCTCTCGACGGGAGCGGCGGAATTCGATGAACTTCCACCGGGCCTCAAATTTGGAACCCCGTTCCATCTGAGAGCCTGTGCATTTCTTCGCAAGGTGGGCACGCGCATCACGACCGATTGACTCTGCGGTTCTGAGTTCTCCGGCGGAAATGGTGCCATCAAGTCAATAGGTGGATGGACAAATCTCAAGGGCTGATGGACCGCCGGAGCATCAGGCTGCCCAGACCCAGAAGCGAGAGGCGGCAAAAACGAATTGTTCGACACAGCGTCTTGCGGAATCGATGGATTCATCCTCAAACGGTAGTTCCTGTGAGAACTGTCCGCCACACCATGCACGGCCAGAGCACGAAGACTATCAGCAGACGCCCCCCCAGACATGCTCAACCCGAGTCTAGGATTGACATGTTCAGAAGGGTTGATGCTAGAATCTTCCGGTTGAGCAGGAACATTTGCGTTATTACTGCTGGCAACATAGTGGGGAGGAACTGCATGCCACATATTGCTGCCTTCCTCCCTTGGAAAACAGCCTCCACTATTACATGACTGCCCTACATTTCCTTCAAGGGTCTTACGCTTACATGACAGACGGCGACCGTCCAATGAGCAACCGGGTCTTCCATTGTCGTCCTCGACTAGATAACCGCCGCTTCCGGATGATGAAGCAAAAGGGTCAGAAGAACTACTACTACCTGCGGAGATAAACTTACTTTCAAATCCAACCGACTTTGAATTATTATTATTAGGGCAGTCCATGTCCTCGCCAACACGATGGAAATGTCCTTCATCTAGGTCATGGCTTTGAGGAATAGGACCGGCACTAGAACTAGAACTTCGCACAAATGCAGACCCATTCAGAGTCTGGTGACTGCTAAGGTTTAAATTAACGCCGGTTTGTGATGCAAGATTAGCAGGCTCGTACCGGTGATCTTCCAACCTGAGACCCGAGCCAGTAGAGGCGTTCATCGAAGACGACCAACCACCACTTTGAGTCATCCGTTCGTCATGGCAAACCAAGTTTTGCGGGTTGCTGCTAGAACTTGATTCGTCCATATTCCACCTTCTCAAGTTCGGTCCTTCTGGACTAACAGCGCCTATGTATGAATCTGAATTACTATTTGAAATCCTATAATCTGACAACCTGCTTTCAGCAGGATTTCGCAGATTATTCCAGCAAATTTGCTGATCTATACCCACATTGGTCGATGCGGACCCATAATCAAAGTTTATAGAATCAGGCAGGGAACCAATGGCACTCCTCTGCCCTTGCATCAGAGCTTGTGTATTCTTCACTTCAGATACTAATCAAATGGTAAGGCAAGTAAAAAATGAGCAAGTTTCTCAATCTGCAAAAAAAGAGGGATACAAAGAAGTAAAATCAGCATTCTTCCAAGCAAGCCACTGATAAGAGAGGTAAATCAAAGGAAGAATTAACGCTTCAGATAAGTATCAAATGCAAAGAAATAATCATATGCAAAGTCTTTCCTACATGTAACCACAACGGTTATACAAACTCCTAGATATCTACAAGTGAACAATCAGTCAATCACACTATTCAGAGTAAACAACCTGATATTTGCAAGTGAACAATCACACTATTCAGAGCACAAACTTCACGAGCACGTCAGTTGGAGAATGATCCTCGACAGTGACCATTGAACCCAACAGTATTACTTAGCCAACAAACAGTTTGAAGAATCAAAGCCAGATAGCACAAATATTAAACAATCATAGATTAAATCATACCTACAAGCAAGACATCAGAACTTGAAGTATTTCATTGGTGAAATTAGGGAAAACCAACACCATACAATATCAACCAAATTTACTCTACCTAGGTGGTTAAGTTGCAAAACATGAATGGAAATAAGCAAGTCAGACTTTGGCAATTGCCACGGCTAACTAGACAACCGGTTAAACCACAATGCAGACAAAAAAACACCGGTACGTGCAAAAAGAACCACACTTCTTAAAAGACCATGAATTAAAACTACAAAATTCAATCATCGATCGAACCTCTAAACAACTCGTTACTAATTGACCCAATTTATCAGATTAACAATAAGCAACTCAATATAATCTTTGATTCATGCTACCAACATGGGTACAAAACAACAGGATTGAATAAATAGTAGGCAAGAAGTTACAGATTAAATCCTTCACAATCACTAATTCAAGCATGACTACATTCAACTTGCACTCCATCTTTCACCCAAATGAAACATTTTATCCAATTCATTGAATCTCTCTCTCTTAAAAGTTTCATCCAATGGAAGAAAAACCAAAGGACTTTCCCAATTACTTCATAACACCATGAGAAAACAACACACAAAATGCACCCCAAATTCAATCAAACTACACAACCAAACACCACATCCACAAAACACCCAACCCTAACCCTAATTTTCAATCAGCCAATTTCCCAGACCAGAAAACCTACAGACATTAGGGTTACACACAAACCCAGAAATCCAACACACCACCAAACACACAAAATGCACCCCAAATTCAATCAAACTGCAGAATCAACAAAACACCCAAAAAAAACGCAACCCTAACCCTAACCCTAATTTCCAATCATCCAATTACCCAGACCAGAAAACCTACAGACATTAGGGTTACACACAAACCCAGAAACCAAACACACCACCAAACAAAACCCACCACAAAAAACACACCAAAACTCACAACCGATCGTCGAAAACAACACGAATCACAACCAGAAAACGTACTGGAGAAAACCCAGGTGGATCTGCCTCAAATCAACCCAGAAATCGACGATCTTCGGCTCGATTGACAGAAAAATGAGAAAAGAAACCCCCGCAGCCCTTGGAATTGAGAAAATTTTCACTCCATGAAAGAGGAAAGAAGAAGAAGAAGAAGAAGAAGAAGAAGAAGATTAGGGTGTGGGTGTGAGAGGACAAAACCCACTCAGCAAATGGGAGGAAGAGAGAGGTTGAAGGGCTGGGGATGAGAGGAAATGAGAGATTGGGGAAAGAGAAAGAGAGAAATAGAGAGAAGAGGAGAGAAAATTAATTGAAAATTGAGGAGCAAAGAGAGACACAGACGCTGAGAAGAGGGGATTAATTAGCTAAGCTGGGTGTGTTTGTGTGTGTTGTTTTTTTGATGGGTGATTTCTTGGATTTCTATGCCTACCCATTTTTTACTTTTTAGGACATGCTTTTTTTCTTTGACTTGATATGGTAAGTTTATTTTTTTTGAGAAGAATGTGAAATTATATTTAGAAATATATTTGAATTAGATAAATTTGGGTAAATATTAGATGAAAAAATGTGTGAAATTTGAAAAAAAAAATTGGATTATTTTGGGTAATAGTATAATATGAGTATTTGTCAAGCGTACCCATATTTTACTTTTGGTCATTTTTTCCCTTGATTGATATGGTAAGTTTATTTTTTTAAGAAGTAAAATTGAATAAAGTAATATTTTGCAAAAAAATTATAGTGGGTGTGTTTCTTAGAAATAAATTTGAGTTAGATAAATTTTAGTAAATATTGAATAAAAAATTATTTTAAAAAATGTATGAAATTTGGAGGGGGGGAGTTGGGTTATTTTCTGTCATGTCTATCCATATTTTACTTTAGATCATGTTTTTTTCCTAGATTGATATGGTAAGTTTTTTTTAAAGAATGATATGGTAAAATTGAATAAAGAAATGTTCTGCAAAAAAAAATATAGTATTTGTAGGTGTGTTTTTATAGAAATAGATTTGAGCTATATAAATTTTGGTAAATATTAGATGAAATATCATTTTGAAAAATGTGTGAAATTTGGGGGGGGGAGTTGGGTTATTTTCCGCCTACCCATATTTTACTTTAGGACATGATTATTTTTTTTTCCTTTGATTGATATGGCAAGATTATTTTTTTAAGAATGATATGGTAAAACTAAATAAATAAATATTCTACAAAAAATTATAGTATTGGTGGGTGTGTTTTTTAAGAAATAGATTTGAGCTAGATAAATTTTGGTAAATATTAGACAAAAAGTTATTTTAAAAATGTGTGAAAAAGGTGGGGTTATTTTGGGTAATGTGTAATATGAGTATTTGTCTTGCCTACCCATATTTTAGTTTAGATCATGCTTTTTTTCCTTGAATGATGTGGTAAGTTTATTTTCTTAAGAATTATATGGTAAAATTGAATAAAGTAATATTTTGCAAAAAGTTATAGAATTAGTGGGTGTGTCTTTTAGAAATATATTTGAGTTAGATAATTTTTGGAAAAGCGTTGGATTAAAAATGTATGAAACTTGGAAAAGGGTTTGATTATTTTCAATAATGTAATGTGTAATATACTAATATGAGTATTTGTCATGCCTACTCATATTTTACTTTAGGTCATGCCTTTTCTCATTGACATGGTAAGATTCTTTTTCTTTTAATGGAATTGGTATAGTACGTTGAATAAAGTAAGACCCTATTGAAAATTATAATTTTGGTAAATATTAAGTGAAAAGTTATTAGAAAAAATGGGAGTATAAGTATTTTTATAGGAATAGATTGAATAAAGTAAGATTTTGCCAAAAATTATGGGTGTATGAGTATTTTTTTTAGAAATATATTTGTATTTGATAAATTTTGGTAAATATTAGTTGAAAAAAATATTAGAAAACGGGTGTATTAAGTATTTTTAAGAAATAGATTGAATAAATTAAGATTCTGCCAAAAATTATAACTGGTGTATAAGTATTTTTTTAGAAATAGATTTTTGTCAGATAAATTATGGTAATATTGATAGAAAAAATAATTAGAAAATGGATGTATAGGTATTTTCTTAGAAATTGATTGAATAAAGTAATATTCTGCCAAAAATTATAATGTGTATGAATATTTTTTTTAGAAATATATTCGTGTTAGATAAATTTTGGTAATATTAGATGAAAAATTATTTTAAATATGTGTGAAATTTGGGAAAAAAACTTGGATAATTTTGGAAAATGTATATCATGATTATTCATCATATATATATTTTAGAACATTTTTGAAATTTGACACTTTTTTTCAATATTTTGTCAACCAATATTTACCAAAATTTAACATAAATCTATCGCTTAAAAAAGCATACCATAAAAAGTTGTGGTTGTGATGGGAATATAATTTTTGGTAAAAAATACTCAGATTTAGTAAATTTAGATATGGATTAGAAAGTCGGTAAGTTAATAAGGAAAGAACATGGCCTCAATGTAGCTCTATTGGTTATAAGACAATTTTTTAATAAAAAATTATTGTGGGATGAATTTGTATAGTACGCCAAATTTTACGGATTGAATTTTCTCTTTTGGGCATTTCAAGCCTTATTGGTCACTCGAGCTATTTAGCCCTCATATAGATGGCCCGCATTTATCATTGTTAAAAAAAATAATTACCCAAATTTATTTGTCTTTTTCACAATTACTTACTAAGACATTTGATATGAGGTGATAGAAGAATGAAAATAATAATATGAAATAGGTTAAATGCATTTTTTTAGAATATGTGAATGAAATGGAGTGCGGGAAACCTACAGAGTTTGGTACGTAGTTTTATTTGAAAGTGAAATTGTTTGACAATAACAAGAAAAATTGTTGGAATTACCACGAAATTTATAAGCATGAAATGGAGTCCCAGGGCGGCCAGGCCCATACATATTCCCTTGCTCTAAGGGATATTTTAAAATCAGGTATTGTCGATGTTGCGTGTTAGATCTGATGGTGGTCGCACGGTATTGTTGTTACTGAACTGTTGGTTGTTTGGCCGCTCAGTGCTTTCTACTGCTACTTATTGTTCCATATTGTTGGCATTAACATTTTCATTTTTGGAAACTACTTGGCCTCAATTATGAAACAAGAGTGAAATCTAAACCTCAAAAATTTAGGATTCAAATCAAATCGAAAATTATTTAGGTTTTTTCGTTAACTAGTAATCTGATCCGAAAATTTCGGTTACTCGAGAATTGGGTGGCTGGAAGTTTTGGAAATGGGTGCGGTTTTGGGGTATGGTCAACTCAGAGTTTTGGTTATCCCACCAAAAAACGTGATGGTTCGGATACCCGACCTAACTACTGCGGCATGTAGTAGCCTATTTCAGCCATCATACAACCTACAACCCGAACAAACTACCGATGTAGTGGCAGATCTACTACTACCATTATCGTATAACTCCTGCGCTCTCTTCTCCTCCATTGCAAAACCCAAATAACTCGACCCAGAACCATGAACGCCTTTGATTAGTCGGAGACGTCATCACCAACACCATCAAAGAGTTGTTGCCAACTTCAAACTCTCACACGATCATTATGGTTGTGTTGTTTACCACCACCGATCCGGAAGCGAGTTGAGTCATCGTTGATGTCGTCGGTAAAATATGTAGATGACAACTTTTTTATCAACGAAAGTCGTGGTCTATCATCTTTCTTAATTTGCACTATAGACAACCATGGTAATTAAATTGAATTCTTTCGGTTGAATTATATTCGTATATAAGAACATAAAAGGATGAGTGATTTGTACGTACCCTCTAAACTTTTGATTTATGAACACTGAACAAGTTTTGGTATTTGTTCCTTCTACCAAAACAAATCAACATGACCTACTTCCCTTTGGATTTCATTGATCAACACACATGACTTGATACAATGTCTAATATTCCCTTAAGGCCTAAACTATTGCAACCTAAGTTGAGATCACACATGTTAGAGAAAAGTGAGTAGCAAGGTAACAGCGGAAACGAATAATAGAATCGAAAACGAGATGACGGATATTACGACAAAATTTAAGAACGAAAAATAAGCGATAAAATCAAACACCAGAATTACGTGGGAAACCGAAGAACTCGGAGAAAAACCCACGGACGGCGACAGCCAGAAAATAATCCACTATGATAAATGAGGAGTACAACCTGATCACTATCACAGGGTGTGATGCGATCTACAAAGGAGATTACAATAACAATCTCTCAACACTCAACTCACAATCTCTCAGGATACACTGGGGAAAATATTGGTGAGACCCCTTTCTCTCTCAATATTTTCTCTCTCTCTAGCTCTCTGTGTTTACCGATGTGTTTTTGGTGGAGAAACATGCACCCTATTTATAGGGAGAACTCCCTATAACCTAACTTGACTCTCACTCCAAATAGATTTAGAATCTAATACAATTAGGAAACCCAACATAATAAGGAAACCTAAATAATATCCTAATACAATTAGGAAACAAATAATTGTGAGATCAAGAGATTTGGTGATTTTAGGACACTTTCCTAACAAACTCCACATTGGACTAAAATCAACGAATCATCGGTCCAAATAAACATCTTGACTGTCGCCATCAACACGCCCCTCCGCAGGGCGTGGCCCCGCAGGGCTCTCACATGTTTAGAACACCAACTAAGTCCAAACAATGTTCGAACTTAGCTATAGATAGAGGCTTGGTTAACATGTCTGCAGGATTATCAGAAGTATGAACCTTCTTCACCACGATCTCTCTTGCAGCAACTGTATCTCTGATGAAGTGATACCTGACACTTATATGCTTGGTCTTCGAATGATAAGTGTCATTCTTTGTCAGATGTATAGCACTCTGACTGTCTGAATAAACCACAGTCTCGCCCTGTGGTACTCCAAGCTTCATGACCAATCCCCTCAACCAGATGACCTCCTTCACTCCTTCCGTTGCAGCAATATATTCAGCCTATGTAGTAGACATGGCTGCTATAGACTGAAGTGAAGCTTTTCAAGATATTGCTCCTCCACACATGACGAACACATACCCTGAAATTGAGCGTCTCCTATCCGGATCTCCACCATAATCAGCATCAACATAACCTGTAACATCAGACGTTGCAGCACTACCTCTATCATACTGGATGCCCTTCTCCAAAGTACCCTTCACATAGCGAATGATCCACTTCACTCCTTCCCAATGCTTCTTCCCTGGATTCTGCATATATTTACTCACCACACTAACTGCGTGGAACAGGTCAGGTCTAGTACACACCATAGTATACATCAAACTACCAACTGCACTAGCATAGGGAATATTAGACATCCTCCTTACCTCCAAATCAGAGCGGTTCTCAGGACTGACTTGAAGTGTGCGGCTAAAGGAGTTGAAAGCGCTACAATTTCTCATGTTGAATCATCCCAACACCTTCTCGGATATTTCTTCCGAGACAGAATAACTTCCCCGCCTTTCTATCCCTTTGGATCTCCATACCCAAAATCTTCTTCGGCTCCGAGGTCTTTCATCTCAAACTCCCGGTTGAGTTGAGATTTCACTTCTTTATTAGTGACATGTCCTCGAGTCAATCAACATGTCATCCACATACAATAAATAAATGAAAGACCTTTCTTCAAATTGCTGTAGTACACACAATTATCATAGTGACTTCTTGTGTACCTTGCCTCTACCATAAAGGTATCAAATCTTTTGTACCACTACAGGTGCTGTTTAAGTCCATACAAGGACTTCCTTAATACACATTCTGTTTACCAGAACGATGAAACCTCTAGTCGCCTCATATATTTTCCTCCTCCAACTCGCCATGGAGGAAAGGCGTCTTGACATCAAGTTGCTCCAACTCCAAATCAAATAGAGCAAAAAGGCAAGCAAGGTGCGGATCGACGTATGCCTCACGATGGCGAGAATACTTTGTTGTAGTCGATTCCTTCTTTCCGTTGCAACCTCTTACCACTAATCGGCCTTCCACCTTGCACTTTCTACACCGGGATACCTTCCTTTCTCTTGTACACCCACTTCAGCAAGAGCTCGTCGCCTTTAGACAACTTACATAGCTCCCATGTATGATTTTTCTGCAGACTCTCCATCTCCTCTTGCATAGCTCCTATCCAATTTGAGGCATTCGGACAAGAGATGGCCTCCTGATAGGTAGAAGGTTCAACACCTTCAGGAGTCTCCTCTGCAACACTCAGCGTATAAGCAATCATAGCATCATTTTCTTCAGTATATCGCGCTGGTCTCCTGATCTCCCTCCTGGGACGATCTCTAGCAATGCATGGTTGTTCCTCCACCTGGGGAACATTCGTCTCAATCTCAGGCTCATCAACCTGAGTTGGTTCAGGAGCATCAGTAGTTTGCTCCTGATTGCAGGTTCCATCAACTCCACCTTGAGCCTGCTCCACCTCGAACACCATTCTTCTTGCATCCTTCTCCTGATTTCCTGCATCATTAGAAGTATCGGTAGATTTCATTCCAGATAACATAGCAGTTTCATTAAAGGTTACATCTCTAGACTGAATAACTTTCATCAAATCAGGACACCACATTCTATATCCCTTAGACTTAGACCCGTAACCTAGAAACATGCATTTAACAGCCCTGGGAGACAGCTTCCCATCATTCACATGGACATATACAGGACATCAAAAAATTCTCAAATTAGAATAATTAACTGGATTACATGTCCATACTTCCTCTGGAATCTGGTATTTGATAGAGGCATGAGGTGATCTGTTCAGCAGGTAGCAGACAGTAGATATCACCTCTGCCCATAATGATTTGTTCTTCCAAAGCCCTGCATTCGAGAGCATGCAGCGGGCTTTCTCCAGGAGTGTCCTGTTGATTCTCTCGGCTATCCCGTTTTGCTGAGGCTTACCCACCAAGGTTCGATGCCTCGCAATCCCATGCTCCTCGCAGAATTCAGTAAATTCAGAATCAACAAACTCCAATCCATTGTCAGTCTTGAGTTTCTTGATTTTCCTGCCTGTCTGGTTCTCACCAAAGCTTTGAACTTCTTGAAATATGAGAATGTCTCATTCTTGTGCTGCAGGAAATAAACCCAAGTCTTCCTCGAGAAGTCATCCACGAATGTCAACATGTAGCGCTTGCCACCCAATGATGGCACTCTAGCAGGACCCCACAAATCCGAATAAATATAATCAAGGATCCCTGCTGTTGTATGTTTAACCCTTGAAAAGCTAACCCTCTTCTGTTTCCCGTAGACACAGTGATCGCAAAACTCCAACTTGCCGATCTTTGCGCCTTCAAGGTATCCCTTCTTGCTCAACATTGACATTCTCTTCTCGCCCATGTGGCCTAGTCTCATATGCCACGCTTTTGTCAGTCGGACTCATCAAGATTTAGGATCGCCACGCAGATCCTGTCACTGTAGACCCTGCAGGATGTATAGCCGCCTTCCGATTCCCTTCATAAGAACCATGGAACCCCGCACACTTTCAAAACACCATCTTCTCCTTTGTACTGCACTGCTAACTTCAAGAGTACCCAAAGAAATTAAATTTCGAGTCATGTTAGGGATATGACGAACCTCCTTGAGAGTTCTAACGATGCCATCATGAGTCTTGATTTTGATGCTACCGATTCCTGCAACCTTGCAGGTTGTGTCGTTACCCATGACTACGACCCCAGTGTCAACACTCTCATAAGACTCGAACCAGTCCTTATGAGGACACATATGATAGGTGCACCCCGTGTCAAGAACCCACTCATCTCTAGCTATCCTACTCGATGTGGTAGCCAAGGCATCATCCGTAACTACAAGCCCATCACCATCTGACTCGGACTCTACACAGTTTGAGGTACCAGGTTTGGTGTGATTATCCTTACTCTCCTGCTTCCGATCTCTCTGTTTTGCCCAACAATATCTCTCTATATGCCCCATCTTACTACAGTAGTTACACTTCTTATTCTTGTGAGGATTCCTATACTTTGAACGGTGTTTAGACCTCCCTCTAGACCCGTTTCCCTTACGTTCAGTATTTCTACCCCTTACAACCATAGCATCACCACCCTGGTCATCACCATCGGTATCAAGTTTCTCCTTAGACAGTAAACTAGCCTTTACTTCACTAAGGTTAAGGTCACCACGATTCCCATACAACATGATTTTCTTAAATTGTTTATGTGATGCAGGTAGGGACAGAATTAAATGAAAAGCCTTATCCTCATCAGTGTGTTTTATATCCATTGATTCCAATTCAGTAATAATAGAATCAAATTCACTAAGATGTGCCTGATTAGAAGTACCTTGGGGCATCTTCAGCCTGTAGAATTTCTCCTTCATTCGGTACTTGTTTGCACGACTCTTCGACATGTACAACTCTTCCAGTTTGGTCAAGAGCTCCCGAGGTTTCTTGATATGCATCACCTCTCTCTGAATGTGCTCCGCCAAGCACAGCGGAATCCCTGCCAGAGTCTTATCTTTAAGCTTCTTCCACTCCCTTGGAGTTAGATTCCCCTTGACATCCTTCTGGAGTTTTTTGAATTCATCATCACTCATTGTCGCACCAGTCTTCGTGTCGGGATACTCAATCACATCCCATAACCCGTGCTGAATCAGAACCGCCTTCATCTGCAGTCTCCACATAGTAAAACTTCTCGTTCCATCAAATTTTGGAATATCGCACTTCATGATTGAAGCCATCTCCACCTCGCTCTGATACCACTTGTTAGAGAAAAGTGAGTAGCAAGGTAACAGCGGAAACGAATAATAGAATCGAAAACGAGATGACGGATATTATGACAAAATTTAGGAACGAAAAATAAGCGATAAAATCAAACACCAGAATTACGTGGGAAACCGAAGAACTCGGAGAAAAACCCACGGACAGCGACAGCCATAAAATAATCCACTATGAGAAATGAGGAGTACAACCTGATCACTATCACAGGGTGTGATGCGATCCACAAAGGAGATTACAATAACTATCTCTCAACACTCAACTCACAATCTCTCAGGATACACTGGGGAAAGTATTGGTGAGATCCCTTTCTCTCTCAATATTTTCTCTCTCTCTAGCTCTCTGTGTTTACCGATGTGTTTTTGGTGGAGAAACATGCAGCCTATTTATAGGGAGAACTCCCTATAACCTAACTTGACTTCCACTCCAAATAGATTTAGAATCTAATACAATTAGGAAACCCAACACAATAAGGAAACCTAAATAATATCCTAATACAATTAGGAAACAAATAATTGTGAGATCAATAGATTTGGTGATTTTAGGACACTTTCCTAACAACACACGTACTTACGACCCTATGTAGCCATACACAGAATGCGCACTTTCAACCACGCAATGACTACCAACACACACAACCACATCGTGATTGCACAACCTCGCATATATTATTAACGCATACCAAAGTTTAAAGGGAAAAACTTATGTCTCAAAAAAGTAATGCTTTGATATTGTCGGATTGAGACTCAACTTACAAAACCTATTATGGTCAAACTACAAAAGATTCAACAAGATTCCCAACGGATGTAATTTAGTATTTGACTATGCGATTAAAACAATGCAATAAATCTCTTTAACTGGTACAAGCAAACCGACCTTTTGGACGAAATAAATAATTGTATTGTATCGAGTTTAAAAAACTAAAACTCCTTAGTTTGATCACCAAAGTAGTTCGTTTTCTTTTATCTCTAATGTACTAACTCGTAAGTATGCAAAAATGATTACTTAACCAAATATCCAGTCAGTTATTTCACGTCATCCCTTAATTTGTCAACTAAACTAATTTGAGCAACACATTAGAACATGCTCATTAAGGCAATATTCCCTAAGTAATTTTACGCACATTTGAAATCAACCAAAGTCAAAGCATCCCAAACAACACAATAAGATGGATATAGGAAACAAAAACTTGACCATAAAACACAATAACTAGATTTCAACTTCTCATTTTCACTTAATCTTGATATACCTTGACGAGCAACTACTTATTCCGTATATGTTTCTCACACCTTCAATTTCGAGTGTTCGTTCTCCCTTAAATTCAAGTGATTTCTAACATCCTTTGTTTCCAGTGGGACTCAGTGCCCCCTAGTCAAGTGTCAATTAATTTGTTTGTAATGTTTCACATCATACAAGTAGAACTTCTCAAATTTTTTAATTCAAACCAATGCGTTGTCATAATCGAGACATACAACATGAATATTCCATTAGGAGTTGGTATAACATCTTTCTTACTCCATTCTCTCTTTGTAGAGGCCCTTGGTACATTTGTATTGTTGTCTTGCAAATCTTGAAAAAAATAAATCCTTTACATTCAAAATCCAAAATGGCAAGTTACTGGTAGAATCGCTCTATTCTCATTAATGTATTAGGACATATAGGAGTGTGGTAATCCAAGTAGAAAGTCATTAATTATCACAAAATGCCAATATTATTCACATATTAATTTATTATTGCCAACATTATCTCACATTAATTCTATTTTTGTAATTTACATAATTAAATATATTGGCATGTTCTTACTTTGCTTCTACATTTTCTATAGCACCTAACTATAACATATATCTCTCATCAGTGCATGTTTCAAGTCCTCAATACTTTGAGTTCGAGATTTTTATATACTTCTTAAATTCATATTTTCATTTCCCCCTTTTTTCCTATAACAATTTATTCTTGAAATTCCTTGTCGCATCATCCTTTGAACATCGAAAAGGGCATTGCTCTTTGTCGCCCTAGTTTTACTGTGTGTCGCCCTTAATTGACATAAAAATTCCATTTCATGCCCTTGGCCCTCAAACACTCCACACAACCCTCCACAACTCCCCACTATCTTTCTCTCTCTAGAAATTTTTCCCTTTCCATTTAAACCCTCATAATCTAAACAACATTTTGTAGAAAATGAGTAATGGATCATCATCTGAAGAAGAAAATGTGAATTTTTAAGTTTATTCGTTGTTAATTTCGAATTTCATTTATTTATTGCCGAATATGAAACGCGCCCGGAACGCGGTTCAATCAAGCCCGAAACGCACAGAAAACGCGCTCGGACCATGGCCGAAACGCGCCCAGGGCGCGACCGGTCCATGGTTGAGACGCGTCCTGTGCGCGGCTCAACGATGGACCGATCGCGCCCTGGGCGCGTTTCGGCCATGGTCCGAGCGCGTTTTCTGTGCGTTTCGGGCTTGGTTGGCACGTTTCATATGTTTATTTTTTTGACAAAATAATTAAATAATTTAATTATGTTTTTATTTGATTAATATTTTTATTAGTTCAAATAGTTTTTTTACTTTAACTATCATGTATATAAGATTATATTGTCATTAAAGCATTTTTAGGGTGCATTTTTATTTGAATTCAATTATTTAGGGTTTGATTAGTTTTGCATAGAGTATTATTGTTGTGGATTTTTCCTAAGTATTTGATTAATTTTGTTTAGGTGTTACAGGAAAATTAAATAATTGACCTAATTATGTTTTTATTTGATTAATTTTGTTTAGGTGTTGCTTGAGGAATTTGGGGGAGATAGTGTAGATTACTCGGGACAATTTGCAACGGAACAGTGGTTTGATAGTATCGATGATCTACATGCATGGGCCGAGAAAATAGCTAGAAACTTTGGGTTTAGATTGGTCAGAGCATCTTACAAAAAGAATGGAAATGTGGATGGTCCTGTGCGATGCTATCTAAGATGCTGGCGATATTGGAAATATCGAGGGAAAATCGGCACGGTTGATTGCGACAGTCAGTTAAACACGAAGACAAAATCGTGTCAGTGTCCATTCATGATATGCGCATTCTCTCCAACGGGGGAGAAGTGGGTTGTCCGAACGTACCCGGGTGACAAAGGGATGCATAATCATCGATTTATTCTTTACGAGGAGGGACACCGAAGGGGAAACCCGTTGACAGCTGAAATGAAAGTCCATATACGTGACATGGTACGACCGCCACGATTGGTTGCACACACATCTTTGAAGCAGCATTTTCCGGACTGTAATGTCAACGTGGGGAAAATATACAATGAGAGATTTAAAGTTAGGTCGGAGGAGATGGATGGTCGGACACACGTGCAGCATTGCCTTCACTTGGCAAATGAGCACGGCTACTTATACTGGACTGCATTTGATGGTGATGGGGAGTTGCATCTGATGTTTATGTGCCACCCATACTCGCTGAAGCTTCTCCGCACATATCCACATGTTATACTCATCGATAATACGTACAAGAGTAACAAGAAGAAGTGGCCATATTGTGAGATAGTTGGTGTCACGAGTACAAATCATAACTTTCTTGTTGCGTATTGCTTAACGAGAGATGAGGTGAAGGAGTCATATGAGTGGGTACTCCAAAGGCTGGAAGAGCTCATGGGCGTCGGTGTGAAACTGAACGTGATCGTCACTGATAGATAAGCTTATAGTAAAAGTTTATCTTTCAGACCCACTTTGTTTTGTTGCCCACCAGGCTGCACAATGGGAACACTGCATTGTACCGAATCTGATACGCTTCTAACTCACAAAGCACTATAGACCTCGCGCATATTCACGGATGATATTGTGCTACTTTTTGGGAACCACACAAATAAAAGATAAGTGGTTACGACTCAATATATACTTTTTCACCCATACATTAACAGGAACATACACACTCTTCTTGTACAATAACAAGATCAATACTACACCTCTATTTATAACATCTACAATTAATAATACTAAAACTATAAATTAACCTACTTACTACTCTAAACTATCAAACCCACAAATTGCACCGTAAACCCTAAAACTGCTAAATAGTTCTTTCTAATTAGTACACACACCTTAAGTTATTATAATTTGATACAAGGGTATGTAGACAGCAAATAAATTGGATACTAACGTTTAATTAATTTATCCACTAAAGACACAGTCTACATACACTTATATAATTTTAACAGTCATCCTTATATGGAAAATAGGCTCCTTACTAGAAGAATTTCCACCAGAGACGACTGTGAACTGAACCCTAAACCCTAATTCATTTACTAGTAAACCATAAACACACTAAAACCAACCTAAAATCCCTAAACCCTAAACACACTAAAACCAACCTAAAATCCCTAAACCCTAAAAAAGAAACTACCCAAAATCTCTAAAACCCTAAAACCTAGAACGAACTAGTCTTAAGTTAATCATCCGTAAACGTTAAACAATTACAACGTTAAAATAAACAATTATTATCAATCTTAACATTATATATGTCATTAACATTTTATTTTTCGAATTGTTATTTACTCATCTTAGTATTCGCTTTACTTTTTCAAATATTATTTCCCAAATACTATTTTAATTTTACAATTATCAACAATTTTTTTCAAATACTATTATTGATATTAAATTTTTTCAAAATCATTTTCAAAATATTAATATACTTTAAATTTTAGATTAAAGTAATATAAAAAAATTTTAAAAAAAACTCAATAATTTCCAGAATTGACTCAGCCGCGCCCGGAACGCGTCTGGGCCACGACCGGGATGCGCCCAGATGGCGGCTGGGTCATGACCCAGCCGCGATCTAGGCGCGTCCCGGTCGTGGCCCAGACGCGTTCCGGGCGCGGCTGAGTCAATTCCGGAAATTATTGAGTTTTTTTTTTAATATTTTCCACACCCACAAACATCGTAAACTCATTCTAACCAAATGAATTAAAATTTCAATACAAAAAAACACAAAATTATGTTCAAATTACTCCAACAAACACATTTTTAATTTCGCTAGTTTCTAAAATTTGCCTGGAAAATAGCCCTAGCCGTGCCCAGATCGCGGCTGGGACACGACCCGGCCGCGTTCGTATGCGCGTCTCCTTGCGTGTCTCGACCACGATCCGGCGCGGCTAGGGCTATTTTCCGGGCAAATTTTTACAAAGTTTTTCGGTCGATTAAAACCTCCCATGCCCAATTAACAACTAAAAATTTTAAGATTTAATCCATTGAAACAAACCTAAACAACATACAACTACAAAATCAACTATAAATTTACAAAAAAATTACTCAAACTAACCTTTATGGTGGTCGGCCGGAGGGGGACGGATCGACTCCGGCGGACGTCGGCTCCCGGCGGTGGGGGAATGTTGCGGCCGTCGGCTCCGGTCTCCGGTGATCGGCGAGTGGCAGTTGGAGGTGGTGGTGGTGGTGAGACTTGGAGTGTGAGTGTTGTTAGAGAGAGAGAGATAAAGAGTGAGTAGAGAGAGAGTGAGTAGAGATTGAATGAGAGTTAGGGGATGGTGGGGAGAGGGTCAGGGGTAGTATAGGTAACCAAATGGTGAATTAAGGGCGACGTGTGAGATTATAGGGCGACAAACAGAAAGCGGACATCGAAAATGATGCCCAAATCTAACAACATATGTATATTGGGCGCTTCCTTATCCAATAAATCTAAAGCCACTTCCACGTATTCCTTCTAATTTTATTTACTCCCTCTGTCCCTTTTTGAATGTCAATAAAACTAACTTTACAAAACCGATTTGTTTTGTAAATGGAGCAAAAAAATTATGTATGGACAAGTATACCCTTCATTAAGAGAAAGAGAAATAAAGTAGAAGTTTAAAAGATGAAAAACCTCATTCATTAATTAAGGGTAATATGGACATTTTAATTATTGGAAATGTAAAATTGACAAATAAAAAGGGACATGGTAGTTAAAAAAATTGACACTCATTAAAGGACGGAGGGAGTACATTCAAATTTTAACTAAAATCGGTTTTTTCCCACTAGAGTACGTAGGACATGTATAATTCACGGATAAATGGATATTGGTGTCACACTTAAAAATAAGTTTTTGTAAGTTGTAGTAAATAAGGATAAATTTTGGTAGATTTCGTAAAATATATATTAAAATTTTTGTAATATTTTTTTAACTTGAATATTTTAGTAAAAAGTTGATAAATTTCGGTTTTGTCCTTTTGTATAGTGTTATACTTCACCTATCATAATTTAGTTTTTTTTCTCTCTCTTCACTTTATGTTATTCTCACTTTTCTCACGGTTTGTATGGTATGGTGAAAAACCACGTTTGTTTTATTAATGTCAAGTGCAACGCACACATTTAAATACTTCATCCGTCCCAAATTAATTGACATTTTCACCGTTAATTAATCACGAATTACAATGAGTTACAATATGATATTGTCGTCATTTGAAAGATACTTTATTAAAAGTTACAATGAAGATAATTTCACAGTGCAAATCATTCTAATGTGTGAATAATCAATTTATCCGTTCCATATTATTTGTCTTTTTATTGACTGTCACGGTCTTCAATATCACTATTTGATTGATAATTTTCATATATAATATTTTATTAACGATTTTAATACTATATTTTTATGATAGTATTTTCCGGCATGAATCTAATAATATTAATTTTATCTTACAAATTATTATATATATCGATAAATTTATGGTCAAAATTTTATAAATTTGATTGCACAATTATCAAAAAGACAAATAATACGAAACGGAGGTACTGAATAGTGACAATCAAAATTTAATCAAAATATCAATTAATTTTATCTACTACTCCCTTCGTTCCAAATTAATTGTCGTTTTGTCTAATTTTGACTGTTAATTATTCACAAATTACAATGAGTTAAAATATAAAATAATCTCCATTATAATTGTTAGGAAAATATCTTTCTAATAATGGTAATTTCTTATTGTAACTCATTATAACATGTGAATAATTAACGGTCAAAATTTAATCAAAGCGTGAATTAATTTGTAACGGGTAGATTACTAGTTTGGATAAGTTTAGCCGTATCTTTACTCTCCCAAAAAAAATTGCCAGAACGTGGGAAAGTGGAAACGTACACAAAGAAGCTGACCTCATCCCACGCGCTCACTCAACCGCGAAAATGCACGCCAAAACGGATTCTGACGTCACCAGTTTTCCGGCGTCTTCCCCCGGCCGTTCTCCGCCGCGCCGGCCGCTCTACTACGTCCAGAGCCCCTCCCACGACGACGACAAGACGGTGTCGTTTCAGTCGACGCCGGCCCTCTCTCCGGCGGCCTCCCCGGCGCACTTCCACTCCCGGGAGTCCTCCACGCGCTTCTCCGAAACCCTAAAGCACGCCGGAGATGGCCCCGCCGCCAAATCCTCCGCCGGCGACGCCGCCGGAGACGGCGGAGGCAGGCCGCGGGCGTGGAAGCAGTACGACGCCATTAAGGAGGAGCAGTTCCTTGAGGAGGAGGGGGATGACGGAACCCTAGATCGGCGGTGTTATTTGCTCGCTTTTGTGTTAGGGTTTTTGGTGCTTTTTTCGTTGTTTTCGGTGATTCTGTGGGGTGCTGCTCGTCCTCTCAAACCCTACATCGCCATGAAGGTAACGGACAGAACTTGGTATTGTGTTTGCAGATTGTTCTTCATATGTTTGATTTGAGTTTGCAATGCAATTCGGTTTTTCTTGTGGGAATGTTGAATGATGTTCAATTGGAATTCGAGATTTTGGGTACTTAATTGAGTGTTCAAGTTGCTAATTGCGTAAGAATTCGCTTTTGTTGTTGGAATGTGGAATGATGTTCAATCGGAATTTGAGAATTTGGGTACTTAATTGAGTGTTTCAGTTGCTAATTGCTTAAGAATTTGATTTTCTTGTTTGATTTGAGGGTGCCGTACCACTTGCTATTTGCAATTTGTTCTTCGTATTTTTTATTTGAGTTCGCAATTCGCTTTTCTTGTTGTAATGTCGAATGATGTTCAATTGCAATTCAAGATTTTGGTTACTTAATTGAGTGCTTCAGTTGCTAATTGCTTAAGAATTCGATTTGCTTGTTTGATTTTAGGGTGCTGTACCACTTGCTATTTGCAGTTTGTTCTCCATATGTTTTATTTGAATTCGCAATTCGTTTCGTTTTCGTTTTCGTTTTCGTTTTCGTTTCATTGTGTCTTGAAACGTTGCCAGTTTTGCTTATCTTATGCCTCGTAATTTGTTGGAATGTCGAATGGTGTTTGATCGAGTGCTGCAGTTGCTAGCTTGTGACCTACTGTAATGCCCACTTGCAGCTTGTTCTACATATGGTTGATTTGAATTCGCAATTCGCTTCGTTTTCTTGCGTGTCGAATCACTATGAATTTCGCTTATCTTAGGCTCGTAATTTGCTGGAATGTCGAATTGTGTTTGATTCAGTGCTTCAGTTGCTAGCTTGTGACCTACTGTAATGCTCAAAACTCGAACCCTAGGCAAGGAGTGCTCGGATAACATTGGCATTCAGCTTTTCCGAATAGTAAAAAATGTCACTAAGTTTGAAACATCTGCACGTAAATTTCCCTAAAACTCACCACTGAATTTGAAGACATCAACTCAAATGCCATACAATAACATGAAAATTTTGAGTTTTGGGGAATGTTAGGTCGCATTTAGCGGATCCTTTCAGATTCAGTGACATTTTCTACTATCCGGGAAAGTTGAATGACAATTTTATCCAAGCACTCGAATGTTGAATGGTGTTTAATTGAGTGCTTCAGTTGCTAATTGGCAACCTACGTAGTGCCCAAAAATTGAACACTAGCAAGGAGTGCTCGGATAACATTGTCATTCAAATTCAGTGACATTTTCTATTATCCAGGAAAGTTGAATGGCCATTTTATTTTTATCCAAGCACTTGAATGATGTTTAATTGAGTTCTTCGGTTGCTAATTGGCGACCTACTGTAGTGCCAAAATGAACCCTAGTTTTCAAATTCTGTGACATTTTTAACTATTGAGGAAAGTTAATGGGAATTTTATCCAAGCACTCGAATGTCGAACGATGTTTAATTGAGTGCTTCAGTTTTTTCTACTGTAATGCCCAAACATGAACCCTAGGTGGTTGCTCATTGGTTGATTTGCTTTTTCTGGGTGTTAGAAGTTGTGGTGATGGATGTTTGTTTCGCAATTGTTTCTTCCTACAGAGCATTACATTCGAGAGATTTGTGATATCAGCTGGGTCTGACGACACTGGTGTGGCTACTGAGATGGCTTCCGTCAACTCAACCTTGAAATTTGTTTATCGCAACACGGCTACGTTTTTTGGGGTACACGTCACTTCCACCCCGGTTGATCTTTCCTACTACGAGATCAATGTCGCCACTGGCAATGTAAGGTTTGGGATCAATTTCATGCATGAACTCTCCTTTCAAAGTACTTTCATATATAATTGGTAGCGCTGTCGTGTCTTGCTTAATTGAGTCGGTCAATTTCGAAATTTGAACGGAAAACTAATGACTGCTACCCAGTTTTTTTCCTCGGGTCGGACAATTCGGATAGACAGATTCATGTCAAAATCTGATCTGAACAATAGATTTATGAGAAATATTGTGTCTGAATTTTCAGTCAAATGGGTCCATGGTAAAGTTTGAACGAAAAATCTACCATACCCGTTTTATATCTTTTATTTTATTTTATTTTCTCTCTTCGGATTGGACAAATCCTGGTACTTGCAGACAACATTTTCCGGGTCGGATGAATCCGGGTATTTGCAGACAACATTTTGACAGTGCTACCAATTAGGTCTGGCAAACATTTGAGCAATTCATGATTCGATTGCCAAATACTAACCCAAATGTTCAATGTTCATCATTGAGCATATTTTTTTTACTCTTGTTCCTGTTAATTATGTTGGAGACTTTCATTTGATGCAGCTGAAGAAATTTTACCAGTCGAGGAAGAGTCAGAGGACACTGAACGTACGGATCATCGGGGATAAAATCCCGCTATATGGAAGCGTGGCAGCCTTCTCGGCATTGGAGCCAGTGAACATGACATTGAGCTTCAAAGTTCGATCT
Source organism: Portulaca oleracea (assembly GCA_029582165.1). Classification (NCBI taxonomy): domain Eukaryota; kingdom Viridiplantae; phylum Streptophyta; class Magnoliopsida; order Caryophyllales; family Portulacaceae; genus Portulaca; species Portulaca oleracea. The sequence continues at coordinate 9,038,369 of CM055871.1, forward strand.
AGAGCCTATGTTCTCGGGCGATTGGTCAAGCCCAAATTCTACAAACTTATTCAGTGTGCAGTCAGCCTGAATCCTAAGAAGTTGAACTCTCCTATCTCCCTCAAGAGAGCATGCACCTATAAATGACTCTGAACCTTGGGGTTTTCACTCTAGGGTTCTAGTTTGAACCATAATATTCTTGAGGAGATTATAAAGTTCTTCTTTGTAGAGTGTAGCGTTGTCCATTCATCAGTGGATAGGTTGTACTACGATCCACGAATAAGTTTGTTAGTCATCCATGAATAGGTCGTGCGTCTAAGTTGGCTCTTGCCGTTTTACAAAGTAGAACTTCATGGTCTCCTCAAGAATTTTATGGTCTCAATTCTTTTTATGCGAGAACCCGCAAGTCAAAATCCCCTAAAACTTTACCCTTTTAGTGTGTGTGTGGGTGGATAAGTTGTACTAGGATCCATGGATAAGTTTGTTAGTCATCCATGAATAGGTTGTGCGATTGTCCTTGCACCTTGTCTAAGCTGGCTCCTGCCATTTTACAAAGCAGTGTACTTCACGATCTCCTCAAAAATTTTATGGTCAATTTCTTTTATACGAAAACCCTCAAGTCAAAAGCCCCTAAAACTTTACCCTTTTAGTGTGTGTACCATTGCCTTGCCACCTTGTCTAAGTCGAGCTCCTACTGTTTTACTAGGATCCATGGATAAGTTTGTTAATCATCCATGGATAGGTTGTACCATTGTCCTGCCACCTTGTCTAAGTTGGGCTCCTACCGTTTTACAATGCAGAACTTCACGGTCTCCTCAAGAATTTTATGGTCTCAATTCCTTTATACTAGAACCTTAAAGTCAAAACCCCCTTAAACTCTACACTTTTAGGGTGTGTGTGTTTGTGTGGGTGGAGGGCTAAATTGTATTTGTATGGGCATTTGTGAAATGGGAGTTTGACCTTTGACTTATAACAACTTTTTTAGGACTAGGCACAATTGCAAGAAAAATAGCATCTTGTTAGACTTTTAGGACTAGGCAGTCAGAACTAACTAGGAAATTGTTTCTAAATTGTGTTGGTTTGGAGTAGAATATGAATGTAATCTTGTACCAGATAGTGTTATCAAGTTTTCTTATTTGGTAATTTCTTTCCTTGTATTGTCAAGACATGGGTAGCTAGCAAAGTCAGGGCTCGGGCTTCGGTTCAATTCATATATCGAGGCTTCGGTTCAATTCATATATCTTAGCTCGGGATTCGCTTGGCTCGAGTTTTCTAAGTTTTAGTTCAAAACCATCCAACTTCAAAGCAAATGTGTAGTTATTTATTGAACTTTGGTAGTGTTTAAATATTGGATCTTGAGTTTTATGGGGATTAATTGGAAATTTGAAGGAAATTAACAAATTAATCCTCTTAGATTAAATTTCAAACATCTAAATTAATTTATTACTCGTAGAGCAAAGCATACTTCTGACTAAAATACTCAAATAAGCTTAACTGAGCTTAGCTCCACGGACTTGGGCTTGACTCGGTAGACATATGAGCTAAGTCGAGCTAATCTTCGGTTTTAAGCAGAGTTTTGACCTAGTCGAGCCTAAGCGACTTCCAAATCTGTTCAATTCAATTACAACATTAGTCGATTACCTTCCAAAACAAATGCTTTCTAATTTACATTGGTCAAAGTTATAAAACCGCATCAATGAAACTTTTTAGCTTTTTGGCTACCAACCATCAAAAAAGAAACCACATCAATGAAAGTTTTAAACCTTTCACGGTTCATTTCTTAATGATTCTTCTTATGGAATTACTCCACGTGCTTCTATTTATTCGTCTCTTCGAATGAGTGGGAAAGTACCCAAATTGACAAAATTATGAGAGATAGAAGAATATAAGTATGAAATTTACATGTAATATGATGACAAAGAAAAATTATTTTTTTTGATTAATTTAATACTCCCTCCTTCCCAATTTATGTGTCACTTTAGACACAATTTAGAAGACCAAGAAAACTTCCTATATGTATTAATTCAGCACATTGGAAATGTAGAAAATTTGAATAAAATGGTGAATAAAAAAAGGAAAAGGTGAATAAAAAAAAACTTGAAGAAAATGATGTAATTAATAATGTTAATTTGATAAATTAGTAATTAATGTGTTATTGAAAATATAAAGTAACAGATATTATGGGAAAAAAGAAAGTTAGTTAAAGTGACAGATAATATGAGAAGGAGGGAGTAATAGGTAAGGAGTATTAATTACTAAATTTATACACAAAGTTTGTCTGGGAAGCGTGCACCTGACATCTCTGGGCTTAGTGTTCATAAATATTGGCCCAACTTGTATAGCAATTGGCAAGACTATTTTCAAATGTGCCAGTCAACATTTCGTATAAAAATGTTTGGAATGTCTAAAAATAAATAAAGATCTTTATTTTCATTTCCAATACTTTTAAAGTTAAAGTACAATGGAATCCAAAAAATTCCCCCCGTTCTTTGGATTGGTTCAACTATCCAATCCAATCCAAACCTTATATAATTCACAAAAAAAAAAATCCTCTCTAAAAATACAATTCCCCAAAAAAACATCATAACTTATTCAATCCAATCCTCATTTTATCCAATCCAAAGAACAGGAATATACAACAACAATAAATTTTCGGTATGGGTCCGCTAAATGTGATATTTGAGGGGATCTAGATGTATGCAATCTTCCCATTATGTATGTGAATACATGAAAATGCTAATTTCGACAAACCCAAAAAAAAAGCTTTTAAATTTTAAAAACATTTTGAAAAAGGACTAGAAAAACGATTTTGAAAATCGACAAAACAAGCTATGCACAAAGAAGTATATACAAAAAAGAATTTATAGCGTTTGACTACCAAATGTTGTATGATCAAAGTGGCAAACAAAATGATAGTGTAGACTTGTGGTAAACATTAGACTTAAGGTCCTTTTTTTTTGGTTCGTAAGTAGGAGCAGGGTAATTAAGGTTAAATAGTGTAGGTAAAATTGTATATATTTTGGTATATAAAGAAATTATAGATGATGCAAACAAATGCAAAAAAAAGTTAGAAAATTGAAATATTTTATGTAATGTAAAGTAAATATAAGTAGAAAGGGGTAAAATAGATAGGAATATATATGAGATATTTACCAACCAATAAAATATGCTCTTACATTTTATAGTTTTAAAAAACTTAGACCCTTTTCTTTTGATAAGCTACACTAATCTATCAATCCAATCCAATCCAATCCAATCCAATCCAATCCAATCCAAACTTTACACAATTTCCAAAAAAATATCCTCTCTAAAAACACAATTCTCCAAAAAACATTATAACTTATCTAATCTAATCCGTCCAAACCTGATTTTAATTGACTTAAGATGATACTCTATATGTTCCATATTAATTGTCATAATTTTGACTTTCACGGTATCCAATGTCACTCTTTGATTGATAACTTCTTACATAATAACCCTGTTCTTTTCTGCGATTGGCAAACTGCGGTGCCACAGTCTACCGCAGTTTGTCACAACCCACCACATTTTACCGCAAATCATTACTTTTCTTTCTCACAATTCCAATAACATACCACAATTCCACCTCACCTCACCTCACCATTCCGCAAAATACCGCATAAAAGAACAGGGCCAATATATTATTAATAATTGCAATATTATACTTTTATGATAGCATTTTTCATTACGAATCTAATGATGGTAATTTTGTATATCAACTCATTATATATATTAAGAAATTTATAGTTAAAATTTTTGAAATTTGACTGTATGATTTCTAAAAACGACAATTAATATGAAACGCTCTTACATTTTATAGTTTGACAAAGGCAAATGACATAAGATGATAGGATACACAATCTTGTCTAACAAGGCAAAGTTTCAAATAACCCTACACAAAAACGCGTAGAATTTGGGGCCCTAAAATAAGCAAATGTGGCTAGTTTCTTTCATAAGACTAATCCGTATCATTGTTTTCCCACTAGTTTTCAATACACAAATATATGGACATAAGAATAAACTAAACTCAATTATTTCGATGGATAATGATACATATCATGAATTGATGGTTATTAATCATTTTGAGTAGTTCATATATTATATTTTTGTAATTTTTAATAATATTTTCTCTGATAATTGTATATATTTATCAACTATAAAAGTATAATAATTATTGGCTAAAAGAATATATGAATAATAGCCTAATTTTATCAATCATAGTAGAAAATGCACATATTATACATAATTTTATATTTATGAAAAAATATAAATAAATAACTATTTTTATATTATTTATAAGTTATAATAACCCTCAAAGTAATGAAGTATACCTTTATAATGATTTAGATATACTTAAACTTAACTTTATGAGTGGTTTAGGTGAAATGTAAGATGATTATGCGTCAAGATATATTTCAATAAATGTCACATACACTTTGAACATATATTTCATAGTGAATAGTTTTAGTTACGAGTGAATAAAATAGAACAAAATAGTGAACTACCATTGCTGCTAGAACATGAGCTCTAGGAGCACCTAATAAATTGTACAATTATTTCGTTGTTTTGCCCACAAATGCATGTACACTATCTCTTCACAATTAGATTTGACAAAGTTTTGTTCGACTTGAATATTAAAATCTGCTCCACATGAAGAAAATTGACTATAGTAAAAAAAAAATCGTCCGAATTTTGACATTGACCTATCTGACCGAATATTTAAACACACTATTTATCTTTTTCTGTTGTTCGAATTCGATTTTAACTCAATCTGAACTGTCCAGGCTAATTCGACTCAGAAAAAGGGTAACAAGACACCAATACCCCATCTGAATTTCAATGTTAACCTATTCAACTTACCCAAATTTAGTCGTGTCCGATTTTTAGTCATCACTATGATCGTGGAAATGAAAGATAAGATTTGCCTACATTATACCTTCATGATGGGACCCTTCCTCAAATCCTATTTATGAGGACGCTTTGTACACCGGAGTGCCCCACTATCCAGACCGTAGAAATCTCGGTTCCTCCATGGTTTATGTTGGACTAAGTCAAACTAGTAGCTAATTTTATTTATTTTTATTTTGGAAAGCTAGTATAGCTACTTGATAAGCAAGACAAAGAATATTTAGTTGATTAGTTTAATTTAGTTACATTACATTGTGGTGTATGTATTTATCCCTGAGATTGACTTGAGGTTTGACCAGATCCATGTTCAAAATACTTCAGTTGCGTTTCTTTAGATTTTTCTGACCGAAGACCTTATGAATTGACCGTAAAAGTCTTGCTGTGTGAGCTCATCCTGAGTGCGACACGTTACACTGAGGCAACTTCCACGAAGAGCCATCTTTCTCTTTCCCACACCTCAAGTCAAGAAACCCATTTTACTTTGACCAATCAAACTCATTCATTAAAGCCCTGTTCTTTTATGCGGTATGGTACGGTATGGTATGGTGTAATTGTGGCGGGTTGTGGTGTAATTGTGGCGGGTTATTGGTATATTGTGATGAGTTTTTTGTATATATATAAATATTGTATTGGTAATTGTGAAAAAGTAATTTGTGGTGGGTTGTGGTAGAATGATATTTTGTGGTGGGTTGTAGCAAACTGCGGTAGTTTGTGACACCGCAGTTTGCCAACCGCAGAAAAGATTTGGGCCTAAGGTCGTGTTCTGTTGCGCGGTTGATAAGATACGAAAATTATGCGGTGTGGTGCGGTGAGATTGTGGAAAATACGGTGAGTTGTGGAATGGTATGGTAAAAAATGTGGAAAATGTGGTTGATGTTGTAGAGGAGGAGAGAGAATGCAAAAAATAGAAGAGAAAAGTGATGCGATATATTGATAATGATTATGGTAAAGTGTGGAAGAATATTGAGTGGTATGGTGAATTGTGATATCGTACTGCATCTTATAAAAGAATAAGGCCTAATATTATTCTTTTATCTCCATTTTATCTGTCACTCGTTAAATGTTTCAAGATCTACAGGATTCTTTGTTGACTAACGATTTTTCCATTGTATTCTGTCGAAAAGTTACAACATTATACTACCACAGTTGTGTTTTTTTTTTAAATTTTAATATGAATCTAATAATAGTACTGTTTTACTTTTTGTTAAAAATTCAATGACAGTGTTGGTTTTGTACGGTGAAACATTTTACATGTTGAAAAGTTTGATGTCAAAGTTTTCAAAGTTTAGGGTTTAGGGTTTAAGGTGAAACATGTTTATCTAGGTGTCAGAACAGACGTGAAGCAGTGCTGCCAAAAAAGGAGTTTCAAGTCGATCAAATCAGTTAATGTTAAAATTCAGATGAGAAATTGATATGTGACTATTATGGTATTGCCCACCTTTGCTCCATCTTTTTAGCTTTTACCAGTCGAACTAAGTTAGACAATTCAAACATATGAATTCGATTTAAGGTTGGGTTTGAACAATCGAGATGTGTAATATTATGTCCAAATGTTCGATCCATTAAGTCAATGTTAAAATTAAGTCAATCTTAAAAAATGTGAACAATAACAACATCAACGCCCGTTATTATAGTCCCGCTAACACGGAGTCTGAGGTGGTTTAGATGTAAACAGTCTTCTCTTATACATTTGGAGTATATGAAGAGCCTGATTTCAGTTGACCAAGAAAGAAACATGTTTTTTTTAATTTTATTTTTTTAAAGGTGAATAATAGATTAAAAAAAAGAAGGGAGTACCTGCCTCTACATCTCTATCTCTATATATAAATACGTCTTAGGTTACCCTTATCTTCAAACGAACCTAAAAAAAACCAACAGAAATTCCCCCCCAAAAAAAATGCAAACTATGTCATACTCATCATACTCTCCAAGTGATCAATGGCCTCCTCAGTATTATCATGAGCAACCACCCTCTTTCATGCCCACCTCAACCATGGTTTACGGGTCGAATCCGAACTCATACGGGCCGAACCTAAACGGATCAAACCCGATCTCAACCGGGTCGATCTCAAACCCAAACGGGTCGAACCCGGAGGGTTATTTGAGGCCGGTGACCAAGAGGAAATCAAGGGCATCCAAGAGGGTCCCCACGACGGTGTTCAACGCGGACGTGGGGAGCTTTCGGGCCCTGGTCCAGCGCCTAACGGGCCGGCCCATTGGGCCCATCGGGCCGAGTCGGGGCCCGGTCAACATCAACTTTGCAAAGGGTAACAATGCAGAAGATGATGATGATGATGATGACCTTGATCACCATGCTAATGCTGTGATTATGCCTGTTGTTGGGTGTAATTATTATGGTGGTAATTACAGTGATAATAAAGACAGCATTAGTAGTAGTAATTATTTTGGGAGTTTTATTAATAAGGGTAGTAAAAATGAGGAAAATGAGGGGAATTTTTACACCAATGGGGAAAGTAATATTAGTAGGAAAGTGGGTCATGATGATGAGATTGATGAGTTTGATGAGTTTGATGTGGACCAACTGTGTCTTGAAGATTTGGAATGGGTTGCCAATGGAGATTTATGATGATGGTTAGATGCAATGCAAATTGATTTTTTCTTTTCTTTTTTTTGTTTTTTGGTGTTAATTAATATGGATGACATATTCAATATCTATATTATCTATATAGTTCATCTCTATCTATCATGGTCCAAAATGATTATCAATTGAATAGTATTATATTACTTTTGTCCCATTTTATTTGTCGTGATAACTAATTTTAATTTTAAGAGTATTATATATATCTTGAAGTTGGGGAGAAAGTCATGTGACTTATCATTACAATTATTCATGTGTGGTATTGACAAATATTAAGATTTGTAGTATTTATTAAGGTATAATACGAATTACAATCATTAAAATTGTAGAAATTATAAATACTTTAAGATAAAGAAATTAGTTACGAGGACAAATATTTTAGAACAGAGATAGTCGTTTTTTCACTGTCATCACAAATTGATATAAAAACAGATTTTTAAGCTAAATGAAAAAATTGAGCAATTTCTAGTAAACTCCTCTTTTCTCTGTAGTAAACCCCGAGCTCCAATTCCTTTTGGGTGCTACTGTTGACTTTTTTGGTCAACGGTAAACCCCAATCTTTTAATTTTATGTTATAATTGCGTTTAGTTTTCAAGTTTTTATGAATAAAGTGTGTCCTTAATGTATCTTTTTTAGAGTTTTGATCAATTAGTATAGTCTACATGGGATGAAGATCGATTCTAAAATAGGTGTAATACAGATTATGAGATTTTCCATTATTGACAAAGATGCAAAGTTATTTAAGAAAATTTATGATAAGATTATCTTAACTTTAAAATAGAACAACAATAAGATTTGCATTAGATAATTGAACTTCATATCTATGTTTAAGATTTAAATTGTCTGTTCACGAATTTTCATTGTAAACATCATTTAATGTTACATTATCGGGACCGTTTTATTTTGACTCATATAAATCAATGCACTGAATAATATTCCTTTAAATTTTCTATTTTCTAGATGGAATTCAGACATGGGACAAACAAAGTATCACTAAATGAATGTCTACTATAGCAACTCATCGTGAAAAGAAGACATTTCAAAGACCAGTCTTGAAGTGTGTTGCAGTCCAGTGGGTTTCGCCCAATGTCGTCCTGAGAATAGCTTCACTGCAGTTTTCGTGAAAATATTTAGAGAGCATTTGATAAGAGCCCAAGAGAAAATTTTCCGAATGCCAAAATGCAACCAAACATAGAAAAATAAGTTAACTTCAAAACATTGACCATTTCACCAGGATTTTTGACCAATCAATCGCTCCCTTACTTGTTCGGCTTTGTGTTAGCTTGTTACTTGTTCAACTTTGTGTTGTGTTGCCCTTTTTGAGGCGGTGCGTATTGTTGGTTTTTCCTATTTTTCGCTTATTATTGCCCAATTGTTTTTCAGAATTATGCATCTTTCGTGATGAGGAAAGGTTGCCTAGTTGTTTTCTAAAATTGTGCATCTTTTGTGGTGAGAACTTTCCAGTCTGATAAAGGCTTCGAACAATCGAAAAAAATAGTCATTTATTCATATCTATTTTCCAGTACAGGCTTGCAGTTAAACAATCTAGCCAATTGCCACCAATCTTGCCATAAATCTACCAACCCCACCATTGCCCTTTGAGCACCTTTCGTTTTTAGCAACTTCCCTTTTGAGTAAGTAGTAGTAGTGGTAACAATTGTTGAACAACAATTTCATTTACAGAAGCATGTAAACATCACCAAACAAAACATGTACAAAATCATGCAGGTGCTCAAAATGGCAGCCTGACACAACAAATCAAACCCTAACTTAACACTTTTGCACCTCCCAAACCCTACTATTCTACTGTTATTTCAAGTATACTTGTGAGTCTCGGTTTCTTGTATGTTCTAAGAAGCAACGACGAGCACACGACGCTGACCGACGAGAGAGCCATGCACGCTCCGGCCACCCACGGGGGCAGCTCGAGCCTCAGCCACGGGTAGAACACGCCCGCGGCGACCGGGATCGCTATCACATTGTACGCCATGGCGAACACGTAGTTTAGACGCACGCGTTGGAAGGTCTTTCGGGAAAGGTCCACAGCCGTGATCACGTCTTCTAGATTGTTCCGCATCAGGACGTAGTCGGCGGCCTCGATGGCGACGTCGGTCCCGGCACCGATGGCCATGCCGACGTCGGCAGCCGCGAGGGCGGGGGAGTCGTTGATGCCGTCCCCCACCATTGCCACCACGCTCCCGTGCTTTTGGAATTCGTGGACGACGTCGGCTTTACCCGCGGGCATCACTTCTGCCCTCACATCATGAATGCCGACCTAAAACACAAGCGAAGCTGTTGATCATCTTGTATTCATACTCAATCATAATATATTATAAACATGGCTGTCCAGAATTCGGGTTCGGGTCATTTTGATTTGTGAAAGCTTGATGTCAGATACCGAGTTTTTTTTCTGGGTATTTTTCGGTTGGACAACTCGAACAAGCACAAACTCGGGTTTAAATCGGGTTCGGACTTCAGACAATACAAATATGGAAAGTTTGCGTCCAGAATTTTGGCCAAATTGATCAATGTCAAAATTCGAACGAAAAAATCTATGACCATCCCCGTGTCCTTTGGGTCAACATTGCATGACAGCATACTACTACCTTCGTCCCTAATTGTATGTCACAGTAACTAACACATCAAAACCAATAAACATGGGGAATGGGGTGAAAAGTTTTCAAATTGTCAAAAGTACCCTTATAACATTCTTGAAATGAGGTAAAGAATGTATTTATTAGGGGTATAATTGGTATTATGGTTATTGGAAATGTAAAAATTAGGTAATTTGACAAATAAAAAGGGACAATGTAGTTAGAAAATTTGACACTAATTTGGGGACGGAGGTAGTATTCCAGTAAAAAATGTGGCCCAAAAGTCACAAATTTATGATTTAACTATCCTACTCCCATATATGAATTTAACGAGAAGAATATCCGCAAGTACCAATGTCGACTTGAAACTATAACATTACTTTTACGGGCAAGGCAACAAAAGCGGTACATACCTCCTTGGCTACAGCTTTAGCCGTCCTCCAGTTATCCCCAGTGACCATGACCGGTCTAATACCCATCTTTCCAAGGCCCTCAATAACAACAGCGGCTTCCCTCTTGAGAGGATCGGCCACTCCTAAAACTCCAATTAGGTCATTGTCATATGCAACGAGCACTCCCGTCTTTGCACTCTCCTCTAACTCCACCACGAAATTTTCAACATTTGTCGGTATCGTCACCCCATTCTCAACGAGCAGGTTACGGTTCCCAATCTATCAGACAAAGGGTATAGTCAGAAAATCTTAGACACGGATATAAGGCATATATTATTCTAGTTAGCACTGTCTGACAAAGAGGAAAGTCGGGAAGCTCACCAAAATACGCTTTCCATCTAAAGAACAATGGATTCCTCTCCCAGGCACAGCTGAGAAATCTGAGACATCCAAAAGCCATCCAGAATACCTAGAATCTTTGGCGTCGCCCTCCGAATCCTTGCTCTCAGAAGGCTCAAAGAAATGAAAATGTCGCGCATACTCAACCAGTGCTTTACCTAAAGGATGTTCACTGCTGGCCTACAACAGGAAAAGTATGACGTCAGCGAAGTCACAAACCCTGCAATTTGTTACATGCTCTTGGAGCCTGTGCTCCAAATATGATCATTGTTCACTCTTAATAACATAATTGTTTACTCTTATTTACGCATTATTCACTCTTAATAGCATAGTTGTTCACTCATACCTACCTATTGTTCACTTCTAGTAGCATAATTGTTTACTCATACTTACCCGGAGCACATGCTCTAGGTGCATGTAATGTGTTTTGCACAAATCCACTGAAAGATGGTGTTACATCCATAATATATTCAGATGTATTAGACATCCCACCCTCTCACTTAGCACAAGAAACTTCATATAATCTGTAATGTGTAAACTCTAAACTCCACATGGTTTTTGTTAGATGCCTCAGAAGCTAGAATGTATCTTTTGGCTTGGATCACAGTGTTGCACACTATAAGCCGAATTTTATTGATATACAAGACAGTATCTGCATTTATCATGGGACAACTCACCTCGGCTGAAGCCACCAATCTCAAAAATTCTGCCTTATCCATGTCTGTGAAAACTTTAGCGGTTGTCACCGTGGCTTTCCCTTGTGTAAGGGTACCTGTCTTGTCGAAGATGACATACTTAACTTTCTCAGCCCTTTCCAAGGCATCTCCCCCTTTTATTAGCACACCGTTTTTCGCACCAATCCCAGTGGCAACCATAACAGCCGTTGGTGTAGCCAATCCCAGAGCACATGGGCATGCAATTACCACAACTGATATGGCGAACATCAGGGCAAACACAAAATAATTGCCATTTTCTGGAAGCCAACTCTGCGGATAAGCTCCAGTTACCCCACCTATGTACCTAGAATGATCAATGTAGAAATAAGTAAGAAGTAGAATTGTAAATTGATCTAGATCTATCATAATCAAATAATGCAAAAAAGTAACAAGAGTCCATATGAACTCACCAACCAAACATGGTAAACAATGCCAAAACAACGACGACTGGGACAAATATGCTTGCAACCTGTCACAAAAAAAAAAGAGGTACGAATTATATCTACTGCTGTGCAAAAGTGAAACAGACCTCAGACACCCAGGTTCAACAGCAGGAAAGAAATTACTTGTAGGGCCAACAGAAGAGACTAATGAATCTGCTTTGTACCCAAATATTATAATTGAAATATACAGAAGGAAATTTTAGGGAAATGGATGTGCTTCCAAAGGACACGTGACTTGGAAAACATAAATTTAATCAGCCATAAGGACAACCCAAAGCCCAAAAATTGTTTGAGTTCCACCAAAAATGAGCTAGGGCAATAGGAAAATAGAAGCAAAATTTGCCGGCTGACTTCAGAGCAACCACCACTATCGTTCCAAATAATGTAGAACCGCCATTGACAATCTAATTAATGAAGGTACTGGAAAAAACAATAATCATAAACAAAACAACGAATACTCACATAATCTGCAAACTTTTGTATTGGAGCTTTAGACATCTGTGCAGTCTCGACAAGATTTATTATCTGGCTCAAAACAGTGTTTGACCCAACTTTTGTTGCTTGAATGTGCAGGACCCCATGCAAATTCACAGTACCCCCAACTACCACTGAATTCACCTCCTTTGAAACAGGAGCGGACTCGCCTGTGACCATGCTTTCATTGACATAACTTGAACCCCATACCACTACACCATCCACAGGAAGCTTGGAGCCAGGAAGAACTTTCAACAGATCACCGGGTTGAATCAGCAATGCATCTATTTCACGTTCTTCTATGCACTTCCCACCTATGGAAAGTAAAACAAATTCATCAATTTGACAGCTTCGTGATCAGACAGTTCTAGTGCTGATCATCACTCATGCCAGCAATTCTAAAAATGCCACAAGTTCATTGGAGATGATTTTTGGAAAGCATACCTTTGTCTTTCACTAGAAGCAAAGCTGTAGCAGGTGCAAGTTCGACTAGCTTCTTGATAGCGTCTGATGTTTTCCCTTTCGCTAGGGACTCCAGGTACTTTCCCAAAAGGACAAAAGTTATCAGCATGGCACTAGTTTCAAAGTATGTCGGAGACCAGAACCCGGTTACAGCACCATAAAGAAGGGCGCCGACAGAATAAAAGTAGGAAGCTGAAGTTCCCAGAGCAACTAAGACATCCATGTTTGTTGATCCACGCCTTAGTGCTTTGCCAGCCGCCACATAGAAACGCTTTCCAACAACGAACTGAACAATACTTACCAAACCCCATTTCAGCCAATCTCTCATTAAGAAAGGTCCACATCGCCATAAAAGGAAAGGATATAGCAAAGGTACATGTGGGCAGACTTTTATAACAAAGACGGGAACCTGTTGTATTAACACAAGCAAATCACATTCATAAGCCACGGGAACCCTAAATAAGCATCAACAATCATTTTGTCACATTCCACGCCACAGAAACATGATCTCAGATTACGTATTCTAATCCAAATGCATAAAATAGCTAGACTAACAAAACTCAAGCATAATGACATGCACCTGTAAGTAGGAAAAACTACTGACAGAAACAGGGTAAGAGATACTCACGCTAAGAAAAAGGCTGGATGTAAAAAGGTGGAACATTTTTGAAGATTCCTCCAAATCTTTAGATGTCACTCTTGCATAAGGGTTTTTAACACGTAATTTAACCTTGCCACCACTTGCCTCCTGGATGTCATCTACCAAGGACCGAGAGGAGATTACTTCAGGATCAAAGCAAACCTCAAGTTCTCTTGACGTCCTATCAAAACGAAATTGGCGCACTCCTTTAATTTGGGAAAGCGATGCTTCGAGAGACTGCACATCCATCTCGCCAGATATTCCATCAATATCAAGAACAATTTTGTCCTGCTCACTACTCTGTACAAGTGAACCTTCAAAACCGGCATCCTCAATAGCATTGATTATATCATCCTTGCTAATAACATTCGGATCATACTCAACTTCTCCTAATGACGTAGTCAATGAAACCACAGCTCTGCTGACACCAGGTAGCTCCTTCAAAATACCCTCAACAGAGTTCACGCATGCAGCACACGTCATGCCGCCTATATTGAACTGACCTGACAAAGTTTTATTCGCATTTGTGGAAGAAGAATTGGGCTCCGGCAAAATTTCTGCCTCAAATCCCGCATCTTCTATAGCAGTTACGATATCTTCATCCTGCAAAGAAAGACTATCATTAGCATTGCTTCAAGGATAAGAGATGATATCAGAACAACAAACTTGGAAGTACAGAGCTGTCAACAAATCCAATACATCACAAACCAGCGATGGAAAAGATAAGGAAAAGAAAATTAGGCCATAGACCCAATTATCAAAAAACACAGCCGAACCCCTTGAAATGGACATCAAATAACTAAGATCAACAGGTGGTTATTCTGACGTCAAAGAAGTGAGGGTCATATTCCATCATGATTTATGAAGATTCCCGATTTTCTACTCATTAAGCACTGACTCTTGGACAGCCCATTAGGCCATTACTATTTTTGATGCATTAATCATTAAAGACCTATTAGACATAAAAGTTCCCCACATTCAATTCAAGTGCCATGACTATCATAATTGACAGCAATCTCCTTTCACTATCTTCGTGAAACACCAATATCCTCTGCCCATACAATCATAGCCCAGGTTTTACCCACCTACTTCTGTTTAAAAATGAAAATCACCATACCAGAATTTCAAAACCGTTACAACCCCTTGTGTTCCCCATCTAGTCAGATTATTGGGTCATTGATCCGATGAGAATTTGCTGCTCATGCAGCGACACATTTCTAGATTCACAAGTCTCCACAGGCATGCTAGTCAACAATGACAGCCGAATCAACTTTCGAGTCAATATCAGACTTGTTCAGCCTTAACCCACAGTTTCCAACCATGGTAAAGTAAAAGCAATCACTGATCCAGGAACAATGATCCATATACACCGCAGTTTCTACGCATTCAGGAATCGGTTGCAAAACAACAACAATTCAGCTCAAATCTCAGAAACAAGACTCCCCGTAAACCGACACAAATTCAGACGTATTTCCCAGATGCAAATTCAACCTTAAAGCAACTCTCAGGGAGGATCTCACAGTTTTCAGTATCTATTCTATTCAAGTACATTAGAATATGCACAATCTTGGACCTAACAAGCTCAGACTAGTAATATTGAGATTCCCAAAGACCAAGTCAGACAGACATCAAAATATTCATCAAATTCAGTGATTCAGTCTCATTGATGATGAGCAAGTATATGATAGCAACCTCAATTACTATCACAAAGCAGCACCTTATCCAAAACATATACACATCATAAAGCAACTAAAAGTTCATCTGAGCAGAAATTTATGACATATCACAACTCCAAACGATTACATCAACCAACCTTGACCCAACAAGCTGAGACTAGTAAATGGAGATTCCCAAAAACCACGTCAAAGAGACATCAAAATATTCATCAAATTCAGTGATTCAGTCTCATTGATGATGAGCAACAGATAAAGAACGTAGCATATGATAGCAACTTCAATTACTATCACAAAGCAACACCTTATCCAAAAACACATACACATCACAAACCAACTAAAAATTCAACTGAGCAGCAAACGAATTCACCAACCAACCTTGACAATCTGAGGATCAAAAACGACGAACGCCTTGTTCTGCAGCAACGCAACAGAAGCCTTGACGACGCCATGGACGGCGAGCAGAGCTCCTTCGACGGAATTCGAGCAAGCAGCGCAGGTCATCCCGGTGACGCTCACCTGAATCCTCCTCGTCGTCGGCGCGGACTCCAAATCTCCGCCGTAGTCGTAGTCGTCTAGGAGTCGCACATCGGCGAGATCGCCGTCGCCGTCGTCTTCATCGCCGAGGGAGAACGCCGGCCGTCGGAGTCCGCCTCCGGTGGCCGGAGCGGCGGTGAGCTGGAGGTCTTTGAGGCTCGGCGCCATGGGAGGAGGTGGAACCGAGCTAGACCTGGAGAATTCTAGGGTTTGTGAATTGAATTCGATTGAATTTTGTTTCGACTGGATTTGAATTGAAGATTGATGAAGAAAATTGAAGGTTGAAGATTGGAGATGGAGGATTGAAATTTGGAGAATGAAGATTGGAGAATATATTTGAAAATGGAAAAAGGAGAAGGAAAGGAGCAGGTGGGAGGTGTAGGTGGGGAGTAAAAATGGAGGAAAACAATAATGATAATAATTATTATTAATAATTAATAATAATAAAGGAGGAAAATGGAGGGTGGAAAATGTGGAAATATGACTCGAATTCTCGTTGGAAAAATGGTCGTATGGTACACTTTGTACTGCCTTTTTGGATCTAACAATAAATCTAAAAAAATTATCCATATTTATTAATTTATCAATATTATTGAAAAATTTATCAATATTTCTAAAATTTATCAATTTTTATATAAATTTATTACAAAAAAAAAAATCTATTTTACTATATATGGTAGATCTTGGTTATACATTGTATGGTGGAGCTGGCAAAAATTTAGGTTCGAGTAATTTTGTTTTCGGACGAATCGGATAGAAGAAGAAAACTTAATATTCGATACATAGTTTTTCACATATTTTTCAGGTCGGACTCGGGTCAAAATCGGATAAGCGTAAGTCAGGTTTAAATCGAGTTTGGACAATTAAAATATGAAAAAGATTGTGTTTTAATTTTCGTCAACGTCAAAACTCGGACAAAAATCCTATGACCATACCCTATTTTTTCCCGAATCAGGCAAATCAGAATTATTGGGTTGAATAAATTTCGAACAACATAAATTTGGAAAGAAAATATGTTTAAATTTCCACTTATATCAATCAATGTCAAAATTTAGACAACAATTCTATAATCATATCCAGTTCTTTTCTTTTCGAGTCAGATAAATCCGAATTATGGGGTGAAGATAGATTTTTCATTGTTGGTATAATTTTGTGTTTGTTGGATATTGGTGATTTGGTGTGTGTAAAGGGGCCCATTTGTACTGCATGGTTTGGTATTTTGTACTACGCACTATAACATACTCCAACAAAATTAGATGACAAAATGAAATGCGTGTCTGCGTGGATCACGCCCCGTTGTTGTGGTGCGACCTCCACTTTTTCTCGTTTTTTAACCGTCCTTTATCAAAACTCCTAAACTAATTTTTCTAAAGAAATGCACCTACACCTGTCAATTCGGTCGGTCGGGTGGTTTTGGGTCGGTGGTATATCGAGTTCGGGTAAATATGGGTTGGGTATATTTTGGATTCGGATGAATATGGGCGGTGTATTTCGGTTTCGGATCAACCCAACGGATTATGATTGCGACCTTTTTCCGTTTTTTCTTTTAAGAAAATGGTCTCTAAATACTACTTTTTGTATTATATTCATAATAAAATATGATTATCTTATAGTAATGATTGATTATTGTGATTATTTTAACTTAAATTAGAGAAATAACAAATAAATAAATGACGCTTATAGTTTAACGTTAAAAATTACAAAGAAAAATAACAAATTCTAATAAAGTTAAACTTAAAAAATTAATTTTTCGGGTCAAACGGGCGGGTCGGGTTTGGCCCGCTAATTTTCGGGTTCGATATACTTCGGGTTTAGTTGAAAAAATCATGTTCAAAACCCAAAAAATGCGGGCGGGTTCGGGTCGGGTCAGAAACTGCCAGGTCTTACGTCCCTATTTGTCCTATCATTTATTAGGTGCTCCCGGACCATGTGCTTCAAATTGTAAAATTATTTACCCATATATATTAGATTCTTCACCATAGATTTTAAATTGTTTAATCTTATTACAATGATTATTTACTTATAAATATTTAGAGCACATGCAATATATATTGCCATTTTTATGCTCCCTCTGTTCTATATTAATTATCTATCTTTAGAAATAGTGCAGTCAAATTTAAATTAAAATTTTTTTTGAATATAAGGTTATGTTCTTTTGTGCGGTTTCACACCGCACCTGCCGTAATTTTCCACGCATACCACAATTTTCTCATACCATACCATACAATTCAACACTTTACTATAGCAATTATAACTTTCTCTATCCTCACTTTTCAGTTTTCTCCTCTACTTTTCATATTATCTCCCCTTACCTACCACATTGTAACGCCCCAACCTTAATCACGGGGTTAAACTCCACTTAAAGACCCTAAGCCCGCTGTGAATTGAACACCCAGTCGAAGCATTACCGCCGTCTCCCAAAAGAGACAAGGCAACCACATCAAAGAACTTCCAAAACCACAAACCAACTTAACAACCTTCACATAAACTTATACAATTTTTGGATAAAGTACAACAACTTAATCATAACTTAAACTAAACAACTCCAATAAGAAATCCTGCTTGTCCTTGACTACTGATGGACTCCATGGAGGACTACCTCGATAACCTTGAACTACTTTGCAACTGCCTTATCCTTGCCTTGGGAGCTCGAACCTCCTAAAACAAAACATTAAAACACGCAAAGGTGAGTGGGGAGACACTCAGTACGTAAACCTCCAGCACGTAAACCGTTCGAAAACGGTTTTAGTGCCGGCATTTAAAATCATTTCGAAAACGGGGAAGGGGTTAAAAAAAAAAGACTTGAACGACGTGAACATAAACATAAGCATAAACATAAATTCATGAAAATAGAGAGTAAGTGGGACCCTTACGATCGGTGCAAGCACCTCACACACGCGTATGCCCAAGTTGATCTATACTTGGAATGATTGACTGTTAAACAGTCGACACTGGCCAGGTCAAGGCACTCTGATCAGGAGTGCTAAAACATGGATGTTATCATAAGCATAAAATGCGGGTCCACTAAAAGATGTAAAGATATTGAAATTCATGGAACTTGACATAGCATGAAATACATGAACTATGAGTATAACTTAAACGTAAAAGCTGGACAATTTGCGTACCTTGGAACGCTAAAGTCTTTGGCGGCGCAGCTCGGCTTGGAGACGGCTTTGGGAACTTGTCAACTAAGATAAGAATAAGTAGAAACGAAGAACCGAATAAAGTTCTAAATTAGATTTATAAGTTTAGAAACTTAATAATTAACATGAAGTAACTTTTTGAGAATAAAATTTCAGGTTATAGTAAAATAGTGTTTATAGCATAATTGCGTTAGGAAAATCGAAACAAAGTAAAAGAGTACATCTCGGAATAGAGAAAATCATAATCTACAGCTTTGTCAACAGAACCAGAAGCTAAAAATGAGTGGAAGGGCCCCAAAATGGGCCCGGACAGAAGCTGAATATATGAAACTTTAAGCTTTTGAATTAAAATACATGAGAAGTATGATGTAAAAGGTGGTTCAAATAAAAGGACTTGAATACAAGAGAATAGGCTTGAATCAATGAGGAATAGGATGATTATAAATTGGAAGCTCGGATGCGAAAATAATGAGTTCAACTATGGTTTGATAATACGATATGGAATGAAAAGACGAAATGGAGCAAGATATACATGTCCAAATGTGAATAAAAGTAAGCTTGGATTAATGAACTATGAAATGAGTGATGAAATGAGGAATGAATTGGATAACATTAGAGATTGTCAAGCTAGAAAGAGCTTTTAGCTAGAGCAAAGATATTGAGCACGATACTTAAAGAAATATAGGAAATAAGGACTTACTAACACATTAGCTCTTGAAGAGTATACATAAGACTTACTTAGGACTCCAAGATGGTACACTTAGCCTTAAACACATAACTCTATAATGACAATATATATCCATGACTCATTTATACCTAGAACCCCTCATTGGGTTGATTTGAGGCCCAAAAGCTAATAATTTACAAAGGTTATTTTGAGCAGAAAACCATTCTGGACAGCCCGGTTTCCCGGGGTCGTAACTCACACTCCCGATATCGGATGACAAAGAACCATACCTTTCCGGAAAGCTTGCTACATGGTCTAAAACTTTCATGTTTACCATAAAAACCAAAGAGGTCTCCAAAAGGATGAAAAACAGCCCTCAAAACACTGACTCAGAATTCGTATTTAAAAACGTGAGGTTACGGTTTTGGTCGTAACTCGGGCTATACATGTCGGAAATTCGAAATTACAAAGCCTATGGTTTGCTAACACCTTAAGCTATCCAATGGAGTATAAATTTGGGCAAAAATCTCACTTTTATAATTCTGTAAATTTCCAGAATTGAAAACAGTAGCTAAAACACCTAAAACTCATCTTTTAATTGGATTTTCCCACTCTTAATCATATTAAAACTTAACCAAATTTCATCTAGCCTTAATCCACCATATTTTCAGAATATAAACCATGAAAAACTCTTCATCAAAGGCCTTGAAAACCACATGCATCCATGGATTAAACATTAACTTCACATAATAAACACACTCTTGAACTCTTGCTCCAAAACTCACAAATTCACCCAGATTAAGCATGATAACTCTTAATTCATAAACTCACAACAAGATCTCAGCCCTTAAACACATAAAAACTCACAAGAAATCCACATGCATCAACACTAATTCATCATCCACCATGAATTCAACAAGAACCTCTCAAAAACTCATCCAAACACACATGCATAAACTTGAAACTCAAACCCTAACTTAACCACAACAATTATATACTTGAATTCATGAATAAAGAGAGTAAAAGAGATGGAATTCACCAAAGAAACATAAATTAAACATAGAATTTCAGATTAGGTTTGAAAGAAATTGAAGTGGGGTTTGAGAGATTACCCTTGGAGTTAAAAATGGATGAAAACACAAGAGAGAGGAAGAGGGGGATGCACTGCTGAAACCGCCGCCGGCTGGCCGGAAAAGTGGCCGGAAACTGGCCGGAGCTGGCTGGGAGTGGACACCAAGAGGAGGGAGAGGGAGGAGTTTGAGAGTTTGAGAGTGTAGTGAGAGAAAATGAGATGGGTGTTGAATTGAGTTAAAATGAGCCTCCCACTTCTACTACTACTATTGTATACTCCCTCACTTAATTTAAAACACCAATACTAACTTAATTAAAATCTGAAAATACAACTTTAATAAATTAGTTTTAAGTAAATAAATTAAAAGTAATTAGTTTGATTCAAATTTGAAAAGAAGTGAGGTGTATTGAGACCCCCTTCTACTAAACATTTAAAACACACTTAAAACTATCATCCAATTACCAATGCTAGCAATAAATGAGATTAAAACCTTAATTAAAAATAATAATAGGATGATAACATTAGGAGTAATTAAATGGTAATCGAGGTAGTAACTTGAAATATCGGGTTTTTGTAGGAAATAAAATATATCGATAATAATTGGGTAACATAAAAATAAAATACAATGACACTTGAATTAAAATAATAAGGTGGAAAATTACCTCTTGAAATTATGTAAGGGATTAAAATGTAAGAAATTAAAATTGGAACGGTAAAATATATATATAAATCGGAACAAGTAATTCGTAACCGATTCTCGGTAAATAAATTTATAACGTAAAACGTATAAACTGAAATACTTTAACTTATTGAACGAATATGTAAAGTAACTTTTAAGCCGACAATTCGGCACCTTAGCCATCTCCTGCGCGAGACTTGTCACCGATAACTATAAATAAACGAGTACGTTGATAAATAATAAGATAAACGCGAAAAAAAAATTATAACGCGATTTAGATAATTACTGTGATTAATAAGTAATTAAACATGATTTTGGGGTGGGTTATTACACCCTCCCCCCCCTAAAAAGAAGTTTCGTCCCCGAAACTTGATTGCGGTTAAAACGTGATTGATTACCTCAAAAGAGATGAGGATATCGCTCTTTCATGCCTTCCTCGGTTTCCCACGTGGCTTCCGAGGTATCTTGATTTGCCCACAGCACTTTGACTAATGGGACCTCTTTCGTGCGTAATTTCTTGATTCGTCGATCCAGAATTTGGACCGGTTGCTGCTCGAAGGTTAGGTCTTCGGCCAAAAGCGGCGGCTCTTCCGCTAAAACATGCTTCGGGTCCGGCACGTACCTCCGGAGTTGCGACACATGAAAAACACCGTGGGTCCTTCCTAGACTAGAAGGTAACTCTATTCGGTATGCTATCGGGTTTATCTTTTCTGTCACCGGATATGGCCCAATGTAGCAGGGGCTTAGCTTCCCTTTGATGTTAAATCTTCGAATCCCTTTCGTCGGGGAAATCTTGAGAAAAACGTGATCTCCAACTTGGAATTCCAGAGGTTTTCGCCTCTTATCTGCATAGCTCTTTTGCCGACTTTGAGCAGTCTTGATGTGTTGTTGGATGACTCGGACCTTATCGGTCGTGTTTTGGATTAGTTCCGGACCTATGATCAACGCTTCATCTAACTCTCCCCAGCATAGTGGGGTTCGACATCTTCTGCCATAGAGTGCTTCAAACGGGGCCATTTTAATAGTGGTCTGGTAGCTATTATTATATGAAAACTCTACGAGTGGGAGAAACTGATCTCAGTTCCCTTGAAAATCCAGAACACATGCTCGCAACATATCTTCCACGATCCGTTAACCTCTCGGTTTGACCATCACTCTCCGGATGATATGAGCTACTAAAACTGAGTCGCGTACCAAAAGCTTTCTGCAACACACTCCAAAATCTTGACTGGAACCTGGTATCTCGGTCGGATACTATTTTTCTTGGGATTCCTTGTAAACGGACAATTTCTTGAATGTATATATCAGCTAGCTTATCTACCTTCCATCCTTCGTGGATAGGGATAAAATGCGCCGACTTGGTCAGGCGATCTACAATTACCCAGATGGCATTCTTCCTGGACATGGTGAGGGGTAGACCCATGATGAAATCCATAGAGACTGACTCCCATTTCCATGTGGGAATTTCTAAAGGTCGGAGTTCTCCTGATGGTCGTTGATGTTCGGCCTTGATCCTTTGACAGGTTAGACACTTGTTCACATAATTGGCTATGTCTTTCTTCATGTTTGGCCACCAGAAATTTTCCTTTAAATCCCTATACATTTTGGTACCTCCAGGGTGTACCGAATACGATGAATTGTGGCTCTCTTCCATAAGCTTCAGCCTTAAATCTCCCCTGTTAGGCACACACAACCTATTTTGAAATCTTAGGGTTCCATCATCTTGAATTAGAAATCCCGGCATCCCTTTCGTGACAAGATTATCCATAATTCTCCTGAGTTCAGGATCATTCATCTGTTCTGTCTTGATTTCCTCAATGATAGATGGCTGTAGAGATAAAGCAGCTAACTTTCTGGTCACTTCCCCTTGCTTAACCAGCTCGATGTTTTCCTGGTATAGTTCTCGCTGACTTTGGGTGAACCCCTAGATAGTCAACCTTCCATGCCGAGTCTTTCTACTGTGGCATCGGCCACCACATTTGCTTTGCGGGGTGATATTGGAACTCTAAATCATAATCTTTGATAAGTTCTAGCCATCTTCGCGCTTAGATTTAACTCCTACGAGTAAATATATACTTGAGACTCTTGTGATCCGTAAAGATAGTCGTATGAACTCCATAGTAATGCCTCCAAATCTTCAAGGCAAACACCACTGCTGCTAACTCTAGATCATGAGTGGGGTAATTCTTCTCGTAAGGCTTTAACTGCCGCGACGCATATGCGATCACCTTATCATCTTGCATTAACACACATCCCAAGCCTTGATGGGACGCATCGCTATATACAACATACTCTCTTCCTTCCTCGGGAAGGGATAACACTGGCGCGGTCGTTAACTTCCCCTTGAGCACTTGGAAGGCTTCTTCACACTCGTCAGACCATTCGAAACGAGTCGACTTCTTGAGAAGGTTGGTCAATGGTAAGGCCAACTTAGAGAAATTCGGTACGAATCTCCTATAATATCCTGCCATTCCTAAGAAACTTCGCACTTCGCTGACTGTAGAGGGTCTTGCCCAGCTTTGAACGGCAGAAACCTTGCTGGGGTCCACTTGGATCCCTTTACTGGTGACTATATGTCCCAAAAATGCTACTTCCTTTAACCAAAACTCACATTTTGAAAACTTGGCGAACAGTTGTCGCTCTCTTAGAGTCTGGAGGACAATCCTCAGATGGTTCTCATGTTCCTCTTGACTTCGAGAATAGACTAGAATATCATCTATAAATACCACCACGAACTTATCCAAATAGGGTTTGAACACCCTGTTCATCAGGTCCATAAACACTGCCGGTGCATTGGTAAGCCCAAAAGGCATCACTGTAAACTCATAGTGACCGTATCTTGTCCTAAAAGCGGTCTTGGGTATATCCTCAGCTCTAACTCTGAGCTGGTGGTATCCTGATCTCAAATCTATCTTAGAAAACATTCCGGCTCCTTGAAGCTGGTCAAACAAGTCATCAATCCTTGGTAGAGGGTATTTGTTCTTGATGGTCACCTTATTTAGCTCGCGATAATCGATACATAGCCTTAAACTACCGTCTTTCTTCTTTACAAACAAAGAGGGCTCCCGGTGATGTCTGGTGCGATGAAACCCTTGATCAAAAGATCATCCAATTGCTCTCTTAATTCCTTAAGCTCTGCAGGCGCCATTCTATACGGTGCCTTAGATATAGGTCTTGTTCCTGGGATTAGCTCAATCTCAAAATCAATTTCCCTCATCGGGGGTAGCTTTGTAACTTCTTCTGGAAAGACATCTTGAAAATCACGCACTACGGGGATCTCTTCTATCTTGGGCGGAGTCTTCAAATCCTGACTTACAAAACATAGGTAGCCTTCGCACCCATGATTAAGCATCTTTCGAGCCTTTACGTAGGTTATGATGGGGCACGGGTTAGCTCCTAAGTCCCCAATGAAATGAACTTCCGTACCCGAGGCATTCTTAAGAATGACTATCCCCTCATTACACTTGATTTGGGCTTGCGTCGAGATCAACCAATCCATACCCAGAATGATATCAAACTCTTTTAGATCTAACTGAATAAGATTAGCGGGAAATATCTCTGACTTCAACATGAGTGGAACACCCACAAAACTAGTCGTGCAAAGCATGGTTTGACCATTAGGTAGGCTAATAGAATAATTCACTCTACTGGCTAGATTTTGAAACTTTAACTTTGAGGCAACTTTAGTTGAAATAAAAGAATGCGTTGCTCTAATCAAATAATGCGATTAAGGGTTGCATATATATACAATGCCGCTGAAAACCATACAGATTTGCCTCTTTCTTGCTCATGACGTAGGCGACCCATCGAGCCTTGTTGTGGTCGCCGCTTAGCGGTGCGAGGCGTGTGGTGCACAGTTCCGGTCTTGGCCTCTCTTTGACATTCTGCAGCCTTTATGATCCGGCTCCACACCATAAGCCTCGTACCTACCCGACATCGGGCGAGTGGTTGGTCCTACCACATTTCTTGCGGGGTTCCCTAATGTTGTGGAGCCGCTTGGTTTCTTGGGGCGGAGGCACCGCCTCGGGCCGGGTTGCTTCCCACATTCGAGGCACTTGATGCTCCTCTGTCGTTCCACCTTCTTTGGCATTTCCTTGGTTTCCAGGGTTTAGAGCTCTCAGCGCCTTTCTTACTCATTCTACCTCTGCAGCTCTCTCGTACATTTCCTGCATGGTTCGGAAGTCGTGGGAGGATAAATGACTACGAATATATGGCGCTAGGCCTCCTCATATCGGGTTAACTTCAACCTCTCCGATGCAACATATTCGGGCGAATCGATAGCTCGTTGAACTTGGCGGTTATCGCACTCTCGATATGTCTTTGTTAAGCATACTCCACTCTAGGAATTCCTTCTCTTCGACGCCTAAGAGAGGTAGGGTAAAGCTGAGGCTCAGAAATCGCTTAGGAAGTCACTCAAGACTTCGCGGTCCCTTGATACTTATCCTTGATGGTTCCCACTAAATATCCGCTTCTCCCTTGGATAGTAGGTGCCTATGGCTAGCTTCTTATCTTAGGTACCTCGACCACTTCAAAGATCTTTTCGAATTCACGAATCCATTCTTCTAGCGCTACAGGGTCATAGCCCCCTTTGTAAAAAGATGGGTTCCTTCGGGCTACCCTATCAGCATAATTCTCTTCTCTTGCCCTACTCGCTTGGCCCGTAGGTGGAAAGGGTATGCGCCTAAACAACTCTTGCATCAACATCCCAAAGGGGTCAGGGTGTTGGGGCTGATTAAAAGGAACAGATCCTAGAGAAGACTCAGAGGGGTTAACCATCCCTGGGTTCAATTGAGGTCCCTGCAGTTCTAAAAGATTCCCCTCAGCGGTCCCGTTTCCGGATTCTTCCTGCGATGGCGTATTTCTTGAACTTTGCGACATGCTACAATATTACAACAAAATATCTTATTAACCACATAACTTAGCATTATCCCCCTATTTTATAGCCCCTTTTTTTTTCGTAAAACCCAAATTTTAATCAAATGCTCCCGCATAGAACCTTGATCCCTTGGTCAAATCTTAGGTATCAACCAAAAACATATATACTTGCATAATTAAAATCTCAAGAGAATTCCCACAATCCCAATATACTGTAAACTGCAGAATCCATAATACATATAAATCCATAAATACCGTAACATCCATCCATATTCATAAAATAAAGATAGCAATTCCACTTGTGATTGTCATAGAGTTTTATCTCCACTTCCAATCCTAATACATGCGAAAAAAAAAAACAAAAACTAAGGCATCATGTTTTTCATCCCTTGAATTACAATTCCATGCTCCCATCCACAAAATACTCATAGGGAGGTTACAAAATAAGCATTGTTTGGCTAATTACACTGATGACCCAAAAGCAAGAACCTAGTCACCCATGGTGTACTGACTGTCATCTAGCCTATATCTATGGCGCCTTGCTAATCCTGCTGTGATGCGACTACCGATGGCTATCACTAAACATGGGAATTAGACCCCTCTTGTTCTTGATCCCCATCCTCTTCCACACGTCGAAGTCGTAGAGGACGAGCGCTCTTGCGTGGGGTGTGCCGAATCCTGGGCTCTAAAGCGGTCCAATCGAAATCGTTCTCCGTCGGGGCGGCAGGTGTAGACGTACCTGCTTCACATCCTTTGATCTGCTTCGGCTCGGGGCATACCTCGTGTTGATCTAGATCCATACTAGGATCTTCTTCTTCATTTCCAGCTAGTTGAGCGGTAGGCGTAGACTCCCCATGAGACGATCGATTCGGGACGATTGAACGTCCGATGGGGTATGGTGAGAAGTGTAGACGGACTTCATCCGCCGGGGGAGCGAACACGTGAGCCGGGGCTTTTCCCGCGTTGGTAGGCGCCGGTAAACCTATCACCTCGTGAAGGTAGGGTCCTAACTTGCTAACGTGAAGACCCAAAGATTGTGCAGCCTGCGTGATCATTATCTCCATGACAATCTGGTTCCAAGCCCCTATGTAGTTAACACACCATACGTGGCGTCCGGGTTCTCCCCGTATAAGCGGTGTGATGCGGTCTCGGATATCATCCGGGCTCACGTGGAGAAGAGTCGCTAAAAGACATCGGGCTCGGCGACGTCATCGTGATATTCGGACTTGGGATTTGCGTATGCGCAATGTGCATCGAGAACATTTGCAACGCCTTAAGATGGCGTGAGCGTTGGTGGCGGGTCCATAAACATTGCGAACGGATTCGGGAGGGGGTTACCATCGTTATCCATCTATACCATACATAAAATACAAAGCAAGATTTTAAGATCTCATCAAGGCCAAAATAAACAGCTAAATGCAATTAAAAGGAACAACTTTGTGAAAAGGTTCGAGACTCAACCAAGATAACCTCTTTATAAGCGATTTAAGAAGCTCTCATTTCATCTTTGGAAATTGCCTTAGACTTGCTTGACAATTCTAGACCTCATAAACTTAGTCCCTTTTTGGACTACCTTAACACTTTTCGTCCACACTTATCATTTATAACCCATGCCATGGTCCCACTTGGGACTCACTTTATAAGCTTTTTGATAACTCCCAAAGACTTTGAGGAAATTTCTTGACGAACTTCAAACTCTTCCCATGGTATTCATTAACTCTTCTTACATATATTCTAGGCTCAACTCATTCTACCTAGTTTACGGATTTTGACTAAAACTTTCTTAAAATCCTGGGAGAATTTCGGCAGCACCTCCCCTGTAATTAGAACTACTCCCAAATTTACAAAGTCTTGAAAACCTGCACGGAAGCACAATTTACATACTAACCCAATATATAGAGCTTCAAGCTCACCAACAATTCCCAACATATCACCTAACATACTCATACTCATCATGTAAAGGCTTGTACTCACATGCCTATCTTTCTCCTTAAGGGAGGATCCATAACTTAAGAAATCCTATCATTCCCAAATACTCAACCAAAACCTGGGCTCTGATACCACAACTGTAACGCCCCAACCTTAATCACGGGGTTAAACTCCACTTAAAGACCCTAAGCGCGATTAGCAAATGAACACCTTAGGTCGAAGCATTACCGCCGTCTCCCAAAAGAGACAAGGCAACCACATCAAAGAACTTCCAAAACCACAAACCAACTTAACAACCTTCACATAAACTTATACAATCTTTGGAAAAAGTACAACAACTTAATCATAACTTAAACTAAACAACTCCAATAAGAAATCCTGCTTGTCCTTGACTACTGATGGACTCCATGGAGGACTACCTCGATAACCTTGAACTACTTTGCAACTGCCTTATCCTTGCCTTGGGAGCTCGAACCTCCTAAAACAAAACATTAAAACACGCAAAGGTGAGTGGGGAGACACTCAGTACGTAAACCTCCAGCACGTAAACCGTTCGAAAACGGTTTTAGTGCCGGCATTTAAAATCATTTCGAAAACGGAGAAGGGGTTAAAAAAAAAAAAGACTTGAACGACGTGAACATAAACATAAGCATAAACATAAATTCATGAAAATAGAGAGTAAGTGGGACCCTTACGATCGGTGCAAGCACCTCACACACGCGTATGCCCAAGTTGATCTATACTTGGAATGATTGGTGTTAAGCGATGCGACCTTTGGCAGTCAAGGCACTCTAATCAGGAGTGCTAAAACATGGATGTTATCATAAGCATAAAATGCGGGTCCACTAAAAGATGTAAAGATATTGAAATTCATGGAACTTGACATAGCATGAAATACATGAACTATGAGTATAACTTAAAGCGTAAAAATGGACAATTTGCGTACCTTGAACGCTAAAGTCTTTAATGGCGTAGCTTCGGCTTGAGACGGCTTTGGGAACTTGTCAACTAAGATAAGAATAAGTAGAAACGAAGAACCGAATAAAGTTCTAAATTAGATTTATAAGTTTAGAAACTTAATAATTAACATGAAGTAACTTTTTGAGAATAAAATTTCAGGTTATAGTAAAATAGTGTTTATAGCATAACTTGCGTTAGGAAAATCGAAACAAAGTAAAAGAGTACATCTCGGAATAGAGAAAATCATAATCTACAACTTTGTCAACAGAACCAGAAGCTAAAAATGAGTGGAAGGGCCCCAAAATGGGCCCGGACAGAAGCTGAATATATGAAACTTTAAGCTTTTCGGGTCGAAAATACATGAGAAGTATGATGTAAAAGGCGATTCAAATAAAAGGACTTGAATACAAGAGAATAGGCTTGAATCAATGAGGAATATGATGATTATAAATTGGAAGCTCGGATGCGAAAATAATGAGTTCAACTATGGTTTGATAATACGATATGGAATGAAAAGACGAAATGGAGCAAGATATACATGTCCAAATGTGAATAAAAGTAAGCTTGGATTAATGAACTATGAAATGAGTGATGAAATGAGGAATGAATTGGATAACATTAGAGATTGTCAAGCTAGAAAGAGCTTTTAGCTAGAGCAAAGATATTGAGCACGATACTTAAAGAAATATAGGAAATAAGGACTTACTAACACATTAGCTCTTGAAGAGTATACATAAGACTTACTTAGGACTCCAAGATGGTACACTTAGCCTTAAACACATAACTCTATAATGACAATATATATCCATGACTCATTTATACCTAGAACCCCTCATTGGGTTGATTTGAGGCCCAAAAGCTAATAATTTACAAAGGTTATTTTGAGCAGAAAACCATTCTGGACAGCCCGGTTTCCCGGGGTCGTAACTCACACTCCCGATATCGGATGACAAAGAACCATACCTTTCCGGAAAGCTTGCTACATGGTCTAAAACTTTCATGTTTACCATAAAAACCAAAGAGGTCTCCAAAAGGATGAAAAACAGCCCTCAAAACACTGACTCAGAATTCGTATTTAAAAACGTGAGGTTACGGTTTTGGTCGTAACTCGGGCTATACATGTCGGAAATTCGAAATTACAAAGCCTATGGTTTGCTAACACCTTAAGCTATCCAATGGAGTATAAATTTGGGCAAAAATCTCACTTTTATAATTCTGTAAATTTCCAGAATTGAAAACAGTAGCTAAAACACCTAAAACTCATCTTTTAATTGGATTTTCCCACTCTTAATCATATTAAAACTTAACCAAATTTCATCTAGCCTTAATCCACCATATTTTCAGAATATAAACCATGAAAAACTCTTCATCAAAGGCCTTGAAAACCACATGCATCCATGGATTAAACATTAACTTCACATAATAAACACACTCTTGAACTCTTGCTCCAAAACTCACAAATTCACCCAGATTAAGCATGATAACTCTTAATTCATAAACTCACAACAAGATCTCAGCCCTTAAACACATAAAAACTCACAAGAAATCCACATGCATCAACACTAATTCATCATCCACCATGAATTCAACAAGAACCTCTCAAAACTCATCCAAACACATGCATAAACTCAAACCCTAACTTAACCACAACAATTATATACTTGAATTCATGAATAAAGAGAGTAAAAGAGATGGAATTCACCAAAGAAACATAAATTAAACATAGAATTTCAGATTAGGTTTGAAAGAAATTGAAGTGGGGTTTGAGAGATTACCCTTGGAGTTAAAAATGGATGAAAACACAAGAGAGAGGAAGAGGGGGATGCACTGCGCCGGAAACCGCCGCCGGCTGGCCGGAAAAGTGGCCGGAAACTGGCCGGAGCTGGCTGGGAGTGGACACCAAGAGAAGGGAGAGGGAGGAGTTTGAGAGTTTGAGAGTGTAGTGAGAGAAAATGAGATGGGTGTTGAATTGAGTTAAAATGAGCCTCCCACTTCTACTACTACTATTGTATACTCCCTCACTTAATTTAAAACACCAATACTAACTTAATTAAAATCTGAAAATACAACTTTAATAAATTAGTTTTAAGTAAATAAATTAAAAGTAATTAGTTTGATTCAAATTTGAAAAGAAGTGAGGTGTATTGAGACCCCCTTCTACTAAACATTTAAAACACACTTAAAACTATCATCCAATTACCAATGCTAGCAATAAATGAGATTAAAACCTTAATTAAAAATAATAATAGGATGATAACATTAGGAGTAATTAAATGGTAATCGAGGTAGTAACTTGAAATATCGGGTTTTTGTAGGAAATAAAATATATCGATAATAATTGGGTAACATAAAAATAAAATACAATGACACTTGAATTAAAATAATAAGGTGGAAAATTACCTCTTGAAATTATGTAAGGGATTAAAATGTAAGAAATTAAAATTGGAACGGTAAAATATATATATAAATCGGAA
Organism: Portulaca oleracea; assembly: GCA_029582165.1. Classification (NCBI taxonomy): domain Eukaryota; kingdom Viridiplantae; phylum Streptophyta; class Magnoliopsida; order Caryophyllales; family Portulacaceae; genus Portulaca; species Portulaca oleracea. Next base: position 9,070,002 of record CM055871.1, read on the forward strand.
CAAGTAATTCGTAACCGATTCTCGGTAAATAAATTTATAACGTAAAACGTATAAACTGAAATACTTTAACTTATTGAACGAATATGTAAAGTAACTTTTAAGCCGACAATTCGGCACCTTAGCCATCTCCTGCGCGAGACTTGTCACCGATAACTATAAATAAACGAGTACGTTGATAAATAATAAGATAAACGCAAAAAAAAAATTATAATGCGATTTAGATAATTACTGTGATTAATAAGTAATTAAACATAATTTTGGGGTGGGTTATTACACACATCAATTATTCTTACAACAAATTTTACCATCTTTTACCATAACATATCACACATTCCACAATATTGTCATGTCATACCATTTACCGCCCTCAATTTGCCGCACAAAAGAACAGTTAGGGCCTAATTGTCATCTTTCAAAATCATGCAGTTATTTAAATTTAAAAAATTTTGACTGTAAGGCTCTGATTTTTTGTGATGTTCCACAACGCATCTGCCATATTTTTCCACACTTACCACAATTTTTCCATATCATATCATTTCACACTTTACTATAACAATAATAACTTTCTCCCTTCTTACTTTTCTCTCTCCTTTACTTTTCACATCATCTCTCCCCACCTGCCACATCAATCATTCTTACCACAAATTTTATCATATTTTAGCATAACATACCACACCTTCCATAACATTGTCATCTCATACCATTTATCGCACTCAGTTTGCCGCACAAAAGAACAGGACCTAAATTTTTCAATATATACAATGAGTTGTTATATAAAATTACTTTCATTATATTCATAAAACACCCCCTATATGTTCCAAGGACCAACGCCTTCTAAAAAATGTTATTATTTGAAATTTTAGTCCTTCTTTGATATTTTTTTTAATCTATATTATGTGCGGACAATTTGGAGAGAGGTTTGATAGAAGGGTTTCTTATGTCATGATATATGGATAATGAAGAGTGATTTATATATCGGACAATGGATAGCTATTTTTTAGATAAAAATTGTCTTTAGTAAATTTGATAGTTGAATTTGCTTATCAATATTAATTGAATTGAGTTGAAATTTATATAAAATAAAATAAATGGCTTCTAGAAATTGTTTCCACAAAGAGTATTTGACAATGAGTTTTCAAAATTTGGGTTGGTCATAAACTCATAATGGTTTCCTCAAATGTCATAGATATTCTAGAGTTATTTTTTTGGTCAAAAATATAATATTAGTATTGTCCCATCAAATTTGGCCATTCATTCAATTCAATTATGGTGTAATTGGTCAAGCCTTATGTCTTTTGACATAAATAGTCATTCAAGTTCACATTTAGGTGGAGGTCTAAACAAAGTCATAGATTTGCCAATTTCATATTTGAACAATTCAAAAGAATATGACCAAATTAACCTAAATGATAAGATCCCTATCTAGAAGTAGCAACCAAAAAAAATAGTATTTCCTCGTTAATTGTCATAATTTTAATTTTTATGGTCTCCAATATCACTTTTTGATTTATAATTCTTTATCTAATATGTTATTAACAATTGCAATATTATACTTCTATGATAATATTTTTCGTTACGAATCTAATGGTGATAATTTTATATTTGAAACTAATTGTATATATTGATAAATTTATGGTCAAATTTTTTAAATCTTGACTGCACGATTTCCAAAGACAACAATTAATATGAAACAAATCGTTAATATACATGAAATAATTAAATCAATATTGATTATTGTGAAGATAGGTTCATTTTTAAAAGTCAACCACTATTTAATATTTTATTTATTAAAACTAATAATTGGTAAAAGTAAGGATAAAATTAACTACTTTTTTGTAGATGACCTAAAAAGTTGGTAATGCTATAGTAATTAGGATGGAAGAAAAACAAAGAAGAGTTGGTGAAATGTCAAACACCAAAGTTTAGTTGTTATAACCTCTCCCCCAAATTCATAACCAACATCACCTATATTAAAAGTAGGACCAATATCAAACTCCAAGCAATGATTTTCTTTTCTCCTTTTCTTTCTTAATTAGGGAGTTTTTGGTGGAAATCTCACTAATTTTTTGTGGGAAAGATTTCATCCGGAAAAATTTCCCTTAACCTCCTTCAGGAAGATTTTCCCTAGGAAAATAGAAAATGGTGGACCTCCGTAAAATTCTTCCCAAAGTCAACCTACATCGAAACATGGAGAAAATAAGTCAATTTGAAAAAATTGACTATTTTCCTAGGATTTTTGACCAGCCAAACGCACCTTTACTATTTCCATCCTTTAAAAAAAATAAACAAAACTTTCTTTATTTCTTCATTTTCGGACTTTATTTTGCTTTGATTTATTTGTGGTCCAACGTAAGCAATTAGCTTTTGTAGAGAGGAAAATGGATACTTCATATGGTCTCTTCATCTTTAACTATTATTAACATGATAAGTCATTATTGAGTCTATTCTAAGTAGTCACTTGACCTCAACTTGCATCATAATCCATCCTCAAAGTTAGTTGACATGGGATAAGATTGTAATAAGCATATCCTCTCCACTCCAAGATTGGAACCCTATTGATTATAAACTTTAGGGGTATTGACCCAAAAGGATGTCCGAATGAGTAAATTGATCATGAAGTTTTGTGAGACTAAGATGTTTCAAATTGTAATAAAAAATGGGACCCAAAATGCTGACTTGATATATATTACATTTCAATTTTATTTTTTTTCGTATTTATTTTCTTTTTAATTGTATTTGAGTGTCCATTTGTACTACCATGTCAACTCCTATTAGATCCTCTTTTTCTCACAAATTAGAACCTCATAACTTTCACAATCCTTCACGGTCATTTTGTTTGTTGGGTCACCCTTAAGGTCAATAATCCTAACTTTTATGACAAAAAAAGTTTCATTTGAAAGATAAGCAGGCCCGTACGTTGAGCCCATATCAAACGGTACTAAATTCATGATAAATATGGCCCATCAGTCCTATAATTTTCACACAGAGAAAAATTTTCCCTTCACAAAACTTGAACTTAGATAGAGAACTTGAAAGATCGGAGCGGGAACCAACTTGGCTACAATTTTCACACAAGGGAAAATTTAGCTTGAAAGATCGGAGCGGGAACCCACTTGGCTCCAATTTTCCTTGAAAGATCGCTTATGCGTGATTCTTCAGGGAGTTTCTTGTTGTCCACTTGTGCAATTTTGACCTGAAAATCATAGCTTTTTGCAACAAAATCCTAGCTGAACCCGAAAATCATGATGCAGCAAACCTAGACCTGATTCTTCAGGTTAAAAGGTGAAATAAAATGGTAGCTCATAGTAGGGCTACCAACATCAACCTTTGCCCTACATACATCCATCTCAACATTATAGCCATGAGCAATTGAGCATCATACAATTAGAGGCACCATAAGTGTCAACAGGTAAACAACAAACTTGTGTAAGATTGGGGTGATAAATAACTTGGCTACAATTTTCACACCAGGGAAAACTTAGCTAGAAAGATCGTGTTCATGCGTAATCCTGGCAAAAGTTGACCCAACCCAAAACCGACCCGGTCGTTCAAACCTGAAATATATCAAACCCGGAATATGGGGCATACCCGACCCGACCCGACCCGATTGAATCAACACTCAACAGGTCTATTCATGCATGCTTCTCCTGGGAGTTGGTTGTTGTCCACTTGAACAATTTTGACCTGAAAACCATAGCTTTTAGCAAGAAAATAGAAGCTAAACCCGAAAACTATGATGGCAGCAAAACTAGACCTGAAGGGTGAAATAAAATGGTAGCTCATAGTAGGGCTACCAACATGTGCCCTACCTACACACATCCATGACAACATTATAGCCATGAGCAAATGAGCATCATACAATTAGAGGCACCATCAGTGTTAACAGGTAGGAAACAACAAATTTTTGTGTAAGCAACAATCTTGCACACTTCACTTGAGTTGTACATTTGGAGTAACTTAGCCTTTCCTACAGTTGGGCAACTTGTATTGTAAACAATCATGAACATGATGGTGTAAAGGCTTCCTTCGCAGCATACAGTGTAAACCCCACACAGCATAATATCGGGGTGAACCTTTCTTGTAATCACCTGCATTTTTTTCTTTGGTCAGTTATTTCAAAACACAAATCATTTTCTAACTGCATAATACAGCTTAGACCTGTCAATTCAGGCGGATGGCAGTTTCAGCTCGGGTTCGGTACAGGTTGATTTCGGGTTTGGAAATCATGTTCAAAACCCTTTGGGCGTAAGTTCGGGTGGGGTGAAATTCTGTCGGGTCTAAATTTTCAGGTATATGGCGTGAAAATAGTGTTCAAAACCGACAAATTTCGGGCAAGTTTGGTTCAAGAATTAACAGGTCTATGCTCCCTCCTTCCCATTTTATATGTACCATTGGCTTATGTGACAGACAAACTTTAAAAATTTTGACGGGTTTTAGGAAGCTAATATACTATAATTCGAGGGGATCGACAATATTGTACTATACTATTTTTCTTGTATGATAATATACTATACTTTGGGAGTGGGTGTTGTGTACAAGCCACGCAAGTGTTTTTTTGGGAAAAGTATGCGCCAGAATTTAGCGTACATTCCGTTATAAATCCAATACTCCCAAAGTATATTATATTATCATACAAGAAAATTGTACAGTGCAATATTGTCCAACTTCCCTAAAATACCAGTTTGTTAGAGTCTAAAATCCAATTTTGACCATCAATTTGTTAACATATACAATGATCTATCGTACGAAAGCATTGTCATTAAATTCATAATGAAAAACACTATTGTAAGTTAGATAATTTTGTAATTTTTGGATAAATACTCATGTGCGAAATTGGCAAAGGTCATTGGAGACTGTGAAGAATAAATAAATAGGTGACAGATAAAATGGGAAGGGATAGGCGTTAGAGTTCAGAAAAACCTACTTTTTCTTCTTAGGTCTACGCTTTCTTCGCCGTTTAGAAACTTCGGAATTGGAACTGATGTTGCTACTCTGGCCTGTTTGTGAATTTGAGAATCCTCTATCACTCGAATAAGTTGCAGCCCTACTGTTTGATGCATTCGTAGGTGCGCGGAAGTTAGCCCTGCTTGTTGATGGCTTCGAAGGCCGAGGAGGTGGCATCAAAGATCGAGCAGGAACAAGCTTCTGCAAAACCAATTGGTGGCATCAGAAATGAATTGAGAAGACCACTTTTACTCAAGCCATGGATACGAAAAGGATTTCCCAAGTACCTGATTTCTCTCATCGCTGGACATGCCGGATGTCGCTTTACCAGAAGCACTAGAAGCTTGCTCCCTAATGAAAAATGACAAACATGTTTATCAGCGTGTTTTGCACTATCATTAGCCATGACACACTAGTGCCAAACGACAGTACACTGCCCTTCCCTAGGGTAAGGAAGAGTAAGAAAAACCTGAAGAAAAAGATGCTAGGTCCTGTGATAATAATGACTTTCTTCAAGATATACAGCTAATAAATACTATTTTTACTAGAATGATCTGAAAGCTCGAATGAAACAACTCTTACTAGCAGTCCATATTAAGGTTTGACGAAGAGGGGAACATCTATTTGTTTCTCTGACAAAGGAATTCCCCTGATATGGTAAGGGAAAGTATCTAAGTTTTACCAAAGTTACAAAGCACTTACTGATGAGCAATTCTGTCGACTATCGTCATTTGAAAATGTCCAAAATCTAAATCCCCTTTGATGCATGTCGGACCCTACCTATAAAGGATATGACAAAACTCACCAATCAAGGCTTGGCGTATTAATTTCACCTTTCCATCGTATGATGCGAGTATAAGTCAATGTTTGGTTGTTGCCCCAACAGTTCCACCAAACCCCCCCCCCCCCCACCCTTCTCTTCAATACTTCAATTACTACCCACTTCCAACATTACACTTTCAAGTGTCTACTACTTGACTCTATCAAAGCTCACTAATCTAGGATTGGTATAGTAAATTTCATCTCTCCATCAATCCATCTTATGAAGCAAATATAAGTCAATTCTTGATTGTTGACCCAGCAATCCTAACCCCCCCCCCCCAAGACCCGGGTTTCTTCCTTGAACATTGACATAACTTCCTTGGCTGATTGGGTAAATTTTAAATGCTCGATTAGATAGAAGATTTGGGGTCGTGGAGCCAAGGGAGGCACCAAATATGGTAACTATGTAGAAAATATAACACACATAGCAGAGTAAATTCATATTTCATAAACCCCAATGGCCAACTAAGATGTTATACAATGTGGATGTCAATATAATGTAAAATATCTTTTACTTGGTGGACACTATATAAGGAAGGAGAGGGTTGCAAATATAAGGGAGGTTGAAAAAATATATATAAAAATTAAGATGTAAATTTTGATGGCAGCTGTTCTTGCTTTTAAACAAAGACGTCTTTCTTTTCCTGCACACATATATAATCAAAAAATTTCTATATAGAACATAGTAACTTAAAAGAATAGGAGGGGAATGTTAAAAACCCCAAGGCACAAAGGGTCCTTGAACCTAGGCACAGACTACAAGACAAATGCCTGGGCTTTTCGGATGCGAGGGGCGCTTTCAGTCAAAATACTTGAAATAGTACAATAATACAAACCTTGTTTTTTCAGGTATAAGTTAGATATGACATCAAATAAGTAGTTAGACGTTATCATAACTATGAACACATCACAGTCTGTAAATACAGTAATCTATGAACATCATGTATTTTTTTTTGTCATTATTAAGTCATATATTTGCGTATAAAAACAGTCAGTAGGTATTAATACCACAGAAATCACTTAAACACAAAACCCAAATAAACGAATAAGATATCCACGCAAATATTCTCCTCTGGCGCTAACCTTTACAAACAAAAGAAGAAACACAGACAATAGTATTCCCCAAAATGCCCAAAAAAAGGAAGATGAAAAGGGAAAGTCAACAGATAAGAAGGAAATAGAAGATGACAAAAGTAAAGATTATGAGTAGGGAAAAAAAAAGGCGGGGGAGGGGGGGGGAGGAAAGAAAGAAAAGACATATTTGTGCCCCGAAACCCAACAATTGTCAGTCGGCCAGCAACCGGTGGACAGACACTGGCTAAGTCGCAGAAGTGGTCAACCGGAACCCCTGAAGTGCCACCAATCATTAGATCTAGGATCTTTGAGATTAGGGTTCTCAATTTAGGCTGAAATTTAAGGGATTTGATGCAATTGATTACGGTTCTTGCTAGAAACATGATTATAGGATTTGAGGGATCAATTTGAGGATACCTTTTCTTGGTATGATCTATTCAACGTTACTCACTTTGCTCATTGAGATCTCTCCTTACTGCATTGAGATCCAACAGGCCCTTGACTCGCTCGCTTCACACCTCATTGTGAAGCCCACAAAAGCACACGCTTTCCAGGGCTTTTGGAATAGATATCACCTGGCCCCTTCTAGGTTCACCAATTCATTGCTTCATTTCCAAGTTTTTAAGGTGAAAATAATCTCCAAAATCCTTTGAGTGTCACATTAAACCCTCTCAAGTTTCTTAAAGCTTACCTTTCTTTTCTTTTTCTAAGGGGGGTTCGCAATATTTCTAATAATGAAGATTGAAAAAAAGAAACATTTGGCTACAATCTAGTTCCTACTCTTCTTTTTATTGTTTTCTAAAACAGAAAAACACAAACAACAAAAAGTTTATAGACTTTTAGTTAGTTCTATTCAGCTTAGTTTAATAATTTTCTTTTCATGGGTGAACAGTAAATATGCAGGCAAACAACCTAAGGAAATTGAACCTTGGTCACCCTTGTGGAAACAATGCAACCCACCACCAGACAACTCCAACTGGGCTTAATTTCAGTATTTCACAACAATTCTAATATCAATAACAGTTAAATTGGTAACCCCTTGCACCATATTTTACAGCAGTGAGACTCTCAATGAGGAAAATAAAGTAAGACCACAAGATGGAGAGGGAGTAAGAAACGACAACGGTACCTTGCACTTAAGTCCGTCATCTCATCATCTGCATCCACCTCATCACTTGAGCTACCAGATGTAAAGAAGTCATCATCACTGAGATCCACTTGTCCATCATCCTCACTACCAGTCTCTGCATATCATCAATCAATGAGATAACTTGGAGCTGAAGATTCAGATAACATTTTGTTTTGTGCCCAGAAAATGGAGAATAGAGGCAAATACTCAATAAGCAAGCATGCCTATAGTCAAAATATAAAACTTGAAACTTCATAACATAAGTGCCAAAAATAGAAACAAATTATAGCCACATTGTACTTGGGCTCTCCAAAAGCAGGTGTTAATCATTCTTGGCAATCTCTTAGACAAAAGAAGTAAACGAAAACCAATACTCCGAAATCCCCTTGACACTTGACACTATTGGTTAGTGGCCTCGGGAGATTGTTAACAAGATTACAACTCCTTATGTGGGTCTCACTTTTTGCATGTAGGTAGACAAACATCACTATTCATTAGAGGGACTAATGGGGAAAAAAAATTGAGAAAACATTTAACTTGAAAACATTCATACAAAAAATGGACTTTGTGTAACGAACTACAACACCTCCCCAAATAAATAAATAAAACAAAAGTAAAGGTTCTTAAAATTTGATCCCTACATCAAGCTTGAAGGTTATTCATGAACAAGCCGTCCATAATAGATGAGATGGGGATCAAACTGCCTTTGAAAACAATTCTAAGCAAGGACGCACTAGTATGTCAACCTTCAGCTCCTAAATCCCAAAGTTTGTCAAGGGAAAAGATACTTGGAGCATATTTGTTAAGCCCCAAAAGTAACCACTTTTGTGAGCTTGATTTTTAAAGCTTCTCCAACATTTATGAGCCTGAAGATACACTTCTTGCGAACCTTTTTGTGTTGACTTTGAATATTTGATGGCATGAATGCAATTCTACACTAAATTAGGACGAATGAATCAATAGACAAACTCACAAGTGTCAAGACTGCCACTAAGAATCTTTCCCACATCTATGAACATGGTCTTTTCACCTTTATACCACTCAACAGGCCAACAACAGTTGTTGAAATCCAACATTTAGACAAACTACTACAAACTTTCTCAGTCCTATGTTGCATGAGCCAGAAGAGAAGATAATTAGAAGTTGAACCTCAAAAGATGGGGAAAAAGAAATACCTTCCAAGTCTTTTCCACTGGCTGCAGCAGCCATTAACTTTGCTTTAATTTGTGCGCGCAGCTTGCTTCTCTTCTCAGCCAATTCTACATTATCACCTCCAGAATACAAAGGAACATACTTTTCTGCCTTTGGGAAAAACTGAAATGCAAACATGGAGAAATTACACTCATCTCCAACCAGACAAACAGAGACATTGAACAAATAAGAATAGCTAATTGCTTGAAGAGAAAAACAAGATGTGTAATAAATCCATGTCAGGTTCACTAAACAAATGTCCAATATGAGAAAGTCCCTACACATTGAATTTACCTAACAAGGGCATCGTTCCTTCATGAATCAAAACAATCCTAATCTGAGTTATGACATGTTATAATGAATTAAAAAAATTAAGGGCATGGATAGACTCAATGGCTTACCCTGACATATTCCAAATCTTCTTTCAGTTTCCCAAGTTCTTGAGCAATTTCTGCCTCTTGCGCCTGACTTGATGAACGTTGCTGCTTCTCTAGACGTCTTATTCTCCTTTCGATCTTTCTCCTCTCTAAGGAAAACCAAAAAAGAACATTCATGAACTGCAAACAAACACAATATACTATCAACTAACATGATGTACAAAAGTATGGAAAAGGGAATCACCAAAGAATTTGATCTTCTTGTCACGGAGAAATACTTTACGCTCTACAGCCAAGCGATTATGAAGTTCCTGTTGCTTCTTTAGTTCCTCTAACTTCCTTTCTTGAGCTTGTCTGACTTCGGGAGGGAGATTCTTTGGAATAATGGAAAAAGAGAGTTCAGGATAATAGTTAACGGATTCACAACATTGTTGACCATAAAAGCTCACATTTTCAATTGAAAAATACACATGCCACCATAGATAATCATTTCACATTCAATCAAAATGCATTGTGCAGAAGCGATAAACACTCGCGGCTGTTTATCTTAGCAAACAAAAACATCCACTGAAACAAAAATCAATTACAGACAGAAGTGGTATGTATGTCCACAAAATCACAACTAAGAGCATGTATCTCAACTCGGAGTGCCTCCTATTTGACGTCAATCAACAATCAAAACTCGGAGAAAAGTGAAATGAGTGAATTATAACAAGAGGAGAAAAAAGATGACAAACACCTAGCGCATCAAACTCGCAGTAAAGAGAATATTAACCATTTGCACATAGCTTATAGAGTAAAAATATGAAAATCACACATTCTCAACTAAAAGGTACACATGCCACCATAGACAATCGATTCACATTCAATTAAAACGCATTGTGCAGAATCGATAAACACTCAAGGCTATTCAGCTCAACGAACAAAAATACCAACTGAAACAAAAATCAATCACTATAAAAGTGATATTTCCGCAAAATCACAACTACAAGCAGGTATTCCACTCGGAGTGCCTCCTATTTTACGTCAATGGACAATCAAAACTTGGAGAAAAGCGAAATGAGCAAATTACATCACGAGATTGATAGAGATGAGAAACACATTGCGCAACAAAAGCATTGTGCAGAATGATAAACACTCAAGAGCTTGACAAACAAAAACATCCACTGAAAGACAAATCAGTTACACGATAGAAGTGGTATGTATGTCCACAAAATCAGCACGGATTCAACTCGGAATACCTCCTATTTCACGTCAATCAAAATCAAAACTCGAACAAAAGCGAAATGACCGAATTACATCACGATAATGATAGAGATAAAAAACATCTTGCGCAGCAAACGCATTGTGCAGAATGATAAACACTCGGGGATATTCAGCTTAGCAGGCAAAAATCAATGACTGTAGAAGTGATATTTCCGCAAAATCACAACTAAAATCCGGTATTCAACTCGAATTTGCCTCCTATTTCACGTCGATCGACAATCAAACCTCGAACAAAATCGAAATGACCAAATTACATCAAGATAACGATAGTTATGAGAAAAACCTTGCGTAGCAAACGCTCGGTAGAGCGAATTTGATTCTTGAGGGATGCAGTCTTAGGCTTCTTGCCAACTCCTCCGGCGCTCTTATGGCGGTCGCCGGCGGCGGGCTTGTGGCCGGAAACTCGCCGTTTTCCGTAGCCGCCGTGCGGCATCTTCGGCGGAGGAAAAAGTAGGGCTCCAAAGAGAGAGAGAAGGTTGGCGGGATACAAACAACGTTGTCCAACGTTGAATGAGCTGACTGAGCTAAACCTAGGGCAAAAACCGCAAAAACCTTCCTCAAATAGTCAAAAGTTCAGGGAAATTTTTGGTTTTTACAAAAAGAGGGAAATTTCATTGAAAATTTTCCCACAGTTTTATTTTTTTTACATCTACCTTAGTTGAAAATTTTATTGATAAAAAAATAGTTGGATACAAATTAAATTTTGGTAATTTTTTATCATTTTTTGTAATTTTTGGCATGCACTAATATATTAAAAATTAATTTTTTTTAAATTTTGGAATTTTTGCAAGTTTTTGTAAATTTTGGTAAATTTAGACAAAAACTAATAAATTTTGGTAAATTGAAGTTACCCACAAACCCTAATTTATCAAAAATAAATCATATATGTTAAAAAATTAATATCCTACTAAACATGGTTAATTATTGTAACAAGTTATTTTGAACAACCTATATTGATTTGAATTTTTATGATAAAATCAATAGTATTTGTACTTTTCAACTATGATAGTTAAAAAAGTCAATCATGGTGGAATTTTCTTAAAAGTATTCGATTTTGTAAAAATTAAATCTTAACATATAGGATTACTTATTGTAACAAGTCATATGATCAATATATATTAATTTTAATTTTCTTAATGATAAAATTAAGGGTAATTATACATTTTAACTACCATAATTGGAAAAAAAAAAAATCAACTATGGTATAATCTCCCTTCCATTTCATTGGTATGGTGCATATGTGAAAATTCTACTCCCATTGTTCCATACTAATTGTCATATTTGAAAATTATACAACCAAATTTTAAACTTTTTTACTATAAATTTCTCAATATATACAATGAGTTGCTTTGTAAAATTACCACCATTAGATTCGTAATGAAAAATATTACCATACAAATAAAATATTGCAATTGTTAATAGCATATTATGTAAAAATTATCATTCAAAAAATAACATTAGAGACTGTGAAAGTCGAAAGTATTACAAGTAATAAATAATTTTAGAACTATATATTTATAGTTAAATTTTGTAATCCATAGAGACACTTTTATAACATAATCTTACTTATCTTGATGAATCAATAAATTATATTTTTAAATGTTGATCTTCAAAGGTTCGCCATTTCCATAATAATAATGAATTAGCTAATTTTCTTTTTATTTCTTTTTTTGTTCCATAATATTTGTCCCTTTAAACATTTTATTCAACATTTTGTTTTTCCATTATTTTTATCGCCAAAAATAGTCATGTTGCTATTTTGTTTAAACTATCAAATTATTGTAACTGTTTTAGGTAATAATTATGCACTTCCTTATATTATCATACTAGATTTAAAATACTATTATTATAACAAACATAGTAATTAATTTGTCAGATTCTAATTAGGTGTATTTTTTAAGATGGTAAGGATAGTTTGGGTAATTCTAGGTTAATTTTGTTGGGCAGCTTTTACGAAAACACAAAGTTGGAAAATAATATATTGTATTTCGAGAGTGTTGGACAATAATGCACTTAACTTCTTTTTTAGACAATAATATATTATACTTCAGGGGTCTAGACAATAGTGCACCTGAACTGATTCTGAGAGTGGCTAACTTAGTCAGGCCATGTTCTTTTCTGCGGTTGGCAAACTGCGGTGCCACAGCCTACCGTAATTTGCCACAACCCACCGCATTTTACTGCAAATCATTATTTTTCTCTCTCCTCACCTTTCTCTCTCCTCACTTTTCTCCTCTACTTTTTACATTCTCTCTCCTTACCTACCCCACATACTAATAACCTACCACAATTCCACTACACCCCACCACAATTCCACCACACCCCACCACACCATTCCGCAAAATACCGCATAAAAGAACACGGCCTCAATACATGTTACATGCTCTTGGAGCATGTACTTCGGGCATGTATCAATGAACAATTATAGTATTGAAAGTGGACAACGATTAGATATGAGTGAACAATTATGCTATTGAGAGTTAACAATGATCATATTAGATCACGTGCTCCATAAACATGTAATAAATTGCATAACTTGGTGATGGAATTGCGTGGTAGATTTAAGTAGCAAACACATTAAAATATTTGTTAAATTAAAGTATGTAAGCAAGTCCAAATAAGAAAATATTAATTGTAATTTTTTTGCAAACAAAAAATACCGTTTACATTAGCGAAAAATGTGGAGTAGTGATGCGTTATTTGGAAAAAAAAAAAATTAAATTCATTTATATTTGCTAACAATGTCTGATATGACATTAATTTAGTAAACATTTTAAATTATTTTGCTCCTCAACCCACCATGTATCATCACCGAGTTAATCACCGTCGAAATCGTTTCAGATGCATTATTATCCGATACCTCCAAAGTTCAGTATAACAAATATTCATACGATACAATATTAAAAATTAAAATTACAAAAGTTTTTCAAATAATTTCATGTTCTCTTGAATTTACCCAACCGACCATAACCTTCTATCGTTACATTTTGGTTTGAAACTTTGTAGTAAAAGCAACTCAACTTTCTCAAGCTAATAGAAATTCTCATGTTTGACTGTACGTATCGAGTCGATGAGTAAGAATATTAATGTGAACCTTTGTTTTACTCTCAAATTCGATAAACATTTTTTCGATGGGGGTTAGGGAAAGTTTTTATCGTAAAAAACTTTTCCGAGATTCCAACAAATATGTCATACAAAAATTCAAGAGACATGCATGTAGGGTTATAACTAACAACCAAGCAACTCGAGTTTATGATTTTGCCTTTCAAATTTTCGGTGTAAGGGCAACTAATTGTGACGCGATACGACATGACGATGGACACCAAGGAATGTATTTGAAGAGTTCCCCACGTGAAATGGATAAAACTAGCGCAACGAAAGTAGTTATGATTTCCAACCACAATTGGTCGGGTCTAGTCATGAGCCTTAGGGTTCTTCTACCACCTTGATTTCAAACTATACGTAATGAGTGGAGAAGAGGGCCAATCTTAGTCATACATAACCTTCAACGAAACTTTCACGTCGAAAGTCATGGAAATGAATGCAAAGTCCGATAACAAAATTAATAAGGATGACCAAAATTTCATCATTAAATGAATGCGTCCGACGACAATTACTTTGAAGTAAATTTATTTAAGTAGACGATCCCATCAACGCGAATTATGTAAAAGTCAAAGTCGAGTCAATAACAAATTCGATGTCAAATATCATCCAATCCCAACAAAGTGGTGTAGATACTTAGACAATGAAAATAAATGAGATTCAGTCATATTCCAACATGCTAGATACGTTTGATGATTTGAATGACGTCTCAATAGGCTTTAAGAACAAGCATACTCATTGCAATGCAATCTTACCATCTCATCCACAACCATAACCTAATTAGAGGAATTTCCATCCATGCACAGTTCACGTGATCAACAAGACTAACCCTAAGGGAGCAAAGTTCCCACAAAGTTTGCATCAACCAATTGCGAATAAAGTTCACGTTAGAAATCTTGCAAACGACATACAAAAAGCATCGACGTTTGTGGTTAACCGCTCGAAAACGTGGGTCGTGTAGGAAAGGGATCAAACACGCGAACAACGCCCATGAAGGAAACAACGACAAACACAAGTCAACACATAAATTAGTCCAATATACTACAAGAAGTGTCGCCAACACCATTCAAATTCACTAGCTCTTATCTCTAAATTTAGTATTTCATGCAGTACTACCATTAATTGTCTCCTTTATCCGATTGTGAAAGCTAGGAAGTGATTTGTATTGCTTTATCATGGTGCCGCTTCCATCGGATTAAAGAGTGGAAAACATATTGAAGTGTCGCAACTCCTGCTTCTATCAGAGCAGGCAAAAGGCAATGAATTCGATGATGATTTAAGAGTGAAAAAAATAGAAATATTATGTCTGAATATTACACTAGTATCAAAATTTGGTGAAAATTTATGTCCAGACCCAACTTTCCCACAATCGGACAATTCAGATTTTTCAGATCGGATAATTATAATATCCTGGGTTGAACAAAATTTTGCCGGCATGGGAAGGTTATACTCATCAAAGACGCAGTAGAGCAGGCAAAAGACAATGAATTCGATGACGATGAATTCATGACGATGATGATTCAAGAGTGGGAAAAAATAGAAACTTATATTTAAATATTCAAACGAAAAATTTATGTCGCGACGTGATTTATTTCACATAAGACAATTCAATTTTTTTGGGTCAAATAATTCGAATAACTCGAGTTGATCAAAATTTTGCCTGTGGCATACTAAGGTAACACTCATCAAAGAGGCAGCAGAGCAAACATACGACAATGAATTCGATGATGATGAACTGACGGTGATTCACGAGTGGAAAAAATAGAAATATAACGACCGAGTATTATGTCAATATCAAAATTGGCGAAAATTTACGTCCACACCCAACTTGGATATTTCAAATTAGACCATTCAAATATTTCAAGTCGATTGCCAGCTTGAGTAGCATGCGTAGGGTAACACTCATCAAAGAAGCAGTAGAGGATGCAAAAGGCAATGAATTCGACGATGATGAATTGACGATGATTGAGTGGAAAAAATAGAAATATTACGTCCGAATATCACGTCAATGTCAAATTTGGCGAAAATTTACATCTAGACCCGACTTTCCTCGAATTGGACAATTTAAAATTTTCAGATCGGACAATTTAGATATTCCGAGTTGGATCACAATTTTGCCAACCCTACTAGCATGCGCAGGGTAAGGGCCTGCTTGGGAGAGGAGTAGAGGGGGGTAAGGAGGGGTTAAGGAGGGTACTTACTCCTCTTTATTCTTGCTTGGGAAGAGAGTGAGGGAGGCTAAGAAAGAGTAAGAGGGAGTAGAGTTTACTCCCCTTTACACCTCTTTACCATTGTTTTTTTAACACCCCAATTTGGGGTGTAAGGAGGTGTACATCATACATAACATAGAAAATGACCATTGTACCCCTATCTTCCATACTCTCACCATTGAACTACATATATTATGAAAGGATAAATATGTCAATTAACATTTTACTCTTATGAACTCTCCAAATACTCTCCTAAGTAGGGGTAAGTAGTTTACCCTTATGAACCCTCCCATACTCTCACCCTCCTTTACTCTTATGAACTCTTACTCTCCATTTTTACTCTCTTCCAAGCATACCATTCATCAGAGAAGCAACAGAATTCCATGATGATGAATACATGATGATGATGAATACAAAAGAAGAAATAAGAGAGAGAATCACAATCCAAATCCACCCAAATACGTTCCCCAAAAAGCAATGCAAACCAAACCAAACTAAACCACCGCTTCCCCCTTTTCTTCCCTCCTCCCTCCCTCTTTTTCTGTTAGGCATAGGCAGTCTCCATGGGGGCTGCTGCCTTCTGTTGAGTGAGTTCGTATGTGCTCCCACGTGTCATCCTCCCATTGGATCCCACATTCTCCTCTCTTTCTCTCTCTAGACCAACCCCAGCCCACCCTCCCTTGCCATGTCAGCATCATTCCTAGAGAGAGAGAGCCGGCGAATCCGTGTTGTTGTGTGCCCCATCTCCCTCTCTCTCTCTTCCACTATATATACCCCCGCTGTCCCCACCACCCTCCTCTTTCTTCTATTTCTCGGTTCTCACACCTGTTCCTTCACTCGCATGCCCTAATCTCCCCCTTTCTCTCTCCTCCTCTCCGGAATCCTTCGTCGTCGTCGTGGATTTGAGAGCAAATCATCTCTCATTTCGATTCTTTCCGCCATTTTCGGTATGATTTCTGCTTTGATTTGCTCTGTTTCTTGCTTTGATTCCTGCTTGGAGATGTTCCGACATGACATGGCGTGCTGGTGCTAGATTTCGTTTGATTTGATTTTATATCTTCTTTGAGTTTTGGTTTGGCGTGGAATCGTGTCTCAGTTGAGTGTTTTGCTGTTTGAATTGGTGGAATTTGTGTGATTTGATGCTCAATTTGTGGTGGTAGTTCGTTGGATGTGGTTGGAGTGGATTTTGGAAGTAATGGCGTGCAAGAATTGGGGGTTTAAGGCTTGGTTGGGGAATTTGATTGGTGGATAAGTATTTAGTGTTGGTGATGAATGATGTGCTGTATTCTGTAGGATTTTGGAAAATGTAGGTTTGTTTGATTTGTGCATGGAGCCTTCATTTGGTGGTTTTGGTCTGATGTACTAGGTTGGGAGGATTTGGAATGCTGGATGTCATGGAAAGAAGGATTATTTGGCGGTCTTTTTCTTTGAATTTTGAGGATTATGATCATGTGTGGAGTTTAGTGTGATTTGCTGCTCAATTTGTGTTGCTAGTTCATCGGATGTGGTTGAACTGGATTTTGGAAGTAATGGTGTGCAGGAATTCGGGGTTTAGGGCTTGGTTGGGGAATTTGATTGGCGTATGTGTGTTCAGAGTTGGTGATGAATGATGTGCTGTATTCTGTAGGATTGTGGAAAATGTAGGTTTGTTTGATTTGTGCATGGAGCCTTCATTTGGTGGTTTTTCGCTGCCGTGATAGGATGGGAAGATTTGGAATGCTGGATGTCATGGAAAGAGGGATTCTTTGGCGGTATTTTGCTTTGAATTTTGAGGATTATGATCATGTGTGGAGTTTAGTGTGATTTGTTGCTCAATTTCTGTTGCTAGTTCATTGGATGGATTTGAACTGGATTTTGGAACTAATGATGTGGACGAGTTGGGGTTTTAGGGCTTGATTGGTGGATGTCGTGATGGCCGCTTTGTTCATTGTATGATGTGGTTTATTCTGGATGCATTCTGTAGGATTGTGGAAAATGTAGGGCTGTCTGATTTGTGCATGGAGCCTTCATTTGGTGGTTTTCGCTGCCGTGCTAGGATGGGAGCATTTGCAATGCTGGATGTCATGGAAAGACGGATTCTTTGGCGGTCTTTTCCATTGAATTTTGAGGATTATGATTTATGATCACGTGTGGACCTTGGTCGGGCTTGGGGTGTAAACTTGTTGTGATATTATTGTTATTAGACATCAAATCTCTGACATTCTGGAATCATTTGGATTGTGTTTTATTGCTTTTTAGCTATTATTAATTATTAATTTATGATCTTTCTTGATGTGATCTTATTCATGTCTTGATGAATTTATGCCTTTATGGTAATACTGGCTTGTTACATTATGTGTTTTTGCTTTTACTCATGTTCGGCATTTACTTTTTTCAGGGACGTTATTTATCTAGGGCTAACTGTAATTGTCTGACTGCATGATATAAGCTTAGGACTAGTTGCTGCTTCCAGTTTACGTGACTACTAATTTGGTAAGTTGCTTTTCTTTTAATCTGAATTCTCATGGGCAGAGGAGGGTTTATGGTTACTGTTACAGTGGTTCAAGGTGTGTTAACTTTTGTACATGCTCTTCGTATCGATGATGCTAGTGACGGACAAACCTAATATGCAATGCAAGTGATCAAACGGTTGCATGCAGATTACTCTACAAGGTAGAAAAATCTCAATGGAGGACATGGCCCATTCTTTTATTGTCGTCGCTGTTGTCGTCGTACATATATGAATAGTAGGAGTTTGAGAGATTGAACCCCCCTTGTCTATATATGAGGAGAAGTCTACTGATGGATCCACATTGTGGATTCTTTCCTTGGCCTGCTTTTGCTGCTTTTATTTTGGTTATATTTGGTGGAATCATGATGGGAAGTAATGACTTGGACCTTGTGAAGGAATCTGTTTACACCTTTGCCTACTTACCTCATGTTAGACTTCCATTGTTAAGATATTGATTTTAGAAGGGCGTTAGGGATGGAGTACTTCAGTGGTACATGGTGGTGTGTTCTTCTACCTAGTGAGAAATTAACGTGTACATGTCCGCAAATGTTTTATGTCATGCCGTGCTTCCCCTTTCCCTGAACCTCAGCTGCCTGGTTGATTAAAAGTGCAAAAGGGATGGTCGGGAAGTACACTCTTTTTTCGGTGTAGTTGAGTGTATCTGAATGGGTAGCTGGGAAAATCGATGTAGTCACGAACGTCTGTCGGTGAATGCATGATTGTTGCTTTCCTAGGTTTGTGTGTAAAATGGCTTGTCTTGGGTACTTCTTGGTTTTATAATTTGTGCTACACTACTGTATCTTGTGTTGTATGAAGACCGTGAAAGCCCTTCTAATAGTTACGCATTTTTTCTTTAACATGATTTATTGTATTCAGACACTTTCCACTTAGGGTTTCTAATCTTTCGTTCGTCATTGCAGCTGCCAGATATTTTGTGGCAAAAGAGGCTGTTAAATTTTAAATAAATTGCCTGTACTGCTTGCATAAATGCTACAATCGGTTACCAGCGATGAAAGAAAAGGTTCAAACACCTAGTAACATGATCAGTAGAAACTGGGTGTTAAAACGCAAGCGTAAAAAGCTCCCGTGTGGATCAGATGTGTCTCTTGGCAAGGACAAAGATGATACTACGGCATCTGAATCTGCCGGGCATCCTTCTCCGTCTAATGACCGGCAGCAAGTTGAGCGCAAATTTGACAATATGACATCAAAAAAGAAAGGAAACGACGGGGTAAACACCATGTTTGTGTCGCATAGTTGCTGTTTACTTTTATTAATAAGCCAACCAAATATAGTTTCACTTTGTTTCTCATGAATGTGAATATGTATATTCTTTTGACTTTGTGATAACGAACTGGTGTGAGCTACATGTAATGCTGCTGCTAATAGTTTTATGAATGATCCCTGCTGCTTGTTGTGACTGTTCTCATTGCTTATTTTAAAGTTGTTTTGAATTAGCTAGCATTTTGCATAATTTCTCATGCTTTTTTTTTTTTTTTGGGTATGCATTTTCATATGGAGCACCTTGCGATGTGAACTACATGCTGTAATGCATTCTTTTTTTGCTTTTAATACCTGTTACTTGCTCTATACCATCATAGTCACTTGGCTTGGTTTGATTTTAGTTAGATGGTTGCAGTACTTGTATGTATATGATATGACGTATGGATATGCTAACTAGGATGCTTAGGCGAAGAATTAATTGTGAGTTGGTACATGGCTCATTCGATTGAAAGATAATGACTAGGACTCTTATTTAGTTTTTTCTTTCCAAAAAGTTATTACCTTCGCTGTTCCATTTAAAGCACATAATGACCAGGACTCTTATTTAGATTTTTCTTCCCAAAAAGTGATTACCTTGGCTGTTCCATTTTAAAGCATATAATGACCATTTCTGGAATCTCTCTCTCTCTCGTAATAGTTCTCTCTCAGAATCGTATGCTTTGTTATTTGATTGAGCTTAGCTTTGTTTTCTTTCTTTACTTTTTTGGGAGCTATAAAAGATTAATACCCTTAAGTAAGATATAGTTTAGAGGTCTGAGGTTTTGTCTTTCAAATGTTTAATGACCTATACTAGCATTGTGAGATACTCTTTTGCAGATATCAATTTAATCACAAGATGCAAATTACTAATTCAACATCCTCGTGTTAGATTCAAGAGAAAAATTTACCATCTCCGTGTTGGATTCGAGAAAACATTAGTCTCCCCTTGCATGATTAATAGTAACTCATAACTTTCAATATTCAATGTAGTGTATCTCACAAAATATTCCTAGTAGGAAACTATATGACATATTATAAAATATAGCGAAATATTCAATTCCTAAATATACTACTTAATTCCATCATGTGGACTCTCAAGGTTGCTTGTCACTTGTGAGTGGATCATAGTTACTTATTTCGATGCTAGCCCCTAGATCTTGATCCTAGATCATCACTCCAAATCCGATTTTGCTAGCAACCCAAGTTGCTGAGGATTGTGCTCTAGATTAAGAAATTTATCGACCCCATTTCACGGACATTAACCTTTTTCCGTGGGCATATTTGGTTAGACATCATGCTTGACTGCTGGAGTGAATTTCACAATGTCTGGGAGGAGTTGAATAGACTATGTCGAGAGAGAGGGAGACTAGAAGACTTTATGAGAGAAAGGGAGACTGAGAAGACGAGTGGAACAGATTCACATATAGTATACTTTTTTTTTTATAGGAAAAATAAAAAATATATCAATAATAGGATCGAAAGAATAGATGCTCAGCAAGCATCCTACAAAGTTGATTAATTATTTGGAATTTAAAATTGATTATGACGCTTATGGTTGGCACTTCACTTGGGCCCAACTGCCTAAGTTACTAACGGTCAGTTTTTCTTATAATTTTGTTTTATTTTTAGATTTAGATGGGCAATTATTAAATTATCGATCCGAAAAATACTATGGCGAATTACTACCCTTAACAACATTCCTATTGAACCTTACCCTCGATCCGGGATTGTGACAAATTTACAAATTTGATCCCGTGTCATTCCTCGATCCGTAGTCATCCTGTCCCTGGGAGCTATGGAGTGGATCTTGTTGGTAGATTCCAAGAATTTTGTTTTAATTGTCTTGTTTTGTATTCCTTTTTTTTTTTTTGTCATATTCGTCCATGCCTCAAACC
The DNA here is from genome assembly GCA_029582165.1 of Portulaca oleracea. Lineage (NCBI taxonomy): Eukaryota > Viridiplantae > Streptophyta > Magnoliopsida > Caryophyllales > Portulacaceae > Portulaca > Portulaca oleracea. The sequence goes on from CM055871.1 coordinate 9,091,766, forward strand.
CTGAATTTCCCATTTTCCCGCACCATAGATACGATCTTGCATTAAGGTGTGTTTGCTTGGTCTGGGTTAAAGAGTCATATAGTCAAGTAAGTCGCTTTGGAAGCAGGTACTCTTGTCTGTGATTTAGTCAAATCTATTCTGTTGGAGAAAAACTTGCACAAGTTCTTGCCTTTCCGAATATTGAAAGAGACATGTATTTGAAGGTTGAGTTTGAAGTCTCAATGCAATGCAGTGGATTTGCTTTATTGTCTTAACTTCTCATTGCTACTTCAAGAAAACATTTGCTGCAGGATTCCTCTATTTTAGTGGACTATGAAATGTCTGTGATCTAATATACGTGGTTTCTATGACATTTACCCTATAGTTGTGCTGGCATTGCTATTCATATCTATTATGTTTCCTAAATTTGTTTTGCACTTTTTCCATGCAGTACTATTACGAATGTGTGGTCTGTGATCTTGGAGGGAACTTGTTGTGCTGTGAAAGCTGTCCAAAAGTTTACCATATTGAATGTCTTGATCCACCCCTTAAGGTATCTGTTATCGGTCGCATGCGATCTTTTAAAATTTTCATGTTCAATGCATAGGAATTGTTCTTTTTATCCAGTTGCTGCTTCTGACCTTGATTTTCTATCTTCAGCATGTTCCCAATGGTAAGTGGGAGTGTCCCTCTTGTGCGGGTAAAAATAATTTTTCAGATCCTGTTGACCTCCAAGATTTGTCAATTAAACGAGCCCGAGCAAAGAATGTTACTGAGAATTTGAAATCTGGGGACAAGATATCAGGTGCTCTGAAAGTGCCCCAGTTTTTGGGAGGCTCCGTTGGCAAAAAAAGGTCGTCCAACAAAAGAAAATCCGAGCCATCCGACAAAGCTCCGTCTTTAAAGACGGCAGAATCTTCGCGAAATGATGTTTCATGTCGCAGAAAGTTTCGGCAATTATCTCAAGATGGTTCTGTAGATGTTTCTTCCCCATGTGAAAGGGAGGCTGATGAAAGGAAGCGTCATACTCCTAACAGAGAAATTGAAAAGATGTCAAATTCATCATCTTACAGAGGGTCTGATTCTTTGGTGACGCCTAATTTGGAGCCCGACAATGAAATCGCCGAGGAAAGGCTTGATTCCTCAAATAAATTTCAGTGTGATGGGGAGGATTCTGCTCCTACATTAAGAGTTCACACTGAACCTCGCAAAAGGAAACCGAAACCTAAACCTAGCAAGGTTGGAAAAAGTGAAATTGCCGAGGAAAGGCCTGATTCCTCAAATAACTTTCAGTGTGATGGGGGAGATTCTGCGCCTACATTAAGAGTTCACACTGGACCTCGCAAAAGGAATCATAAACCTTGCAAGAATGGAGAAAATGAAATTGCCGAGGGAAGGCCTGATTCCTCAAATAAAAGTCAGTGTGATGGGGGAGATTCTGCACCTACAGTAAGAGTTCCCACCGAACCTCGCAAAAGGAGACACAAACCTTGCAAGAATGGAGACAACGAAATTGCCGAGGAAAGGCCCGATGCTTCAAATAAATTTCAGTGTGATGGGGGGGATTCTGCACCTACAGTAAGAGTTCCCCCCAAACCTCGCAAAAGGAAACGCAAACCTAGCAAGGATGGAGACAATGAAATTGCTGAGGAAAAGCCTGATTCTTCAGATAAATTTCAGGGTGATGAGGGGGATTCTACGCCTACATTAAGAGTTCCCACTGAACCTCGTAAAAGGAAGCGTAAACCTAGCAAGGATGGAGACCAAAAAAAGTCTAGGATGTCTATTGGGGATTCTGCTGCGAATAGTGCTCACAAGGACAATGGAAATGCACGTGATCCATCTCCAAAGAAACCACAGAGAAAGCGTAGCTCTGTTCGTAAGAAAGGGTCTGTTTCACAGGAGAATGCTGTATCTGAAAGAACTGAGAGTCAACCACAGGAGGTATCATGATCATCATGCTTATTTTTTGATAATAATTTTTTTATTCTGTTATTCTGTATTTAAGAACTCTGCAGACTTAAAATTTTGAGGCGCGACAACCATGCCACCTGGTAAGGATACTCTTAAAAGGGGATATGAAGTAAGGTGTACAATGCGGTTACTGAACATGGTGATTCTTTCTAATTTGGTCACTGTGAGAAGTTTGTTACTTAATTGACATTCAACATTGCTCTTGTGAATGTGTGAATGACCTCCTTTCTGCCCCTCTTCGTCTTTCCTTCTCTCTTTCAGTAATGATCTTAAGTTCCCGATGAAATTGGCCATACATAGTGCAAGTTTGTCTCATTTGTCTCTGCATTTCCATATGCATATTCGGATGTTTAGACTACTCTCCTCCCAATATAGTTGCATTGTTTCAAAATGCTCTGGTGTTGAGGATCTAGTTAAAAAAGAAGATGTGTATACCAGTTAGGCCCGTAACTTATCAATAAGTAAGAATTGTGGCTACATATACATTCCAAGCACATCATAAATCATATTACCTAATGAAAAGATGCTCGATTTTCAAAGTGAGATATTTCTTTCTTAGGTAGTTTTCAATCCTCCCAATATAATTGGATTATTTGAAAAATGCTCTCGTGTTAAGGATTTAGTTAAAAAATAGACGTATATACCAATTAGGCCCATAACTTATCTAAAAGTGCGAACTGTGGTTACATATATGTTGTATGCACATCATAATTATCTAATGAAAAGGTGCCGTATTTTCAAAATGAAAGATCATTGTTTCTTAGGTAATTTTCAAAGTGATCAATTCTCTTCATCTTGTAGATTTTGTGGATAGCCTCATGTAGGGCACCTTTTAGTCTTTTGTAGGATGCTATCTTTGGATCTATCACGTGCACTTGATTTCAATGTATTCTTTGTTTTTCCCTCATCAGAAACAAAAACAAATGAAGATGGTGAAAAAATATCGTTAGTAAGAGGCCTAACTAGGGTTTGTTTAGAGAAAGAGTCTAATTGACAATCTAGTCCAATTGGATCTATGTAGTAGCGAAATCCTTTAAACTTGAAATCATGGCATTTTATATCCCACTAAGGTGCCAAAGGTAGAACATTGTCTTGTTTTGTTTGGCATATAATGAATAGATTGTGAATTTATTTGGACTTTGAGTTGCCAAAAGGGCACTTTCTCATTCAAGCTTGTGATAGTCACTAACTCACTATTGCAGCCAAGGAGCATGACATTGCCAAAATAGCCCATGTCCATGCTAGTTTATTGTACTTATCCATGACCAAACTTGAAGATCTAGTTTTGAGATGGTCCGTGAATTTTATACCGAGTTCCCTCTATAGGTTTACATAGCTGACATCCAGCCTACCTTGTCAAAGTAAAAAAAAAAAAAGGCGATATGACCTACTAGGTATTTTTCCTTTGGAACATATCATTTGAGTTATCATGCGACCAAATTCTACATTGAAGGGCATCAGTGGACTTGCAAGCAACGTCAACAATAGGGAAGGGCACTTGTGGTCAAAGACTCGAAGTTTGTATGTAGTGGGAATGACTTATGTTTTGTAGCGAAGGAAGCTTTTTCTCTAAGTCGGTGCATATAGGTAAAAGGTGTACGTAGTAACTCCATAAAAAGGTAAAAAAAGTGTATGCAGTCGGAAAACGTAACAACACACAATTGCTTGGTTTATGTTTTGTTGATGAACAATTTGCAGCCTAGATTAGGTGTGCCCATGTTTAAGTAGTAAAATACAACTCCACGATATCATTATGACTCATCATGCAATCATATTTAGGATGGTAAGAATTCAAATGCGGTTTAGGTCTAAGTACCGTGGAATTTGACAATCACATTGTATATCACGATTGTCGTGGGTTACATGGTTTGTTCCTTTCTAAAACCTGTCTAAAGCCGAGTTAAACGAGTTACCCCGCGCATGTACATGCCCAAATATGTCATTTTCAGTAAATATTAATGAGGTCTGTGGCAAGTAATGGATATCATTGGAAAATATTCTTTAGGAAGGAGTTCTTATCACATACCTTATCATCTTTTGTTGGCCTTTGGCCTTTGGATGATTTACTAAGGCCACCTCTACCTGCTCGTCATGGTTATTTGATAACGTGAACATCTCTATGCTCAACTTTGATGCAGAAGGTAGAAATAAAAGCAGCATGGAGGATTGGAACTTGAAAAATTAGGGTAATTTGACCTCCAATGATATTTCATTTTATGTGCCTTCCATGTGTGACTTTCGATTTGTTCCCCTTTCCTAAATTGACTTTACGGGTGACAACACCAAAGTGATTAGAAAACTTGCTCAACATCTATATCTATCCATGTTGAATGTTGTTGTTACTTTTGGTATTATGCTTTATGGTAGTTTTTGGAAAGGAAGATGCTATATTATGGATCGAAAAGTATATATTATCTTAAGTTCTTGAAATATTGCCAAGGGTTGAATGCCAAAGTTGCTAGTTGATGAGTTGAGGGATTGCTAAATTGCAACGACCATGGTAAGGTGAGACCCTTTTTTTTTTCCCTATGGGTGGACTTGTCGAGGACCCTCCCTCGACCTGGACAAATGGGCTGTCCTTAAATAGGTCCCAACCTTGTCCCTAAATGATCGAGATTGTTTTCGTTTGGTTGTATTTTAGTTTTAGGGTGAAGTATAGACTCCTTATCATAATTGTTTATGATTTGCACTCTGTAGAAGCGTTTTCGGAAGGTCTTTACACGAATCTAATCATTATTGGTATTCAATGCTTCAATTGCCCAACTAGTTTCGAATGTTATCTTGGAACAAAATATTTTCTGATAACGTGTACGAGGTTTCTCTGAATCGCTCTTTTCCTCCGCCTGTAGAGATACTTGTGGCGGTGGCCAGCCACTTGCAAAAATATTTATGAGGGTGATTCTGCTTCATTTGGGTTTCCCTAGAACCGACAAACCGCAGCCCAAGCACCAGAATTTAATGAGGCATTTAATGGACATCCGTATTATAATGTCTTAGAATAGTTGCCAGAAACGGGATAACTGGAGCAATTCTTCTCCACTGGACATTCTTTGTCTTTTGAAATGGCAGAACTTACTGGAACAGCAACAAATCCTGCATGTGGATTGACAGTTATTCCAGTTTAATGATAAAATATGTATATTTAACATTTCCCAGATGTAATAAGCACTGGAGAAAATGGAAATTTACCAATATCATTCACGTAAAAGTTCTTCAGTGTGGTGAGGATGAAAGAACAAAAGTTACATCTTTACTGCTCATTTTCTCTTTCTTATCATCGTGAACTATTGTTAAAGTCACCGTTGCTGATGCACGTGTTGGCAAAATAAGTGAACATTTAAATCTTTCACTGGAAACATCAAGGATATGAATAACAATTTATTTCAGACTATCTTTATCTTAGTATGGCCCCATATTCCACTTTTCTTCTAAACTTTTGTGTCAACTATGTACTCTTTGTTGCACGAATACTTGAACAATGGATGTTATGAGGGGGTCCCCTCTTCAGTTTATATTCTGCTGCTTTCCGCTGTTTTGTTGATATATGCAAGAGCTAACAACTAAAGTTATTGGTGTTTTGCTGTTGTTTCTCTTTTTCATGCTTTTCTTTTTTCCAGTTTTGCAGTCCCCTATAGGTGACCATATGTGGATTTCTGCTTATTCCTTTATTTCTTCTGTCCCTTTATCTGTTTGCCTGTTGGTGTTTTTCCTTATATTTTCTTGCTCACTTCTCTTTTATGTATGGTTTTCGCACTGCATATATTAATTTCTTTTCCTGCAGGAACATTCTAAAGAAGCAGTACAAACACCACATGTTTTATCAAAAGCAGAAGCGATGGTTGATAAAATCCTGTTGCCTGAGGATGATTCTCTGGAGGGTCTTTTGCAGGTAAATTGTGCAATGTACTTGTGCTATGATTTATTAGCAATTATTTTCTTGCTTAGTTGAGATTAAGCAGTTCAGTATTTGTCATTCCCTCACTTTTGCGAGCTTCTCTACTGCTACTGCTACTGTTGATGCTGGTGCTTCTGTTTCAAATATCTGCGTTGCAGGTTGACCGTGTCCTTGGATGTAGAGTGAAAGAAGATATGACAAATTCTCTATGCAAAAGTTCCGAGGTAACCACTGGGGTGCTAGCAGCTGATCACTGCATAGAGAATAATACAAATGGAGAGGATGTGGATAAATCTAGTTCTAGTTGTGCGCTTTTGGTGAATGATTCTGAAGATCCTTCTATGGCTCCAAATGTTGCGTGTATGTCAGATGATGTGCAATGTTCTGAGAATGATGGTGAGGTGGATGCGATGAAGGTATGCGCGTCCGTGGGTAAAGACGAAAGTAAAGTGGATCCTCAAGGTGAGGTGGGGAAATCTGTAGGTGATGATGTTTCGATTGGCGGAGATCAAATCGAATTGAACCTTCAGACAGAAGGTTTAACTGCATCTCCTGTGATTGAGGATAAAGCAGAGGGGAAAAAGGCTGATGAAAATGACAGCAGCTGTAAAAATGAGCTGAATCCTGCATTGGCTGAATCTGCATCTGTGGATGGGGGAGACTCATATGAATTTTTGGTTAAATGGGTTGGGAGATCTCATATTCACAACTCTTGGATTCCGGAGTCGAAGCTGAAGGTTTTAGCCAAAAGAAAACTAGATAACTACAAGGCTAAGTATGGAAATGCAACGATAAATATCTGTGAGGAGCGATGGAAGCAGCCCCAGCGGGTGATTTCAGTCCGGTCATCAGAAGACGGAACAACTGAAGCTTTTATCAAATGGTCAGGCCTCCCTTATGATGAATGCACATGGGAGAAGGTAGAAGAACCTTTATTTGGAAAATATTTGCATTTGATCGATCAGTTCAATCAATTTGAACGCATAACTCTGGAGAAGGATGCTGATAAAAGTACCTTGCCTAAAAAAGGTGGTTCCCAGCAGAGTGAGATTCTCCCCCTGACTGAGCAACCTGAGGAGCTCAAAGGTGGTGCACTTTTTCCACACCAGCTAGAAGCCCTGAATTGGTTGCGAAAATGCTGGTACAAATCCAAAAATGTTATTCTTGCTGACGAGATGGGCCTGGGGAAAACTGTGTCTGCTTGTGCCTTCCTCTCATCCTTGTACTCTGAGTTTAAAGCAAAGCTTCCGTGTCTGGTCTTGGTTCCTCTTTCCACAATGCCAAATTGGATGGCCGAGTTTGGTTTATGGGCTCCTCATTTGAATGTTGTGGAGTATCATGGGAACGTAAAAGGAAGAACAATAATTCGTCAACATGAATGGCATGCCAGTGTTCCGAATGAACCCAATAAAAAAAGTGCAGCTTACAAATTTAATGTTCTTCTAACTACGTATGAGATGGTGCTGGCTGATGCCTCCCACTTACGTGGAATTCCTTGGGAAGTTCTTATTGTAGACGAGGGGCACCGCCTGAAGAACTCTAGCAGTAAGCTTTTTAGCTTGCTAAATGCCTTTTCGTTCCAGCACCGTGTACTGTTGACTGGTACTCCCCTCCAGAATAATTTGGGTGAGTTGTACAACTTACTTAATTTTTTGCAGCCTGCTTCATTCCCTTCTTTGTCGTCATTTGAGGAGAAGTTCAGGGACCTATCCTCTGCTGAGAAGGTGGAGGAACTAAAGAAACTTGTTGCTCCGCATATGCTTAGAAGGCTTAAGAAAGATGCGATGCAGAATATCCCCCCAAAGACTGAAAAAATGGTTCCGGTCGAGCTGTCCCCTATCCAGGCCGAATATTATCGTGCAATGCTAACAAAGAACTATCAAATCTTGAGGAACATAGGGAAAGGCGTTCCACAACAATCAATGTTAAACATTGTCATGCAACTGAGAAAGGTCTGCAACCATCCATATCTTATCCCTGGTACTGAACCGGATTCTGGATCTGTGGAATTCCTTCAAGAGATGCGAATAAAGGCTTCAGCAAAGCTCACTGTGTTGCATTCCATGCTCAAATTACTGCACAAAGAGGGTCACAGAGTTTTGATTTTCTCACAGATGACTAAGCTTCTAGATATTCTGGAAGATTATCTAAATGTAGAGTTTGGGTCAAAATCGTTCGAGAGAGTGGATGGCTCAGTCTCAGTTTCTGATCGTCAAGCGGCAATTGCTCGCTTCAATCAAGATAAGAGTCGGTTTGTGTTCCTGTTGTCGACAAGGTCTTGTGGCCTAGGAATCAATTTGGCGACTGCTGATACAGTGATAATTTATGACTCAGACTTCAATCCGCATGCTGATATTCAGGCAATGAACCGTGCACATCGAATAGGACAATCAAATAGACTTTTGGTTTATAGGCTTGTAGTTCGAGCTAGTGTTGAAGAGCGTATTTTGCAGTTAGCAAAGAAGAAGCTAATGCTGGATCAGCTTTTTGTAAATAAATCTGAATCTCAAAAGGAAGTTGAGGATATACTGCGTTGGGGAACAGAAGAACTTTTTAGTGATTCTTCTAACAAAGAAACAGGTGAAAACAATACCAGCAAGGATGAAACTGTTCCAGTTCCAGATCCTGAGCAAAAGAGTAGGAGAAGGCTCGGAGGCCTTGGGGATGTTTACCAAGATAAATGTACAGAGGGAAGCTGCAAAATCATTTGGGATGAGAATGCTATCTTTAAACTGCTTGACCGTTCGAATCTTGATTCAGGGTCACCAGATAATTCTGAAGGCGATGGAGAAAATGATATGCTTGGATCGGTAAAGGTATGTGGTCTTAACAAAGCTATCTTTTTTTTTCCCACATGTTTTTTCATGGCCAGTCTTCTCTTTGTTCACGATTTCCTCATTGTTAGTATAACTTTAACTTTGTTAGTGATATACAAGTTCGAGTGAACAAAATAACTCTTCGTGATTCAATTTATTTTGGCAACCCATCTAATGCATGAAAAGGATTCGAGTTAGTAAAGTTTTTAAATAATTATTATTGGTCTTTTCGAAGTTAGATATGACATCAAATACATTATTCACAAACCGGGGGGGGGGGGGGGTTGTCAGATTAGGGCATAATTTCAAGGCGAAGGAGCAGGCTTTTGGGCCATGGAGCACACTTATGCTGATGCTTGGAAATCATTCACATGCCATGAATTTTTAATAATAAGCTAGCTATGACATCAAATACGTTACTCAGCTTTATTAATAAAACAGCACATGCATTGCATTCTCAACTTTTGTAGAGAAAATTCATGAAACTTGTGTCACGTGTAAGACAAATTTGAAGCGTCAAAAGCGCAGGCTTTTTCCTCGCTAGGCGCAACAGTCTGGGCTTCGGGCTTCAGTAAGCCCTTTAACTAAGGTCCATAGTGTGACTATGCAACTTGTGTCACGTGTCATAGTATGAGGCACTTGTAGGTGTATGACGTGTAGGAGCATGTTTCTGCTTCATAGCTTTGTAGGTTCTTTGTGGGACACTTTGCATGCTACAATGATACATGATGGCATCAAATTATAAGGGTGTAAAGCTACAAAATCAGATTGAAGTTTTGGGGAAGATCCTTTTGTGGGCTGTCTCTTGAAGGGTTATGTCACTATGTGGATGGTCATGCTCTCTCTATTGGTGCTGTGGTGGAGACAGGCAGAGTGTTTGGAGTAAAGTTCTGCTCTGCAGTGGCTTTTACTTTTTATGCATTTCTCTTCCTTTCCCCCTTCGAGTTTTGATGAACACTTTCTTTTTTTCTTGGGATTCTCATCTTTTCTTTCTAGGGATTTCTTGATTCTTCTTATGTGATTTGATTATTCCTTTTTCTGGAAACAGTCTGTGGAATGGGCAGAAGAACCGGTAGATGAAGGAAAAACAGAATCACCTCTTGTGGTCTTGGATGATGCTACTGGAACAGCCTTGGATAAAAAGGAAGAGACAAGTGGCCCTGAGGAGAACGAATGGGATAAGCTTCTACGCGTCAGGTGACCTTGCAAAATTTTAATGTCATCTTGTGATGATATAAATTATAGGACACTGAATACACATGTAGGGATATCACCTCCTGGCTTGGAAGTGTGCTGTTCCTTTGTTTGTTTCATTCCTTGAGTGCCAATAGGCTCAGTAAGATAACTAATGAAGACTGGCTGAAACCATGTTTCTAAATCCTATAAAATGGTGCATCTAACTGGTTAGCCGTCTATAGGGTTGCTCCATTTTACCTATATCTCCGCGTGTGTCTATATATAAAACAAACACAAGTTTGGCTTTGTGAAATGTTTTTTGAGAAGCAGATGATAAATGTAGACTGAAGTTAGATCATCTGTTAGAAAGAGGGTAAATTTGCAAATTTTAAAGGGAACTTTGTCATAAATAATCCAACCTCTGGGGCTATTGGACGCAAATTTGCCAAGCTTTGGGACATAAAGGGGGTGGGGGAGATGGCGGATGGATGGGTAGCAGATTGTCTTTCTTGTGTTCATGTTGTAAGCCAGTATTGACTGTCAAAGTTTGTGTTGACTTCGTTTTTGTTGCAAGGACAGGTGGGAGAAATACCAGAATGAAGAAGAAGCTGCTTTGGGTAGAGGGAAACGCTTGAGAAAAGCTGTTTCTTATAGGGAAGTGTTTGCACCACATCCAAATGAGACGTTAAGTGAGGTAAATCTTTGTATTGTACATCAAACCTGGACGTGATAATTGTGACTAGCATTGTTTTGGAAACTTTCTACGCATATCTGAATCTTGCCTAGGTATTAAATAGAGAATAATAAATTATATAAGTAAATGCAATCCTGATCGCAATTTCAGTAATATGCTGCTGAATATCTTTAGTTGATAATCTTATACTGTGCTACCAAAAAAAATATAAATGTTTAAGAAAATTGAGATATCCTCCTATCGAATTGTGAATCCCTGTTTGATTCTGATCTTGCACCAGCTAGCAACAGAGGTGTATAAAATATGAAAATATTTCATTTCTGCAAATATTAAGATACGAATCAATCCTTGATTCTGATCTGGCATATACTTGCTATGGGGGGAGGCATGTATCATTGCGCGTGAGGGTCCTTCATCTGGTTGTGATAAAGCTTTAAGTAGACATGGAGCTTGGGAAGGATAAAAATTGGTGGGTTCAACACCACATTCAATGTTTCTGATTTTGTCAGCTTAACTGGGCATCCCATATTTTGTTTTGAACAACCTTAATGAGATAGGCATAACATCCATGTTCTTTTGATCGGTGCTAACACAAAATCCTAGATCTATGGTATTTTGCGGGGTAATCGTCATTCTTCTTCTCACAAAGGAATTACATATCCTTGATAAATAGTGTTTTGTTTTCTTGTGATTTTTTGATGAGTCTCTGCTACCATATTTGCTCTTTCTGGGATTACTCAGCATAGAGAACCCTTGCCCGAATGTATGCAATTACTGCTACATTTATCTCTGTCAAAAATGGAATTTATCCTAATGACATTGATGTCGTTTCAGAGCGGTGGTGAAGATAACCCGGAGCCAGAACCAGAACCCGAGAGAGAGTATACACCAGCTGGACGTGCTCTCAAGGAAAAATAGTAAGTTACTAATCTCTCTCTGCAGCGTATGCCTTCTGTTTGGTTGACGCTCAGTTTCTTTTGTTTGGGGTTTTAATTGAAATCTATGTCGCATTTGGGAATATTCTTACTTATATTGTTGTTGGCAAATGACAATGGATAGAAATAAACTCCAATGTTGTATTCCATAGCTAATTTTGGATAAGGAACTAGGTTTGAATGTTTAATTTTGTGGCAATCTTATATCCGATATTTTATGGGGACAGTTTGGGAGATTTTATTTTTAATGAGTAGGGTATACTTCACTTGCTTGGTTGATGATACTGAATACTTGGTATAAATTCCGTCAATATCGTAACAGAGAGTCCATTCAAATTGTATTTGGATATAAATAATTTACAATAGGCAACTTTTGATTCTAAAACAGCTTCTATGTGCAAATTATTTTCATTTGTTGAAATATACTGTAAACACTAAACTTTTGATTCTAAAAGGCTTTTATGTGCAAATTATTTTCATGTATTAAAATATACTGTGGAGAAAGTATTTTGAATGATCCGTAATATAACTCAATTACTCAAAATTTAGTTCAATTTGAATAATATGTGTTGTATATTACCTCTAAATGGCTCTAATTGAAAAAAGTTGAAGAAAAATAGCACGTCACCTGACTATGTTTACTTACAAAGAAACAATTCATTACTTATCACAATATGTCAATGATTTTAGTGGTTTTTGGCTGGAGGATTGTGCTATAATCATTCATCACCTTGTCCTCTTATGCTTGCTTTTTAGTGTGCTTGGAAAGAGTGCAATGCTAGAAATTTTAGGCGGGAAAGGTGCGTACACCAGCGCTTATGAATTAGTTCGTTTTTTGGCTCTACAGTCTGCACCTTGTAATTTGAGTGCTTCCCCCAATTCCGCACTCCTTAAGAAACTGTGGAAAGCTATTGGATGTGGACTTATTTCTCTGTTTGCGGTTGTAGTTTGCTTTACTCTATTATGTAAACTGTAAAATATGGATAATTCCACTACAGAGAATTTTCATAAAACGTTTGGGACTTGGACTCCTACCTGCATTTGATACATGTCATGAGGTCCGGGTAATATTTGCATTCTCTTCTCTTCTCTTCCAGGACTTGTGAGTTATGACTGTCTCTGCGATGAATTTTATAGGGCTCGATGAGAAACCTAAGCATGGTCATGCCCTGTATATTCTAACACGAATTGTTTGAAAAGCTTGAAACATCACATAACTTGTCTATGAATTTCCTGTGTTCGTATGCTAAATGCTAATGCATTGATTGTCCTGTTCAGCACCAAACTCCGTGCTCGACAAAAAGAACGACTTGCTAAGAGAAAGGCTTTTGAAGAAGCTTCCCTTGCTGGGGGATTTCCCGGACCAGTAGCACTTTCTCAGGGCCTTCCATCTAATCTCAACGAGAGAGATGAGACTTCCAAACTCATGCAAGGATCAGCAGAACAGGCTAAAGTGATTGATGTGGAGGACAACAATTTAGGGCAATCAGAGGTTCCTAATGCTAACAGTGGCTCAGTTCAATTAGCCAGGAGATTGTTGAAGCATAAATACAACAATCATGGTAACTCCACATCGAGGCTTCCGGGGTCGTCTTCAGATGGCCATCAGGTGGACACATACTTGGCAAATTCTGCTTGCGAAAAGCCCTTGTTACCTGTTCTTGGACTTCCTGCTCCGAATGCCTGTCGGCCAGAATTGTCTCACCGGAACCTTTCTAAAAGAGAAATTAGACAAGCCAGCCGACTGGATTTTCCTGCCCACCCATCTACTCTTCCCGGGACTTCCGCTGAGAGGGATGTGAATGCTCTCGAGGCAGGTGCAGCAACAGCCAAACTTCTTGATGCATCGTTAGAGTTCCCACAACAGCATTTCAAAAACAGCTCTCCAGATAACCCCATTCCATTTCCTCTGGTATGCTGTTGCCTGATCCCCGTGTTTTTGGTTTGGATCACCCCCCCCTTCCCCCCTTAAAAAGAAAGGGTTTTGGCCCCAAACAATCTCTACTTTTGGCCGATTTGGGTCATTTTTTTGGTGCAGTATACTTTTGGGTCTGATTGGGAATAATCCAAACTGACTTTATGACCAAAACTTTTGACCTATTTTCTATCACTAAACTTTTTATCTATTTTAGGCTCCAAATATGGACTTTTGATTGCTAAAGTAGTTAAAAAGTTTAGAGATAGAAAACGGGTCAAAGGTCAAAAAGTCAGTTTGGATTAATTCCGGTCAACACCAAAAAAGTAGGGATTATTATTTGAAGCCCCCATCCCCCCCCCCCCCTCTCCTACCACCACCACCACCACCAAAAAAAAAAAAAAAATGTATGTGGGAATGCTTTATGATTGTGGGGCTAAAATGTAAATAATTTGCAGGGTCCTCCACCTCTCTGGCAAGGGAAATTTCCAGATGGTATAGAGAGATTGGGTATGAGTTCTGCTGATTTTCTGGAGAAGATGGGACTGCCCAAATTGCCCTTTGATGACAAATTTCTCCCAGCATTTCCGTTTCCAGTTAGAACCTTGCCTGGTGCAGCACCCGACTTCTTAGCCAACTCATCACTGGGAAGGAGAGATGAAACCCTAAATGGCCGGGTGCCTCCAATAGTGCCATTCTTACCTAATTTCAAACTCCCTCCACCAGATATGCCTCATTATAATCCCGAAGACAGAGATCCACTGCCTACCCTAAGTTTAGGGCGGAAGTCGAATGCTCATCCATCGTTTCCCGAAAATCACAGGAAGATTCTCGAGAACATAGCCATGAGGACAGGGTCAGGCTCAAGCAGCGTATTCAGGAGAAAGTCGAAAGTGGATGATTGGTCAGAAGACGAGCTTGATTCTCTTTGGATTGGAGTGCGTCGGCATGGACGAGGAAACTGGGATGCAATGCTCAGTGACCCGAGGCTAACGTTTTCCAAGTACAAAACCGCGCAGGAATTGGCTTCAAGGTGGGAGGAGGAGCAAATGAAGATACTGGATGTTCTCCCAGGCAGTAGGTCTGGAAAGCAACCGAAGGGTCACAAAGCGGCGGCATCGGCTCCATTTCCTGGCATTTCTGATGGAATGATGGCACGCGCTCTTCATGGAAGTAGGCTAGGGGGTGGCGGGCCATTTCAAAGCCACTTGACCGACATCAAGCTGGGGCTCGGTGATCTTGCAGCAGCCAACCTTCGCCCTTTCGAACCCCCCAATTTCGCGGCCCTTCACGGTGAAAACTTTACTCCTTTTCCTGTCTTGGGTGGCGGGAGTTTGTCAGCAAGGCCTCGGGAAGGTCCCTCCAGATCTCTCTCTGAAATTCAGGATACCGGCCCTAGTTTACCAATCGAGCAGCCGACATGCCCTGATACATTTGTTACCAACGACCCGCGTGCTTCCGGTAGCTATGAACTAAGGAAGGTTGACTGCCTACCGACTAGTTTACCGCCTCCTCATTTGCCGCCTGCATCAAACAGTGTCCCCAACATTCCCTCTTCTTCGAAAGGGAAACTAATGCCAGAGAGCAGTTCCTCGAAAAAAGACAAGCTCCCACATTGGCTCCGGGAAGCAGTAGGAGCAAGCTCCAGCACTCCAAACACCGAGCTACCGCCAGAAGTCTCAGCAGTAGCAGACTCGGTTCGCCTGCTCTATGCTAACGAGAAGCCCGCTATCCCCCCATTCATTGCTCCCGAACCTCTTCCCCCCGAGCCCAAAGACCCCCAGAAGAAGTTAGACAAAAAGAGGAAAAAACCCTGTAAACAACCCGTCATGGTGGTTCAAACTGAGGTTGCTGGATCCAGCCAAGAACAACAACCCAAGGCTGGCTCAACGGGCGACGATGGTCTCCCCTCGACATCGATGTCTATGCCCCCACCTATGCCAAATCCCGTGTCGCAGTCCCATTCGGTGCCAATGGACCTGTGTGCTTCATCGTCTTTGTCAGAGCCCGTCGGAAAAGTAAGCGGTGAACTGTCTCTGTCCCATTCGGTGCTCGACAAGAAGCAGTCTCAACTGGAAGAACTAGATCAAGGCAGCAGTAAAACAGACGATGTCGTCAGAGCGAGTTCCGGGGTAGCAGATGGATCATGTAGTGGGGATTCTAGCTAGACCCAATCCGACCCGCCTCAGATTGACCCGCCAGATACCGGGGAAACATCGTCCGAGAAAACAGTCTCAGATGAGCAAACTAGGTGACAACGTAGCGGTGAATTGGAAGCTCTTTGGGAGGTGGTGGTAGGATGAAGTTTTCGGTTTCGTTAGGTTTGTTTGTATGATCACAGTCCACAGTCCACAGTCCACAGTCCACAGTCCACAGGTGGTGATATTGTGCCATAGCTAAAATGTTGAGAAGAAGTAGGATGAGTAGGATAAGCCTTGTTTTAGTGGAAATTCACAGTTTACATACAGGTAACTACAGTTAGAGGGGTAAATTAGCCCCTGTTAGTTTATTGTGCAGTGTAATCTCATGTCATTGGCATGGGCTGGTGCTAACGCGTTTTGTTGTTACATTTTGTACCACAGTTTTGTAGGGTATGATGGTTGGGAGCTCATGTTAGTGTTGTTGTTGCAAGTTTAGGACATACCAATGTAAAGTTGTATGTGAAATTAAGTATATAGTATGGCTCTTCTCGGGGCGGTGTATCCCGCCATATTTTCCTCCATTTTTCTGTCTAGTCCTTGGTTTAACTGTGTGTGTTGGATCTTTATTGAACTGGACATTGGCTTAATCTTTAATGTGGCTTGGCTTGTGTAATAACATTGAATAACAGAGCTAGATGGTGCTAGATTTACAAGGTGTGGTATTTGGTTGAGTCACTTGAATGTAGTGTAATGAGTGAGTACTGTGATTAAAGGCTCTGTTCTTTAGTGCGGTTGGTAAGATGCGGAAATGGTACAATGTGGTGCTAGATGGTGCTAGATTTACAAGGTATGGTAAAATTTGTGGGAAGTGTGGTTCACGTGGTAGGTGAAGAGAGAAAATGTGAAAAATAAAGGAGAAAAGTAAGACAATATATTGGTAATAATTGTTATATAGTATGGTGGGGTGAAGTGTAGAAAAATATTGAGTGATATGGTAAATTGTGATATCGCACTATACTATTCAAAAGATTAGTATGTAATTGTTTCAGGATGGGGGTGGGGTTGAGAATGAGCTTGCGGGTGTAGGAGTGAGCATTGGATGTTAGGATCATGAGTTTAAAATAAAAAATATTTATGTGGAGGAATAAGAAAGAAAATAAGATCGATACTAGGATCAAGAATTTAAATCGCAAATAGTGTGGAAAAGTAAGAAAAGAAAAATAAGATCAACACCAAATGTAATGTGGAAAATTCCGAATTGAAAAAATCCATTGTACAAAACTTGAGATATAATTTGGTACTTTTAACTACCATTAACATATCACCATAACTTTATGGTGAGATGACTCACGTAAAACTTTTTGATAAGTTAATAACTTAGACTTCGTTCTTTTATGCAGTACCATAAGTTACCACACCACACCTTACCGTAACTTACCACAATTCATCATAATATACCACACTTTTTCATTTACCTTTTTTAATAAAAGTCCATAAATTCAAATAATTACTTTTCCATTTCAACAACCATTTATTATTTCCACCGCAACTTACCGTAATCCACCGCATCGTAAACTTACTGCATAAAAGAATGAAGCCTTGATATCCCTTCATTGTTGGGAATAGTTTACTTCCATTCAGGCCGTGTTCTATACTGCGGCTGGCAAACTGCGGTGCCACACGGTACCGCAGTTTGGCACAACCCACCACATTTCACCGCAAATCATTACTTTTTTCTCTCCTCACTTTTCTCCTCTACTTTTTACATTATCTCTCCTCACCTACCCCACATACCAATAACCTACCACAATTCCACCACACCCCACCACAATTCCACCACACCTCATCGCAAAATACCGCAGTATAGAACACGGCCTCATTTTGGATATGATTAATGTCTTTGCTTGTGGAAGTTAATGATGATGAAATCAATCACATTATTCATGTGAACAGTCAAGCCAAACCAAAGCTAAGCTTACGTTTTGCTTCATACATGCATAAGAAGAAAATAGTAATCAAGTCTTACACGTATTAGTTAAGTTCATGGATTTCAATATATCGATGTTAAATATGTTTTATGATTCTTTAATTATGTTACTTTGTAGAAAGAAGGTAAGAATGCACAATACAAAAATAAATATGTATGATACTACTTCAATTCCAAAATATTTGTCAATTTGGCTCAGATTTGATGTTGATTATTCACAAATTACATTATAAAATTAACATCATTGTAACTTTTAATAAGGTATCTTTCTAACGACGGTAATTTGATATTGTAACTCATTGTAATATATGAGCAATCAACGTTCAAAATTTAGTCAAATAAGCAAAAATTTTGAAATAGAAGTAGTGCATAGGATTGTCCCGAAAATTTGCTTGGTGGTTAAGGAAGTGTTAGGTAGTAACCCCATAAAAAATGGGAGAGCTTTTATTGGAAAAAATTTCCCTTAATCCTAGGAAAATGTAGGAAATGGTAGGCCCACCAAAAATTTTTCTCAATGTCAACAAACATTCAAACATGGAGAAAATTTCTCCGGGGATTTTGACGAACCAAATGCACCCTAAAAGTAATGTTAATTAAGGCCCTGTTCTTTTCTGCGGTTGACAAACTGCGGTACCACAGCATACCGCAGTTTGCCACAACTCAGCACACTTTACCACAAATCATTACTTTTCTCTCTCATCACTTTTCTCTATCCTCACTTTTTTACATTCTCTCTCCTCACCTATCCCAAATACCAATAACCTACCACAATTCCACCACACTTCACCATATCATACCGCAGAAAAGAACAGGGCCTAAGAAGCCTCTATGATTTCTAGTAAATTATTTATTAAGCTATTCTATCTGATTAGTTGTATATTCGTCAATGTTGGATTTCTAAATGGAAAATATTAATTTTATTTAAGAAGATGGGAAATTTTGAGAGAGTTAGGGGTGTTTCAATGATTCATTATTCCGGATTATATAAAATTCATCCACTAACTTGTAAAAAAGGATGCAACAAATTCATGTACCTTTGTTGGATTGAATGTCTTTATTTTATTCAAGGTGCACATGCTTATGATGTTGCTACTCTTATACGTGGCCGTCCTAATTTCATAATCTGTCGGGGACCTAAAAACTACTCTCCCAAATTAACTTATGTTTAACACTATCGAGGAAAGTGAGAGGGGATAATGGAGCCGACTTTGATAGATAGTGACCGTATTCATAGTAATTAGATTGGATCCTTTGAAAGTACGGTTGAGTATGAATTACTTGTTGATCTAGAGAATTTCATCTTTGAGGTTTCGATGGGTAAAGCCAAGAGTAAGAGAAAACAGACGCAAATTCTAGCATAATACCGTCTCACGTAAATTTATCGTGAGACAGACTCTTTATAAAGTGATATTTTTAATATTTTACTATGACTAATAAGTGATATTAGAATGACTTTTAACACGAATATGACTAATATTTTATTATGGGGTGACCTTTATCTGAATCAGTTCAAATAAATTATTAGTCACCCCTCTATTGATGAATAGTCACCACAAAGTTATACGTCTTACGATAAATTTATGGTAAGACGGTCTTACATAAAAATTATTGGAAAACATAACATGTTGATGAAATGTAAGTGGCAGTTTGTTAGAGATGCAACTTGTAGGTCTGTTCGTGGCCAGAAGAATGGTCAAAAGCTTAGGATGACTGAATGCCGAAACATCTTGAAAAATGACAGTCTTGATGACATTGATGCTGAGATAGACCGAAGAGCTTTGATTATTGGTAACGTTATAGGTGTGCGAATCCTCAATGATCTATCGAAATAAAGTTATTGACTTTTAACATTGGGATTGATATGTGAAGGTTTTTTTGCCGTCGTGGAATGATAGTCCTTGCAGTTTGCTTGTATTTAGCAGTGTTTGGTTGTAGTGTTTATCTGTTAGAGTTGGTTATTTGTTGTTTTGTGATGCGGTTTCGCTGTATTCTGTGAACTTTAAGCCTGTTGACTTTTAATAATCGGAAAAAAGTGAAATGTATAGAGAAAAATAAAATAATATGATCAAACTATTTCTTGATTATTATTAGACCTGTTCTTTTGTGTGGTTGGAAAGATGCAGAAATGGTGCGGCGTTGTGAAATTTTGGAAAGAATGGTAAGATGTACTACCTCCGCCCCTAAATGAGTGTCAAATTTTCTAACTACCTTGTCCCTTTTTATTTGTCAAATTATTTAACTTTTACATTTTCAACAACAATAATACCAATTTTAACCTAATAAATACACTCTTTACTTCATTTCAAGAATATTGTAAGGGTATTTTTGACAATTTGTAAACTTTTCACTTCATTCTCGATGTTCAATGTGTTTTGATGAGTTAGTTATTATGATAATACAATTAGGGACGGATGTAGTAGAATGTTATCATAAAATTTATGGAAAATGTGGTTGATGTGGTAGGTGAGAAGATAAAATGTGAAAAGTAGATGAGAAAAGTGAAAAGATATATTAATGATAATTATGGTAAAATATGGTGAAATATGAAAAAAATATTAAGGCCCTGTTCTTTTCTGCAGTTGGCAAATTGCGGTGCCACAGTCTATCGTAATTTGCCACAACCCACCACATTTTACCGCAAATCATTACTTTTCTCTCTCCTCACTTTTCTCTACTTTTTACATTCTCTCTCCTCACCTACTCCACGTACCAATAACTTACCACAATTCCACCACACCCTACCACAATTCCACCACACCTCACCACACTATTCCGTAAAATACCGCATAAAAGAAGAGGGCCTAAGTAATATAGTAAATTATAGTACCGCAGCACAACGCATAAAAAAATTAGAAATTTGGCCAAACAAAATGATGAGAATTGATGGGGAGCATTGTTCCTGGTACATCAATCAATGCATAGAAGTATAATATTCACAATAGTGGCCAAAAAGGTAGTGCTTGATAAGGTTAGATTCCATTTTGAAAATTTAAATATTGATACTATTTCATCTAGAAACCTAATCTTTTTAATCGCCGCTATAAATAAAAACTTCTAAATTCTAACGCCTTAGTGACGTACGTTATTAGGTAAACAAACAATCATATTTAGACACGTGGTAACGATGTACCGTAAAAGTGGGAACCTCGAAAAAATCGACCCGACACGATGAACTGAACTCGAATAGAACAAGATATTAAGTTGGATTAGGAGGAGATTTTTGAATAGTTTAATTAAACAATTTGACATGGTAAAACTGTTTAATCAGATAGGTAATAGTTTCATCAATATTTCGATATAAGGAAGCTCTTATTTAATGAAGTGTGCTAGATGAATCAACTCGTTACCCTAAGTTTAGGGCGCACAAGAATCAAGGATTGATTTCTAAGAAGGTTTTTCGACTGGGCAACAAGTGACCTTGTGGTAGTGTTAGGCCCAGTTCTTTTATGCGGTTAGTAAAATGTGAAAATAATGCAGTGTGGTAGAATTGTGGAAAATGCTGCAAAGTGTGGAATGATATAGTAAAATTTGTGGCAAGTGTGACTGATGTGGTAGGTGAGAAGAGACAAAAGTAAAAATATATATTTGTAATGATTGTAGTAAAGTGCAGTGAACTATGAAAGAATATTAAGTAATATGATGAGTTGTGGTACTACACTGCACTACACCGTATAAAAGAACAAAGCCTTAGTGGGCAATGATCGAAGATGGGGGGGGGGGGGAGAAACGAGTAGTGTTGAGAGGTAGAGAGAGATGACATTTATGTTAGTGAGATTCAAGAGGGAGCACGCATCAACCAAGACTCAAGGTAAAAAGTTGAGTGAGACTTTTTTTTTTTTTAAAACCAATTGACATTAAGAAGAGTAACACACTTGACTTATAAACCATGCCTTTTACGTTACTCTTTCGATGTGTGAGTAATTTATTGGGAGTAACATGGACATTTGTAATAAAGCAGAAAAATAAGGCAGTCGTTTTTTCTTAATAATTCAGCTGAAAATCAGTTAAATCCCCAGAATGTCACCACTCACCCCAACCAGAAAAATTAAAATACATAGAACCTTTGAATACAATATTGAAAACTCTAAACCATATACATTATGTAAAATGGGGATGTAGCTCAAATGGTAGAGCGCTCGCTTTGCATGTGAGAGGCACAGGGTTCAATTCCTCGCATCTCCATGCTATTTTTAAGGTTCGCCCTACACCTTTTTAATGAGACCTTTCGCCATTCCCTCTCCTTACAAGAATGCTTTGTGCATAAAGAGTATGTATAGATTCCCCCCCCCCCTTTTAGGGTATACTTCTTCCATTCCATATTAATTGTTACTTAGTTGACTATCACGATTTCCATGGTTATCTTTGATTGATAATTTCTTATATAATATTTTATTAATTACAATATTATACTTTTATGATGGTATTTTTCGTTACGAATCTAATGATAGTAACTTTATATGACAAATCATTGTATATGTTGAGAAATTTTAGTCAAAAATTTTAAATTTGATTGCATAATTTCTAAAGATGACAACTACTATGTAATATATGAAGTATTATAGTATATAAAAAATTACAATTTTCAAAGATGACAACTATTATGGAATAAAAGGAGTATTACAATATATAAAAAAAATTATCAATCAAAGAGTAAGATTGAAAAGTGTAACAATCAATAAACCAACAAATAATATGGAAAGAGGGAAGTATATAGCAAATGCAACTCATCATTCATCATTCATCATTTCTATTTTTTTGAAACTCTATTTTATTTTTTCTACAACAATAAAAACTCATTCATACTTTTTCACTTTAAATATTTATTTTTGGGACCCACGAACTTTAATTACACATATCACAACCAATAAATGCATGTCTTGATATAGCGCTATGACACATGACAATATTCCACTGGTTGGAGAAAAATGAAATAATTTAAGTTCCAGGAATTTCACAGAGTTCCCAAAATAAAAGTATGTACAATGCAGAACTTTCACAATAGATTTTTTTTATCCCCTTTCTCCTAGTTGGTACACCTTCCCTCCCACTTTTTCTTCGTTCCTTTGAGTTCTGAAACTCTGCAGAGTTTCAAAAGTCAAAAGAATGAAGAAAAAGTAGGAGAGAAGGTGTGCCAACTAGGAGAGAGAATGACAATTGGGAGAGAGAAATGGAATTTTGTATTGCATGTGACCATATGCTCTAAGGCACCGTTCTTTTATACGGTGGAAGTGCGGTGTGGTGGGTTGCGATAAGTTGCGGTGCGATAATTGGAAATCTTTGAGATATTAAAAGTAAAGTAAATAGTAGATTGCGGTAAATTACGGTAGATTGCGGTAAATTACAATATATTGTAGTAAATTACGGTGCGGTAACTTGCAATACCGCATAAAAAAGCGGTGCCTAAATTCCCACAAACTTAAGTCTTTGCTGCAAAGGATTATTATTTTCTGACGTATTACCTCCGTCCTATATTGTTTGTCCATCCAACTATATTTAAAAGTCCAATGGTCATGGGAAATATGGTGAAAAATGTGTAATGTACCAGAATTGTCCTTACTTTTCTCATATGAATAAAAATAAAAAGAAACAAAAGAGTATTTATTAGGAGTATAATAGGAATTACAATCATTAAAATTATAAAATGGACAAATATTTTAAGCCAAAAAATTAGATAAATGGACAAACAATTTGAGACGGAGGTAGTATGTTCAAAGACTACATTCCTCGGTACTAATTTATAGAGTATAGAGTATAGACCCCTTTTTCCTTCTTACAAATTACAGTCCATAATTTTTTAAGATCAATTCATGTGACTTTCTTTCTTAGAGTGCAACTTTCGGCATCAGAAAAAAAAAAAAAAGAAGAAAAAAGGCAAGAGTAGTTGATACAGCAGCAACATAAACCAGCCAGCTTGGCCTTATATATACCTATTCTCAAATTATTTAAGTTACGGCGTGTTTGTTTGTTTCTTTTTGTTTTCCCTCCCAACTTCACATTTCTCTCTTTCCTCATTCCAACACACACTCACTCACACCCCTTCAACTTCACTCCTTCAAATTCCTTACACAAACCATCCAAATCAATCAAAGTTCAATCAAATCAATCAAATCTTCAAATCCTACGGAATAGGAACGAAGGAGCAATCGAAACAAAGTTTTTGCGATCGAGTTTCGGTAGATGATATAGCACCGCCATTGAAGGAGCTGCAGGAGCTTTTATGCTTTCGCATTGAGTACTGAATCGCACCGAAGTTCAAATCCTACGGAATAACGAACGGAGGAGCAATCGAAACGAAGTTTTTGAGATCGAGCTTCGATAGATGATATAGCACCGCCATGGAAGGAGCTCGAGGAGCTTTTATGCTTTCACATTGAGTATTGAATCTCACCGAAGTTGAAATCAATCAAATATTCAAATCCTAATGAGGAATAAGGAACGAAGGAGCAATCGAGACGAAGTTTTTTGAGTTCAGCTTCAGTATATGATATAACACCGCCATTGAAGGAGCTGGAGGAGCTTTTATGCTTTTACATTGAGTACTGAAAGTCTGAATCTCACCGAAGTTCGAATCAATCAACTATTCAAATCCTACTGAATAAGGAATCAAGAAAACAAACGAGAAGAAGTTTCTGAGAAGGCCATGGAAGGAGCTGGAGGAGTTGCTATGGGGAGTCCATTGAGGAAGTCTTCCAACAGCAACAGTCCGCAAAATCACAGGGACAAGAAGAAGCTTCCAGAAGAAGATCGTCTCGGTTTGCTCAACAATGGAGAGGAACAATTGAAATCTGATCTCTCTCTGAAAATGCACTTCGCCGGAGATATCTCGAGCAGGTCTCCATCTCCGGCGCCGGCAACCACCGCCGGCGTCCCGAGCAAGGGGATTCTTCGTGACTCCAGCTACGAATTCGTCAACGACGCGAAAATGGCGGCGGCGATGAAGGCGAACGCCACCGGCGGCGACGGCGACGACGGTGGTGATGATTCCGGCGAGTTCGACTTCCGGCGGCAGAAGGAGGAGCTTCCGCCGGCGGATTTGGAGAACCAGAACAACCACTACTCCCTGTCGCCGGTGACAGAGAGCCCTAACTACGACTACGGGCGAATAACTCCACGCGCCGCCGCGAAGGTCTCCTTCCAGGAGACCCCCGACCTCGTCCACCGCCGTCCGAGCCAGAACGAGCCGAGCCGCCAGTCTAACTTCGGCCGGGACGATCAGATTCTCCGGTGCAGCAGCTCGAACGCCGCCGCGAACTCCTTCGGCCGCGCCGGAAAACCCGGCCTGATGCGGATGAAGACCAAGTCACGGCTCATGGACCCGCCGGAGGATCCCATCTCCGCCGCCGTGAACGACCGGCGCTCCGGCCGGACCGCCCCCCAGTCCCGGCGGTTCGCCGGAAAGAGCGAGGAGATTGAGGAGGATGACCCATTTTTGGATGACGATTTGCCAGATGAGTACAGAAAAACTAACTTCAATTGCTTTACTTTTGTGCAGTGGGTGAGTTTGATCTTGATCTCTGCTGGGTTGGTGTGTAGTTTGGTGATCAGGAATTTGAAAGGGATTTCGATATGGGGATTGCAGTTGTGGAAGTGGGGGGTGATGATTTTGGTGATGATTTGTGGGGGTTTGGTTTCTGGGTGGTTGATTCGGATCGTGGTGTTCTTCATCGAGCGGAATTTTTTGCTGAGGAAGAGGGTTCTGTATTTCGTTTATGGATTGAGGAGCTCCGTCCAGAAATTCCTCTGGTTAGGTTGGTTTTTTAGATTACTTGTTCTGCCGTTTTTTTATCGAATTGGTTTTGTTTTGTTTATCTTTTTGGTCTGCCGGAATTAGTCAGTTTCAATTGAGTAACTCGAAAATTCAGTTTAATTCAACCTGAGAAGAACCGGGTTGGGTCAAAAAAATTTCTTCTGATTTTTTGACTTCGACGGACATCTGAAAATCCTGACAGAACACTTTTCGATTTTTCTGTTGATCAAACCCGATATCGACCTGAATTTAGATTTGTCCGAATTGATCGATCCCAAAAAATTGGGTATAGGATATGAATTTTTTGTTCTATATCTGATTCCCGAAAAGACCCAAACCCGATTTTTTGATTGCCCTACTTTATAAACAAGGCTGCCTATGTTTAGGTGTGTTGATTGGTTTCAAACTCGAACCAAAATGGACAAGACAAGACTGGACCGACACCTAAAATCTTTAAAAAAAAAAAAAGAACTTAGAACAAAGACTAGACGGACCAAATCAGACATTAAACCGGATCAACCAGACAAGTTTGGACTGGATTAGTACATTTATTGTAGAAATTTAATGAAGACATATCAAGTAATGCAGAATGCTTTGCTTTTTATGAACTTGGACATTCTATTATGTAGTATGTACTGTGTGTTAATGTTTATGCGCACATTCTATGTAAGATACTACGTTGACAATAAAGTCCTAGACGTGACATACTAATCTATGAGGGGAAAAAAAAAACTAGTTCTATAGTGATCACTTGCATAAGTAATATGAAGTAGGCTGTTGTTGTGGTAGGTTGGGTTCTCCTAGCTTGGATCCTAATCCTGGACAGAAAGGTGGAAAAGGAGACCAACAGTAAAGTCCTGCCTTATGTCACCAAGATCCTCATCTGCCTCATGGTGGGTACCCTAATATGGCTGGTCAAAACCCTCCTCCTCAAGGTCCTCGCCATGAACTTCCATGTCAGTGCCTTCTTCGATCGAATTCAGGTACAAATTTATATAGTGATCACTTGCATAGTTTAATTACATTGTTCGTAGCTTGTTTTTGCATATAAGTTTTTGAACACTGATACACTATACAATTTTGAATGTGGTATATATAGAATTTTGAACATGGTAGGTATAAAGCGTTTGGTGGAACAAAAATCCTTCCGAAATTTTTCTCGGGATTTCCTGGGAAAATTTTATTGTGAAAGTACAGTTTACAGTGTTTGGATGAAGTTGTAAATTTCATAGGAAATTGTTTGAAATGCCCAAGTTACTCTTAACTGTTTGGATTCTAGTTTCCACCGTGGGTTTTTTTTTTTTCCATTGATCCCTCTGGAAACTCTTCCCGAGCTCCATTGTAAAATTATGGGCTCACATAAAATGTTTCTTATTGACAAATGACCACCAAACATGGGGAAATCAGTCAAGCTTGGAAAAATTGACTGATTTTCCCATGAAAATTGGGCAACCAAACATATTCTAAATTTATTTATCAACAAAAAAAAAACATATTCTAAACTTTTGAAATGTTATATGATCGTGGGACTATGATCTAACTGTTGGAATGCAGGACGCGTTGTTCAACCAATACGTGATTGAAACTCTTTCGGGCCCCGCGTACCTCGAGATTCAGCACATACATCAGGAAGAAGACAGGGTTCTGTCCGAGGTTCAAAATCTGCAGAATGCCGGGGTTTATGTGCCCCCTGACATCCGAGCAAGCTTACCTAATCATAATAACAATGGTGGAAAAGCAGCAATGGGGAGCGGTAGGTCAGTTGCGAGTGGGATAATGAGAAGCCCATTTATAGGGAAGAGCCCGAGGAGTGGTGGTGGTGTGGTTGGTAAGAGCCCTAGATTCTCGAGGGCGCCGTCTAAGAGGGAAGAGGAGCAAGAGATCAACATTGATCACTTGCATAGGATGAACCAGAAGAATGTGTCTGCTTGGAATATGAAGAGGTTGATGAACATCGTGCGAAAGGGGGTTTTGTCCACTCTCGACGAGCAGCTTGGCTCGGGGATCGAGGATGATTCGGCGTTGCAGATTCGAAGCGAGAAGGAGGCCAAGGCTGGTGCCAGGAGGATCTTTGAAAATGTTGCCAAGCCAGGCTCAAAGTAAGGAAAATCAATCCATTTTCTGTGAGTTTAGTTTATGAATTAACTTGCATATGACGACCGAAGAAGCTCATCATCAATGTTCCTTTCTTAGTTTGGTACTTATCATTTGGCCAAGAGTCTATAGAACTCACTGATATTTATTCATGAGATAGGGATCTAGTGAGCACGTCGGATACCTCTTCAATTCAATGCTGAAAACTAGCACAAGTAATAGTACAAGTAAAAGGTCTAATCATCTAAAAAGAACTTATTTTACTGTATTGAACATAGTATGATTTCAATATCTTTAAACCCTTTCTACCCTTTTTTCACACCGAGTAGTAGATAATGAACGATCTTAAAATCATGGGGTCAATCGGAACCACTCTCATTGAATTTTTAAATTCATGGGTAAGATAGCCACATTAGATGCTACATTATGCACCCCACAGATTGTTCTAAAGAGAGACTTTTGGTGTATTGGATTTGAACGTAGTATGATGCTAGAAAGCCTATGCTGTGCATTTGTTTCTAACCGTTTTCTCTTTTGTCTATTACCAAGTTTGAGTTATTGTTTTAAATGCACCCTTATCTTGATTTTCCAAGTAATCACACTCGATACTATGTCTCGCTTAACTTTGCCTGATTGATAGTTTTTGTTGTTGTATGTTGAAGGCATATTTATCTGGAGGATTTGATGCGATTTTTGAGAGAAGAAGAAGCTGAAAGGGCGATGCAACTCTTTGAAGGGTCTGCTGATAGAGCTGTTGCTGATAGTAAAGGAATCAGCAAACGTGTTCTTAAGAACTGGGTGGTGAGTTAGCCTTCACTTAGTCACATCGAACTTAGGCGTTGTTTCTTTTTCGATTAGTTTGGCCAAAAAGCCACAAAGATCATATTAAAAGATATAAAGAGTTGCAACAAATTCAGCAAAACAGCAAAAAAATATAAATAAAAAACCACCTTAACCAGCAAAACAACAAATGCAAAAGGATTGCAAGACACTCAAGTACGGTGCCTTGTTACAATCATGTATTGATTTCTTTTTATTACCCGTCTTCAACATCTACAAATCAGTACTAAATTTCACAGCTTTGCGAGCAATAATGTCATCGATAGAATGTTAGGCTGTTAGCTCTTATCTGAATCCCCCAAATTGTCCATATTGACCATCCTAACATCACGAGTGGCTAAAACCTTCTCCATTTCTTCAGGTCAATGTGTTCAGGGAACGAAGAGCTCTAGCACTGTCTTTGAATGACACAAAGACAGCAGTGAACAAGCTTCATCACCTGGTGAATATTATCGTCGGCATTGGCATCATAATCATCTGGCTTTTGATCCTCGGCATCCCAGTTAATCACTTCCTTGTCTTCCTGGGTTCCCAAGTTGTTGTGTTGGCCTTCATGTTTGGAAACACCTGCAAGACGACATTCGAAGCAATCATCTTTCTGTTTGTCATGCATCCCTTTGATGTTGGTGATCGTTGCGAAATCGATGGAGTTCAGGTAAAATTTCCTGTCCCAACTATGATGCCTGATTGCTTCCGGTTTCCAAAAGGTTTATGTATTTTCGGGTCTGGCGGATTCATCCTTTTCGTGCATTCCTGGGCATGTGGAAAACTGCCTATGTTTCGATCTGGTAAGGGTGTGAAAAAATCGAAACCGAAAAAATGAACCGAAATACTGGAAAGTCGATTTGATTTTTGTTCAAAAAGCAGTTTGGTTTTCGGTTCACCAAAATAAAACAGTTAACCGGTTATTATTAATTTTTTGAACTAATAAATGTTAAATTAAGTTAAGTTGCATATAGATTAGGTAAAATAAATAAAACACATAATGAAATGTTGATTACAAAAATGCTTAAAGACACCAAGTTTAATATTGGTTTTCATGGGAATATTAATCGTAACCCAAACCAAAAAAACTGGTATAACCGAAGCTTTCGATTCAGTTTACGGTTCACACTTTAGCTGAACTGCATAAAAAAAATGTTAGCCAAAAATGTAGTTAAGCGAGAACTTCAGTTCAGTTTACGGGTCATGCTCTGTATGAACCGAAAAAGCTGTTAACTGAATCTTCTTACCTCTAGTTAGTGGGACTAGGCTTTGTTATTGTTGTTGTAACTATGATATCAGATTGCAGATTTCTTGTTATACCATATTGAACTTAATAATAACTAGCTTTCTACTGGTTCATACATTGTCTTATTTTTGTTGCTGTGGTTGTGTTGTAGATGGTAGTGGAGGAAATGAACATATTAACCACAGTATTCCTGAGATATGACAACCAGAAAATCATTTATCCAAACAGTGTGTTGGCAACCAAGCCCATCAGTAACTACTATAGAAGCCCTGACATGGGAGATGCCATTGACTTCTATGTTCACATCTCCACTCCAGTGGAAAAGTTGGCCATGATGAAGGAAAGAATAACAAGGTAAACACCCTCTTCTTTTCTGGGGTGGGTAAATTGTGGCAATGGTATGGTACGGTAAAAATGTGTATAGTGTGATAAGATGTGGTAAAATTTGTGGTAAAATTGGTTGATGTGGTAGGATAAAGTATGGTATGGTATGGTATGATAATATGTGATGGTTAAGTGTAATAATGGTATGGTAAAAATGTGGATAGTGATACGATGTGGCAGTGTGGTAAAATTTGGGGTAAGATTGGTTGACGTGGTGGGATAAAGTGTGGTATAGTATGGTAATATGTGATGGTTTGTGGTTAGTGTAGTAAATTGTGATAGATGCAATGTGGTACCACACAAAACAACACAACAAAACATGAGATGCAATTTCTTTGTGGGCTCAAATAACTTTTCTACCATTGACAATTTAAGTCCAGATGAGCATCTTGTCTAGTGGTGGTCATTATGGATTTGCTTTTGCCCTATATTTTGGCCTTTTCTAGGGGTCTATCTTGGCCATGATGGCTAGATCAACCAGCTACATAGGCAATTTTTTAATCTGAGTTTGATTTGAGTGTTTTAACATTATTAAGGACAGTTTGAGTATCCAATGATTTGCCTTTTTTTAAAGGGAGTGTTTGATTAGAAAATTTTCCCGTGTTTGGTTGTTTTTAATAGATGAGAAAGTTTTAATATAGATTCATTATTTCACTCACAAGCTTAATAAATAGTTTTCATTCGTGGAGATCCAGCAACTGTTGAGAAGCGGCTTAAGGAGAATTGGCGAAAAGAAAGAAAATGTTATTTTTAGTGTTGTATTTTGCTGTTTAGCTGTGGTGCTTTTTTGTTATTTGCTGGATTTTGTTATACTTTTCTCTGCGGTTTTCGCAGAGCTGGTGTTGTCTTTTTAGCCTCTTTTGGCTTCCAATAATAATAAAAAAAAGGGGATTTAGGGAAAGTCTTTTCCGAGAAAGTTTTTTTTTTTTTCCTAGGAAA
This sequence comes from Portulaca oleracea, assembly GCA_029582165.1. Taxonomy (NCBI): domain Eukaryota; kingdom Viridiplantae; phylum Streptophyta; class Magnoliopsida; order Caryophyllales; family Portulacaceae; genus Portulaca; species Portulaca oleracea. Next base: position 9,122,513 of record CM055871.1, read on the forward strand.
GCCTTTATTTACACTAAATATGCAATGTGGTTGCAGATGGATCGAGAACAAGAACGAACACTGGTACCCGGCCCCAATGATAGTTATGAGGGATGTTGAGGACATGAACAAGATAAAGTTTTCGGTGTGGGTATCACACACTATGAACCACCAAGACATGGGAGAAAGGTGGACGAGGAGAGCCCTTCTCGTCGAGGAGATGATCAAGATCTTTAGAGAGCTGGATATCGAGTATAGAATGTTGCCCATGGATGTCAACGTAAGAACGATGCAACCCGTGTCCTCCGATAGATTACCATCCAATTGGACCACCTGTGCCCGATAATCTTCTTCATAGACAGAAGAATTACAACAAATTTCAATATAATCCCGCTAACACAAGGTCTGAGGAAATTCAGAAATAGGTGGTCTTTCCCATGCATGAAAAGCAGGTATATTTTCAAATGCTTTTGGATTTGAATTTAAATGATCCAAAGTTGACAAAGAAAAGAAGGCATCAACATCATGAGTCATCCTGAGTGTCAAAATCAGTCTGAGGTAAGATGATATTTGGGAATCATTTTATGTACATTAGCATATCTAATCAGAGTAGTTTATGTTTCATTATTTGATAAAAATATGCTTCCTTTTTATTGTGTACCAGTGACACTGAAGTAAAAATTATACCCACCCATTGGCATATGAAGAGGTTGTCTAATTATTTTTCTTTGAGATTTGATTTGGGTATTGGGGCAGGCCAATAACTGTGGGGATTATTATTATTATTATTATTATTATTATTATTATTATTATCATCATCTTAAGATGATTCAGATCCTAACCCATAGCTGATAAATCATGTGATGCTGGTTTTTCTTCCCACATGAAATTATATGTCCGTACTTATGAAGATTCCAAATAATTTTCAACAATAATGAGTGTTCCAGCCTTTGCCCATTCCCAGCTGAATTATTTGGTAGAGCTGTTAAATGAACTGTCCAATCTGAATATTTGTATAATTGTGTATGATTATGAAATATTAAACTCTATGTACGGGTTTTTATACTAGACTAATTTTATCATAAGTTCGGACAAAATATTTTGATCCTTTTTTTTGTGTCTTGACCTGAATTTGGACATGTTAGAATGGATTTAGGGAAGTTTGATCCAGTCCTCGGTCCAAGAAATTTTGATGTTCGATTCTCGGTCCAGCACATGGACTGAACTGAAAGACCGAGGTTATTAAAACTTTAGGGTTTCTTTATGTATAATCCAACTCGGACTGGATCGAACAAAGTTTGGTCGGTCCAATCCAAGACTGAACTTTTTTTGGTCTAATTCTCTGTCCAGTTTAATTCTCAAATTCGATCCTTGGTCCTTTCGGTTCAGTCTGAGATCGATGAACAACCCTAAAATTGAGTATTGAACATTCAATTTTCATTTAATATCTATTTTGTCCAAATTCAAATGACCTGAACCCAATTTTTTAAGTATGGGCATAGATCATCATCTGTGTAAACTCAAAATTTTAAGTATTGGTCCACCATTTTTTATCATTATTCAAAACTCAAATTAGGCTCTAATTTTCTAATTTTTGAGTGTCACCTCATTGTAAAGTAAAAACAAAAAAGCAGCATTCCAACTTCGATGATTTGGATCAAAATTTTCTAATATAATAAGATACATTTAAAACAAAACTCAAACATGAATTTTCAGGCTCTAATTTTCTTTATTTGATTACGATATGATTATACAACATATATGCTCGCTTTTTAGGAAATTATTTTCCCTCCTTCCGAACACAGAATTTGAGATAAAAATTATTCCCCTTGAAATACGGTTTTCCTCGGAAAACTATTTTCTGAGGGAAATATTCTTCCTCCAAGTTCCAACCAAACACACCCGAAGAGTCTCATTCAAAGAAGAACCCAAATTGATGCTCCTTTGCTGTTTATTCAAGCAGCTGCATGCACCACTCCTTTGGAAATCTGAAAATCAGGAACAAAGATTTCATGAGAAGTGAGAACCACATATGTACCCCTCCGTTTTATATTAATTGTCGTCTTTGAAAATCGTAAAAATTTTGACCATAAATTTCTCAATATATACAATGAGTTGCTGTATAAAATTACCACCATTGAATTCGTAATGAAAAATATCATCATAAAAGTATAATAGTACAATTGTTAATAATATATTATGTAAAAAATTATCAATCAAAGAGTGACATTGGAGACTGTAAAAATCAAAATTATAACCATTAATATGAAACAGACGGGAGTAGATAATTAGAGACAAGAAAAATTAGTTAAGGGGAAAAAAATAGAAATAGTGTACAAAGATGTACGAATATGGCATACATCCAAAATTTTGAAGACAGTGTGATGTATTTTGGTCCACGCCAAAAACATCAAAGTAGGCCCATGATGGAGAACTGCTTGACCTAGGTCTCATCTTTGGGGACCATAGGTTCATAGAAAGAGATGGAAGGTCACATAGCCCTTCGCTCGCCTTTGGAGACTTAAAATTCATAAAGAATAATAAAAATCCTTCCATGCTCCTCACGCCAAGTCCAACTCAGGAGGCCCAATTTGATCATATAGGAGTGGAGAAGGCATTAGAGGAAGGATGCAACGTTCCAGGCCGGACAAAGGAGATCGAATTCAATCTTAAGGAGGTAGAAGAGGTCCGGAAGGAAAGATTGAGCATAGAAGCCCATAGGCTCATTCATATAGTATGCTCCCTATGGCAAGAGGATGTTCAAACATCCTAAGAAGACCCAAGTCACACGTCCAAAAGGCCCAAGTGCAAGTCCAAGAAGTACTTTCCATCTTTAGCAGCTTGTACTTTCCCTTTTAGAATTTCACAGTTTTGGTCTTTTGGATGTCAACTTCACATTTCTAGCTTTTAGTTGTTTTTTGTGTGTTTTATATTATCGTCATAGTTTTTTGAGTCATGTAAGATGCCAAGTAAGATATATAAACTTGAGCATCAAGTCATAGGAGTCTAGAATAATCTAGAAGGTTCTAGAAGCCTCTAGAAGTCATGTGCTAGGCATGTGATGTGAGTCTTGGCCGCCAAGCCAGAAACCCTAGGAGAGGAGGTCAGTTTTGGCGCCAACTTGGTGCCTTGGCCGTCACTCTAGGTGCTTTTGGCGCCAAAAGAGCCCTAAGGAGGTTTAGGAGTAGTCTGTATAAATAGCTAGGCTTGTAGCCTCTCAAAGGCATCCAACCTTGAATTATGAATACAATCAAGCTTTTAGCTTACCCCTTGAGTGTTTTGTGAGAACCTCGACGATCTCTTCTATTGTATCTTGGTTTGGCAACCAAAAGGTGAGGAATAGCTTGAACCCTAAACCTATCTATCTATTATCTATCTATCTATCTATCTATCTATCTATCTATCTATCTATCCGGTTACTTTTATCTATCTATCTTCTAGTTAGATAAACCCTAAGGCTAGTCACAATCTTTCAAAAGCTCTCTACTCTCTCAAAACTCACGTCAACTCTCCCCTCTCCCAAATCTTTCACAAATGTCTCCCTCTCCCTCAAACCCTCATCAACGTCCCTCTCTCTCTAATCTCTCATCCATACTCTTTCCCTCCACAAAAGACCTCACGTCAATCCCAAAGCCCTCTCATACAAATCGTCCCTCCCTCTCATCCATCTCACAAAGATCCATACTTTCTCAACCCTAATCCATACTCTCCAACAAATCTCCCAAAGCTCCACAAAGATTCCCCCATTCTCACGTGAATCATCCCTTCCCTAACCCTAGTTTACGTGAAGCATCCCATATTGAGATTGGTTGCACATCCCCTTATGATGTGTAATTGATCAATCCTATTCTTTGATCCCATTATACATCACAATGCATTGTATGGATGCATGCAATTTGAAGATTCAAGTAGACAACAGGTGGCAGGTACATGGAACAGGCATAGAAGATTTTTCCTCTTTTCAAAACAACCTCATAAAACCTCAAGTGAAGATAATTTGGAAATATTTTACGCTAATATACTGATATGCTTAATTACTGTTTTACAAAGGTATAAGTCAACTGGCTTCCAGTCCAGTGTACATGGGGATGTTGCATTCTGCAAAGAGGGGCACATGTACTGTGAGTCTGTAACACTAGATAAATTGCACCAAATGAGTGCAGGTCCAATGATGGTTATAAACCCTAATGCACTCCGTCAAGCGAATGCTCTTCGGCTTGAAGCGTGGATACTGCAAATGCCCCCTTCATCTTGCGTAAATAAACATGGGGATGCTAAGATTCGAACCTAGACCTCTTACTCAATTTGGCTCTAATACCATGTGTAGTCATCTCAATTTGGCTCTAAGTTTAAGCAGAAATAGATGGTCCAATGATGATTATATTCTGGCAATTTCTGACCCAACTCGATATCCCAACCTGAACCCACCCAAAAATTTTGGATTTTGAACACGATTTTCTCAACTAAAAAGGAAACACACAGAACCTGAAATTTAGTGGGTCAAAACCGACCCGCCCGCTTAACCCCAAAAATTAATTTTTTAAGTTTAACTTTATTAGAATTTGTGACTTTTCATTGTAATTTTTAACTATTAAACTATAAGCGCAACTTATTTATTTGTTATTTCTCGAATTTAAGTTAGAATAGTTATAATAAACTATCGTTACTAGAAAATAATCATATTTTATTACGTATATTGTACAAAAAGTAGTATTTAAAGACCATGTAAAAGGAAAAATGGAAAAAAAATCGCAATCATAACCCGTTGAGTTGACCCGAAATAAACCGCCCATAATTACCCAAAATCGAAATATAACCGACCCGTATTTACCCGCACCTAAAATACGCCCGACCTGACTTAACCCACCCGCCCGAATTGACGGGTCTAATTATATACTACCCACGACTATGATTTTTAGCAATTTTGCATGGGTAGTGACAAAGCAGACTGAAAAGAATTGTAGTATAGGCCCATTCACAACACAATATGTACTTGTTGAAGAGCACTATGGCAACCAGGTTTTCCAAGAGGTACAAGAACATAGTGGAGAGGGAAGCAGCGGTAACCTAGGATGAGATAAGAGACTAGGGCAGTAGCAAGCAGCAGATGCAAAGATTAAGGTAGGTGACTCGGGTTCTATTCTTTGCAAGGTGAACTACCCATAACACGGATTCGGGTACGCGTGTCAATATCGGACACGAATATGGGTGTCGGACTCGGATATTTTAAAGAAATTTTATACATTTTCATTGTGATTTGAGTGTTGAGTGTTGCACCCTTATCTGGGTATGAAGGGATCGACACGAGTACGGCAGGAAAAATGAAGAGTCGGAGTAACATAGCTTCTATCCAATTTTACTTTTCTTCCTAAACCTGCATGACTTACATATTTCTAAAACATCCCATTACCTATTTCTATTTCTACGTAAACTACCCAACCCTAATCTCAACCTTATTTTATCCAACTTCTACATACCTACTAAATCAAGGGCTGTGTAACTCTTGCAACAAGCCCACCCTAGAAGGGAAGTCATGGTAATTTGGTTTATTGCTCTGCTTTACTTCGGAAGACCGACCTTCGACATAGAAGTATCACTTAAGTAGCCAAACCAAGCAACTCTACAGAGGCCACATCAAAGAATCAAACTTAAATTTTCTGGAGTGGAACAGTTGATAAATCTCAGAAAGTTGCATTACTGAGACAGAAGATTAAGCAGGCATTTGACATGGTCAGCTGCCTAAGAAAAGGGAAAACTTAAGGAGCCTAAATGATTAGCTAATGCATAAGTATGTAAGCTGGAGAGTCATTGAGCAATACATAACAACAAACTAGACTATTATTGAAAAGAATTTTTGTTTGAACTCTGAAATACGCCGATTAGGAATAAGACTTAAAGAGGCACAAATTACAGAAAACACAATGGATTTGAACTCTAAAGAATGAGAATGTTTTTGAGAATGCAAATGTACTTTTGGTACTCCATAAAACTTACCTCTCAGTTAGAAAGCATGGCATGTAAAACAGCCACTGAGAGACACCATGTGACGAGTCCTACGAACCGAAAGAGCACTGCCATTGGTTTTAGACACCTGAAGTGTCTGGTTGGTTGATATGGAACTTCTCATTTCCTGGGCTTTCTTCTGAGCAGATCTCAGCTTCTTCATGATTTTATCCACGGATGATGCCCTCTTTTTTTCCAGTTTCATCTGCACCATGTCACACTGCAAATTATTAGGTGCTCCCGGAGCACGTGCTCCAGATTCTACAATCGTTCACCCATATGTATTAGGTTGTTCACTCTAATTATTATGATTGTTCACTCTGATTCATATGATTGTTCACTCGCAAGTATCTGGAGCACATGCTCCGGGTGCATGTAATATATATTGATGTCATACAGAGCGTTTAAAGTCCACAGCATCTCAAAACGCGCTAAAATACTCCCTCCGTTATATATTAATTGTCATCTTTGAAAATCGTACAGTTTTTTGACCATAAATTTCTCAACATATACAATGAATCACTATATAAGATTACCACCATTAGATTCGTAACGAAAAATACTTTCATAAAAATATAATATTGCAACTGTTAATACCATATTATGTAAGAAATTATTAATCAAAGAATGACATTGAAAACCGTGAAAGTCAAAATTATGACAATTAATATGAAACAGAAGGAGTAACTCAATTTAAGGTCAAAATATCAAAAGTAACCACCAATGTTTCCCATTTACATGGAGAGAAAGAGAGAGATCTCTAACTCCAGAAACTGAGTTATTTGCTATCGAAATATTCAGCATATATCAATATATCAAAAGTACAGAGACTAAAAGCTCCCTATATTTTGATGTAAATATTTTAAAAGCCTATGTTGGGGACATTCCAACCTACTTTCCTGTCCAAAAACACACGAAGCAATGATTTTTGTGTGTAACGCTATTTTAATTGAAGTCAACTATCATGTTAGGCCTCAATGTTCAGGATTGGTCAAAGCTACATAACCTTAATTAACAATAAATACTGCAATTAATACTTTGTGCGCTGGAATTGGTTGGGACATCCCCAGAAATAATCACCACAAAAATAATGTCACCCCACAATTACTTGTCAAAATATAGGACACATAAAATAATTACATCAAAGTATGAGTACCTTTTAGTCGTGTTTTGTCAAAAGTAAAATGAGAATTACCTCAAGTTTCCGGATGGCTGCCTCAGCTTTTGCCTTCTGTAGATTTTCCCATGCTGTGATTTTAGCTTCCTCTCTCCTGTTTCTGTCCAGAAAATCGCAAAAAAAGGACCCATTATTCAAAGAAGCTTTCACTTAACAACATAAGTTGATTCTTGTTCTACTTTAGGAGCATTTGGTAGGAACCTAAGGAAAATTTTTCCATGGGAAAGATTTTCTTGGGAAAAATTTTCCCTTAGCTCCCCTAGAAAAATGTAGGAAATGGTGGGCCCCCCGTAAAAAAATTTTCAAGGTCAACCAACATCCAAACATGGGGAAAGTAAGTCAACCTGAGATGACCATTTCCCCAAGGATTTTGCCCAACCAAACACACCCTTAGTTCATCTTTCATTGCCAGTTATCTCAATGTCACTCACTTGGAAATGCTTTTTACTGAATCAGACACTTCCCAGGCTGAAGAATGAGGCTCTACGGTTGTCAATTTCCAGTCGTCGACATGTTCTAAACGCTTACTATGTCCCCTATACTTCTTCGACCATCGAGTAACGGTCACTCTCTCGTCGATCTGCACGTCTCGAGCTTCTGATCTTGGGGAAATGCAACTCTGCACTTCCACAATCGGTAGCATTGAAGGATTGGACATGGAAAAAGAGGACCTTCTCGGAGAGGAAGGGCAGCTGTTATCGGGACTCATTTGGGTTGCCATGTCTCTTCTAGAGACTGCACGAGATACACTGGTGGCAGCGTCCCTCGACTCATCGACTTTCTCATCTGTGGTGAAACAAAAATGCAAATATCAGGGTGCTAATGCTGCTGGATATTCCCTCTTTCAAACTACATAAAAAGGTACCCATTTGAGGAAACTATAGAACGGAGACAAGGTGATAAAAAAATCACCATCAAAGCAAGATATTCCATTCAGAATCTTCACAGATAGCAGCAGAAAAACAGAAATGAGAAAGGTTTTCGGATCAAAATCACAACAGTATAACTAATATCAGCTCCAAGAATTTAGGAATGTATTACGAAGAGGAAGCAATGAGCAATAGTTGAAACTAGGGTCTGCTGTTCAAAGATTTCAAATTTTATTGCAGTTATGTATGTAAATGATTTATTAGGAGGGGTTTTTGACAAATTCCATTACTTCCACCAATATAGATTTTCCCTAACGGGAGAAGAGGATATTCGCCCTCCCAACCCCAAAATCGAGAGAGGCAATCTGCAGAAAATGCTGCTATATCATAGTCAATCCCCACATATTAAGATTATCCGATTCAGGGCGATAACAATAACTCAACTAAAGACAACAAATACACCCACATTGACGAAGCCAATGAAATGTAAGTGCAATCCATAACAAACAACACCAATCCCCAAAATGGAGTGATCTGTATGTAGGGAGTCTTCGCCCATGCATGGCCATAGTTACCAGGAACGCTTCCCAGATTGTTAGTCCCGGAACACGGGTCGCTAATTTTTATACAGATTTAGTCCAGTTTTGACTTCGTTATGCTTGTTCCCGGAACGTGGGTCACAAGCATATCTAGCGTCCCCGGTAACTATGTGCATGACAGTGCTACATGCAATCCATAACAAAGTATAATTGCAATCCTTAGCAAATATCCAAACAACAAATACGAGTTTAAGTCCACACCTTGAGAGCTGGTCAAAGAATTCTGGCAAACAAGATCGGTACACCCATGTATACTCACGGAACGCGCAATGCACGGCTCCAAGCTATTCGAACACGACCCACTAGCCCCACCCCTCTCATGAAACGACAAACCATCCGCCCCCATAACTCCTGCTGAAAACGGCGAGCTTGCCATACTATGAAAACTCCAATTATTACCCTCATACATTGGTACGGCAGGCGAATACGACGAACCGTAAGAACCCCCAGGAGGCCCCAGGGGCCCACTCTTCGACTTGGGCCGCCCCGGGATCTTCCGGTGCTGATAATACGACGAATGCCTCCCAGCTCCCTCGCTCGCTATGGGGCTGAAAATCCACCTCTCGGCATCCTCCCACTTAGAGGGCAATGCCTTGGTAGTGTTTAATGGTAGCATTGCTGCCCCAACTTGCCTTTTATTACCACCATGGTTTGGCAATGGAACTCTCTCTGAACTCCAACCCTTGTTAACCCCCACAACCAAACTCCCATTTCGATAACTCGGGGTTCCAGGGCTGGGAAAATTGCCCGATTTTCGCGACGAAGAAACGGGTGTCTTCTTCATCACTCCCAATCTAGGGGAAGAACTCACAACAACATTGTTAACCCCACCAGGATTGTTGTTAAGATCCAACGAAGCGAGTCGTCGATGCTCGAGCTTCTTCTTGAGAGCTTCAGATCTGGATCTTCTTTCCTGACATTCTGAAAGGGATGAAGAATGTGAGATAACTAGAAATCATCAAAGATTCAAAGCAATGCATGTAGCAGAGAATCTGGGTGATAAGGAAACATAGAATGTTTGTGAAGTTAGCAAATTTGGAGTTACCTTTAAGAGCTAAAGAGAAGGAACTCCTTGCAGAATCTAGGGTTTGGATTTCGTTGTAATCATCCTCATGATAATGTAGTAGGAGTACTTTTTTGTTGTCTTCTTCTCGATGAACTGTTTCAGAAATAATGCAAACAAATTGGTCTAGAGAGAGAGAGAGAGAGAGAGAGAGAGAGAGAGAGAGAGAGAGAGAGAGAGAGAGAGAGAGAGAGAGAATTCAAAATTGAGAGGGAGAAAAGAGAACCTTTATGATTATTATCAACTTTTTGGGAGAGAAAACTACTGTTGATGTTGTTCGTCGATGGATGATTGTTGTTTGAATGAGGAAGATCTAGATCTGGACCACTCAAATTCTCACGCCGAACCAAATGCTGCTACAAAACAAAAAACATCAAAAAGCAAAAAGTGAAGGTCACAATCATCTCAAATCGAGCAACATTGCATCAATGGAGGCTCGAATGGCGGCCATTGATGACACGTTTGAGAGGTCCGACGAGAGTATGATTCAGATCGAGACCTCTCAAACTCTCACGCCGAACCACATGCTGCTACAGAACGAAATAAAACAACAAAATGCAAAAAGCTCAAGTCACAATCACGTCAAAATCGAGCGATATTGCATCAATGGAGGCTCGAATTCGGCCATTGTTGACACCTTCGAGAGGTCCGACGAGAGAGATTCAGTTCTCGAACACTCAAACTCTCACGCCGAACCAAATGCTGCTAATAAAACAAAACGAAACAAAGCATTCACGTCAAATCGAGCAACATTGCATCAATGGAAACTCGAATGGCGGCCATTGTTGGCACTTTCGAGAGCTCCGACGAGAGTTTGATTCAGATCGAGACATGTCAAACTCTCACACTGAACCAAATGCAGCTTCAAAACTAAACAAAACACAACAAAACAAAGCATTCACGTCAAAATCGAGCAACATTGCATCAATGGAAGCTCGAATGTCGGCCATTGTAGGCACCTTCGAGAGCTCCGACGAGAGTTTGATTCAGATCGAGACATCTCAAACTCTACGCCAAACCAAATGCTGCTACATTGCAACAATGGAGGCTCGAATGTGCCATTGTTGGCACATTGAGAGCTCCGACGAGAGTTTGATTCAGATCGAGACCTCTCAAACTCTCACACCGAACCAAATGCTGCCACAAACACACAACAAAACACAAAACACACAACACTGCATCAATGGAAGCTCCAATGTCAGCCATTGTAAGCACCTGCGAGAGCTCCGACGACAGAAACTCCTGATCGACGGCGTCGGAAGCGGAGGAGCACCGATCGACGGATGCAGAAGCGGAGGAGGAGAAGATGCTGCTGAAATGCGACTCGAAGGTGAGAATCACTGAGTCAGGACTCAAGTCTCGAAGTTGTTGCTGTTGTTGATGACTCCTGGAGGTGAAGTTGGCAGGTGGTCTGACTTCCGCCATTGACGATTGGGGGGAAGCTTGTGCTACAGCTAAGAAGCTCACATGGTACGGAGACGAGGAGACATTGGAGTAAGAATTGAATTGTTTTTCGGTGGCAGATGACAATGGCGTGATTCCAGGAGTTATTTTTATTTACATGGAGTCAATGCTGATGAGTAGGACACCAGCTTTTGTAATTGTAGCCGATGGACAGACAAAGCATGCATTTGCGCTAATTATATTTGCGCAAACTATCCCATACAAAGATGCTAAATGTGTTGGGCATGACACATAAGTCTTTTGTTATGATATAAAATTTATATATTTGTTAATTAAATTGAAAAAAAGTTATATAATTGACTTTTATAACTATAATAATATACTACCTCTGTCCCAGATTAATTGTCTAAAAAACTACTTTCACAAAACCAAGAAATATTGGGAATGGAGCAAAAGATTTATACATTGCCAAAAACTTCCTTGAAAATAACTCTTGGAAATGTATAAAAAGTGCATTTATTAGAGTTAAAATGGGTATTATAGTTATTGGAAATATAAAAGTTAGTTAATTGGACAAATAAAAAGGGACAGAAAATTTAATTAATTGGACAAATAAAAAGGGGCGGAGGTAGTATATAAATGATATAAAATCACACTTATATATATATTTTTTTTAAAATTTACATAAAGACGGCTAAAATATGTCCAACGGATGGGGTTCATTAGTTAGGGTGTCAATTTTAATTGATGGTGTAGCCAACACATTCCAAGTTTCTTATAATTGATAACTACTAGTATCTGTCGAAAATTTGGGATAAAAATGATAATAAGTATTACTTTTATAAAAAGCAAGACACTTAAATGAGTAAATTACATTTACCCTACCTGACATTTGTGGTAATAATTTTTGCACACTCGACATTTGTGAAATAATTTTTACCTTACCTGACATTAAGTGAAAGTAATTTTTATTGGCAAAATCCGGTCACTTCTCATCGGAAATAAAACAATGAAAGGTTCATTTAAGTCATTTCCTTCTCAATATTAATGGACAACATATACATTCACATAGTCATATAGGGGCATTATTGTATTTCCTCATTTTCGATGAGAAGTGACAAGATTTTACCACTAAAAATCACTTTCACTTAATGTTAGGGTGAAAAATTATTTCACAAATGTCGGGTGTGCAAAAATTATTACCACAAATGTCAGGTAGGGTAAATATAATTTACTCACACTTAAATAGTGTTTTAAGGCAAGACATGTATCATCACTCTATCCCAAATTAATTGATATTTTGACTATTGGTTAGGTTGGATATAACTCTCCCAACTTATCCAAACTTATTCAAACCTAACACAATTTCTCAAAAAATCATTCACTCTAAAAACATAATTCTCAAAATAAACATCATAACTTATCTATCCAAACCTGAAAATAACCTAACCAAAGAACATGACCTAAATTTTGATTGTTAATTATTCAAAAACTACAATGAATTACAACATAAAAATTATCGTTATTAGAGAGATACTTTACTAAAAATTACAATAGAAATAATTTCATATTGTAATTTATTACAATTTGTGAATAATTGACAGTTAAAATTTAGTCATCTCAAGTGTTGCTTAAAAGGGTTTGAAATGACTACTTATATCACCATGGTGCACCTTCCTTTAAGGTAGCTCATCCGTTGGAAACTCTTCAGTTAAGCGTGCTTGACTGAGAGTAGTCTCAGGATGGGTGTGTTGGAAAAAATAATTAGATGGAATGAGGTAACCACGAAAGATGGGAAATCACTTGGGTGGCTAGGAGTCGAGGGCAAGCCCGTTCCCTCTTAAGACTTATTCACTAGACCATGAAAAGACTCAACGGTAAAACCTAACTTCTTGTAAGCAAAGTTACAATTTCTCAAAAAACTCAAAGAGTTGCTGTAGTCAACACCTTAAGAATGTGTTGAATGCTTTCTAGAAAGGAAGAAGAAGATGATTGAGGGTGTGGATGAATGTGCAATTCATCCACCTTATATAGAGAACTTTTGGAGCCAAAAGGGAGTCAAACTTATCAATTACATTAAGCATAATCCAAGGGATTGGGTTGAATAATATTAATGAGAAATCATGATTGCTTTCTCAGACAATATTATCCATAAACATGCTTAATATCAATTGACTACGAGGCATAAATCAAGAGATTTCAAAATCAATCCTAGCATTGCTCAACACAACCCGTGTTGGATCAACACGGTCCGTGTTGGATCAACACGGTCCGTGTTGGATCAACACGGTCCGTGTTGGATCAACACGGTCCGTGTTGGATCAACACGATCCGTGTTGATCATGTGCACACTTTCTGTGCTCTCTGGACGTCAACATGGGTCGTGTCATACTGAGCACGATCCGTTGAGTCACTTTTCCTTTGTGAAGCTTATATTCGACCTTCCGGTCGATCCTATGCTTATAATTCATACTTTATGCCTCTTAACTTTTGAAATACTCCAACAGGGTGACCTCCTGAAATGTTTTCCCGGCCAGGTGTGAGCGATCACAGTGCATGCGGAAAAGGCTCGTAGTTATTTGTGGGGTCAATCACCGATCCCTAAAGCAGTTATCGATAATGTTCATGGTCCCGGAGAGGTCGGGGCGTTACACCCTCTTCTCTTGTTCCGTCCATTTTCTTAACAATTTCCCACTCCCGAATTTCCCCCTTTTCACTTTTTTTCGTCATCCCTCCTTAGCACGAAGGTGTTTCCACTTATACAAAACACTCAATCTAATAACCTTACTTCTAGACTAGACATTAGAAATACTATACCATAATTGGTGCACGAACTACTAATTTATCCCCATGATCCAGTGCTTTTTGAAACCTTTTGACATGGAAGAGAAGGTTTAGAAACTTTATATATAATGAGCAATATGACATGGATAAAACTAACAACAACTCAAATAATATGATAAATTTGAAACTAAACTAGACGATGGAAAATAAAAGTGCTTCTTTATACATCCAATGGATCACTAGTAACAATTTCAATATCTAATACTATTTTTTTTTTCTATGAACAAGGAGACATTGTTTTGACCTTTTGTAGTAAGATTTGAGTATTTTGATTTCTGGTACAAACATTCATTATATCTGAATCAGTACCACCTAATGGATTACTTCACCTTTGTTTTTGGAGAAAGGGGCGAGCGACAATTCTTCTTATTTAAACACAATTTACATATCTTATGTGGACTATGAAATATACAAAAACTGATGCAAACACAATTATGCCATTTGCATGCCTAGCCAAAAACTAGTCAAGCAAAGAGACTAGAAATTTAAAAAAATGAAAATGAAGCACGATTTCAGAGTCTCCTTGTGTTGGTGAAAGTAATGTGGATGTTTATACAGGTGGTGGTATGTGCATAGTGATGCTACATTACTGATATTAACATCTGATTCAAAAGACTCTTCAAATTTTAAGTAGTAAGAGCGTCTGGAAGAGATGTGGGAGATCCTAGCACTTTGCCGCCAACATCTGGGAAATGTTCGTGGCCCGACAAAGGTTGAACCTTTCCCTCCTTGTCGACATAAACTGGATATCTAAGGAGGTGGCCTTGTAAAGGTGAATACTCTACATCGACAAACTTCTTCCAATTGTCTTCAGCAATTTTGTTCACGCTTCTAACACAATCCAAACTTTCAGGCTCCTTAAAAAGGTCATCTATCCCCCCTAGGTGCTCCCCCCATAATGACATTCTATAACCATACACTTGTCCATATGGATGCCGGTTTTTCTTACCCCATGTGTACTCAGGTTGATAACCACCCATAGCTATCTCAGTATCTCTTGAACCGGCCATTGAACGCTGATTAATATTCGCTGACCCTAATATCACGTACTCGTCATCAACTATCATTCCCTTTGCATGGACATATATCATGAATCTTCGGTATCTTTGTGATGTTGATGACTGAGAACATTAGAAAATTCAAAAATACTCAAAATTATCAATTGAGAACCTCATATAACATTGTACTATGCATGCAGTTGTAGATAAAAACATCAAAATTCAAGCAAGTACGTTGTCATCTCTTTACCCTTACCTTGGAACCAAAGAAGAATGAATATAAAATCCTAACAACTACTGAGTAAAAAGTTGAATGATTTTTCAAATATACCACACAAATAATGAAGGGAGTGATGCAAATAGGTTAAAAGTAGTACCGCATCACTCGTGCTGCAAGTATGTGGAGCTGAATGTGTAGGGTCCAATGGTGGTTCACGGTTTCCAAGACAATAGAAATTTAAATAGTCTTGTGGGTGTGCATCAGTAAGTCCCATAGCTTTGAGTTCTCGTGCAATAATGTCATACATCATTTGCATTGTTTGTCCCTGGTAAAAAAAAAAAAATAGCACTTGGTCATGACTAGGCATAACTTTTTGAAAACATTTGTAAATTCTATCATCAAATCTTCTCAAAAAAAAAAAAAAAAAAAAAAACTAATGGTCTATTGTGTTTCTGATTGGAACATGGTTTTATGAATTAAACCTGCCAGAAAAGAATCTCTTGGACCGAAGCAGATGATGGAACACCTTCAGGCCACATTGGGATGACAATATACACTGCAAATCTCTCTTGAGCCCTAATTTTGCTAGTGATCTTCAGAGCCAACTCCATTGGTATTAAATGATCAGCCCCAGCATCTCTATAGGATGGCCATGCATATGAAGACCCTAAAAAATATTGGTTCTCAATGTATATAAAATGTTGTGCTGATCTGATTGCTTCAATGTATGCTGTTTGAATGCTTCTGTCTATCACCAAATTTTTCGCACATACGAGGTTCTACAACAAATAATGCATAATGAAGAATTAGAAGTACTTCACATGTACACTTAGAACGTTGGAATTAGGTAGTGAACAAACCTGTGACTCAACTGATTGAACATCCTTTGGAAAGCCAATAACTGATCCCGAATCAATGGAGCGAAAAATCTGGACATGCCAACTCTCGGGATCATCCTCTTCACAAGTCCATAATTTAGGATCATTGTTTGGAGTAGAACTAGTGGGACAAAGTATCCAAGAAATGCGATCTACTTTTAACAAAGCATCATCATGTGGGTGAGATATACTCTTGATTTTGCCTCTAAGAGACCATTTTGTTGCCTTTCTCCAACGTTGCTCAAAGTTTGTTAGCACGTCGCATGCAGCTGGGCCTTCTATTTTACAATGCAAATCATGCCATGGTTCTCTCGGGCCCTTTGTTCCCTACCATAATATTTGTTACATAGTAAAACAAAGAGCAAAAGGAACATTCCAAAAGTATGAATTTTTGGATGTCAATAATACCAATTTTAGAGGTATTGGATACTAATAATACAGACTATTTTCTTGGACATTAGCTAGAAGTACTGACTACATATCGAACTATTTTACACTAACAGTACACCACCAAATTTCTATGGTTTTAACTCATCAGAAAGATGACATGACTCCATAATGTGCGACTTGGAAGGATGATTAGTGTCCACGTCAACATCTTTATGCAAGTTTTGCCTCCATGTTACGCATTATGGAACCACATCATCTTTCCATGAGTCAAAACCATACCAAATCGGTGGTGTACTGTTAGTAGAAAATAAGTCAATAGTTGGTACTGCCCGTGACTAAGAAAATAGTTTGTGTTATTAGTGTCCAATACCCCCAAAGTTGATATCATTGACGTCCAAAAATCCCAAAAGTAAAAAGGAACTCACGGTTAATGTAGGCTGATGGTAATCATCCTGGAAAACAGTGTCAACATCTCTAAAGAGGCGATGACTTGGAGTATCATAGCGACCATCACAAAGGTCTAGACCACCAAGAAAAGCAGTGATCTTTCTGTTGTTCCCAGGGCCTTGAGTATCAACTATCACACATTTTTGGTGATGGGTATACAAGGTACCAACAACCTGAATTTTTATAACATAATAAAGACTTCTTAACCACTCTTCAAGTTAAAAGGTAAGTTCAAAATTAAAACCACTTTAAGGCGTTATAAATGTAAACATACATGCTGCTTGAAAATACTAAGCTTACTACTGGCATAACGAGGGGCCAGAGTGCAAATGACAGAGGAATGCTTGAAATACTTCCTTGTCTGCTCATCATGAGTTTGCATCAATCCTTGCTACAAAATAACCAAGTGAAAAATAATATTCCTTATTAAGAAAACTTAATCATGCTATATTGGAGACTCACCACCTTGTTTATGTGTGTGTGTGTCTATATATATATATATAGAGAGAGAGAGAGAACGTATCTAATGAGAATTGCACTTCTCAATGAGAACTTAAGAACTATCAATCTAGGCCTTTAATTTTTAATCTGACGGTTCTAACTTTGCCATATAAGCAAATTATTAACTACCCATCTGCCCTATCATAAACTTTTGATGTCAATTCTGCCTTTCAAAGCATCCGATTAGTTTGTTAGTAGTAAATTGGAAACCATAAATAATGAAGCATTGATTCATTGATTGGTGCCAAATTTTGCGAATCAATTCCCACTTTGCCGACATTGATTCATTTATTTAAATTTATATATACATTGTTTCAAGTATTAATGGCTAATTGGAAACACTGAAACGCCACAATGAAGCATAAATTAATTGAATGATTCAGTAGGGCAAATTTACCGATGGCTCTGGCTATTGTAGTTTTTGGTGACCTTCGTTCAAGTAAGGGGCCGAGTGGGTGAGGGTCATTGATAGTTTACTTAAGCGGCAAAGTTAGAACCGTCAGATTAAAAATTAAAGGCCTAGATTGATAGTTCTTAAGTTCTTATTGAGAAATGCAGTTCTCACTAGATACGTTCTCTCTCTCTATATATATATAAAAGAAAGAAATAAATTATTTACCGTGTTGATGAAAAATTTACTATGTGAAGTCTTATCATCCCACACAAGTACGACAACACGAACCCCTTCTTGGGACTTGTACTTCAACAACTCCCCGAGAGTGAATTCCCCTTGAGGAGGCAATGGTCTTCCAGGAGTAGGCTCCCTCACTAGCCTAACTTTATGATACACGGACCACCCAACTACATAAACAAGGTGGTGAGCCTCCAATATAGCATGACAAATATCCTCCCAACACCCCTCATTTTTAAAGTTTAACCCATTCTCCAACTTGATCTTTGGCAAATGATCATCTTCTCTTACATGTGCATCTTGATACAATGTTACACTACCCCCTGGCCTCATTGGAAAGTAACTTCGTCTCACCCCATGTTGGCCGCCAGGAATGCTACTCTTGTATGCAGGGTTTGCATCACATGAGAGGAACTTTAACTTAAGGTGGATGGCTGCGTCATCAGGCTTGGGGGGCTTCCCATTGGATCCCAAAATTGGGAACCAATCATCAATCTCTTCACCAGTGGAAATGGTCGAGGCTGGGATGGTTACCGTCCCAATCAAGTCAGCTCCAAACATGTCGTTGTCTTTCACGAGAAAATCAATGGCAGTAACAGGGTGTGCTAAGGGTACATTGAAGTGCTCCCCCCAACAGGGGTTTTGATTGTTTGAAATGACGCGTGTCCTAGCTACAATGGCACCTCCCAAGCTGACTGTAACGTATGGGTCGCTTGTAATGATTTTGTTCTGGATGTGGTGTGTACCCTGGCCTCCATTGTTGGGGCTTGTAACGCTATTTCCAGTGCTGTTATTGCGGTTTAGTTTTTGTTGTTTGGTTTTCTTGGTGAAGGGGGAGCACAACGGGGTTAGTATTCGACGAAAGTGCTCTGAGATTACATCCTTGTTTGGTAGGCTTCTGGCTTCAATTATGTCAAGGTCAAGATCTCCGTGGAGGTAGATCACTCTATCATTATCAGATATTCCATTCTCCATTATAATTTAATTAGTTAATGTACAAAATGGTAAAGACATGCACCAAATTAGAATGAGGAAAAAAAAAATTATAAAACAAAACTAATGAATAAGGGGTAGGGTAAGATGGATGGGGGTTACCGGGAGGAATGTGGGGGATACCGGAGGAATGATATGATCATGGAAGTTCAAGTTCACGGTTCCCCTTGGGATTTCAGCCGGTAACCGAAAGTGGATTCCCAGGGAATTGAAAAGGAAAATAATTGAAACATTACAAATTGATGCTTTTATTGTTGAAAATGAGAGGCGATTTTCGGTTGATGAACGTTGGTGGTGCTGGTAAGGAGAGAGAGAATTGAAAACTCTTGCCTAATTTAGCACGTGGTATATGTACTTACTATATATTCAATGGCAATTTAGAGAGGTCGCCACAAGCCTACAAAATAAAATCTTTGGTAAATTAATATCATTGTGCACACTAATTGTAGTTGCATGCATTAAAGTCACATTACACTATCTCAACTATCTCTCTCTTTTTCTTTTTTTTTTTTTATAAGTTGCGGCCATCAAACTCTTTTATTCAAGCAAACATGTGCCAAAGAGCACCAAATAGATCTCAACTATCTCTTAAATACACACTTTTGAAGTCAAATATTACTAATTTTTCCCTTGGGTCTTTATCTTGTACTCACCTTTTGTATGCATGTTTCATTAGGTTGATGTTATTAGAGCATTGTTTGTATTTATCATTGTAACCGATCAATATTATATACTCATCGTGTGTTTGGTTGGATTTTTTTTGGGAAAAAAAAGTTTGTTAAAAAAATTTGTATGTTGATTGTATTAATTGATGAGAAAATTTTAATATCAAGTCCTTCAAATTTAGTAAATTTTTTCTCAATGGGATAGGGAAACTATTTTTCCCCTTATGAAGATGGTTGTAATATTTTCATGGGAAACTGATCAAACTTTCCAAATTGACCAACTTTTTCTTATTTGGTTGTATAAAAATTGATGAAAAAAATATTTAAATGGGACTCACTATATTACAATGAAACTCCTTTTACCCGGGAGTGCTAAGAAAAAATATTTTATAATATGAGTTAAGTCGTATTATGGTGAAATTCCAAAATGCCCCTTAAAGTGATTCCTTTTGCGCTTTTTATATATTTTTTTATTTTACAACGTTAATGATACTTTGGACTTTAAAATACCCGTTTGCTTTTCGTCGCCCCCTTTTTACTAATGTCGCCCACTTTTTCATAATGATTTCCAATATCGCCCTTGACACTTCACTCTCTAACTTCTCTCTAGTTTCTCGCTCTTATAATAATAATAATAATAATAATAATAATAATAACAATATTATTATTATTATTATTAACAAAAAAAAATTAATAATAATAATAATATTTAACATTTTTTTTAAAATTGTTATTATTATTATTATTGTTAATATTATTATTATTATTGTTATTATTATCATTATTAATATTAAATTGCAATGTTATTATTAAATTTAGGTTGAATTTCAAAAACCGTTAATTTATTAAGAATAATATTGCAATTTAATATTAATAATAATAAGAATAATAATAATAATAATATTAACAATAATAATAATAATAATATTTACAATTTAAAAAAAAAATTCGAAACCGATGGTTACCGTACAAAACGACGGCACCGCGGCGGTGCCGCACGACGATCGCGGCAAAGCCACGGCCGTGCCGCGATCGACGTGCGGCACCACCGCGGTGCCGCCACACATTTTGTGCGGCAACCATCGGTTTCGATTTTTTTTTTAAAGTTATAAATATTATTATTATTATTGTTAATATTATTATTATTATTATTATTATTATTATTATTATTATTAGAGAGAAATTAGAGAGGAGAGAGGAGTGAGAGATGAGTGAAAAAGGATAGGGGTAAAATTGTCATTTGGGGGGCGAAATTAATAAAAAGGGGGGCGACGTTAAGCAATACCCAAATTCCAACAAAATTTTTACTTCAATCATACCTTGTAAAAACTTTCTTACATGCTTTACCATGATATTTGTCGGTAAACTGCACACTATAAAATATACTTTTCTAGGTGAAAATCTTTTCCAGAAACTCTAGGTTCTACCGACTGCATCATGTATATATAATTAACTACTCCCTCCATTCTATATTATTTATTTTCTTTGGTAATTGTGTTGTCAAAGTTAAAATTATTGATCATAAATTTTCCAATACATACAATCACATGTTATATAAAACTACTATCATTATATTCTTGACAAAAAGGACTATCATAAAAGAATAATATTGCAATTGTTATTAAAATATTATATAAAAAATTATCAATCATAAAGTGACATAGAAGACGTGACAACACTGAAAAATAGTATGGAATGGACTTGTTGATTCAAGCGGGCGAGTTGTTTCAGGTCGAGTTCGGTAAGGGTTGAGTTCAGGTTTATTTAGGTTTTGGGTTTGAAAATCATGTTTAAAACCCTTCAAGCATGTTCGAGTCAAAGTTAAAATTATTGATCATAAATTTTCCAATACATACAATCACATGTTATATAAAATTACTGTCATTATATTCTTGACAAAAAGGACTATCATAAAAGAATAATATTGCAATTGTTATTAAAATATTATATAAAAAATTATCAATCATAAAGTGACATAGAAGACGTGACAACACTGAAAAATAGTATGGAATGGACTTGTTGATTCAGGCGGGCGAGTTGTTTCGGGTCGAGTTCGGTAAGGGTTGAGTTCAGGTTTATTTAGGTTTTGGGTTTGAAAATCGTGTTTAAAACCCTTCAAGCATGTTCGAGTCAATTTTTGGATGGGGTCAAATACCGTTACTTTCTTAGGCCTAAATTTTCAAGTATAGGTCAAGACAATTGTGTTCCAAACCAATAATTTTCGGGCGGGCTCGGGTCGAGTAATGAATTGACAGGTCTAGTATGGAATAGAGGGAGTACATAGATAAAAGAAACTATTTTAAATTAGGATTTTTGGACGTCAATAATAACAAGTTTAGGGTTAGTGGACACTAATAATATGAACTATTTTCTTGGTCATCAGCAGTACCAACTATCGAACTATTTTCCACCAATAGTACACCGCCGATTTGATATAGTTTTGACTAATGAAAAGAAGACGTGACTCCATAATGCGTGACGTGGAAGACGGAACTTGTGTAAAAAATGTTGATGTGGACACTAATTTGCGTTCCACGTCATACATTAAGGAGTCACATTATCTTTTCGATGAATTAAAATCATAACAACTCGGCGGTGTACTGTTGGAGAAAAAAATGCCGATAGTTGATACTGTTAGTGTCCAAGAAAATATTTTGTATTATTAGTATCAAATACCAATAAGGTTGGTAATATTGACGTGTAAAAATCCTTTTTAAATTAAAAAAAGTTATAGAGCATTCAAGGTCATTCATGGATCGTTGACTATTTGACTCATTGCCCATTGTAGTAGGACATCTGGACTCGCATATTCCAGTATATACAAAATTAAAACCAACAACATTCCTCATTGATTGATCCATCGATTCATCAGAGTAGAACTCTCTTCTTCTTCTCCATCAACTCTTGCTCTTCTTCTTCTTCTTCTTCTTCTTCTTCTTCTTCTTCTTCTTCTGCTTAATCTTCGTCGTCGCAGTTGCAAGTAAGTACTAAGTCGCTGTTTTCCTCCATTTTTGCTTTCAATTTTTCACTTAATCTCTGTTTTGTTGATTTCCTTTTCAATTTTGCTCACATGCTTCAGCAAGCTCTGATGTTTCTAAGTTCAGAATCGTTATTAGAATGATTGAATTATGCTGTAAACCTAGATTGAATTTGTTGATAGTTAGAGTTGCAGTGGATTAAGATGTCTTGTTAATTTTTGCTGTTGTAAGTACTAATTTGCTGTTTTCCTCCATTTTTGCTTTCAATTTCTCACTTAATCTCTGTTTTCTTGCTTTCCTCTTCAATTTTGCTTACATGCTTGAGCAAGTTCTTACGTTTCTAAGTTCAGAATCGTTATTAGAACGATTGAATTATGCTGTAAACATAGATTGAATTTTTGTTAGTCAGAACTTGAGATGTCTGGTTAATTTTTGCTGTTGTAAGTAAGTACTAATGCGCTGTTTTCCTCCATTTTTGGTCTCAGTTTTCATATAATCTCTGTTTTGTGGCTTTCCTTTTGAATTTTGCTTGCATGCTTGAGCAAGTTCTTATGTTTCTAAGTTCAGAATCGTTATTAGAATGATTGTATTATCCTGTAAACCTAGATTGAATTTGTTGATAGTTAGAGTTGTAGAGGATTATGATGTCTTGTTAATTTTTGCTGTTGTAAGTAAGTACTAATTCGCTGTTTTCCTCCATTTTTGCTGTCAAATTTTCACTTAATCTCTGTTTTGTTGCTTTCCTTGTGAATTTTGCTTACATGCTTCAGCAAGTCTAAGTTCAGAATCATTATTAGAATGATTGAATTATGCTGAAAACCTAGATTGAATTTTTTGTTAGTCAGAAGTTGTATGTATCACTGTTTGGATAGTTGCAGAAGATTAAGATGACTTATTAATTTGCTGTTGTAAGTAAGTACTGATTTGCTGTTTTCCTCCATTTTTGCCTTCAGTTTTTCACGTAATCTCTGTTTTGTTGATTTCCTTTTGAATTTTGCTTACATGCTTCAGCAAGCTCTTATGTTTCTAAGTTCGGATTCGTTATTAGAATGATTGAACTATTCTGTAAACCTAGATTGAATCTTTTGATAATCAGAAGTTGTATATATCACTGTTTGTCTAGTTGCAGAGGATTAAGATGTCTGGTTAATTTTTTCTGTTGTAAGTAAGTACTAATTCGCTGTTTTCCTCCATTTTTGCCTTCAATTTTTTCACTTAATTTCTGTTTTTTTGCTTACATGCTTCAGCAAGCTCTTATGTTTCTAAGTTCAGAATCCTTATTTGAATGATTGAACTATGCTGAAAACCTAGATTGAATGTTTTGTCAGACAGAAGTTGTGTATATCACTGTTTGGCTAGTTGCACAGGATTAAGATGTCTTGTTAGTTTTTGATGTTAGAAGGGTTGAAGATGGGGAAGGCGGAGGAATTTGACATAGATGGCAATCTTGAGATTGGAATGGGTGAGAATTTCTTCCTTGAGCTGTTATTTTTGGTTATATTAGTGTTGGTACCAGTTCTTAGGTTGCTATAGTAAGCCCTTTGCGGTAGTATTTATTAGAACAGATGTAGTTAACAAAATGCCTGATTAAACTTAATCTGCTTCTTTCCATGGAGTAGTAGGTAGCAAATGATTTGTAAATGTTGAGTTGATTGGAACCGGTCTCACTAAATTGTTAAATATAGGGGTAAGAATGTTATTTTCAACCTCTCCAAACCTCGCCTGGGCGGGATTTTGGGGTATTGATTTTGGTTTAGAAAAGATGACTTGGTTGGTTGTTTAAGTCTTTTGAGGTATGTGATTTTCTTTTAACCACCAAAAGGTGGTAGCATAGTTGGCAATTACCCCATGTTCCGACCTCCCCACCAAGGTTCAATTGTCGGTGGAAATTATGGGTTGATGGGCCATGCTTGTCATGAGAAGTTTGGTATCTACCCTTTGTGCCCCCGGTCTGTAAAGCTTAGTGTAGGGTGAGATAAAAGTCTAGTAAGCGGGTCAAATTTACTTGGTTGAAAACAATTACTGGTTAAAAAGTTCGTAGTGGTACAGTCAAATACTAGGCCAATGGCCTCCCACCAGTTCATCCTCAAGGATAATAAAAGAAAAATAAGGAGAGGGACTATGAGATGAGACCACACAGGTATCTTGGATCACTTACAAAGTGTCACCGTTTAGCCATCTAGTTAGTAGTTGAGTTGGGTTCTATGTAATTATGCAAAACTATGAGTAATTATTCTTGACAGTAAAGTCAATTTGGCAAGGTACTACAGCATGACCTTTGATTGCTTGAATTAGAATACGGTTGGCACCTTGAAAATGTAATCTAGTAAATTCCTCTACATTATGTTCATAGAATAGATATGATATTATGTATATTCACATGGAATTTTGGTGGTGCAGAATATAGAACAGTGTCTGGTGTTGCTGGACCATATTCTTGACAAAGTGAAGGTGAAGTTCTTTCCTCCATATATATCAAACCTCATCCAAATGTCACTTTTGGTTCCTTCAAGTTGTTTATTTCTCGTTTATGTGCTATTAGTGAAGTCCATATCTTCTTGTGCAGGGCCCGAAATACCAGGAAATTGTCAACATAAGATTAGGAGATGGGACAATGAGACGTGGTCAGATATTGGAAGTGGATGGCGAAAAAGCTGTTGTTCAGGTAGTTCTTGTTCTAATGGCATGCATGAGTAATGATTACCTGATATTGCGAGTGTTTAACCAGCCATACAATCATATTATAGCTCGTTGCCAATACTTTAATCGTTGTGTGAAAAAAATACACTGCTATATCTTCAATACAATTACTACTCTATATCATACTTTCTTGATAGACTAAAGACTGTTTTAACTATTTAGGTCTTTGAAGGTACCTCGGGCATTGACAACAAACACACTACAGTGCAGTTCACTGGGGAGGTGAGTTTCTTTGGCATCACTTTTGGATGTAGAGTTCATTCGGTTGGATCCTTTCGATGTTACTAAGCACCTCTCCTTTGTCTTGAATGCCAATTGAATGTCCTGCTTCTATCTTCATCAGCTAATCTTCCATAGATTTTTCTTATGTTATTTCATTGTTATGCTGCAGGTCCTAAAGACGCCTGTTGCATTAGACATGTTGGGCCGCATCTTTAATGGTTCTGGAAAGCCAATTGACAACGGTCCACCTGTTTTGCCTGAGGCTTATCGAGACATTTCTGGTTAGGCAGCACTTTCGTTGGGTTTTGAGTTCGTAGTATAGCTACAAAATTTCTCTTTATCTTTGTTAATTTGAGCACTTCCCTTCACTTCTATAGGAAGCTCTATTAACCCCAGTGAAAGAACCTATCCTGAAGAGATGATTCAGACAGGAATATCCACTATCGATGTGATGAATTCCATTGCTCGTGGGCAGAAGATTCCTCTCTTCTCAGCTGATGGACTGCCTCACAATGAGATTGCTGCTCAGATATGTCGTCAGGCGGGTCTTGTGAAGCCAATACACAAATCAACTGACATTACAGAAGTAAGTCTGGCTAGATTTTCATGTAAGTTGTAGAAATCTTTGGTATCGTCATCATGGGAGAACTACTTCATAGAAGCCTTGTCTGTATAAAGTTAGAATCATTTTCAATTCGATTTTCCCTTTTTAAGGTGCCAACATGCTTGTTTCTTAACTTGACAGGACGGAGAAGAGGACAACTTTGCAATCGTGTTTGCAGCTATGGGCGTCAACATGGAGACTGCACAGTTTTCAAGCGTGATTTCGAGGAGAATGGATCAATGGAGAGGGTGACTCTTTTTCTCAATTTGGTAATGTCTTCGATAGATGATTGGGTTTCCTGTGCTTTAGCATATTTGGAAAGGAAATTCATTGTATAAGTTTTCCGCATAATGTATACCAAGCTATTCTGGGTTTGTCATATTGCAGGCCAATGACCCAACCATTGAGCGTATTATTACTCCTCGAATCGCTTTGACTACTGCAGAGTACTTTGCTTACGAGTGTGGCAAGCATGTTTTGGTCATCTTGACGGACATGAGTTCATATGCCGATGCTCTTCGTGAGGTAAGGATTGTTTCGTGGTTTACTTTTCCTCAAGCTTTATTAGTTCTTGTTAGATTATAAAAACGCCATCTGGCCTTCAGCCATCAACAAGCTTTTGGTTGAGATGGTTCCTCATGGTATTACAGCCAGGCTGAGTGAGGTTTCGGGTTTGAATTTCAGCAGCCGCTAGTTTTATTTGGGCAAGGTTAGTGGGGCCTTTGCAACATCTACGCTTCAAGACCAAAGGACATCTATGTGAGTGGGCGTGTTAAGAGTATAAAAACATCATTGGAGATTCAACCATATGGTCACACTTTTGATTGAGATGGTTCCACAGTTTTGTAGTTGTATTATAAAGGAAGCTTGTGGGTGCTTCTCAGAACAGAAGGAACAGATGAAATATTTTTCATGACTAGCAATTTGTCGTGTTGCTTCCTTATGATTATGTGTCAACTTCAAACTTTAACCTGCATGAGTAATTTGGGTTTTAATGGTCAAATCCTCCTAATTGTTTTGTGACCATAGGTATCTGCTGCTCGAGAAGAAGTTCCTGGACGACGAGGGTACCCAGGTTATATGTACACTGATCTGGCAACTATTTATGAACGCGCTGGTCGTATTGAGGGTCGAAAGGGCTCCATCACTCAGATTCCGATTTTGACTATGCCAAATGATGGTAAAAATACTAATTACTTATGGCCTTTTCTTTGTAAGCAAGTTGATTGGTAAATTCGAAGCTCATCGTTTTATATTTTGGGGTTACGCTTTCGCTTCCTTTCAGATATAACACATCCCACGCCAGATCTGACTGGCTATATTACTGAAGGGCAAATATACATCGACAGGCAACTTCACAACCGACAGGTTAGTTCCTTGTGGTGTCTTTTTCTGGCTTATCACAGAAATCGAATTGTTTTTTTTTTTTTTTTTGGGATATTGGATGGTAATATATCGAGCTTTGGGGGTATTGGACTATAATATACTAATCTTTACTATTGGATAGCAATGTCCCTGATCTTTATACCAATGTGAGATTATTATACCAACAGTGACTAAGGGGGTGGTAAACTAGTCTTCGAGCTGACATGGAAGGTGGAGGGAAAAAAAATCGACCCTAACCCAGTACCCCGTTAACCCCTTCCTATCCCACGCTAAAAAACCGACCCCAACCCATTGACTAAGTGAGTGGTGAATCAGCCTACGTGCTAATGTGACACATAGCTAATCAATGTCTTGTAACCTAGGTTAGCGAGAAAAACGGAGGGGTTAATGGGGTTATTGGAGTAGGGCCGATTTTTTTTCCCTCCATCTTCCATGTCAGCACAGAGCCCGGTTCATCACCTCCTTAATCACTGTTGGTATAATAATCTCACCTAGGTATAAAGGTCAGGAATATTGTTGTCCAATAGTAAATGTTGGTATATTACAATCCAATTCCCCCAAAGATCGGTATATTACCATCCAAAAATCCTTTTTTTTTTTTTTTTTTTTTTTTGCTGGCAAACTATCTTGAAAAGTGCTTGGAGTTGTTTCATGGTCAATCTATTTACTTCTGTAAATAATATTTTACCTTTTTACTGCCTAATCAACATAGTTATACACATTTCAGCAACATTCATCTAATCGATAGCAAGCTTTTTGATGTGCATTACTTAGCAGTAGCATCTCAATGACCAGATTATTCTATGTGGAATGTTGCAGGATCTCATCATATGTTCTTTTTATGGTCAATTAGATACTTCTCATGATTTAGTCGTCTTTGTAACTATTTTGTTATGTTCAACAGATATATCCTCCTATCAATGTGCTTCCATCACTCTCACGTCTGATGAAAGTAAGAATTTGAATTTGTTTATTCCTTCATGTGAAAACCTCGAAAAAAAATCACCATGAGGGTGTGTATTTTCTATATAGGACTTTAATGTTCCTTATAATGTGTGTTTGTAGAGTGCCATTGGTGAAGGAATGACTCGTCGTGACCATGCTGATGTCTCAAACCAGGTTTGTTGAGCATATGACCTGACTTCATGTGTGTTTTATTTCTTGGATAGTTGCTTTGTATGTATTAAAGCATCTTAAATTCTCAATCTCAGTTATATGCAAACTATGCTATTGGCAAGGATGTCCAAGCAATGAAAGCTGTGGTTGGAGAAGAAGCACTTTCTTCAGAGGATCTGGTACTGTTTTCCTTTGTTTGCTAGCATACATGACATATGCATCTTTACTAGACCCAGAAAAACTAACCCGAAACCCAAGTCGAAAAACTGAACCCGGGCCGACACCTGGATGGATGACCCGATCCTTACCCGAACCCGAAGAAATTCTGACATGAATCTGATCTGAACCGCAACCAGAAAAATGACCCGATTAAGATCTACACCCAAATGAGGCAAAATCAAACCTGTACCTAATTTAGTCATTCTAAAGGATTCAAAGGAAGATTGTCTTGTGTATATTGTGTGTGTGTGTGGAATATATCTCCCCCTAGACAACTGCTGGCTAATTTCAACTGCTTTGTGTTAAGACTTAAGAAGCATGCTTCATGGTGCGTTTGGTAGGTTATTGGAAAATATTTTTTTCAGCACAAACTTTTCCAAGAGACACTTTCCCTAGCCCCCCTTAGGAAACTTTTTACTGAGCTTGTGAGTGAAATAGTGGACCGCACATTAAAACTTTCTCATCTTTCAGGGACAATCGAACATGGGAAAATTTTCCAACCAAATGCTCCCTCAGTTTATTCCAGGAACTTTTGTTCTTGCTCATTTAGTGTTATAGGCCTACCCATACATGTCTATATGATAATATAATGTAGGTTGTTTTCTTAACACCATGTCTGTTACATACATAGCTTCTGATTAAGCATTCTCAACCACCCTTTCATGTCATCTGCCATGCAGCTTTACCTGGAATTTCTAGAAAAGTTCGAGAGGAAATTTGTGACCCAAGGAGCCTACGACACCCGAAACATCTACCAATCACTAGATCTAGCATGGACATTGCTTCGCATCTTTCCTCGGGAGCTTCTTCATCGTATTCCTGCCAAGACACTCGATGAATATTACAGCCGTGATGTGGCAGCAAACTGAGATAAAATTAAGATTGTTCACCATGTGATATATGCAAATTTGGTTGTATGTAATATATATTAGTGAATAGTGAGAGGCGTCGTGTTCTTGAGGTGAGAAATAGTTATAATCGTATTCCTGCCAAGACACTCGACGAATATTACAGCCGCGACGTGGCAACAAACTGAGATAAAATTAAGATTGTTCATTATGAAGTATATACTTTGGCTGTTGTAATATACATCGGTGAAAGGCGCCGTGATCTTGAGGTGAGAAACAGTTGGGACTATCATGTCAATGGTGTGTCTTCTTTGCCTCGGGAAGACATTTGGAAGTGATTTTGGTAATATTGTTTGTGTAATATATGTTGATAGAGAATTTGTATGATGAGTTGCACGTGTACATGAACCGCGCAATAGAATTTCGTTATGCGAGTGGCACAGGTTTGAAAATTATGTAACTTCTAGTAGTTGGATGTAATGTAATGTAATAAGGTGTAATAGAATTCTATATATGAGATTATGAGGTAAAGATTTGAAAATGATGTTGCCTTTGAATGAATGTAATGTAACGAGGTGTAAATGTAATGCAGTCAATTCTGTAATATGGTAAACTATGTAATATAATGGAGTTGTACCTATGATCTGTCATGCAACTTTATCCGGAATTTATGTGAAAGTTCGAGAGGAAATTTGTGACCTAAGGAGCCTGACACTCGCAACATCTACCAATCACTCGATCTATCATGGACATTACTTTTGCATCTTTCTTCGGGAGCTTCTTCATCATATTCCCATGAAGACACTCGACCAATATTATACAGCCGCGACGTGGTAGCAAACTGGGATAAAATTAAGATTATTCATTATGGAGCATATGTAGCATATGCTTTGACTGTGTGCAATATATATTGGGGTGCGTTTGGTTGGTCAATAACCCCGGGGAAATGGTCAATTTCTCGGGGTTGACTTATTTTTCCCATGTTTGGGTGTGGGTTGACCCCGAGAAAAATTTCACAGTGGGCCCACCACTTTCTCCATTTTCCAAGGAAAATTTTTACTTAAGGGGGCCTAAGGGAAATTTTTCCCGGGGAAATCTTTCCCATGGAAAACTTCCCTTGGGAAATTTTCCCCGGGAAAAATTTTCCTGGGGTTCCTACCAAACGCTCTCTTGGTGAAAAGCACAGTGTACTTGAGGTGAGAAATACTCCTTCTGTTTTTTTTTTATCTGTCATTCACATTTTTTAAGGTCCGTCTTTAATCAATAATTTCACACATAATATCTTTATAAAAAATACAATATTATACATTTTCAATAGTATTTCTATTTACAAATCTAATGGCATCAATTTTGTTTGATGAATCATTATAAAAAATTAAGATATTGGTGGTCAAAATTTTTAACATAATTATCGATGTGACATTTAAATAAAAATTGAGGGAGTAGTTGGGACTATCATGTCAATGGTGTGTCATCTTAGCCTTGAGATGATAGTTGGCAGTAATTTTGGTGGTATTGTTTAGTGTAATATATCTTGATAGAGACTAGAGAGTTTGTATGAGTTGTATGTGTACATGAACCGTGCAAGAATTTCCGTATATGTGGGGCAAAAGTTTGAAAGTGAAGTGATATCTTTTTTAAAGGAGGATGTGACATGTGTTTAGGTGTAATGTAATGAGTTGTAATAAAATTCCATAAAAATTAGATCATGTGTTTAGGTGTAATGTAATGAGTTGTAATAAAATTTCATAAAAATTAGATTGAAGATCAAAGATCAATATCTTTTATGGTCCCAGTTCAACAATACAAATAAAAAAACATACTGTCTATTTTAAATTTAAGCCCAAACAATTATAAAATAAAACTTGTAACTAATGAGATCATAATGATCCATGGTCCTGAGATCATGATTTAAGCACCAAAAATTATGTATATGTGAGGTGAAGATTTAAACGAGTGATGATGTGTGTGGTGTGTCCTATGATTACGTATTGTTTAAGTTTCTTGTTTTTTCATGAATCAATAGTTATACTTTTTAACATTAATCCTTTTATAGGTAATATTAATTATCAATTATAAGAATTTTGAAAAGCGTTGGCTATGTTAACTATTACGCATGACATCTTAATGAAATGAACTCCATTTATCACATATATTTTGGACATTCTTTTTGCGAATTTAAACAATTATGGGATAAAAATATAAGTCTGTACAATTCATATGTAGTATTTTAGTTGTAAAACACAATCATATCATTCTCTTTTCAAATGTGAAAATGATATGAGTCTTGACTTTTCATAACTGTCTTGCCTTAGTATAAAACCCATACATTTTTATAGTATGTATTTAATATGTAAATGTATAGGTTTTATACGAAGGTAAGACACTTATGAAGTGTCAAGACTCGTGTCATTTTCATTTTTGAAAATAGCTAACAAAAGTTCTAATATAGTCAAACTCAGTCTATGTCAAAATTGATGTTCGAACGAAAAATTGGTATCAAAATCAACAAATTCAATCAATAAAAAGGAGAAATAGTATATTCAAATATTCGGTTAATTCAATCAAATATCAAAACTCAAAAGAAAAGTCATACGACAAGACCTACCTGAATATTTAGGCCGTACAAAATTTGACGTCATTGTCTAAAAGCACTCAAATCAAAGGTACACATGGTTTACCAAGGTGCCACAAACATAGAGAAATATCCCCCTTTTGACAAACCCCCCAAAAAAAAAAGAAAAAAAGAAAAAAAAAGAAGAAAAAAATATCCCAAAAAACAAAAGTATCTCCCCTCCATGCTCAATCTCATCCACAAATCAAAATGGGTGGGTAGGAATTCCTGTTCCCAAATTCATTAAGATCTGGACTAAAACTTGTCCATCTTTGTTTCCTTGACAAAAAAACCAAAAACCCTAAAATACAAAAAAAGCTTCAACCCAGAGCAAAAATGGCTTCTTTTTCTACCTTCTTATATACCCCTCCTAGAACCTTCGATAAAACCTTCTTAACTCCACAAAATCAACAATTCTCCACTTCCTTGTCTGTTCCATCAAAGCGGCTCAATTTGCAGGTCAGTGGCGAATCCATGAACTTTTTTTCCTATGGCCCTGTTCTTTGGTTATGATATTTTAAGGTTTGGAGTGTTAAAAAAAAATAAAAATATTTTAAGATTTGGATGGATAAATTAGGATAAGGTAGAATAAGTTATACTACTAATACTTTTTTGGAGAATCGTGTTTTTAGAGTAAATATTTTTTTAAGAAATTGTATTAAATTTGGATAAGTTGAGATTGATATATCCAACCTCACAGAAAAAAACAGTCTTTTTCGAACAACTTAAGTTAATAGTACTTTTGATAGTTTTATCATTCTATTTTCATGGTCAATGATGGTGATAGGCCTTCGTTTCGTATTAATTGTTATAATTTTAACTTTACGGTTTTGAACATTACTCTCTGATTGATAATTTTTTGTATAATATGTTATTAACAATTGAAATATTATACTTTTATAATAGTATTTTTTCGTTATGAATCTAACAATGGTAATTTTATATAGCAACTCATTGTGTATATTAAGAAATTTATGGTCAAAAATTTTAAAGTTTTAACTTCACAATTTTCAAAACTGACAATTAATATGGAACGGAGGAAGTACTTTTTTTTATAGAAAAAAGAATCTAATTTGCAAAATTTGTTGTTGGTAAATTAAGGCCGTGTTCTTTTATGCGGTATTTTGCGGAATGGTGTGCGGAATGGTGTGGTGGGGTGTGGTGGAATTGTGGTAGGTTATTAGTATATGGGATATGTGAGGAGAGAGAATGTAAAAAGTAGAGGAGAAAAATGAGGAGAGAGAAAGGTGAGGAGAGAGAAAAGTAATGATTTGCGGTAAAATGCGGCGGATTGTGGCAAATTACGGTAGGCTGTGGCACCGCAGTTTGCCAACCGCAGAAAAGAACACGACCTAACATTTACATAGTACTAACTCAGTCTCTGATTATATGTCACAAAAAT
The DNA here is from genome assembly GCA_029582165.1 of Portulaca oleracea. Lineage (NCBI taxonomy): Eukaryota > Viridiplantae > Streptophyta > Magnoliopsida > Caryophyllales > Portulacaceae > Portulaca > Portulaca oleracea. Next base: position 9,156,263 of record CM055871.1, read on the forward strand.
TAGTTCATCAAAACCAATAAACATGAAAAATAAAGTGAAAAGTTTTTAAATTGTCAAAAATACCCTAAACAATATCCTTGAAATGAGGTAAAAAATTTATTTATCAGAGGTAAAATTGATATTATGATTATTAGAAATGTAAAAGTTAGATAAGTTGATAAATAAAAAGAGACATGTTAGTTGGAAATTTAACATTTAATTAGGGATAGAAGTATTAGTGTATAGAATCTGTAAGTTGTGGCGGGTTTAGTTTTTAATAATTGTAAATTGTATTGTATTGATAAACGTGAAAAAGTAATTGGAAAAGTGAGATGAAATATGATATTGTTTTTTAAATAAAATAAATTTGAAAAAGTTGATTATGGTGGATTGTGGTAAATTGGTTTGTTGTAGTGGGTTGTGGCAAAGTGCGGTGTGTTGTGGCACCGCAGCCAGTCAGCCGCATAAAAGAAAAAGGCCTAAATTAGCATAATATGTTCAAATAAGTAGATAAATTAATCAAGAATTACTACATTTTTATATCTTTATCTTATATTACCTCTGTGCTATTTTATATGACTTTTTAACTAATTTGTCTCGTTAAATATTATATATCATTTTATAATTTTTATAACATATTAATTACTACATTTTTTATTTTAATGCTATTATTCATTGAATCAACCCACAATTTAATTAAATACATTTAAATAAATTTTCACTAAGTATCTTATAAATTCTGGTGATGTTAATTTTTTCTTATCCATCAACTTTAAAAGACAAATAAAAAGAAATAGAGAAAGTATCATAATCTAAATAATAAAAAAAATTATTTTTTTCAATTTAAATTGTGATATACTCAAGCAAAACCTCTCTTTAAATTTCTAAGGCTTCTTGTTGTAGTACCTAGGTAACAAATAATCTCTAAATTTTAGGTTAATTGGAATTTATTTCTCGAAATTGCAAAATTATTCCTCTAGGATGGACGAGAATTTGGAGTATTAATTTTAGTTTTGTATATAAATTTTTGCACCTTGGATCCTATTAATATTTGGGCATATGTGAAGGAAAAGTAAGATCACAATAAGAAAAATATGTTTGGGCAACAAATTTAGAGTATTTTAGACAAAAAAAATTATTATTGCATTAATTTAAAATATGACAACCAAATAATTTTATGGTTAAATACATTATATGTGGCAACAAAACTTTTTTTTTGTTGCAATTGATATAGATTGGGCAACAATTTAAAGAAAAATGGTTGCCAAAAGTTACTAAGGCAACAAAAAATTTTGGTTGCTCACCACAACTAACTTATACTACCATTTTTACTAATTTGTAGCCCGAACTTTGTGCTTCGAAGTTAAAACTACTAAATCATCACAATTTATTTTTGTAGTAACATGTTAATGGGCAACAAAAATTGGACTAAGGCAGCAAATTTTGTTGTTGCCCAAAGTAACTTTTCTTGTTGTGGATCAATGGGTTTAGCTTTTCCGGTGTTGCAGGCGCCCCACATCCGGCTGGCGACGACAGTTAGAGCGAGCACAGCGGCTCCAAAGCAGAGCGAGAAGAAGGAGGAGCGGGTTAAGAAAGTGCACAGCATACAGGAGTTCGACAACGCTCTGAAGGCCGCCAACAACCGCCTTGTCGTGGTGGAGTTCGCGGCCCGAGACAGTGAGGAGAGCAGCGAGATCTACCCGTTCATGGTGGAGCTCAGCCGGACGTGTAACGATGTCGAGTTCATACTTGTCATGGGGGACGAGTCCGAGGCCACCAAGGAGCTCTGCAAGAGAGAGAAAATTGATCAGGTAAAACGATAAACGTCTTGATTCAAAATAGTTAATAATCATCTAAATAAATACAACAACAAATGTAAATGATAATAATCTATAAGGAAAAACTATTATTGTCTTCGTCATGCTTTTTATTTAGTACACCATTATTAAAAATATTTTCTTAATTAAATTTTTTTTTACGAAATTTTTAAAAATTTAAATACATTTACTCTAAGTTTTTGCCTAGTAAACAAACATATTTTGAAAAATATTTATTTTAAAATCTTTAAAATAAACTAAAATTTTAAAATATATATTTTATAATTTATATTAAATAAAAAAGCTAATCTTCAAGATAAAATATGACATGTGTATGAGTAAGATTTATTTCACTTACGATGATTGTTATGGTTGACAACCACTATAAGTGTATCCAATCTAGTAATACGAAGAGAATGCACATTTTATGTATAATTTCTATATTTTATAAAAATTTAAATATAAAATTGTTTATATATAGCTTATGGTGGTAGAAATCCTCAAAGCAGTGAAAAATATATTTATATATGCTTAAATGTAATATTTAAAGTGATTAAATTAAAATATAAGATAATTAATAATCATCTTAGTTTAAGACATAATGTTGCATTTATTTCTATTATTTGAACTCATTTGACTTGAATTTACATATATTCGAATTGCCCATCTAGTCTGACTCGAAAAAACTGGACAATGATCATCGTTTTCAAGGTTACTAGGCTAGTCTAGTCTACAATATGGTCATCTTAAATGTATGTGATAAATATTAGGCATCGTTCTTTTATACAGTTGGTTGCGGTGTGGTTATGGTTCGGTACGGTGGAATTTGAAAAAGTGCGGTGAGTTGTGGTGAAAGTATTGGTAGATGGGGTATGTTAAGAGAGAAAATGTAAAAAGTAGAGGAGAAAAGTGATGAGAGAGAAAAATGAAAAGATATATTGGTAATGATTGTGGTGTGGTGTGATGAAGTGTGATGGAAAATTAAAGAGTGCAGTGTGGTGTGGTACCGCACCAATCTACCGCATAAAAGAACAGGGCCCGATGCTTATCAGATAATCTCTTGGGTCTGTGTACTTAGATTTATGTGTTTTGATTTATCTACCTATTTTGATTTGAGACTTGGTAATAATTGATAAGTAAGTACATAATGGTAACTAATTTAGGCTTGGTTTTGGAAATTGTTTCCCATTTCTCCTTCTACAAGTCAAGTCTAAAGGGCGTTCGTGTAAGGCACATGTTAGAATATAAAATCATCATTGGATCTCTCAACTAAAAGTTCAAATTTTTGGTTGAAATAGTTCTATGCCGCCACAAAACTGTCCATCTCACGGTAAAAGTTTTATGGTGAGATGGTGTCACACATAAACCTAAATAAGGTTCTGAACACGAAATATTAAGGTTTTGAACACGTTTTCCAAATGTGAAACCTAAATAAACTTGAACCCTACCCATACCAAACCCTACCCATATTGAACCCGCCCGCCCGAGTTGACAAACACAAGCTCACATGATATCTTTGTACATATATATATATATATAGGTGCCCCATTTCTCCTTCTACAAGTCGATGGAGAAGATCCACGAGGAGGAGGCGATTGGGCCAGACCGGCTGGTCGGCGACGTGCTCTACTACGGCGACAACCATTCGGCGGTGGTGCAGCTCCACTCCGGCGAGGATGTGAAGCGACTGATAGAGGAACACAAGGGAGACGGGAAGCTCATAGTGCTCGATGTTGGCCTCAAAAACTGCGGGCCGTGCGCGAAGGTGTACCCGACTGTGGTGAAGCTGTCGAGGCAAATGGACACCGTGGTGTTCGCCCGAATGAACGGCGATGAGAACGAGAGTTGCATGAGGTTCTTGAGAGACATGAATGTGATCGAAGTCCCTACGTTTTTGTTCCTAAGGGACGGTGAAATTTGTGGTAGGTATGTTGGGTCAGGCAAAGGCGAGCTTATTGGGGAGATTCTTAGGTACCAAGGGGTTAGGGTCACTTATTGATTCTCAAGTATGTTTACATTTTTTACCTCCATTGAGTAAGTTTTCTAGCTCTATTGTGCACATATAGGGATGGCAACCCGCCCTGGACCCGCCCCAGACCCGCTAGGACCCGCCCTATTTAGGCGGGTCTGGGTCCGAAAATTTTGGACCCATTGGGTCCGGGTCGGGTCTAGGTCCACTAAAAAATGGCGGGCCCGGGTCTAGGCACGGACCCGTGGACCCGACCCATGGACTCGTCAAATTATAAATTTATATAATGAAAACCCTAGTATATTTGTATTCTTAGAGTTGTATAATGCGATAATCACGAACTTTGTGTGTTTTTTTTTTTTTTCATTTTAAGTTGTATAATTTCATTCTTAGAGTTGATGCGTGGATGATTTTTGTAATGTTTTTATGTTGAATTTTGCTCATAGTTTCATACAGAATTAGATGTTTTTATTATATTGAAAATATGTGTAATTAAATAGAATAGTTATTATTATACAATTGCGCACGTATAAAATTAACCCGAAACATTGATAAATCTAGTAAAAAAAATACATAGGAGTATTGGACCCAATAAGGACCCGTTATGGACCTGTAGATCCACGGACCCGGCGAGTCTGGGTCCAGGTCCAAGTTTTTGGGACCCACCGAGTCTCGGGGCTGGTCTGGGTCCAAAATAAATTGGCCCATTGCTATCCCTATGCACGTGCAGTGTAAATCAACAAACATTACAAATTTTGGTTGACGAGTCAATCTAATAATCCCTATCAAGGACTGCCACTGTCTACATACGGACATATATTATTGTCACTGTGGAACCATCTCAATCAATAATTTCACTGCATATATATGCATTACCTCCATTGAATAGGTTTTCCAGCTATATCGTCACATGTCGTGTGAATCACAAGCGTTACCAATTTTGGTTGACACAGAATCTAATATTCCTAGTCAAGGACTAGCATCCCCCCCAAAAAAAAAAAATTCCACCAGACACACATGCACACATATTATTGGTATTATGGAACCGTCTTAACTAAAAGCTTAAACTAGTAGTTGAAGTCTTAATGGTAATTTTATACTCCGGACACCGCCTTACGCGAATTCCATTTGGGGCTTGAAGTATGGTTGTTGCAAAGACTCCATTCACATTGCACAAATAAATGATGGGGGTGCTAAAATTCAAATTTGATACCTTTTTCTTCAATTTGACTTTCATACATGCGGAACAAACTCAAAAAAAAAAAAAAAAAACTGAGCTGATGGTTAAAGGCACAATGATGATTTCATACTCTAACAATCAATCAGTTCGTGTTTCTATTAGATTTAGTGTGAAGAAATGGGAGTGATTCGTTTATATGTATATTGTGATTTATATGTATATTGTAATTCGTAAATTAACATGCGCATGACATGTAAATCAACAAACATTACAAATAGGTTGACCATGTGATCTAATATTCCTAGTCAAAGATTGACACTGCTTACATACATACATACATACATACATACTTACTGTGAAACCATCTCAATTAAAATCATACTCCCATCAAAGTTGATTTTGGGTGTATGACATAGAAGACGGGGCGTTAACTCAATATGTATTTTTGTAACACATGGTAACAATATCATTCACTTTCATTTACAAGAATTCTCACAATGTAACCAAAATAACATATAAGGCATTAAATCTCAATGGAACAAAACACTTACAAATTATAGGTCAATAATCTTATATCATAGATCTTGTTATAACTTCATTCATAATGTTTATTGCTAAATGGGTGCTTACAATAAATTGACGATTGAAGCAAGTTTAGAAAGCTTATCTGATCAGGGTTGTGACTGAACCAAGCCGGCTTTAAAAAGCCGAGCGGATCAGATAATGTGGTTAAGGTATCTATCAACAATATGACGAATGATGATTTGATATGTCTTTTCAGTGGGATGGTAACTATCCCAAAATAGATATTTATTGTGATCTTCACACAATTTAGAAAATGAGTTGCAAAGTGCTCCAGCTTCTATTAACCCTGATCCACAACATCCTTTGTCTATCACTTCAAATCCTGAATTATTCATAAAATTAGGTCATTTTTTTGTTTTGATTCCAACCTTGAATTGCTACCATACCACCATTAGATATTGTATAACTAATTATTCAACCGCCCAACTCTATTTTTTGGCCGTTGATTAGCGACTAAGAGAGGGTAAGCAGGGACGAAGTTAGGAGTTAATCTCAAGGGGACAAGATATTAATTTAAAAAAAATTATAATAAAAATTTTAATACTTAAAAAAAGTTGGGAATTACAAAATTTTCAAAAGTACAATAAAATTGTTATGTACGAACAATTTAAGTTGATATAGTTTTACTAAGAATCAACATTTTAAGTAATTTGTACTTGAATCATAATAAAAAGATTTGATGAAATTATATAGCGCATATAGTTAACATAGAAAAGGGTTGAAAATAAAATAAAATAAAATAAAATAAAATAATAATAGTAATAATAATAATAATAATAATAATAATAATAATAATAATAATAATAATATGAAATGACAATAAGTTATAGAAGCAAACATACAAAAGAATCCAATATATATGATAGCCTTTGATTTTGTAATCAGTTAGTAAAAAAACAACACAAATTGTTACAATCAAGATTTGAACAAGAGATCTAAAGATTGATAGAATATTAGAATAACCAATTCTACCAACAACACATCTTGTATTAACATGCATAGAACATAATTAAGAGGTAATTTATTCAGGGTGGGGGGGGGGGGGAATTGCCCCCTTTTGCCCCAATGACCCTTCGTCCATGAGGGTAACGGTCACCCGTGTCTATAAGAGTGACCGATAATTAACTATATAGTCGTTGTGGGGTTTTACGTTGGCCCTGTTATTTTATACGGCTGACTGCGGTATGGCGCGATGCTGTGTGGTGAAATTGTGGTGGGTTATTGGTAAGTTGTGGTGGATTTTGTTTTTTTATAAATTGTGGTGAATTGGTATGTTGTAGTGGGTTCTAGTAAAGTGCGGTGTGTTGTGGCACCGCCGCCAGCCAGCTGTATAAAAGAACAGGGACGTTGTAGTTTAAAATGAAGGAAGGAAAAAGTACCATAGTTGGTGGCATTGTAAATGAGATGGAGAAAAATGACGTAGAAATCAACATAGACAATCTCAGAGTCGGGAAGTCCATGTGCGAGGGAGTTGAGTTCAGCTTCCAGTTTGCTGTTGAATAACACAGCAGCTTGGTTCTGATCCTTTGAACATTCTCGAAATATTCCCCCAGTAAGGGTTCTCTGAAATGGAACGCATCCCACTGGGGGTGCATTCGTCATCAATATCCTTCGGACCCCTAATTTGTATAATCTCCGAACCAAAATCAAATTCATGTTAATCACTTAGTTTTTTCTTTATGAGAAAGGATTCGGTAGGAACACAGTTTAGGTAGGAAGGTGATGAGAGTAAATCTCGACAATTAAGTTAACATATCACGGTGCGCGGTCATGGATATTAAGGAGTGTGGTCATGCAATTCATTGAGTGTAGTCATGGATATTAGGAAGTGTGGTCATAAAATCCATGACCGCACACCGTCAGATGTAACATCAATGACTGAGATTTATCGTTATCACCTTCCTACCTAAACTCTTTTCCTAATTCTTATGTAAGACCGTCTCACCATAAATTTATCGTACGACATATAATGTTGTGGTGACTATTTATGAATACAAGGGTGACTAATTAATAATTTATTTTGACTAACTCTAATGAAAGTCACCTTTTGATAAATTATTAGTCACCTTTGTATTAAAAAGTCATTATAATATTACTTATTAGTCATAGCAAAATATTAAAAATGTTACTCTGTATAGGGTCTGTCTCACAATAAGTTACCGTGAGACGGTATTATACTAGAATTTGCATTAATTCATATATATATATATATATATATATATATATATATATATATATATATATATATATATATATATATGAAAAGAATTTAGGTAAGAAGGTGAGAAGAGTAGATCACAACCCTTAATTTAACATCTAAGTGTGGTCATAGATATCAGGGAGTGTGATCATGGATTTCATGACCACATTTCCTAAAATCCGCTCACTTTGTGTAAATTATTTTAAACACCTTAATAAATTTACCCTGCTCACTTTTGTGATGGGAGAACTCTATCCTTTATGGACCAACAATGAGCTCAATTTCAAACCAAAAAACTACTCCCTCCATTCCTTAATAATTGTCACCTTGGAGTTTTGGGAAGACTTTAAGAAAATAGTATTAAAAATAATAATTATATTGGAAATGGTAAAAATAAGAATTAAGTTTCTATTTTAGTTATATAATTGTATTGGGAATGTTGAAAGTAAGAGATAAATTTTTTAAAAAAAATATCATTAATTGTGCGTTAGTGGAAAATGTAAGATTAATTGAGCTCTATCCTTTATGGACCAACAATAAGCTCAATTTCTAACCAAAAAAAAAAAAAATACTCCCTCTATTCCTTAATGACCCTATTTGACAACCAGCTGGTAGCTGTTAGTTGTTTGGATTAACTGTTTGACTTTAGCTTATTGGATTAGCTGATTTTAGAAAAGGTGTTTGGTAAACTAGTTTTTTTTTTTTGTGAAAAGTTATTTCAAAAGGTTTCCTCAAATAGCTTTTTGAAAACTAACTTATTGAGTCCAAAAGGCTAATATGAAAAGTTTGTTACAAAACAACTCAAGTAGCTTTTTCACTTTAATAAAAAAAACTAATAGTGTTCAAAAAGCAAAAAGCTACCCCAAAAAGCTGACACTCAAACACCCCCAATAATTGTTACCTTAGAGTTTTGGGAAGATTTTAAGAAAATAGTATTAAAAATGATAATTGCGTTAGAAATGGTAAAAATAAAAATTAAGTTTCTATTTAGTTATATAATTGTATTAGGAATTATAAAAGTAAGAGATAAATTTAAAAAACTTATTATTATTTGTGCATTAAAATTGTAAAGTGACAAATAAAATTGTGGAAAATAGAAAATTGATTAAAGTGATAGATATTGATGAATGCAGAGCATTAGTCACCATTATAAAGGGAGAGCCTTACCCTTATGGACCTACAATAAACTCGATGGCTAACCAAAAAACAATTAAGGAAAAAAAGTTGAGATATGTTCATATTGTTCAATGGAATTAGTGTTTGGCAGATCCAGGATTTTGCGTCAGTAGTGTCAACAATAATTTACTAAAAAGATTAAAATTTAATAACATTGAAAAACTTAACTGCTATGTTAATAGCAAATTTAATATTAGTCATGAGATATTGATTCCCAAACAATTTTCTTAAAAGATCTCTTTATTTTAAGCTGAAATTATAAATATAATTAGGTAAATACATATACCACAATCCTAAAACACAAAATAACTAACAAATAAAACATTAATAGTATCACAAAACCAACAGAAATGAAACATTAACAAATTTCACAAATCCAAATTCAACCATATGAAGTCAATGATAAGTTTGCAAATTTGACATTCAATAATTCAATTAGCTAGCAAGTAAGTATATATTCTGAATTCCTAACAATTGTCAATCTCCAAAGCCAAATAGAAAAATAGCAATTTATGCATCCAATTAGTAAATTCTATTTTCGCAAACATTCACATAATCCAATCCATGAATATGTAATTCCTAATTTAATCATATTAATAGTCTCATTTAACAAATCAATTTAAAATTAAAAAATTCTAATTTAGTCACGGGAGAATTGAGAATTGAGAATGAATTATGGATCGAAGAAGCATAAATGACAATAGAAACTTAGAACTTAGAGAATAACTTGTAATAATATATCACAAGAGGTTGACTTTAGAGAGCGTAGACAACAAAAGAGATTGAAAGACAAAGATTGCAAGTGAGCACTAAGGTTGGCAATAACGATATTTGGGATTTTAGACCGCTCAGGTACTGGGTCTAGGAAGGAGGGTGTGAGATGAGACTTTTGAAATTCGAAAAGAAGGGAATAATAGTATGTGACTAATAAAAGAGAAGAGCAGGGATCGTGGATAGAATAGAAAGTCAAATTGTGCCCAAAAAAAACGAAAATCTACTACTTGAGTAAAATTTTGCCAAAAAAAAAAGAACAAACTCTGTTCTTTTTTGCGGTTGGCAATCTGCGGTGTCGCAGCTCACCGCACTTTGCTACAACATACTATTCCACCACAATTCACCACAACTCACCACAAATTACTTTTTCAAATTTATTATACATCTTTAATATAATTTTTCAATCAATACTTTTTCAACTCACTTTTTCGAATCCAATATTTTTTCAACCATTTTTTTAATCATCCAAAAACAATACAATATTTCAACTCATTCTTCCAATTACTTTTTCACAATTATCAATACAATATATATATAAACTCACCACAACTTACCAATAACACACCAATATTTCACCATACCCGCCACAATTTCACCACACCATATCGCGTCATACCGCAACACACCGCATAAAAGAACAGGACTTTAAGAATGACAGACGATAAATGTTAAAATTATGACAATTAATATGGAACGGAGGGAACAATACCTTGATAAAGGAAGAAGCTGAGGTACACATGGCATCGGTGTAAGTTTGAACGTCGTAATCTTCTCGAACGAAAGGAATGGTGAAGTAAGTGTTGGCAATGTCATTGCTACCACAAACCAGAAAACATATGCTGTTGTTGACAATGTAGCTTGTTCTATCAACACCAACCATTTGGTTCATTCTAGATATGTATCCCTTGAACATCTTTAGCTCATCTTTTAGTGATTTTGTAATCTATTTACACCAATTCACGGCCAAAAATATAGTCAAACTTGAACAAAAAGCGACCGATAATAGCATTCATACTAGTTATTCGTAGTTGATATAGGCTCGGTTTGGTAAATAATGTACTCCTTTTATAGTGGCGGATCTAGACATTCAATTTAGGAATGTTCAATATACTTATTATTACTAGTCGGATCAATATTAAATATAAAATATGAAATTTTAATGTTAAATAGATATTTTTTACATAAACTAAAATTTAATTTTAATTTTAGTTTGATTATATTAGTCAATTATTTGCTTATCCAAAATCTATAATGAATATGTAAAGCAAATTAAAATTATTATGATAACTAATACAAAATAATTAAATAAATATTTTATTTGGACTTTTTCTAACATAATGTTTCATACAAACACAAGTTTAAAATGGACTAAAACATAATTACTAACTTCAGATATTTATAAAGCATTATATCATATGAGTAGACATCGTTCTTTTATGCGGTAAGTTGCAGTGCGATACCACACCGCACCACACTCCACCACACTACAATGTACCGCAATCATTACCAATATATCTTTTCATTTTTCTCTTTCCTCACTTTTTTTCATTCACTTTTAACATTTTCTCTCTTAACCTACGTACCCCACCCACCAAAACTTTTACCACAACTCACCACACTTTTTCAAATTCCACTACACGGCACTGCATAAAAGAACGGGGCCTAAGAAGTGTTTCCACCAACATATAATACAAAAGTATTAGTAATTAGTATATAATAAGCTTAGAAAACTATGGAATGTCATTACTTGTTTATAGTATTTATATATAGACATAAGTGTTGTTAAATAGCAAATCTAATCAAATTAAATCACAAACACAAGTATTGACTTGTGAATAGATAAACAATATCATATAACGTGATTTAGAAAAATAAGTAATTTCTGCTAGGTCAGCCCGCATTTAATTAGTTACATGTAAGTCTTGTGTATAATTCACCTTGACTGTCCACATTGCCTAGCATATAATAATATGCTCATATTGGCAATTTCAAATATATTACTAATTTAAGCTATTGTGAAATTTATCGTCATATATTATATCTTCATCACAAAAATTCATAATGCAATACATGAAAAAGTTAGCTTAATACATTATTTTCAATTAAATCGTGTTTAAATTATCATGTGTTTCTATCTCCTTCACCACACCTCAAAGCTCTATCAAAATATCATGTGAACATAACTTTAAGATGAACAATATTGTTCATTTAGCAACTACTTGCTTATGAGACACGTTAAAACTATATAGAAAGACACTAATACATAATTATATGGTTTATTTTATCTAAATAAAAATTTTAAGAAATAAAAAAAAATATGTGAAACCATAGAAAATTTCAGAAGGTTATCACATGTCACTATAAGTATAAATAACAACAACAATACAACAAAAAAAAAATTAAATGTTGAATAATGATCATAACAACAACAACAACAACAACAACAACAACAACAACAACAACAACAACAACAACAACAACAACAACAACGTACTATATTGATAATGATGATGATGATGATGATAATTGGTAGGTTCAATGAATTAGGGTGAAATGTAAATTTAAAACATGGATAGGGGTATTTTAGGCAATCAATATTTGTGAGATGAGTTTTCTTTAATAAGATCCCAAATAATAATAATAATAATAATAATAATAATAATAATAATAATAATAATAATAATAATAATGATAACAATGAGATGACAACATAAGCGTAAAATAATAATAATAATAATAATAATAATAATAATAATAATAATAATAACATCCCATACATTCTAAAATATTAATATATAATTGAAAGGTCTCAATAAAATGAAAAAATAAAATAATTTATTACATCACTAAAAGCAAAAATGGAAATTAAAAGTGGGACAAACAAGCTCCCTTGTTCTCTTTTATAATTGTATAGATATAAACTAACTTCACCAAAAAAAATTCAAATAACCAATTTAAGCTGTCAATATAAACAACCAACTCAAACAATCAACTATAAACAACCAATACAATAGTCAATAGTTAATAGTTGTTAGTCAAATACGACCACTAATAAGAATGTAAAGACGATATTAAAGAACAAAGGTCCTTGGAGTTGATGATGATTGTGCAACACGGCCGCATGAGAACACTGAACACTCCAAGAAGGTTGCTAAAAAGAAATTTTGATTTTTCTTGGAGTAGTTTTGGTAGTGAGTGTGGAGATTTGGTTATTTTTATTTTTATTTTTTTTAATTGCAAGAGTCTTGTTGTTTTGTTGTCCTTTGTAATATTCATGATGCAAACTTTAAAGAACAAATGTCATTTTTTTAAATTCAAAAAAAGAAAAAAACAAACAAGCCTTTAAAACGCAAAAGAAATTATATAGAGTACTTACAAGCAATTTGGATGTCAAAGGATCAAAGCCACTACCACCTGAAGCAAAGCTGACACCCGTTAAAAGATCGGTCTCCTGTAAATCTGGATCAAGATATGGTGGCAAACTCTCTTTCACCCCAAGTGCCTCCACTTCATGTTCAACAAAACAAACTGTTAGAACCCCTTAAGGATGTTGACAGGCCCAGGCTCAAAGACCTTGGCGATTGGATCAGTTTTGAATGAAAGTCAAAATTCGAATATCCAGAAAAGATATGATGCGCAAGGAAAGAAATCTCAAGAAGGCGGAAGGACATTCACCCAATGCATCATAGGGACGTTCACCCAAGGGTTCATAAGGACGTTCACCCTAGGCGAGAATTTTTAATGTGAAATACAAAAGTGCAGTCAAAACAGGAAAGTTTTCTGGAAAATTAATATCCAATTTTTCCCTATCCATAATTCTAACTAGACTAATCGATTGCAGCTATTTCATTTGTAGGAAACAATTGATGAAGAATTTGGAATGAAGAAAATATTACAATTTCCGGAAATCTCAAAAGAAGGAAAGTAGATCGGAGCAGTTTGGAAAGAAAAGTAGAACACGAAGATGGAAAGAATCATCCCCAACGTCTCTAGCCGGCTGATATCAAGAGAACACTTATAAATAGAAGACTTGAGGATTGAAGAAGATTAACGATTCCAAGCAAGTAATCGGGTGTTTGAAAAACAGAGAGTGTTGTTCTGTTTTTATGTTCTTTCTTCGAGTAGAAAGAAGAGATTTTGTGAGAATTATATTTGAGTGTAATTAAATCCTAGACGGAATTAGGTTTTGATTAGTGTTTGTACCAGAGCTGTGGTTGGTACTTGTTCATTCATAATCGTTCTTGAAACTGCCATCTGTAAGGCACTCTGATCTGAGTTGCCATAAGGATGTTTACCTTAGGCAACCATCATACATCACTTCTGTAATTTGTTCTGAGAAAATAAAGGAGGTTATTCAGTTTCACTTTATTTGTCCTTTATTTCAGCTTACTTTGTTTTATTCTATGTTGAATCTTAATCTGAAAAGATTAAGAATCCTAACATCCTTTACCCTTAAGTATTTGTGCAAAAATTTTCATAACCCTATTCACCCTCCCTCCTCTGGGGTTCCTTGTTCTAGATAGTTTGATATTTATTCTTTTCTCCCAACCTATAAAACTTGCTGGTGGTCAGTTCCTCCTGAAATAGAGACCCACTAAACGGACCACACTTACGCAGTCTAAAAAAGAATCGTATGTTTATGGTACCTAAGAAATCAGTAAGAATGCGACCATTGCAAAAGCGTCCGCTTGGTTTTCCTTGTGGGAAATCCTTCCCATAAGGAGGGAAGTTGGCTTTCATGAAGGTTATGATGTTATTGTTGTTGCCAGGGTCAACAATTGAATCTCCAAATGCAAAAACTGCTGCAATCTTTTGTTCTGGCTCTTCCTTTCTATGTGCATTTGATTTGGTGCACATTTGCAATATACCAAGAGAGAAGAAGAACAGTGTTGAGAAGCATGCTAATGAAGAGAGAGTGTTCTTCATATTAAGAGGCCCTCAAATGTTATGACTCAATTCATGCAAATATAGTTTTATTGTGATAGTTACGTCGCATTTAGAATTACTGAATATACTTCATATACACATCTTATTTTCTAATTGGGTCTTTAATCTCAAGGGATTTTCCCACGAAGCAAATAGATCATAAAGTTCGAAGCAAGACTATGAAATTTCTATTTGCGAGAAATATCAATTTTATTTTATTTTTTTAATGTTTTTGTTGGATGAACTAAGTATGAACTTGCCCCGAAACCACTCAAAATACGAAACAAATAAAAACATTAAAAAAAACTTAAATTGATATTTCTCACAAAATAAAAATTCATAGTCTTTCTTGAAATTTACAGTCCATTTGCATCATGCACCATCCCTTGGGATCAATTACCCTTTCTAATCATCCTAGAGTTATGAGAAGTTGTCCTACTAAAGAAGTTCTTTTGAGAGACTCTCGATCTAGTGATGACAAAGTTAATGAAAAGATGGTCATTTTTTTGTAGTGATCGCACCATTAGTAATATGCTTGACTCCTTTGATCTTAATTTAGGTTCTGATCCGCCTTTGAATTTGAGGACTATGTCCATGAGGTTCCGAAAGTTAGAGTTAGAAAGAAGAGAAATTAGAGAATAATGTGGATGGTCAAGTGAACTCCGGTCAAAGAAGCAACTCGTAGGATTACTTTTTTAGGAGTTCGAGCCATAAAAAAGGAAAAGGAAAACACTCCAATAATTGCAAGTCCAACTTTGAAGATGGGTTGCAGGTCAATGAAGACAAATTGGAGGTATTGATGGAAAACTCTTTAGATAGACTTGATGAAGAGGTGCGTAGGGCGGCAAAGATTGGGTGTAATTTGGGCGTCATTCATGATGATCAGGAAACTGCGGCAAAGATTTTCAGGGATACATGGTTGGAAGAAAGAAACTCAAAAAGGAAAATCTATCCCTAATTAGCCATTTTATTTGGTTGAATGTATTGTGATCATTTTTATATATTTGATATAGCTGTTGAGCTCTTGTATTTTACTGTTTTATGCAACTATTGTTGTGAACTCCATTACCCAATTTGAACTTTGAACAATAAAAAAAACACCTTATTTTCTATTTTTTTTATAAAAAAATTGTAACAAGGTAGTTACAATAACTTTGTATACTCTTCCTAGTCATGAATTTGGCATTTCCAACTTTTATGCTTTCTATGCCCAAATTCTTGCCATCCAAAAGTCAGTTAAGTGAGTATCAAGATTTCAAAAAAAAAAAAAAATGCAATGCCAAATTCATGTCCCAATGCTCGAATTTAACAAGCTACGTGTTTATTCAGATATTATGAACCTGGTGTTCATGTTCAGACTCCATAAAATTGAAATATTTGTTCAAATTTATCATTGATTTGTTCATCGCTCCTAAGTACTCCATCCATTCCATATTAATTGTCCAGGTGTCATTAATTTTTCAACAAATACAATATTCTAATATACAAAAGTATCATCATTAGATTCATAACGAAAAGTACTATCATGAGAATATAATATTGTAACTTTTTGATAAAATATACTATAAGAAATTCTCCGTCAAAGACAACATTTTGGACAATTAATATGGAACGGAGGGATTAAGAATTAACCGTGTGTTAACTCTCATATCTATAATTATTGTGTTGTAATTGAGTATGATTGTCCAAAAAAACTAATCTTAGTGTTTATTTCTTTACTAAGAACTATGTGTTCATGCTCATGCCTAGAAGAACCATGTGTTTTGTCCTTTGCCCGGATGATTAAAGCTTTGTGTTTTAAGATTAAATCCCGATTACCAATTGTGTGTTGTTATTCATGCCCGGTTGAAATTCCTGTTCACTATCACCTTCAACAAACTAAGTGTTTTATTCTACCCAGAACTATGTGTCTATTCTTGCACCAAATAGACTTAGGCCCTGTTCTTTTATACGGCTGGTTGCGATATGGCGCAGTGCGGTGTGGTGGAATTTTGGTGGGTAATTGGTAAGTTGTGGTGGGTTTTGTTTTTATAATTGTAAATTGTATTGGTAAATGTGAAAAAGTAATTGGAAAAAATGAGATGAAATATTGTGGTAAATTGTGGTGGATTGGTATGTTATGGTAGGTTGTGGCAAAGTGCAGTGAGTTGTGGCACCGCAGCCAGCCAGCGGTATAAAAGAACAAGGCCTTAGTGTTTATAAACTCAATTACTGATGTTTCAAAGCCAAGTTAAATGACATTTGTGCCACCTAACTCTTGATCATTTTTGTCAGTTTTGCCACTGAACTCTTAAATTTGTCAAACGTGACATGTAACTTCCAAAATTTGACATATATGCCATTAACTTCTAAAATTTGTCAAAAATGTCACCAAACTTAATATTGACCTTCTACTCCATGTGACATTTTTAACAAATTTTAAAAGTCAAGTGACATATATGACAAAATTTAGAAATTGGATGACACGTTTGACAAATTTGAAAGTTCAGCGACAAAACTGACAAAAATTAAGAGTCATGCGGCACAAATATAATTTAACCTTTGCCCAAATAGCAATCAACTATGTGTTGTTTTCAAGCCCAGAATATCGATTAACTTTCTGGCTCTTTGTACACCCATGTTTTCCCCCTTCCACGAGCCAACCCTATAGGGTGGAGTGTACATGTCAAACCCACCTTGACTATGGCAACCAAATGGTTCAAATAGTTCAACTCCGCTTTTTTTTTTAGGAGAAATTGGGATAAACGAAAGTAGACGATGGATTTTGTGTATATACATACTTAAGATTTTTGAGTAAAATCAAACGAGAAAGGTTTTAAGTGAAATCAGACCCGTGCCCATCAGAAACCTCCACAAGGAAGAGGCGCGTGTTCGCCACAAGGGAATGGGAATGGGAAAGAGGAAAGAGAGGGAGGGGTGAGAGAAGGGTGAATGTTAATGGGCTAGCGCTTTGTTTGCTACTGGCCCAATACTTGGTTATGAGATACTCCCTCCTTCTCATATTATCTGTTACTCTAACTAACTTTCTTTTTTCTCATAACATCTGTCACTTTATAATTTCAGTAACACATTAATTACTAATTTATCAAATTAACCTTATTAATTGCATCTTTTTCTTCCATTTTCCTTTTTATTCACCTTTTTCCTTTTTTATTTACCATTTTATTCAACATTTTTATATTTCCAATGAGGTAAATTGGTATGAAGTGAAAGTTTTTTTGGTTTTCTAAATCTTGTCTAAAGTGTCAAATAATATGGGAAGGAGGGAGTACCTAGTAAATTATTTGCTTTTAAAGCTTTGAATTCTAGTTATTTGTTTATTAGAAAATATATTAGTCATCATGCTTATGTGTACTTTTTTTTTTGATAATTTGCAGTCGAAAGACCCTTTTATTCAACTCAAAATAGGACAATCATCCATACAATTTGAAATGAGAACACATGAAAGTGAAAACAATTTGCATTTCACTCTCACAGAACCTAGAACCAAGAACACACTCCCCACCAAGACTTTGATATTACACAGCAAAAAATTTTTCTGAAAAAAATAGAAAAACGACACCTCAAAATAGGACAGTCACCGCGTCAACCACCAGCTGAATTGGTCTGAGTGCATTATTATCCAATATCCTCAAAGTTCAGTATATTAGAGTCCAAAAAAAACGTTCAGTGCATTATTGTCCAATATCCCTAAAGTTCAGTGTATTATCGTCCAATAATCCTTTTATATATAATATGAGTTAGTCTTACATAAAAGTACATAAATATATATGTTTCATGTATGACCAATGTGACTATAGATATAAATTTGTTATATGAGGTTCTGTAGTTGCTCTTGTCATGTTCTTTATGTAAATTAGTTTTGCATAAAGTGGATAACTAATATAATTATACAAACTAGTTTTATGTAATTATCATGTAATTTTGTTTTGCATATTTCTAATTGATCAATTGAGACTTATAAAATGACAAGTGAAACTCCTTATGTGATTTTTGTATTACATAAAAGGTTACTAAAGACTAAGTTTGACTATGTGAATTTGTTTTATATATCCTCATCTTAGTCAAAGACTATATGATCTAAAGTCAATTAAAAGCAATAAAATTTTATTTTATATGCTTATTATATGATTTTGTTTCATGTAAGATTAATTTATTAAGTTTAGCATTGATTAAATGATATATAAATTCATTTTATATACCATCCCATGTAAATTAGTTCTACAAGGACTAATCAATTGAAAATTTTATGATATGTTGTGTAGTCATATCTCACTTGTCTAAGATTAATGTATAAATTCGTTTTATACATCTTATTGTGTAAATTCATCTTACATTTATGACCGATTAAATTTTGTAACTCCTACTTGTAAAGTAAGTTAGTTGGAACCAATTAGACTCTTGAAGATTAGTTTTATATGACATAACGTAAAATTCATTTTTACGTATAAGGAATTAATCATACTTATATAAATAAGTTTATGTAAGTCCAATATAATCTACTTCATGTACTGGATTAATGTTAAGTTGTATGTGTATCCGCCTTATGTATAATAACTTCTGAATAAGTTTCAAATATTGACCTATCTTTGTGATAATCAACAACATGCCGTTAATTTGTTTAACAATATGATCCATATAGATGTGTTTCTTTTATGAAACGTTTGATAATTAAATTTAAAAGGTTTCTAGTTTACGTCGTTTGCGATGATTATGAGCCTAGCGAAATTTTCGACCGAGCAATGTGAATGATGGAACTTTTTGATAATCTAATTATTAAAAATGTGCCTAAATTTCTATGTCTTTTGTAGGCATAGAACTTGCATTGGCTAATGAGCTAACCACCATTGAGAAAATAGATTACACACCAACTTTATCATATGGTACAGAAAGATAAGGTTTTTTCTGGTGCAAAGTGATGCGTTAGATCACTTAATGTGTCTCATGGATTTCCACTTAAGGATGAACCAACTACAATGAAAAAAAAAGGTAGCATAAGAGAAGCGTTTTGTGAAAGATGCTTCTATACTCTCTATGATGCATAACTATGTGCACCTTGATCGTCAGAGAGAGTTTGAGGTCCCCTTCACCGATAAGGATATGTGAGGCATGCTAAGTTACAAATACAGCTGGCAACTTCAAACTTTGTGTATGAAGTGGCTTGTGTAATATATTGACTCTAACCTAAGTGTATATGAACACTTACCAATCATTAGTGACATGATTGAAGACCTCAAAGTTACTGGAAGACAAATCTATGATGAGCAACAAGCCTCAAATGTGTTGAGAGCTCTCTCAAAAGACAGTGGTCATTTGATGAAATTTAAGCTTAGGATACTTCATCATGAGGATGTATAGACCTTTGCTGAGATTTGCAAACTTCTTCAAAGTATTTTGGTCCCCTCCAAAGGAAATTTGATGCATCGTAGGTATATGGTGAACCACAACTGACTTTTGGTCGTGTTGTGAACTCAATACACTAATTTAAAGTTTGTCTTTGAATGTGTTGATTGACCCTTTTTTTTTTTAATGATAATTTGTTTGTCATGACTTGTGAAATTGGTTCATTCATCTCCAAATTAATACATTGTCAAATGTTTGATTCATTGCTGATTCTATTCATGTATGATTAAAGTTTTGCTTCCTTAAACTGACTCATAAAAATTGTGTTGTTATGTGTAACCAATTAGACGATTTAGAAGTCCTTTTGTTGGCTTTAAGGACTCATGATTCTTGAAAAGTGAAGTTTCACTTTAGTTAGTCTAAGTGTTATTGTGGCCTTCAACGTACATCAATAGTTACCGTCAAGAGATATGGGTACATGTACTCGTCATTAACCGTTAGAAAGTACTCATTGATGTGTTCATTTCCTTTGTGATGAAGTACTTTCTGAGTAAAGGGTTTGGCTCCTTTACAATGGATGGTCGTTTATGAACTTGTTCAAAAAGTTCAAGTATACATTGGTTATTTACGATTCTTCACATCCCACAATATATCAGTATTGCGGAATGTCGGAAACGTATGTCACTTAATCTAAGATGACTTGAGTAGTTATCTTGCTTAGTTAAATATGGAGTTATTTTACATATGGCAATGCAAACCATTAGAATGTATACCTAATTTCGAACTTTTCATATGAGTTATGATTTAAATTTGTAACGACCATGATCATTATGTTCATAACGTTAGCTTATTATGTATAAGTATAACGGATGAATATAGTTTTGATCAAAACTGATAACACGAAGGAAACCCTCAATATCACCTAAGACACTATGGATGAGTTCCTCGATAGTTGAAGCTGAAAGAATTCATGGTTGTATAAGGTACGTACACCATCTATCTCTCGGTGAGTGGGAGGATTTGTTCACTTCCTAAGACACCGAGGATAGAAATGATATGTTTCTACTACTTTACAAAGACAGATGAAGAATTCTACATGTTGAAGAAAGTGGGAAATATTCTCACATGTTAAAGATAGTGGGAGGTATTCCATAGTCTTTAGTAGTGGAAACTTGTCTAATTAAAGGAATTTGACTTAGAGAATAAGGACTGTCTCAATCTCTACATCCAAATTATAAAGGTTGTCTTTATAATAAGGAACTCACAATTTTAAGTGATAGTGGGAGAAGTTCGATTCTTTTTGGATTCTCAATATAATGATAAATTGCCCCAATACTATGCTCATCAAACTCTTATGTGTAATTTGAGTTTCGTGGAAGAATATGTTTTTTACAAGTTATTAGCTAGAAATATGATCACCGGTTGATGTCCTTATCTTTAGATTAGGACATTGGTGAAGTTAGGTATGTCTTAGATGTGGATTTGGAAACAGTCCTGGGATATTCCTAAACTATGTCAAAGGGAAAATTTGAGGAATATCGAAATTTTGAATATAAAGCTTTAAACTTATTAAGTAAGAGTTATACATGATATTTGGAAGGTGGAAGTTGAGTAATGTCTCAATGCAAATGTTATCAAGTTTTGTACTGTAATATTAATTAGTTCAGGTTAGATCAGTAAATAACCTTGGGATTTTCCATCTCAAAAGCATCAAGAATCTTACTACACTATCTTTGTGATGAAGTAATGTTCACATTCTTGATGCATAAAGACAATGTCTTGGATATGTCTAAGTCTTGCTCCAAGAAGTGTTTTTCAAAACCTATATGGGAGAAAATATGTCATGGAACAATGTGTGTAATCAGTAAGTGCTATTGATTAATGAGACACATGTTGAAATATACTAGAACTTGTGTTTGAGATTCGTTCTCAACTCATAAGGTAAGTCCCTAAAGCCAGTTCAAGTTGTTTGAATGCATGTATCGCCGATTAAATGGACATATTTTAAATGAAATGCACTCTTCTGAAGTCAAAGAACAGTGTTTCTTTTTCCTTAAAGTGTTAATAACATTTTATGGTTGTCTAAACTAGGCACATTAAATTTCACTAGGCTTCTGATTATCTAGTCACATAGATAATCATCCCTAATGCTTGAGTAGCGAATAGGATGAGGCTGAATCATTTTGGTACTAGGTGTACAATATTGATTATATTTATACTTGGAAAGTATGAAAAATAGCCACCTTGGTAAGTCCAAGATGAGATTTTAGTAATCAAAAATAATGCAACCTTATATTGAAGCCTTAAACCGGATTTTAAGAGTGACTAGGTTACGTTGTGGACGTTGATCTAGCTAAATGAGTTAGTTTTTGTGGTAAAGCTAGACTCATGATCCGCATGGCATAAAGGAAGGTGACACACTTACCTTAATGGGAGTTATGTCATGACACATATTTCATGTTGTGTGTGCTAAAAGTCAATCAGGTGGAGTGACAAGTGATTCCTTTCACTGTCACTATGTGATCCCCGTAGACTTAGTTGTCTACCTATACAATTCCCTTAGACTTAGTGCTATGACATGAAATCTAGGTTGGATGATGCTACTTTAGTGTGCACACCAAGGGCTATAGATGTATCTAGTCCAATGGAACACATTAGGAAAATAGTCCTACTGAGATGTAATACCGTAAGTAGCTAAGGAAAACCGTTCCATATTCACCATATCAGCCTAAGCGATTATATTGAGAGTATAATCATTTGAAATATCAGATATAGAGGGACTTTGCATGCCATTGGTGATGTTTTGGATGGTTTAGGGCATTGTCAGTTTCTTTGAAAGTGTTATGTTGGTCAAATGGTGATTTGATATAACACTACTTGTTACTGTTGATCGCACACCCCATTCCTCATATGAGACGAGAGAAGAACTATGAGATTAGAATTTCTTTGTTCGGCTTACATGGCCGAGTGCGAGCTGTTGGTAAATTAACAGTCATTTAGTTAATTATTAGTTAATTAATTAAATAGGCTCAATTTATCTAGAATACAGTTTCTAGATAATAAGGAATCATAAACTGATTAGGAATAAGACTTCCTATCTGATTAGTATTCGTACTAGGTGTTTGAGTATGTCTCTAAAACTAACTTATGAATATATATACCTATGTGGTATATATCAGAACAGAAGTATCAATGAATCTAATCTATTATGAATCTAATCTATTCTCTCTCGGGTAAACCACCATCGGAGGTTAGGGGATTTGGGATGTGAATATACTGGTGACTCCGTAATTGGTAGCCACCATTTCGAGGCGTTGCCCTGAAGGGCTCAGAATAAGAGATTGCAATATTCGTGGGACAAGTTTCAGCAATACGATCCTAATCGATTCCGTACAAATGTATTTTGATTCCACTCTACATATACATATACATAAGAAATGGAATAATATCCCTAAAAGTTACATAAGAAAATGAAGGATTTGAGCTAGACGAGGTCATCTCCAGGCGATTGCTGGAATTTTTAACTATTAATGTGCGCATGACATGTATATTGGAGATGGCAGCAAAGTTAATTTCTGGTTGGATAGTTGGTGTCACCAAGAACCCCTAAACAACCTATGCCCTGTTGATTATCAACCCCCACTTGAACATCCCTGGGATATTGCTAATTTGGTTCTCTCCACCCCAATACCCTCATCCTTTCAAGAGGATGAGAGCGGTTGGGGTCTCACAAGCGATAGTGTTTTTTCGGTTAAGTCAGCATCTTGGTTATCTTGGTTATGCCACGGTATAACCAAACGAGAAAAATGGAAAGACAATTGGATTTGGAAACTTGACGTTCAGCTAAAGATGAAAATCTTTCTATGGCAAGTTTTCCATAGTGGTCTGCCTCTTAAAGGTAAATTAGTCCGACGAGGTGTCAACATTGACCCTACTTGTGCTACTTGTTTGGACCATATTGAAACAAATCAACACTTGATCCATCAGTGCTTCTTCTCCCAAAAGGTTTGAAAAACTGCCAAATACCATAAATGGATAAATTCTACAGTAGATTGGTCACTTGGTTCTAGTGGCAATGACATCCTTTTATCTCTTTGAGCCACACTTTCTTCTAGTGAGCTCAAGAGAGTTACCTATCTTCTTTGGAGCATCTGGAAGGAAAGGAACGACTGCAATTTCAACAACTTTGTTTTCAACCATGTTCGAGTAACCACCAGGGCAAAGAAGAACTTCACGGAATGGCAAGCTAGAAGATCCTTCCAAGCATATCCTTTAACTTTTCCGGATCGTCAACAAACACCTAGGAGGGAGCACCTTACCAAGCTTATTGGTTGGGATCGCCCAAATCCTGGATGGGCCAAACTCAACTGTGATGGCTCCGTCAATGAGCAAGGAGCAGTAGCAGGTTTTGTCATTAGAGACCATCTCGGTAGGCTTCTTCGTGCATGTTCCCTCAAACCACATTCATAACCTATTCTTCTTGCGGATGCTTTAGCAGTTAAGTTTGGGTTGGAGCAGGCTATTCAAGCAGGGCTCAAAAAAATTCATGTTGAGAGTGATAACCTCGTCCTTGTTCAAGCAATCCAAGGGTGCTTTAAAACTCCGTGGCTGATAAATATGACTATTAGAGACATCAGGAACTACATTCATCTTTGTGAGGCTTTCTCGGTAATTCATGTGTTTAAAGAAGCCAACTTGGTGGCAGATTGGTTAGCGAACAAGGGTTGCTCCATCCAAAATAGGGTCGTTTGGAGTGTTAGCCCTAATTCTGTTTTTTCTTTTATTTTGTTTCATGATAACTTAGGAAGACGCCTTGTGAAAAGGGTATCCTAAGTTCCTTTGTATCTCTCTTTTACCCGGTTTCATAAAAAAATGTATATTGTGATTCGATTAATATGCGCATGACATGTAAATCAACAAACATTACAAATAGGTTGACCATGCGATCCAATATTCCTAGTCAAGGACTGACACTTCTTACACACACACACACATACATACATACATACATACATACATACATACATTATTGTGAAACCATCTCAGTTAAAATTTTACTCCCATCAGAATTGATTTTGGGTGTATGACTCTGAAGACTATAAAATGTTTATTGCTAAATGGGTGCTTACAATAAATTGACGATCGAAGCAAGCTTAGAAAGCTGATCTGAACAGGGTTGTGACTAAATCAAGCCGACTTTAGAAAGCAAAGCGGATTAGATAATGTGGTTGAGGTATCTATCGACAATACGACGAATGATGATTTGATATGCCTTTTCACTGGGATGGTAACTATCCCAAAATAGATATTTACTGTCATCTTCACACAATTTAGAAAAGGAGTTGCAAAGTGCTCCAGCTTCTATTAACCCTGATCCACAGCATCCTCTGTCTATCACTTCAAATCCTGAATTATTCATAAAATTAGGTCAATTTTTTTTGGGTTATTGGAATTAAGCAATCCAACCTTTGGGACAATTTGGATACGACGAACTGACCTTTGGAATTTGGACTCAACGAACAATACTTAATATTCAGTTAGATTGAGTGATCTTTTATCGATTTCAAATCTACTGAAAAGTGACCCGACAAGGGTGATTGCTTATGTAAACTATTTAAAAGATGAAATGTAAACAAAAACACATTGATCACCATCGTAAGTCACTTTTTCGACGAGTTGAAATCCATGAAAGTTCATTCAATCTAATAGAATGTTGAGTATAGTTTATCAAGTCTAAGTTTCAATGGTTAGTTTGTCGTATCTAAATTACCCCAAAGGTTGAATTATTTAGTTCCAATAACCTTTTTTTCCCATTCAAACCATGAATTGCTACCATACCACCATGATATTCTATAACTAGTCATTATCAGCATTTTTTTCTCTTTTCATTTTTCTGAATTGCCAATACAATTTTTATTGTTCTTTCTTAAAAAGAAAATTTTCTCTTGAAATTAACAACTATATATGGCAAAAATAAGCATGTGTATTTTCCCCAATCCCTTGCTAACCTATGTTGAATCGGGTTTTTTGTATTTTAGACCCCGAAGTATAGGGAGATTAATTTTCTGGACCATTGGTTTTCATTGTTAATTTTTTGAACCCTAAAGTTTATAGACTGAATAAAAGAGGACCTTAAAGTTTATGAGTTAGAAAAAAGGGCTCGTGTCCCATTTTTCTTTTGCTTCCCATGTTTGAATTTCTCTCTCGATTGGCGCCAAATTTCAGGACAAAGGTTAAAATTGATATAGTAGTTATTTATTCATATAGTAGTTATTTATTCAGGGTACTTAGGGGTCTAAATAGCTCCAACATAAATTAGAGAAGTGTATTATAACTTCAATATCAGTTTTATCCTTAGTCCTGAAGTTTGGTACCAATCGGGAGAGAAATTCAAACATGGCAAGTAAAAGAAAAATGGGACACAAGCTTTTTTTTTCAGCCAACAATCTTTAGGGTCCCTTTTATTCAGCCCATAAATTTTTTAGGGTTCGAAAACATAAAGTTGAAAACCAAGGGTTCAGAAAATTAATTATCCTATACTTCAAGGTCCAAATGCAAACAACCATATTGAACCCACCTCAGGGTTGTCATTGATTTAATTAAGAATAAAGCTTGTAAATTCGTCGGTAAATGGATAGTATGGTAAAAGTTTTGATAATTTTGTAAATAAATATAAGTTTTGGGTAAACATAGGAAAAATCGTTGCTTTTGAATAAAGGAATTCTTTTTAAAAAGTAAGGATTGATAAACACGTAGGTTTTGATAAATTCTGGTAAATTTTTTGTAAATTATGATAGTTTTTTAACAATATTTACCTCCCTGCTTACAACTAAATTGTTTGTTTTGATCCATAACTAAATTCGCACCAAAATCGGGTTTGGACAATAGAAAAAGGGGAAATATTATGTCCGAATTTTCAGTCAATGTCAAAACTCGGACAAAAAATCTATGACCAAACCCGATAATTTTTTCCGGCTTGGACTAAATTTTTCCAGCGCCAGCGAAAATGAAGGAAGAGAGTAGAATGTACCATAGTTGGTGCCATTGTAAACAAGATCGAGAAAAATGGCGTAGAGATCAATGTAGACAATTTCAGAATCGGGAAATCTACGAGCGAGTGAGTCGAGCTCAGCTTCCAGTTTGCTGTTGAATAACTTGGCAGCTTGGTTGTGATCTTTTGCACATTCTCGAAATATTCCCCCGGCAAGGGTTCTTTGCGACGGAATGCACCCCACTGGGGGTACATTCGTCGTGAATATCCTTCGGACTCCTAATTTGTGTAATCTCTAAACCAAAACCGAAATCATGTTAATTGCTTCGGTTTTTATATAGACACACATAGTGAAACCTGCCTATTTGTATCCCTACAGACACACCAACAGGCCTACAGCGAACAGGGAACGGAGGATGTCAATGACCCAAAGTTGGATCTCTCTCCTACCCACAGCATTTTCCGAAATGGTACGGGATAATGCCCCCCAGGATTCGAACCTTAGAGGCATAAGTGGAGGACATCTTGCCACTTAGACAAGAGGTGATTGGCTGAGCTCTACCCTTTATGGACCAAAAATAAGCTCAATTTCTAACCAAAAAAGCTATTAGATACCATTATCAAGGGAGAGCCCTACCCCTTTATGGACCAACAATAAACTCGATTTCTAACCCAAAAAAAAAAAAATTGAGATGTGTTCATATTGTTGAATACTCCCTCTGTTAATTGTCACATTGTTGACTATCATGGTCTTGAATGTCACTATTTGATTGACAATTTCTTATATAATATTTTGTTAATAGTTGTGATATTATACTTCTAGGATAATAATTTTTATTACAAATCTAATGATAGTAATTTTATGTAACAAGTCACTATGTATATATTCCCTTCGTTCCATATTAATTGTCATAATTTTGACTCTCTTTGATTGATAATTTCTTACATGATATATTATTAGCAATTGCAATATTATACTTTTATGATAGTATCTTTCGTGATGAATCTAATGGTGGTAATTTTATATGGCAATCCATTGTATATATTGAGAAATTTATGGTCAAAAATTTTAAATTTTGACTACACACGATTTCTAAAGACAATAATTAATATGGAACGGAGGTAGTACATTGAGAAAATTATGGTCAAAATTTTTAAAATTTGACAGCATGATTTTCAAAGACGACGATTAATATAGAATGAATCAAATACCTTGATAAAGGAAGAAGCTGAGGTACGCATGGCATCGGTGTAAGTTTGAACGTCGTAATCTTCTCGAACGAAAGGAATGGTGAAATAAGTGTTGGCAATGTCATCGCTACCACAAACCAGAAAACATATGCTGTTGTTGACAATGTAGCTTGTTTTATCAACACCAACCATTTGGTTCATTCTAGATATGTATCCCTTGAACATCTTTAGCTCATCATTCAGTGATTTTGCCATCTATGTTGACCAATTCACGGGCAAAAATACAATCAAACTTCGAACATAAAAGCGATAATAAGATTCATGCTATTTATAGATGATATAGGCTTTCTTTGGCAACCAGCTGGTAGTTGATAGCTGTCAGCTTATAACTGTTAGTATTGTCCAGCTGGACCTGGTCCAAACTCTGCCCATTGTCATCCCTAGTTGTAATTTGGAATGGTTTCGGGTTTGGATCATGATCAGATCATCCATTCGGATGTCGGTTCTGATTGAGATTTTCTGATTAAGTTTCAGGTCTCCGGTTTGTTTTGCCATGTCTAACAACAACCTAGTATTGTGGGTAGAAAGGGAGTATGTGACTTACGATCGTTGGTGGTATAATGTGTGATTGGAAGAACATGTTACTTCCCTCTAGCGTTGGTTTCTTTTTCTTTTTCCCTCCAATTCTTTTTAACGTACACAAGTTATTCACACTTTCTCCAATAATCCCAGATATTTTAGGGTTAAATACTTAAACTTACTCGAAAATCGAAATCACTAGCCGAACACAATTCCTAACTCAATTTTGGAGGTTTTAACTACATTGAATGCGAAATTTGGCCATGAAATTTTAGAATTCTTGAGAAAGTTGAAAGAGAAGGAGAATGAGAATGAGAATGAGAATGAGGATGAATCAAAAGAAGGAGAAGTGTCTGACTGGTGTTTACATCGAAGACTCCAAATTTATTTGTGTTGTCCACAAAACAAAGATGAATTAAGGCCCTGTTTGGCAACCAGCTGGTAGCCGGTAGTTGTTTGTTGTTAGCTTGTAAATGTTAGTTGATAGATGTTTAGATTAACTGTTTGACTTTAACTGTTTGGGTTAGCTGATTGTAGGAAAAGTATTTGGTAAAGTAGTTTTTTGTGAAAAAGCTAGCACAAAAAGCTTCATCAAGTAGCTTTTTGAAAACTAGTTTAGTGGGTCCAAAAAGCTAAATAAAAAGCTACTTACCAAATACCTCAAGTAACTTTTTAATCTTGGTCAAAAAGCTAAAAGCTATCCAAAAAACTAAAATCTACCCAAAAAGTTGAGTAGCCAAACACCCCCTAAAACAAAAAATTAGGTGACACAATCAGTCCCACACAATCATATAGAGAGTACTTACAAGCAATTTGGATGTCAAAGGATCAAAGCCACTAGCACCTGAAGCAAAGCTAACACCCGTTAAAAGATCGTTCTCCTGTAAATTTGGATCAAGATATGCTGGCAAACTCTCTTTCACCCCAAGTGCCTCCACTTCATGTTCAACAAAACAAACAAAAGAACACACCAATAAGGAACAAAATATAGCTACAAGTAAAAGAAGGGGTTTTTGGACGTTAATATACTGAATTTTTGGGGTATTGGACAGTAGTGCACTGAACTTTGACCTTGGACAATAATACACTGTACTTTAGGGGGTGTTGAACAATAATGCCCTCATAACGATTTCGATAGTGGCTGACTTAGTGGCTGTCCTACGTAGCAGGTGGAGGAGATGAATTGGTCCAAAAGTATTTAAGTTTATGACATGGAAGCTTATCCACACATATGCAAAGAGAATCAAATTCGAAAAGAGTAAAAATATAGTAAAATCACATTTGTTTAAACGTGTTTCCGCTGAAAGATTGTTGTTGCAGTTGTAGAAAATCACCTGTGCTTGTAGATTAGCTGACATGTCATAAATTTAGATATTATTTAGCCTATCCATCTTCTCGGTCTCCCATATAAGATTGTCACCAAGTCAGCCATCGTCGACATTGTTTCAGGTGCATTATTGTCCAACACCTCTCAAAGTTCAGTGCATTATTGTCCAAGGTCAAAGTTCAGTGCATTATTGTCCAATACCCAAAAAATTCAGTATATTAGTATCCAAAAATCCAAAAAAAAAAAATTCATAACAATAAGGGTAGATTGGGAAGTTTATAGGTTATGCTTGTTCTAGATAATTTGATATTTACTCTTTTCTCTCAACCTATAAAACTTGATAGCGATAAGTTTCCTCTGAAATAGGGGATTATAGTAAACATACCAAATTTACCTGATCTAAAAAAAAAGTTGTATGTATGTTTGTATTACCTAAGAAATCAGTAGGAATGCGACCATTACTGAAGCGTCCGGTTGGCTTTCCTTGCAGGAAATCCTTGCCATAAGGAGGGAAGTTGGCTTTGATGATGGTTAGGATGTCATTGTTGTTGCCAGGGTCAACAATTGAATCACCAAATGCAAAAATTGCTGCAATCTTTTGTTTTGGCTCTTCCTTTCTATGTGCATTTGTTTTGGTGCACATTTGCAATATACCAAGAAAGAAGAAGAAGAAGAAAAGTGTTGAGAAGCATGCTAATGAAGAGAGAATGTTCTTCATGTTGAGATGTCCTCAAATGTTCTGACTCAATTCATGCAAATATAGTTTTATTGTGATAGTTACGTCGCGTTAAAAACTATATAATATACTCTATATACGTAGTTTAGATGTATATTTTGAATCAAGATAATTAATGACCATCTTGAGTTATCTAAAATTTATGTTTTGTACGAAATTACACATATTTAACAAGTGTAAGAGCATTCCAATCATTGGTTACGTCAAAAAGTAGTAGTAATAACTTAATCATATTAATTATTATAGAGAACTGTTATAGAGAATTTAAATTTTAAGTGTAATTCTATATTTATGAAAAAGATTATAAACCAATACTGAAGTTATGTAATCTATAAGTTATAAAACTCTTAAAAATAATGAAACATATATTTCTAATCTAAATCAAATTCAAAATAACTAATAATCATCTTGAATCAAGGCACTTATTATTTTCATTTTGTTTTTGTTTTTATTTTTTAATTATAACAAGGTAGTTACAATAATCTTGCACACCCTTCCTAGTTCCTAGTCATGAATTTTGCATTTCCAACTTTTATGCTTTCTATGCCCAAATTCTTTCATTCAAAAGTCAATTGAATGAGTATCAAGATTTCAAAATTAAAAAAAAAATTGCAATGCCAAATTCATGTCCCAATGTATTGTCCATGTAAGATGTGTAGGACTCATTTTGTGAAACCTTGAGTGTAAGTTGTGGCACATCCAAATATTTGCATGTTTATATTTTAGATTTACTAAAGGGAGCGTTTGGTAAGATCTCCATGAAAAATTTTCCATGGGAAAGGTTTTCACAGGAAAAGTTGTCCTTAACCCCATCTAAAGGAAACTTTCCCCTTGTAAAATTTTTCCTATGATCAATGTTCAACCAAACATGGAGAAAACAAGTTAACGTGAGAAAATTGACATGAGTTTTTGAACAGTCAAACGCACATTAAGTTTAATTTTTAATTAGGATGCCTTACTAATATTTTTTTTCGACCATGCTTTGGCAGTCTAGAAACTCTTATTCGCGAGTTGAAGTATGAGTCGTGAGTAGTTTTGAAATTTGGCCGGTTTGTTCGCTAGTTGAGGATGTAAGTCGTGCTTGCTATAACTTTCGAGGAACTCTTATTCGACCTTAGTTGCTCTTCACCAAAGATTTGTACTCATTACACTTTTCTTTTAAATTGAAGGGTTCTGTAAACCTTATTGTAATAACTACCGGTAGTCATACTTTACATAGTAAAATCAAAGATAAAAGATGATCATTCTACATGGTGCTATATTCTAAAGAGTCGTTATTACAATAGTTTATTTTAATCTTGGGGGTTCTTCCTAGGGAGAGTACATTCTTTGTACGTCCTTTAAAGAATTAGGGTATACTTTATCACTTTGACGACTCATATTAATTCACATCATGGATATAAGAGTAGTCACAGCAGCAAGGCATGGGAGTGGGAGGGAATGACGTGTCAATCCATGATTGGATGGAGTAATGTGTGAGAAAATTGTCACAACCCTTCTCCCACGTCAAGCGTGGAACAGGACATGTGGGGAGGGAGGGACAAGGGAGGAGAGAGATAGGAAGAGGAAGGAAAAGAAGAGAGAGAAAGAGAGAAAACAAAGAGGAAAGATAAATTTACACCCACTATTCTTCAACTCTCATGTGAAATTCTTCCACTATTTTTCACTGTTCTCACACTTTGTTGCTAATGCTCTAAAGTGCTTAATAGATGGATTGTTCTAACGTACGCAATAATATATGAGATGAGATGAAGGTTGATCTTGAAAGCAATAGGTGTTCTCTTGGTTACAAGGAAGAACACTGATATGAAATTCGCGATTTGTACAATAGCAACTTGAAAATTGACATTCATCCAATGCACTAATTCGTATGAATGAACAATAATCTCATTGAAAAATATGCTAATAATTCTATATAAGTAAAAAATAAAAAAGTCATACATATAACATGTATAAAAAGAAAAAAAAAACTCAAATTAAAGTAACTATTGACATATAAATTAACCAAACACATGACATACTATTAGCAAGAGGATTGATGTATAGCCTTTCAAGGAGGTAAATATTATGTAATTTTTTAAAGAATAAGATTAGGTTGGAAAATTTTCTTGCAAATGATAAAATATGTGTATATCTATCATACAAGTGAAAATATCACTAACTTATTTTCCTGAAAAACATTAAACAAGAAAAAACCATTTTCATGACAAATAAATTGGATTAATCTGAGTTGATTTGTTAAATTTTGATAAAACTACTAAAAAAATTGATTGGTTGGAGTTGACTTAAAATAGAAAAAATTGAATATTTACCCCTAAAATCAACACAAGTTCTTTTTTTAAAAAATTTTTACCATAAAATGAACACAAGTTGAAACTTGAAAGGAGGATGGTGGATTTTTTATTTTTTTATTTTTTTATTCTAGGAAAATTGGAAAAAAATAATCCATACTTTGGAGGCATTGGGAAAAAAATAATCCGAACCTACAACTTTGTTATGGATGGGTTGAATTTCAACCCCTATTATTTTTAGCATCCACCACCTAAACTCGTCCGAAAATTAACATTGTGGTGACAATATCATACGTAGAACTTTTTGCAGCACCAAAAAAAAAATTAAAAGTATCTTTTGTGTGTCATATCAACACTAACCACAACACTTTAATTTTGAACGAATTTAATTAAATGGTAAATGCGAAAAATAAAGGTTAAACTCAGCTCATCCATGACAAAATTATACTCCCTCCGTTCTTAGGCCCCGTTCTTTTATACGGTACCGCGTCGCATCAAATCGCACTACTTAATATTCTACCACACTTCACCACACTTTACCACAAATCATTACCAAAATATTTTCTTATTTTTCTCTCTCCTCATTTTTCTCCTCTACTTTTTACATTCTCTCTCCCAGTGGCGGATGTGCATGTATCATAGGGGTGTCCACGGACACTCCTAGCCAAAGAAAATTTTTTGATTCTTCAATATTATTCGGAAGAAATTTTCTTAATTGGGGCAAGTGGACCCCGTAAAAAGTCCCAAAAAATATAATAGGGGTGTCCAATTTAGCAACAATCTAAAAACCCCAAAATAATATTCCATTTGTCCCAAATAATTTGTCCAAGTTGACTAATTAGATCAAAATTTTTAAATTTTGATCGTTAATTTATCAAAGTATATGTTGAGTTATTATACAAGATTACCACTATTAGATTTGTAATGAAAAATATTTTTACTTGAATACAATATCATTAGTCTTGCTAAGATAAAATATGAAATATTAGTGGTCAAAGTGTTGCATCGAAGACCGTGAAAAAGTAAACTAGACAAATTAATTGGGACGGAGGGAGTATCAAATTATTTTTTTTATAAACAAAAAATGAAAGTCAATGAATTGGGTAATTGGGTATCAGTATACGTTTAAGATATAAATATCTAGTTAATGTGAAATTTCAATTTATTTGGTTGACATGTTTACATAATGACGTGAGATTTTGTTAAGCTTGTGAACATGTCATTTAATATTTATTTTTATTTTTATTTATTTAAATTTATTATTCATATTTTAAAAACGTATATAATAACAAGTATACTGGACACCCCTAAATTGGATGTCTAGATCCGCCACTGCTCTCTCCTCACACACCCCACCTACCACAACTTCCACCACAATTTACCACAACCCACCATACTTCACCACACTTTTTCAAATTTTATCACACCGCAACCGCAACCACACCGCACCGCACCGCAACGGTACCGTATAAAAGAACGGGGCCTTAAACTAACTTTTTTTTGTTCCAAAATAATTTTCACTTTTCACTTCCCAATGTCTAATTATTTTAACTTTAATAATTATGTTCACTTTTCACTACCCAGTACCCACACTTTGATATGCGAAAAACACCTTGAAAATAGTGATATTTAATTACTACCTCCGTTTATTTTTAAGTGTCGCCTAGGTCATTGTATCAAAAACTTTGACCGTTAACATCTTAATTTGTATAATGATTCATCAAACAAAATTGATATCATTAGATTCGTAATAAAAAAATATTATTAAAAAAGTATAATATCAAATTTTTCTATAAACATAATATGTGAGAAATCATTGATTAAAAATGGACCTTAAAAAGCGTGAAAGACAGATAAAAAAACAGAAGGAGTATCTAGTTAGTATTTTTACTTAAATATTAGTATATACAAAATTATAAAATATAACAATTAATTCAGAATGGAGGGAGTAAGTTTGAATTATTTTTTTTTCCAATATCCCAAAATTTAGATTATTTCTTTTCAATTTCCCCCCAAAAAAAACTTGATAAGTTGGAGTTGACTTAAATAAAATAGATAAAATTTGAATATTCACCCCTAAAATCAACACAAGCTTTTTTTTAAAGAAAATTCTACTATAAAATGAACACAAGTTGAAATTCGAAATGAAGATGTTCCAAATTGCAAAATGCTGACGAGTGACGAATGACGATAACCTACAATTTGTCAATTTCTTCCATGCGCCAACAACTCTGTGATTTGCGAAGAATCAGATGATGGTTTTTCTTTCATCTTGCATCAATTTGAATAGGTTAATTCAATCCTAGGGTTTATTCAACTACTGCGACGCCCAAATTCAGAGTTAAAATTCTACAAGTGATGAAAGCAGTCATGGCGACTGAGTCAATTACGAGATTAATTAAGGTTAGATGGCGACTTCAACCACTACGAATTGAATTTATTATCAGGGAAGGTGGGAAGGTGAGATGGGCTCCAGCGACCACTCTACCTTGATTTTCGATCGCAATTTACGAATTCGTGTGTTTATTATTTGATTTGATTGAGATTTGTCGGTTGATTAGGGTTTGCAGGTGCAAAGGGAAGTATGTGGGAGTGTAACTCTAGATCATGGACTGGGTTTCTGCTGTTGATGTTTGCAGTTTGTGTGTGGTTTTCGTGTGTTTTGAGTGGAATTCATGCTCAACTTACTCACCCTGATGAAGGTTTGGATTTCGATTTCTAGCTCCATTTTGGTTCTTTCTGCATGTAATTTCTTGCTTTGCATGTTTGGTCGTGCTAAATTGCAAAATTTAGGGGTAAGATTGGTACGTCCGAGACCTTGGTAAGCGGGATTTTGGAGTTAATGATTTTGGTTTTGGGTTTCATGTTTGGTTGTTTGGTTGGTTGCTTCTTGTTTGCACACCCATGGCCTTGTTCTTTGTGTTGGTAGGGTAAAGTTGGGTAAAATAGGGTTGTCTAGGAAGTTGTAAATATGCAACAATATATATTAGATGCACCTGGAGCACATGCTCCAGATATTTGTGAGTGAACAATCATAATAACCAGGGTGAACAATTATAATAATTAAAGTGAACAACCTAATGTATATGGATGAATAATTGTAGAATCTGGAGCACATGCTCCGAGAGCACCTAATAAATTGCATGTAATTATTAGCATGTATTTATATTTTATCTAATACAGGTAATACTCTATGTTTATTCATGCTCTCAAAGGAAATATGCTTTTATAATTGTGAGAATCTATTTTTATGTATTATTGTCGTAGGAATTAGGAACTTCAACTCATATGGGCAAGCATGTTGTCCCTGAAAGTTTGTCGTTATTATTTATATATTATTTTCGTTTGAGTATCTTTATCTATTTTTAGTAATTTTGAATTCTTTATGGTAAATGACATTCATTATTAGTATTCTATTTTATTTTAGTATTTTTAATAGTTTAATATATTTTAAAAATTGTTGGGGACCAATAAAATTGTTCCATTTTTCATAATTGAATAGAGCTAAGTAATAATAATAGCCAATAATTAAAGAACACTTGGCAAAAGTAGACCATTTGACTCACTGTTATACAATAGTATATAGATATGAAAGTTTCCAACAAAAATAAAATTGTACAATGCTTAAGGAAAAGTTTTGTTATTGGGATTCCTTGAAAGTTGAAACTGTTGTTATTATGGCTATTATTTTTCTTTTAAATTTAATCCCTTCTCAGTCACACATAGCATAAGGGGAAAAAGCTTGATTAAATTAAGAAAAAATATCTGTTTAAATATTTTACTCATAGAATAACTTTTATGTTATAAGATTGATCATCATACATAAATCTAATACACAATCGTACAACAAACGGTATACTGCTAGTTTAACTATACACACGTGAAAATAAGGGAGCCGGGCAAGGGCGTTGGGGGGGGGGGGGAGATTAGAGGGAAAGGAAGAGGAAGAACAAGTCAGTGAATTAATGTTGTTTTTGTTTATTGGTGGGGGGGATGAAGGGAAAGAGAGGAAAAGTATTAAATTCTTCTCTTTTCCATCCTTCCACCTCATTTTGAGGATTAATAAAAAATGATGAATGGAGAGGAAGTATTCTGCTCCACTGCTTTCCCCTCTCTCCTCTCAATACAAACATAACTTAGGGAATAAAAAGAAAAAGAAAACATAATTCATGTATATTAGGTCTACCTAACAATTTAGCAGATTAACTGTTGGATTGTGTTGTGTGTTCTTTGGCATTTTAGGTATGATGGAGAATGCAACTTCAAAATCTCATTTTGGTTATTGTTAATGCGAAATTGTAGGTTCATAGCTAGTCTGGGGCAAGGATTGTATTGATGTCTAAACTTGCAAATCCTGGGATTTGTGGCTTATTTGATGAAGGCCTTGTGTTATCAATCAAATAAGAGAATAATCCATGTATAATTCTGCAATAGTTATAATCTTGTAGTAGTTCCATGGACTGTCATTTGTGACATTGGATTTTTTGATAAAAAGAAAAAAAGGAAATCCCATAAAGCACTAACCAAGATCCATGATATCATGTCCTCGAAGAAAAGAAAACAAATCCGTGATATCCAAATCCAAATCAATACCCTGAGAATCCCTGCGCAAAGTTGGGTGTGGGATCTGTTCTGGCAGTATTAGCCGTGAACTAAAAAATTCAGAGATACTAATACCGATTGACTCAAGTTTTTAAAATCGTTCACTACAATGTAAGTTGTACTAATAAATCCTTTCACAGCTATCCGTATTACGGAAATTAACCAAGATTACTCTGTTGCACTGCATATATTGTTCGAAACACCAATTTCTTAAACCCATAGAGCTGGAAAGTTTGTCTCCGATAATCTATTAGTGTTGTTATTGTTGCAAATTGGAAAGCTTTTCAACTGTAAACTACTAAACTAGTACATGTTTAATTTCTGTGTGTTTTCAAGATTTGATTGTATGTATGAGAATATGAGATAGACATAGTGCATTTTATTTCCCTCAATTGTCTATCAATCATAACCCATCATAACCATGAATTTAATTATGTAAAATGCCATAAGCTTCTCTTGGACATTTCGACTGACTATATGTTGTACCGTATCATTGTCTGCTACTTATTTTGCATACTATGTTCTTAATCTCTCCCACAGTCGCGGCGTTACAAGCTATTAAGAAACAATTGGTGGATCCGATGAAGAACTTAAGAAATTGGGACCATGGAGATCCTTGCACATCTAATTGGACTGGTATTGTGTGTTATAACTCATCAGCAGATGACGGCCACCTTCATTTAAGGGAATTGTAAGTCATTTGGGCGAAGTTACACTTCCCTAACCAATGTATATGTTACTCCGACTCTTCATTTTCCCTACCGTACCCGTGTTGGACCCCCCACATCCGGACAAGGGTACGACACTCGACACCTCAAATTACAATGAAGATATGCAAATATTCCCAAAACTGGCTGAATCCAACACCCGTATCCGTGTCCATATTGGACACCCATACCCCAGTCCAAGTAACATAGACCAGTGTTTGCTGTCTCTCATACGGCCCTTGTGGACAAAACTTTTCTTTAATGCATAATAACTTGACAATTCACCCTAAAGTGCCTTAGGTAGGCATTTTAGTCACCCCATATTATCAAGAACCATTTGTGGAGTTGAACCATATAAATGAAAGCAGCTATTAAATATTTTTTATGTTAGTTGCAGAAGCACTAAGAAATCAGTTAATCTTGTTTGCAGAGAACTCTTGAATCTGAACCTATCCGGATCATTATCATCAGAACTTGGTAGATTGTCCCAATTGAAAATTCTGTAAGTCATAACTCATAACATCTTAGCTGGTGATTGCTTCCATAAGCTTATCGTCTGTCTGATGCTTTTGGTGTGTTTGAAGGGACTTCATGTGGAACAATATAACTGGGAGTATACCAAAGGAGATTGGGAACATTAAAACTTTGGAACTCTTGTAAGTCAATTTGTGTCTTGTTTGACCTATCTACATTTCGTTTATCGTACTTGTTTCTTATCATGTCATGAAAATTTCACTTTCAGTGCTTTTACAGTAGTAGTGATTGTTACCATATATGCTGTTGTTGTCCTTCATTATAACTTTTCTCCTGTATCTCCTCGTAAATTTATCTGTGCTGTTTGTTATTTCTGGGTTATTTTAGGCTGTTGAATGGGAACCACTTGACAGGTCCCTTGCCAGAAGAACTCGGTTACCTTCCTAATCTTGACAGAATACAAATTGACCAGAACAAAATATCAGGAGAGTTACCGAAATCATTTGCATACCTGAATAAGACAAAGCACTTGTAAGTACATTTTAGTTATGTTTATCTATCTGCCTATATTTATCTCATGTTCTAATTTCATTTTGAGTGTCTTATCGGTGGGGGCAGCCATATGAACAACAATTCTATAAGTGGTCAAATCCCGCCTGAACTATCAAGACTACCCAGCCTTGTACATTTGTAAGTTTCACGGGATCTGTGTATTTCAACAATAATTCAGTTCATATAATTCCGTCTGAAGCAATATCCTTGACCGAGTTAATTGTGTTGCAGCTTACTTGACAATAACAATCTTTCAGGATACCTTCCTCCCGAGTTCTCTAAACTGCCCAATTTGTTGATCATGTAAGTTTCTTACAAATTTGCTTGTATGTTTCTTCTGAATTTTTCTTATACTGCATCTTTCTTACTGGTGTTTTTCATTATTTGCTTGAGGAATATCCCCTGGTTCCTTGCGATTTAAGTATTACAATACAAAGAATCAGCTGGAAATTCTAGTGGGTCTTCATGCAATTGCAAGCTCATCGTTTAGCAAAATAATTGGTTAGCTTGCTGAAAAATCCAATTGCAAACTGAAGATTCGGTGTCCTTTGAAAAGTTTGAGAATCAAGAATATGTTGATTTGTTGAAGGCTTCAGTATCACGGTTTAATGGATATGCATAATTTATCACTTTTTTTAACAGATTATCAAAAGGGTACTAGTAAGACACCATGGGAATGTCAGCCATGTACGAAAAGGGAAGATGAAAAATCATATGGCCCTAAATTTAGTCTTACCTAAAAGAAAATACTCTGAACCTAACAATAATGATGGTGCCTAATTGATAGTTTTCCCTTTGTATACTGCAGTCAACTTGACAATAACAACTTCGAGGGGACTACAATACCTGCAAGTTATGCCAACATGTCGAAGTTGTTAAAAATGTAAGTGTGTTTAAGCTCTCTTATTTACGTAATTGCTCAAGACCTCCATGATTACATTCATGACGCATCATTGCATGAAGCCCTTGGGACTAGGGATTTCTCTTTCTCTAGACAATTCTTTCCCTAGTTATCCTAGTATATGTTTGACCCACAGGTGCGGCATTAAATTCCTTTCCTGAAACACTATTTTATCATTTGCAAGAAAACAAGAGATGAGGATACACGGAGGATATATATTGCTTGTTACAATAAATGTGTGTCGTTTTTATGTATTTGCTCGTTTCTTTTTTACTATCTAGTGGTCCAGTTCTATCTTTCCTTTCAACTATCATGTCAGCTTAGTTTGTGTTTCTTTTGTTGGCTTTCTCAGAAGTCTTAGGAACTGTGGATTACAAGGACCAATACCTGATCTGTCCA
The DNA here is from genome assembly GCA_029582165.1 of Portulaca oleracea. Lineage (NCBI taxonomy): Eukaryota > Viridiplantae > Streptophyta > Magnoliopsida > Caryophyllales > Portulacaceae > Portulaca > Portulaca oleracea. The sequence continues at coordinate 9,196,962 of CM055871.1, forward strand.
GAATACCACACCTTGGTTATATGTAAGTAACGAGTTCTTATTGGTTATTCAATTAAGCTGACTTCTATGGAGCTCTCTTCACACCTCTGCATTGTTAGATTTTTCTGCTGAATCATCTTTCTTTTGTTTTATGAGGATTGGGGAACATTCTCATAATGATTTCCTCATTCACTTTGCCGTGATTTTACGAATTTCAGAGACCTGAGTTCAAATCAGCTTACTGGACCGGTACCATCCACCAAGTTGTCAGATGATCTAACAACCCTGTAAGTACTCTAATAATCAGACGCCCGCTTCTTTTCTTCTTTGAGTTCTTTCTTCTACATTGCTCTCTTATGCTGTTTGTTTCACTCCTCTGACATCACACCCCTGGAAACTCGCAGCATATTGTCCGACAACAAACTTACTGGAAATGTTCCTGCATTCTCCGGGCTTCCTCGCCTTCAGATACTGTAAACTCTTGTGCTCTTATATATTCTTTTCTCAGTCAGCTACTTCTATTCAAGAAACTTTCACGGGGCGCTAGGTTTGGGTAAGATTTATCTGTTACGCCAAGAAAAATAACGGCAAAATTCTGGCCCCTTTTGGCAGTTCACTTGCGGGTAATAAGTTGAATGGATCTCTTCCTTCTGCTATTTGGCAAAATAGGACTTTACACGGATCTGAGAAACTCATCTTGTAAGTTGCAACTACTCAAATCCTTACATGGTCACAGTGCCATAATGCCTAGTGCATTTCTTTTTTATCGGTTTTTAATTTTAATAATGACTACGTACATTCTGTTGCAAATGTTCAAATGAGGCAGGGATTTTCAGAACAATAAGATATCAGGCATTTCGGGCACCCTCGACATTGCACCCAACATCACCCTTCTGTAAGTAAAACCTTCACTTTGATCTTCTAATATTGCCGCAAAATTTTAAAAATTTGTTTTCCAAAGTTCTGACTACGCCTTATATCAAATTTTAGGCTAAAAGGCAATCCTGTGTGCTCAAGCGGTAACCTTGTACGCTACTGTGGTTCAAATAGACCCGAGAATAACAGTCAGGGCTCCAAAAACGTTACTGGGTGTCCGAGCCAAGCATGTCCACCCCTTTATGAATATGTGCCTGCATATCCGGAGCCTTGCTTTTGTGCTGTGCCTTTGCTTGTTGGATACCGTCTGAAAAGTCCCGGGTTCATAGATTTTCGCCCTTATCTAAACGGGTTTGAGAATTATTTATCATCTGGTCTCAGTTTGTCTACCTACCAGGTGGACCTTGACTCCTTCATGTGGCAAGAGGGCCCCAGGTTGAAGATGTTTTTGAAGCTCTTTCCATTATACAATGCTCATAACAGCACCGATTCTCATCTATTCAACAAGACCGAGGTTCGGCGCATTTTGAGAATGTTTACGGGATGGAAGATCCCTGACAATGATACATTTGGGCCTTACGAACTGTTGAACTTCACTCTCCTTGGTCCTTATGAGGAAGGCATGTCTGGATTTCTGTTTCTTTATCTATGCTTTGGTTGATCAAACAACAATACTCCCTCCCTCCCCTATTTAATCAGTCATGCTGATCTATGCGTCAGTCAAACTTGAAAACCTTTACGATTAATTTTTCAACATATAAGATGTTCTATTGTGTGAAAATACTATCATTAGATTCACAATGAAAAATACTATCATAAGAGTGTAATGTCATAAATTTTTGGTAAAATAATGTAAGAAATTGTTTGTCAAGAAGGGCATTGGAGAGCATGTAGTATTTATTGAGTGACGGATATAATGGAAAGGAGGAAGTAGAAGGGATACGGAGTATGGAATTTATGAATTTGCAAACAACACTCAAACCCACCTTCAACCGTCATCCTGTAACACCGGATGATTCGGCAGATGCGGCATCTTTAATTCTACAAGCAGCCCTGAAACTGGCTTTGGCTATTACATGTTTCCTTCTAATGCATGTGGCTAAGTTTGATTCTCAACATACTTTTTATTTCAGATTTGTTTAGATATATACCATACAACTCTCTCTAATAAGAATCTGATTTGGGATATGCTTTGACCACCAGCAATAAACTTGTTAATATCCTGTTGCAGCATCTCCAGAAAATGCAAAATCTGGCTTAAGCAAGGGAGCTGTGATTGGTGTGTCCTTAGGAACAATAGCTGTTGCAGTTACCCTGTCAGCAGTGCTGTTATTTTTAATTTATAGAAGGTATACTGGGAAGAACCAAGGTCATACGAAGCGTCGCCAAGGTGAGCTGCTTATACATACAGTCCTGAAATGCGCATAATGCTTTCTAGTTTCTGTAGATAGACTTGGTGAATGAGTATACAGGTGGTTGGATAATCAGTGGTAAAGAGTTCCTCTTCGGCAGCTCTAGATTTTGGTCCTATGTGCTGCTGGGGATGGGTACTGTTACTGTTAGTCCTCCATCGCCGCATAGATGGGATCTGACAAATGTTTTTCCAAAGGTTTTCCTACTAGATTTCTTGCGATGCCTAAATGGGTTTTCAAAGTGGTTTTCAAAAGGTTTTTCTATGGGTCCACTGGAATTAACCTCTTCATGAGCTTTAAGTTCATGGAGAGAAGGTTGCCCTATGTTACTCGGACTCGGGTATGGGTTTCTGATATGGACATGGATACGGGTGTCAGACTCGACTAGTTTTAAGAAAATTTGTGTCTTTTCATTCTAATTTGAAGTGTCATGTGTCATACCCTTGTCCGGGTGTGGAGGGTCCGACACGGGTATGGTAAGGAAACTGAAGAGTCAGAGTAACATAGAGGTTGCTTACATCAGTATCCCCAAACCGCATTTATGAATGCTTTCTCTAGGATTTTGTTGTGGTATTAGCTAGCAGTAGTAGCTAATAATAGCATCAGACAATGAGGGAAACACAAGCAAATAATATCAAGTACGCCAAATAGAACCAATAACAAGCCCTCTTGTAGGTTAAATAAACTATATTAGATATATCTAGCGGGCAAAGGAAGCAAGAAAGTCTAGCTAAATAAGGTCTACAATGTTATTTTGGTGTCCATTGTATTGTCATGTATCAATTCTCCCAAATAATTTTTGACTAGTCGTATTGTGGCAGTTTCTAGAATCCCCATCAAGATTGATGGTGTTAGGGCATTCACTTACGAAGAAATGGCACTGGCGACGGATAACTTTTCGGACTCGCTCCAAGTGGGGCAAGGAGGCTACGGTAAGGTTTATAAGGGTGTTCTTGCTGATGGCACAGTAGTGGCCATAAAACGTGCGCAGGAGGGGTCGTTACAGGGGGAGAAAGAATTCCTTACAGAGATAGAGTTGCTGTCAAGATTACATCATCGGAACCTCGTTTCTTTGGTTGGTTATTGTGATGAAGAGGGTGAACAGGTAAACATTCGGTGATTTATTTTTACCCTCAAACTTCTCTGGTAATGTGGCTGAATCTTAGGGAGCATTTGTTAAGATCCTCAGGGCACTTTTTTCCAGGGAAAATTTTCCATGGGAAAGATTTCTCCGAGAAAAATTTCCTTTAACCCCACCTAAGGAAACTTTCCCTAGGAAAACCTTGGAAATGGTGGGCCCCTTGTAAAATTTTTGCCAAGGTCATTGTTTAACCAAACATGGGGAAAATAAGTCAACTTGTGAAAATTGACCATTTCCCCAGGATATTTGACCAACCAAACACAATCTTAGGTTTATAAGTTATAAATAAATACTATCTGGAAAGCTTGGAGAACATATGCTCGGTTTCATAGAATCATATTACCCATTTTAGGTGTAAAGGATTGAAGAATTAAGTTTCATACGGTTTGATTAAGTATGATTCCCTGAAATTGGGGGCATTACCTATCAGTTACAAGCATTTTATCATACGTTCATCTATTTCCTTTGGTCTAGCCTCTTCATGTACATCTGGATCCGCCAAACCTCGCGTTAGAGGAACTACTCTAGGGATTGTTGGTATTTGTTGTAATTGTTCTGGTGTTTGACTGTTTTTGTACTTATACTTGTTCCTGTAGATGCTAGTTTATGAATACATGCCAAATGGAACTTTGAGGGAACATATTTCAGGTATGCATGCTGTTCTTTAATCAACTTTTCTGAAATGCTACTCAGGATCATTTGTGTACTAAATTTCTTCAGTTGATTATGCCTCTTATAACAGCAAAGGCTAAACAACCTTTGAGTTTTGCCACGAGATTGAGAATCGCGCTGGATTCTGCCAAGGGCATACTTTATCTTCACACTGAAGCCGATCCTCCAATATTCCATCGAGATATCAAAGCCAGTAACATCTTGCTGGACTCTAAATTTGTGGCGAAGGTTGCTGATTTTGGACTGTCGCGGCTAGCCCCAGTCCCAGACATTGAAGGATTTGTCCCCCATCATGTGTCTACTGTTGTCAAGGGCACCCCGGTATGTTTCTTACCTATGTTACTCCGACTCTTCATTTTCCGTGTCGTACCCATGTCAGACCCTTGATACCCGGACAAGGGTATGACACTCTACACTTCAAATTACAATGAAAATGTATAAAGTTTCTTAAAAATAGCCGAGTCCGGCACATGTAGAATTCTCATACCCGAGTCCGAGTAACATAGTTTCTTACTAGAGAATATGTTATGATTTTTTCCATGAGTCGTCATGTTTTCGACTTTTTAGGGATATTTAATGTCATTTTCTACGGCAGAAATGGTGTTCTAGATTTCCTTCTGAAAGTTGTTAAGACAGTTTGACAGACAAAGCATGTTGTTTGAAAAACAGTTGAGAAATATTGGTGTTGTGCTAGTTATTTTTGTATGCTGAAAGTCTGAAATACTTACCTTCTTAGCTGTTTGAATTGTCGGTTTTTGTTCTATTCACTGTGCAGCTAGATTAACCTTATGGTTGCTATTGCAGGGGTACCTTGATCCAGAGTACTTTCTGACACACAAGCTGACCGATAAAAGTGATGTTTACAGCCTTGGAGTTGTATTTTTGGAGCTTTTGACAGGGATGCACCCAATATCGCATGGCAAAAATATCGTCCGAGAGGTATCTGTCTGTGATCTCTATGTTACTCTTTTATGTGTGCACAAGTGAGTGAGCATGATGTCATGGGACAAAGAAAAGTTCCACGTCGGAAAAGGAAAAGGAGGGTCGTAGGAGTTGGAATTTAAAAAGCATTTATAGGGCTTCAACTATTAGCTTAAGCTTCCAGTACGAGTATCATCAATCGAAATACCATCCATACACAAAAAGTTCCTTAAAAATTATAAAAATTGGTATTGAAATCTAGTATAATCACGTTCCATTAATAAAATCAATACAATGTCGTTACAATATTATGCATTTCTCCCCCTTTGGTCCCTTACCCTAGGCAATCAAGTCTTGGACATATGCCTCTAAAATTCGGTTGTAAGTGGGGGTGGGTAAATATTTGTCAAAAGCTATCAGCACTTGCCGAAATTTACCAAAGCTTATACGTTTACCATTACTTACTTTCCTCCAAAAAAAAAAGTGTTGCGTTATTCAAAAATAACATTTTTCCTATCACTTACCGAGACTTTACCTTTATTTATCAAAAGTAACCAAACTTAGTTTTTACCATACCATCCATTTACCAACGAATTTTACTGATAACCCTCCGCATTTCCGGCACATTTTATACCGGTTGGGTTGCATCCCACAAAACCGCACTGATGCTCTTCTTGAGCATCTTATCTAACACTTTTTCGTTGCCAATGGATATGCACAACCAATAACACCTTTCCTGATGCCATGTACGCGCACTAGGTGAACACAGCGTATCAGTCCGACATCATATTTTCTGTCATGGACGAACGTATGGGGCCCCATCCTTCCAAATGCGCGATAAAGTTCATGAATTTGGCCCTGAGATGTTGCCGAGAGGAGGCGCACGAGAGGCCATCAATGGTGGAGGTCGTACGGCAACTCGAAAATCTTACCAGCATGCTTAATTTGGACTCGGGAATGTCAGAGTTTTCGACGGGTCCCACCACGAAACGAGCCACTCCGGCAAGTCCCTCCTCGAGCGTGCAGAATCCTTCGGTCTCGTTTGATGTCTCGGGGAGTGACCTTGTCAGTGGGGTTGTCCCTGATATCTCTCCTAGGTGAAAACTGAAAATGATGGTCCACAGTGAAGGGTATTTTACCCTAGTAAAAACTGAGTACATAGCTGTAAAAAAAACAATCTTAGAATGTAAGTACTTGGCTAGTTGCCTTTTAAGGCACTGCTACGGTAAGTGTCTATTTATTATTGCAGTTCTGTAATTTATTATGTGCATCCGGAGCATGTGCTCTAAGTACTACGGTTGTTCGCTCGCTTTTATTATTATGATTGTTCATTGCAAATATTCTGGAGCACATGCTCCAAGTGCATGGCAGTTTAAATAGAATATGTCTTTTACTATGGTTAAGGTGTATTAACTGCTGTAGTAAAAAAAATGTCGAATTGTCGATTCTACTACTGTTGGGAACTGTGGTAATTGACAGAGCCTTTGTTGTGGTTGTGGACTTGTGCCTTTTTACTACGGTGGTAATACGGTAGATTTTCACTATGGTTACCGTTAGTAACCATAGTAAAGTCCTTTCTTTTCCTAGAGAAAATCGCCGGTGAGCATTGTATCGTATAAATCATGTAAGTTTATATTTTATCTATAATGGTTTGAATTTACAGAAAAATGCCAAAAATGTGCCTAATGGATGTTATAGGTTCAATTATGGCGTCATTTATATTTATGAATGTGGGTATAGCAAGTTAAGCTTCTTGTAATTGATAATTAATCATAACTATATAAAAAAATATTAGCGTAAAAAGTGATGCGAGGCATAAAAAAATATGTGCTGTGTTTCATTAAAAAGGGAGGGTGAAAAACAATTCTAAATCTTCCATAATCAAGAAGCTGTTTTTGTGATCCACTCATCACCTTGCAAAAAATTTTGTACAGTAAATGTATCTATATGCTCAGCAGGAATAAGCCTACTCCATGGTACTCTTTTGGATCTATCGGCGCCGAACCCGGAATTGCCATATTCCCCATAATAAACCGTCGAGAGCGCAAAGTCCCCGTCCCATGGCATCCACCCTTCCGGGTGAATAATCTCTCCTAAGGTGCTCTTGACAAACACGGTCCTCGAGTACATCTTCCACGGTCTCCCTAGGTAGTTTCTATGAGCCTTAGGGTTCGCGTTGTACAACTTCAGGTACTCGGGGGTCCCGTCGATGTGGCAGCCCACGAAGGCGAACCCTGTGGTTTGCGCGGGGTCCGACCTCCCGTGGGCTGTGATCGCGTAGGACCCGCCGTTCTCCGGGTCCTGCTGGAGTGGGCGGACCAGGATGGTGCAGTTCTGGAAGATGGCGGCGGCATTGCCAAAGATGAAGTCGACATTTCCTTGGATCATGCAGTTGGAGTAGAGCTGGCGCAGGGAGTGCGCGTACAGGGTGTCCTGGTTGCCGAGGAGCTCGCAGTTCTCGAGGTACGAGAAATCGCTATCGGACCGGAAGGCGACCGCTTGTTGGGCCCCGGCCCCGGCAGTGTTTTGGATCGTTAGGCCGCTTGCCATGAATCCGTCTGCCAGTACCCCTGCAACGAAACCATCAATAGGGTTTAGGATTATATACAACTCTAATATCACTTGTTAGGGTTCATAACCTTGTGGAACCATCTCAATAAATCAAAAGCTTAAACGTATGATTAAAGGCCCCCCGACCGAAAATCCTCTAGGCTTGAACCATCTCAAGTACTACCTCTGTCCCAAAATGTTTGTCCTTTAACTAAATTTTGACCCTCAATTACTCAGAAATTACAATGAGTTACAATATGAAATTACTGTCATTAGAAAGATACCTTAATAAAAAATTACAATGGTGGTAATTTCATATCATAACACATTGTAATTTGTAAATAATCAACTGTCAAAATTTAATCATATGACAACATTTTGGAACGGAGATAGTGTTTGTTAATGCCTTACTTTAGCTTATTGGGGGCACCAATTTGATTTGTTATGTATATGTTGAATTAGGGCATGAAATTACCCGAAACATACGTACGCTTTGCCAACCCTACTATTCCACGTGATCCTAACTTGAGATTGGTCTATGTTTTTAATGCACTCGCCATAGGGGATGTTTTCTCAACCATTTATTATACCTTCAACAATCACAAAAAATGCAAACCAAACCTTGAAAAAAATGACAATAAATCCATCATTACCCTATTAACCCAAGGTCAATAGTCCGAGCATGACTAAATATGGACCGTTTTCTTTATGTATGTGAGTGCATAAAAAGGCTGGTTTCATTGGAAGAGACACAAACAAACACGGATAATTGAATCATATGCAAGGCTATGGAAAGCAAGCATCTAGTTTAGCATTGGGGTCTAGGTCAACTTCAAATCAGTTCATGCTAAAATTTGGACAAAAAATGATACCCATTACTTGGTTTTTTGCTAGCCAGGTCGGACAATTTGGTGGACCTAAATTCGCACTGAAATGGGGCTCGGTCAAAAAAAAAAAGAAATATTTTGACTGAATATTTAGCCAAATCAACCAACAAAATTCATACGAAATACATTAATTATAACCACCTTTTTCAGATCAAATTCAGATATTCGAATTGGCTAAACTTTTGCAGCTCTAATTTAGCTTAAGAGACTCACCAACAGTGGCGGTGTGGAATGTATTAATCCCCATCAACCCATAATTTAGCGACCCCGTAATGACAGTTTTGCCCATCCCATCTCCCAAAAACACCAAATTCTTCTTCACAAAAAGCACCCTTACAATCTCCTCATACACCCCTTCTTTTATCCTTATCACATACTTCTCCCCCTTCTTCAAATTCTCCGGCGCCGCGTCCACAGCATCCTGCACGGTCGTGTGGTCACACCCTCCAGTTTTGCACACGGTCACGTTCTCCTTCAACCCCGCCAACTCGAAACTAGGCCCAACAAACCTATCCTTGGAGACCATAGGACCCACCATAGGCTCCCAATACCCGTCCCGCTCGTTTCGTGGCGGGGTCCACTTGGCCGTGTCGGACCCTAATGCGTCCAACGCCCGCATCATGCTCAGCGCATTGCTCATTGACACGATCACCTGGTATGATTTATTATGTGCTCCTTAGAGCACATGCTCTCGTTAGTACAAATATATTTATCATATTTATAAAAAAAAATATGTATTTATCATGTATTATGCAACAAACAATTTCAAATTTTTGAATCAATTGGAACCCCTCTCTTTAAATTGCAAAATTTATGATTAAGACTTCTACATCCGACCCTTATGTGCCTTACTTGAATGAGAATTCAATTTCTGATTTATCATGTACTTATGGTTTATGTGTGACATAACTTTTAACTTTTATGTTTATATACTTTTCAAGAATTTAGTTATTTTATATGAACTTTTTAACATCTAACTTCTATATTTATCCCATTTTCAACCATTTATTAATATAACATTCATTTTCTTATGCATAAAATTTACCGACATGATCTTCAAATTCTAAGATGGCAGTCCACTTTTTCCTATTGGATATCCCAAAATGGTTGTCCTTTTAACTATTACTTGAAATGGCTTTCATCTACTTTTCTAAAATCAACTCAAAACGTTACAAAAAATTATGTTTGCTTACAAGGTTGCATTTCTCAGCAAGGACAATCATTGTGGAACAGAAAAAATATATATTAATATACTTTTTAAGCATTTATTTATTATATATTAATTCTTTATATATTAAATTTGTCAATTGAGCATGATATAATGTAAATCACCTTCCTCTCGAAGTACCAAAGTGTCTTGTTCACCGCGGGCGTGTTGTTCACGTACCTCATGCCTCCCCAGCACCCGTACTCAAAATTCAACGCGCAACTTCCCCACGCGCGCGCATCCCTTATCCTCCCGAACATCACCGCGTCGTCCGCATCACGTGCTCTAATGCGCGCGTACTCCAAACTATCCAAACAAATCTCGGCGATCTTCGTCTTGTTAGGGTCCGACGTCTTCAGCAATTCCCCCACCAACGCCTCCCCCGTCTTCAGCCGCTCGCCGGCGACGTGCAAGGCGGCACGGACGAGCTCTGTCGGGGACGAGCCTGGCTTGACCCGGCCCGATTGGGTCAGCATGGTTTGGCACGGGCCGGGGTGGCGCGTGGCCTTGCATGCCTTCCAGATTTCGTGGTTGACGGTGGTGCCATTGTTTAGGGCGGAAGAAGACGCGGGAAAGAAGAAGAAAAAAGAGAAGAAGAGGAGGATGAAATTGGAAATGGAGGTTGTCATGACTTTTTTTTTTTATTTTTATTGGGAAATGAGTTCTGTGTATAAGATTGGTGAAAAAAATTGAGGAAATAGAGGAGAAATGTGGGGAGATAGGGTGTATTTATGGGGATGGTGTTGTGTTTAATTTAGAAACGTGAATAAAAACAAGTGTGTTGGCAAAATCTAGTCCTATTTTTCCGACTTGGAAATTGTTGGATTTTTGGTAAGCATGGAGTTGTTTCGTTGAAGGGGTTTGTAATGGTTCTAATAAATTGATAAGCATCTTACCATAGAGTTTTTTTTCCGATTATTAGAACCCCAAACATGAATAAGAGTTTGCAACAAAGTTGCATATAGTTGCATAAACAACAGCAAAACAACAAGAAGAAAAACATTTAAGGTCGCCAAAGAAAAAAAGTAATAGACAAAACAACTGACAAGATTTATCCTTCAGCTAGTCATCATGTCTTTTTGCCACTACTCTAATAAAAACCTCGTCGCAGCTCCTTCGTCATCGTGAGTGATGCCTATATCACGACCAATCTTAGTCACCCTGTAAGTTTCCTTAACTAATCTAGCTATCATATGAGCTATCCATATACTTCTCCAAAATATCCTTATGAATCACATTTCTCTCTTTTTGTCTAGCCTTGTGTTTATTCTTCCTCTTAATAGGACACACCCTTTAAGGTGACAACTCTACAAATTCCTTGTCTGACTCGCTGCCATTTGGATTTCACCGAAATGCTCTGTTTCCTTTTACGCCTAGATGAGGCCTTTGATACCCATAGGAAGGAGTCCTCAAAATCAATATTCAACAAAGTATCATCAACAGCAGGACACGATCCAATCAAATTACTCAGAGTACGATCACCGTCGAAACCAGCTCCTTGTTCATTATCCCTCTCGCCATTGACTTGAGACCCACTACACATAACATCTTTGAAAGATAGCACGTTTGCACACTTACTACAACCCTTGGAGGCATCAATAGGGTCAGTGATGGTCTTGCTAGACTCAGAGTCACCATTTGCCACCAACTCAAAAGAGTCACCACAATTGTATTTGTTTTCTTTTCCAGACTTTTATCTGACCCAATAATGGAGTACTTATTTAAGTGAAAAACTACTCATAATCTTCTATCTTGATGATATAATCTATCTAAGAGATCGTACTTAAATTTGTAGATTCAGTCGTTGATCCTAAAATAGTCATTGGTCCTAAATAGTCATCATCAATGTGATAATGTATGCGTCCTAGGAGGGGTCAGGGCGTTATACATGATATCAAAATCAACCTGTAATTGTGAGTTGTACCGGTGGATGAAAAATCCATAGACAGTTACCTAGTGGGGCAAAAATTTCGAATCGGACCGCAAGTCAAGAAGATGCATTATCTATGGAGGTACAACTGAAGGCTATTATCAAAAGTTTTGGTCAGGGTAGTAAATCCTCAAAATGGAAGGTTATTACCCAAAAGAGTTTTTCTAATATTCTAAAAAATGTTGAAAATCATAAAAATCGAAGTCTATTATCAAACTGTTTAGACCCAAACAACCGATTTACAATACTATTCTTAACCAAAAATTATATAATGTTGTAACTTAGATATCCATACTAAAACCGAAGTTCAAAAATTTACGATAAACAATTTCGAAAGTTAAAGATTTTAAAACATAATAATCTTAAGAAAAATACAATTAAAAAATATAATGCTATTTTTTTATAGAAACCTTATTTGAAAAAATTATTAATTGGTATGTCAAATTCATGGGTAAAAAGTAATTGGTTAAAAGTCAAATTTTGATAAATTTCGATAATTTTTGTCAAATTTACCCTAATATATCAAAACAAAAAAAATTTATTTTTAACTTTGGTAAACTTTGTTAACTTTTGGTAAAATTAAGTAAAAACCGTAAATTCAATTTATCCATAAATTTGTCAGCCCCTAAATATGGACCTTAAAAAATATATTTAACCTATAACAAAAAAAAAAAGAAATAGGAGTAATTCAAAAGAGATTCTCCATTATAGTAGTGGGGGGGTTACCTTTAATTTCTCCCTTTTCTGTTACATGAAAAGGACTATATAATCTACCCATACCACCCTCCTTCTCCATATGTTTCCATATCTTTCTCTTTTCTCCTCTCACACAAATACACAGTTTCTTTACTCTTTCAGTTTCTACATCCTTCTCTATAATTGAATTGTTTTGTTATCATCTTCAAAAAAATTAAATTTTCCAATTTACAATTGGGAAAATTAAAATTGCAGATGATGAGTTTCTTTTTCTTGTGTGAAGCCTTGCCATCTAATTCTTATTTTTGATGTGCAGGCTATGTTGTTTCACACTTCCATGACTCTGATGCAAAATAATGCTACCTTAAAATCTTTTCTTTTTTAAAAAAAAATTGATTGATCTTTTACAAGAAAAATACAAAGCAAAATGAATTTTGGGGCACTCTGTTTTCAATATTTTTGTTCTGTGACAAAATTTGTTGAGAACAAGAATTTAGACCCGACAATCAGGTGAATCGGTTCGGATTGGTATCGGGCCAACATGTTTTGATTTGGGTACGGGTTGATTTCGTGTGAGTTTTATTGATGTTGGTTCGGGTGAGGTTCTTTCCAATTGGGGTCATTTGGGTGTGTATTTTGATTGGGTTACTTTCAAATTGTGGCTCGAATCGGTTTCGGGTTCGGCCCAATATCATGTCAATTGTCATCCATTTGGGTTAGCTTTTTTGGTTTTGGCGTGCAGGCAATGTTGTTTCACACTTCCATGACTCTGATGCAATATAATACCACCTTTATTTCTTTGTTTTTCCAAATCTCCCTCCCTTCAATAATTTGATTGATCTTTTATAAAAAAAATATATATATAAGAGTACGTTTGGTTGGTCAAAAATCCTGCAGAAATGATGTAATCTCCCTCCCTTCAATAATTTGATTGATCTTTTATAAAAAAAATATATATATACAAGAGTATGTTTGGTTGGTCAAAAAATCCTGTAGACTTGATCAATTTATCAAGTTATTTATTTTCTTTATTGTTGGTTGTATTTTGGAAAACTTTTAGAGGGGGCAACAATTTTTCACCCTTTTCTAGGAACTTTTTTCCCGGAAAATTTACCAGAAAAATTTTTGTGGTCAATTTTTCAAGTTGATTTATTTTCTGTTGTATTTTAGAAAAATTTAGATGGGGCAACAATTTCTCACCCTTTTCTAGGGAGAATTTCCCTCAAGGGGGTAAGTGAATTTCTTCCCAAGAAAATCTTTTCAAGGATGACTTATCAAGCAAAATTTTTTTGGGAAACTGTTTTGATTTTCTGATTCTGTGAAAATATTGTTGAGAACAAGATTGTACCTCTTGTAAATTTGACAGATTTTTGGGTGGTTTTTTGTAACTTGTAATTATTCTCTTTATTCTTATATTTTCTGATATAGTTAAATTCCATCAGAGCAAACTGGGGTTACCGTTCTCATATTTTACTTTTTTGATAATTGAAAGGTAATAGAAATTTAAAATCACATCAAAGATGCTAAAAAAAAATCAAGAACAAGATATAAAATAAAATATTGCAAAATAAAATCAATTAAATTGTATTCTTTTCTTTTTAGCATCTTTTTTATGTGGATAGCTTTTGAATCACTGGCAGATTTGAGGCTACGTTAAGGGTGTGGCTACGACCATTGGTAACACAAAAAAAAATAATAATTTTGTATAGTTTGGTATAAAAATTATGGATTTTTCATTTATTAGATAATATAAAAGTGTATTAACCACCCTTAATCAGATCTGATTCGGCACTGTTTTGAACAATATATACACCTTCTTATTGACGGTCTTTTAAAGAGTTAAATATTTTTACAAATTTATCAACATTTTCTGTTATTTTAGAATCAAACCATAATGGTTTTTAATTCAACTTTCAAGTAACTAATACTAAATCCTATTTACGTTCGATTTCAACTTCTTTTATGACTATACTAGCTCTCACCTCCCTCTCCATCTTTTTGGAAGTGTTATCATCGATCTTACTAGTCAATGGTAAGCCCCATCTTGTTTATATTCTTTGTTAATTGAGACTTCACCTTTAGTTTATATATTTTAATCAATTTAATCTCTTCATAAAAATATATCAAGTGTGCTCCCTTCCTTTGCCAAAAATCCTAGAAACCAAACTCTGGTGGTTCCAGCTAATAAAGTTAGGATCTTCATAAAAACACAAATGTGTTCCCTTCTCTCTGCCAAAAACCCTATACACCAAACCCTAATGACTCCAGTGGCAGAGCATGCAACCAGATTGCTTCCGAGTACATGAAGCGGGTGGTTGTCAATTAACGGTGTAAGTTTGGACTAACGGTAGGCTTAAGCAATCTAAGTCTCAAAGGCTGGTTATTTTATCCCTCAAAGGTTGGAAGATGAGGAAGACATGAAAAATTGAACATAAATCGATAGAAGCCAAGGGAATTTGCATCAACACTGAAAGATAAGATTACCCTAGGGGGTGAATAGGGTAATTACAAACAAAAAATTTAATTAAAACAAGATGCGTAAATTTAAATGTGAAATTAAATTGCGGAAAATAAATGATAAATGACACAGTGGTTGTTAACGATGTTCCTCCCAATGGAGTACGTCACCGCCTAGAGTTCTCCAACTCTAGGATTGAATCTCGAGCTCTTATTAGGATGAACCGTAGACAATCTTAGAGTCTCCTCTACTCTCAAGATCTAACCCACCACTTAATATCGCCTCTCAATTAAGTGTGGGAGGAGTCTTCCTCTCAACTCCTAGTCATCACCCTAATACTCTTGGCTCAAATAGAAAGTAGAAATGTAATACAATAATTTATTTTTTTGGTGATCTCACAAACAATAGTATGAAATTACGCTCAAGTGAGTAGTATGTTTGTCTTGTTTCTTGTCACCTTCAACGATCAAGACTCCTTGTATTTATACTTGAACTTGCCATGAAATATTAGGATTGAATCAAATAAGCTAAAGGCAAGTGTTGATATTCTTGTGCTCATGTTTCTCTCGTCAACCATGGAAAATGATGATATGCATAATCATCATGTGATTGTCTTGATCATATATAATTATGCATGATATTGCCGTGGCTAACTTGTTTCATGATTCAAATTTGTCATTCCTTTTTATTGGGCATTGTTAATTTTGAAAGGGAGAATAAATAATATGATATGTGTGATTTCCATCTAAAACATTCCACGCATGCAATTTATTTTGTACATACATAAATGATCTTCACATATCTTTCACAAATAATATGATCAATTTTCCCACTAATTAAGCAGTTAAATAAATTATTATCTATAATAGTAATAGATTTTAAGAGCATCAATTATTTATCGGTTTTGCTAATTGTCGCCCTAGGGGCGATGATTAAGAAAGAATCTAATCTACTTTTTATATCATATTTCATATAATTAAGGATATAAGATAAAATTTTACTCTTTTGATGTAATAAAATATACTATTTAATTTTCTAATCAAATCTATGTAAATATTTTTTTATAAAAAATTCCACCTAAAACATTACATTAACAAATTAAGTTATTTATAATTTTTTTGACGGAATTGGCTATTAGAGACCATAAACAAATACACACAGTCACAGATGAGGAATCATAGCGCCCATATTTACTACCTTGCTTCTTCAAGTACTCAACTGGAACATGGGATTGCCGTCAAAAAAAGCATCTTTGAGTCTGAATTGTCATGGCCTTGAACCAGACAATCTTGTGATTGATGACCATCAGGATAACGATTGAGGCCCTGTTCTTTTCTGTGGTTGGCAAACTGTAGTGTCACAGCCTACCGTAATTTGCCCTAACTCACCACATTTTACAGCAAATCATTACTTTTCTCTCTCCTCACTTTTCTCCTCTACTTTTTTCATTCTCTATCCTTACTTACGGCACATACCAATAACCTACCACAATTCTACCACACCCCACCACAATTCCACCACACACACCACACCATTCCGCAAAATACCGCATAAAATAATAGGGCCTGAGATGAATGGAAGTGGAGAATTTCCATGGCCATCAAGATTACACATGCATAAATGTTTCTCCACTTATCCATGAGGATTGTCATGGGTATTGAAAACCATAAACACATGCATAAGTTCAAGGCCATGACAATTCTGACCCAAATTCAGCAATTCCATCTTCGATTGAATGAAAATGGAGGAGTATCTCCGAAAAAAATAATTAAAAGTGATTAATTTGTTAATAAAAGATTTAGGTAGATTTTTTCATTATAAAAATTTACACAGATTTGATTAGAAAATTAAATAGTATATTCTATTACATTAAAAAAAGTAAAATTTTATCTAATATCCTTAATTATATGAAATATGATATAAAAAGTAGATTAGATTCTTTTTTAACTATCGCCCCTAGGGCGACAATTAGCAAAACCGATTATTTATATGTGACTCAAAATTTTTTTAACTTTGATATTCACTATGATCCATATTTAAATTATGCTTTTTGTCTTGCATCAAAATAATACTAATTAAAAGTAACTCAACAAACACTATCTAGATGTTAAGACGACTTCACTTGGAGGAATAAGTACTTGATAATGATCGTTGATGAAATTAGAAAGTAAGTTGTAATTTTGATTATTTTTCTTGGAATCATTTCCGAGGATGAGGGAATATGTTATCCATTTTCTCGCTCACCTACAACCCTATGATTATGGTGAAAAAATTTGGTTGGAGAAAAGAATTGAGGTGGTTTTTGCTTTGGTCTAAGATGATACATATTGTACTATTATATTAATGAAATGGTGTAGTGCTTTTGAAGGCTTTTTTTAAAAAAAAAAAAATCCACGCATGTCATCTCCCTTTATTTTTCCTTAACTTCATATATATAGTACATGCATTTGAAGTATGTGCTTAAAAATATTGCGAGTGAACAATGATAGTATTCGAAACACGTGTTCAATGTGCACCTAATAAATTATACTAAAAAAATAACATGTAAACATTCTCTGTCACTGCATCATTTTCTAGAGCCCTTGTTCATTAAAAAAAAAAAAAGGCATTTTAGTAAATATGGACTCTTAAATTCATTTTGTTAAATCAGAAAATCCTATAAACTTAAATAGATTATTGAATTCCAGTGGTCCCTATTTTCAGTTTTTGTATGTCAGTTGTTCCTTTTTTTTTTATTTGTATTCTTGTGGTCCTAAAAAAATAAAATTATAATATAGTGAATCAAATCTACCTTCCTATTTTTCTAATTCTTTCATTTCTGCTCCCATTTTTCTAGTTTTTTCCATTCATGCACCCATAAATGTAATGGACGAATGTTGTAAATTCACTGAAAAATCGTGTGAAAATGTTGTGTTAAGTTTTAGAGCAAACGCAAATTAAAATTCATGATATTTAGACTAAACAATCGTTAATGGTACCAAATAACCAATAAAATATAATTATAATTTTTTTGAGACCATTAAAATACAAATAAATAGACTATTAAAATATAGTACTACCTTCGTCCCAAAATATTTGTCCTTTTACCTCATTTTTTTGTCCCATGATATTTGTCTCAATTACAATTTCAACAATTGTAATTACTTTTCTACCCCTAATTAATAAGTTTATTTTTCACTTTTTTATAATTCCAATAACTATTATCTTCAATTAAAGTATGAGTATTTTGAGTAAATTATAAATTTTTCATCTCAATTCTCAATATATATTGATCTTCTCAAGTTAAATAAATAGACAAATCACAATAAAATAAAAATGATTACTCCCTCCGTTCCAAATTAATTGTCATATTTTATAATTTGGCAGATATCAATGTTTTAACTAGAAAACTACCTAAATAACTAAATATTACTATTTTCCAATGTATTTTTAGCATATCAAGGTGTGAGTAGTGAGAGAATGTGAGTATGAGTATTTTTATTGATTGAAAAAGTAAAAAGTTAAAATAAAAGTTAAACTATTACATCAATAAATATAAGGGCAATTTGAGTAAGGTTCAAACTTTTCACCCTAATTTCAAGGTGTATTGGTTTTGTAAAATTAGTTGGGGTGACAAAGAAATTGGGACGGAGGTAGTAATTGACCCAAATAAAAATGATTACTCCCTCCGTTCCAAATTAATTATCATATTTCATAATTTGGCATATATCAATGTTTTAACTGAAAAAACTATCTAGATAATTAAATATTACTATTTTCTTAGGTGTTTTAAACATATCAAGGTGTGAGTAGTAAGAGAATGTGAGTATGAGTATTTTTATTGATTGAAAAAGTAAAAAGTTAATGTAATTAATTAAAGGTAAAATAATTAAGTTAGGTATTTGAAATGTAAATTGACGATTATTATGAAATAAAAAAAAAGTTAATTTAAGTGTCAAAAATGAAACGGAGGGAGTAAAATCCAATTTTTCCATTTCAAAATTCAAAAAAAAAAAAAAAAACTTCTATTCATGAAACACGCGAACAAAGGGGACAATAGTCTACCATAGCCTAGATTTTTGTAGTGGCAATGCAAACTCGAACATTAGATTTTGCATGAGAAAGAGGACAAATAAATAGAACCCGAGGAAAGAGCCAAACAAGGCGTAATTAATGCGCGACCTTCACGGATTTTTAAAATCGGGGGAAAAAAATTCACCCTCGTTAATTAATACGGCAATACCTGAAGTGGGCCCATTTTCGATCAGATAACGACACGTATCACTAACGGACGATCACATGGACAGGATGACTTGCCCGCGTCAAGGGGCTCACTCTATCATGGGCACTAAATTAAATATTCCGGCCGTTATATATTAATTGTTATAATCCTAACTTTTACTATTAATAATTTCTTACATAATATTAACAATTGTAATATTATACTTTTATAATAATATTTTTCATTACGAGTATAATAGTGATAATTTTTAATTTATTGTATATATGGAGAAATTTATAATCAAAATTTTTAAATTGTATATATTAATATGGAAAACGAAGGGAGTATACTCCCCCCATTTTTATATTAATTGTCGTAATTTTAATTTTGCGGTCTCCAATATCATTTTTTGATTGATAATTTTTTACATAATAATGTAATTAAGAATTGCAATGTTATACTTTTATGATAGTATTTTTCATTACACATATAATGGTGGTAATTTTATATAACATTTCATTGTATGTATTAAGAAATTTATGGTCAATATTTTTCATTAAATTAATTAAGTGTGGTTCGTGAGGTCATTGTTGTTCTCCGCTCGAGTCATCCCAAGTCGTCAAAGTATTTTATCTGCAGTCTACAACTTTAAGGTACAGATACTGTCTGTATCATACCCAAACTACTTATTTGAGTCCAAGTAAGCATGCTCATGATTTTAATATGGATAGTTATTGTGTTTATGTGTTTTTCTCAAATAAATGTGATCTTGACCCAAGTTACACGTGCCAAAAGTGATCCGCTCAAGTCATATCCTGGTCAGTGTCAGCCGGATCTCCCGATCGATCCGAATATGTGCATATAAAGGCTAGTCCGATGATCGTAAGAGGCGAACCACTCAGATAATAATAATAATAATCCTGCAAACAAGTTTTATTTATTGTACTTTTTCTTCTGTCTGTTTGCAACATGAATTGAAATGCACGAAACAAAATGACTTGTTAAAATTTGCTTGACTATGTAGGAATATGCGTATTGAGTTTCGACTCATTTGCGAAAATGTTTTATGTTTTGGTTTTAGATAGTGTTGCTAGTGGTAGCAAGCCAAACGACGATAAGAAGTCAGTTTGATCTGGAAGTGAAAAGTCTTCATTACCCTTTGCTCGTATCATTCAAGGTCCAATGTATTCAAAAATTGGTGAAGTTGGTAGTAACTTGATACAATGGTCATGTATGATGTTAAATGGTATAGTATTATGTGTTTAAAGTTTATATATGAGACTATCTCATGGTTATTGTAGGCTAGTAGCAAGTGCGGACCATGTTTAATGTATAAGTCTTTTCTTGGGATTGTTGGGAAATGTGTGGTCTTTGGTTGTATGTTGCCCCTGATTATGAACGATAGTAATATCATTAGATTTCATTTTTGGGATGCACTAATCACTGGATTATGATACTTAGTCTTAATTTGGTGGTTATAAATCTAAGGATGTTACATCTGTAACTTAATTTTTTTTTGGTCGGACAATTCAGATATTTCGGGTTGAACAAAATTTTGACTACTCTTAGTACTCTAATTTTAACCGTAACCACCAACCAATCACAGAAAAGAACAGAGTCATACAATCCGAACGAAGCTCAATTCGAGTCGAAATCAAGTTCGAACAAATGAAAAAGATAAATTTTATGTCCAAATATTCTATCAATTTAGTCTACAATTCACACAAGTCGAACAAAGTTTTACTAACTTCAAATTTAACCGTATAATTTTTATTCTTTTTTTGACAGCAGTGGGGCCACACTTGCTCTGTGACTCTCAGTTTTCGATATTTGAATTCTTCTCACTTTGAATTCTTTCTCTTTCTCTCTCCATCTCTTTCTCTCTCTACCATTATACGAGTAAAAGGCTACTACTCTACCTACTGGCTACTACTCACTGACTGTGTTTGTGTTGTGATTCAACAATGAACAATGAATTCCAGGTTTTTATTATCTCCATAGGAGAGAGATGAGAAATTCTCCCTCAAATCAAACTTGAATTGTGAATTTATTCAATTCAATGAATGAAGAAATTGTTCTCTAAAGGTCGCCATTAATGTCGGCGGTTTCCTGTAGTTTTCTCCTCCATCATCATCTTTATTCCTCCCTTTCTACGCGCATGCTTTTGCATTTTCGATTTTAAATTTCAAAATCAGCTCGCAAAGGTAGTTTGTGCTGTCTTTTGACGCTTTTGCTTTGATTTACGAGCTTTTTTTTTGGTGAGAAAGTTGTGAATGGCGGTTTAAATGGCTGGAAATGGAGAGATTTCGACGGAGGACGACGCATTCTAGGGTTTCGTCGTCGTCGGCTAGGGTTACGGCGGTTTAGATGACTGGAGATGGAGAAATTCTCCCTGGAATCAAACTTGAATTTATTGTATTCAATGAAGGAATCGTTGTCCATAGGTCACCATTAATGTCGACAGTTTCCCGTAGTTTTCACCTCCGTCATAATCATCATCCTCTTTATTCCACCTTTTTCTTCGTTTTCTAGCTCGGATTTTGTTTATCCTTTTCCAGATTCTCTTTCTATGCGCATACTTTGCCATTTCGATTTTGAATTTGAAAATCAGCTCGCAAAAGTTAGCCTTCTGCTGTCTTTTGAATCTTTTTCCTTTGCTTTCCGAGTTTTTATTTTTGTGAACGGCGGTTTAGATGACTGGAAATGGAGAGATTTCGGGGGAGGACGACGCATTCTAGGGTTTCGTCGCCGTCGGCTAGGGTTTCGACCGTCGTTGACCGGAGGTTCGACGATCGATTGATCACAATTGACTGGAAAGGTTACAATTACATCCTTCTCTTCTCTCTCTTTGTCCGCTATGGAATTTAGGTTTAGGTTGGGAAAGAATTGTAAATATTGGTAGGGTTTGTAATGCTTTTCTGTGGAAAAGAGCATGGCGTGATTGTATTAGTCTTCGCCTTTTACTTTTGGTTGGTTTTGCCATGATTTTGCTCGCTTATTCGAAGATAATCATTACATTTACAGGACAGCATTATCATGGAGTTTTGCATTTTTTTTTTTTTTGGTTCTAGTTGGTTCATGACTTTGTGCTTGTTTATAACTGTTTGTACAAAGGCATTTCGTGTGAAATTTTCAATGATTTCGGGTTGTTGCGATGTCGTGTTAGCAAACATCAATGTCACTCTAATTGTGGTTGTTGTGGGTCATTGTAAGCAAAAATAGAAGTGTTTTCGGGGTATTAAACTGGTCAAGCAAATGGGGTGAAGCTTCATTTGGGTAATGCGATTTCTTTTGGAGCTCATTTGGGGTTCTTTTGTGGATTGTATTTTTCAGGAAATCAGAACAAATTGCCAAAGTTGGCCTCTGGTTCCAGTTCTTGCAGTTGCAGTCTTGAATTTGACAGGGGAGATCCGGTAATGTGCATTAAATTTTGCCTGGCACACGTCTTTGCTTTTCCTTTTATGGAGTGAAGATGGGTTTTTGCTTGTGTGTTATGCTTACATTTACTGCTCTCGAGATATGATGGTGAATTTCTCTTTCGAATACGTGATTGATAGTTAAGTTTCACTGCCTTTTGTAGCTTGTGCTAGATCAGGAAAGCTGTTTCAGATCAGTTGCTGGCACCCCAATGAAAGAGTTGTTGGCGGATGAGATGTCGAAGGGAAATGAATCTAGGAGACGATCGCCTAGCATCATTGCTAGACTGATGGGTTTTGATGGGTTGCCTGCTCAGCAAAATACGAGCAAGCAACCGAAGAGAAGTTGTGAAAATCACCAGCAGAACGCTGGATCAGCTGGATTTCGCAAAAGCGGTAAAGTTTATGAGGGCCGAACGAAGAGGACGGATGCAAGTGGGAAGCACCACTTTAAAGATGTTTATGAGGTTGCTGAGAGTCTGGGTAAGGAAACCAGGATCCGCACATCTTTTCCAGCTTTCAGCCCAAATCCCAGTGAAGATGAGATTGCCTTTGTAAGGAAGAAATTTATGGATGTGAAGCGCTTTTCTACGGATGAGAAGTTTCAAAACTCAAAGGAGTTCCATGATGCTCTCAGGGTGCTTGATTCTAACAAGGATCTTTTGTTGAGGTTTCTCGAGGAGCCTAATTCGATGTTTGCAAAGCATCTTCGTGATTTGCAGGGTGTTTCTGACTCTCAATGTGGGCATGTGTTGAGTATGAAAACGGCAAGCACTTTGAGGTGTAACATTGATGCAATTGGGTGTCACTCAGGAGGGGAAGCTTCTCGGAAGATTGACATTAGTCATTCTCAAAAACATTGGGATAGTGGCTATAGCGACTTGCCCCATAGAAGTAACACAGATTCTCGCAAATTGAATTTTCTGGTGGAGGATAATGAGGATACCATGTTGCCACCCACAAGGATTGTGGTCTTGAAGCCACAGCTTGGTAAGCTACCGAGTACTGCGAGATCATCTTCATCTCCAAGCCGTTCTTGTGGTTCTGTATCTGATCTTGACTTGCATAATGAAAGCCCAAGCATAACGCATTCTGGGTCTGAAATGAGGGGTAAAAGAAGCATGCATAAGGATTTTGATATTTACGAGGGTAAGTATGGGGCGTCTAGAGAGATAGCTAGGGAGATCACACGGCAAATGAAGAGTAAATTGGGATCCGATTCTTTTAATGTTTCTTCTTCTGGATATAAAGGATACTCCGCTGATGAAAGTTCGCACGACGATTCAGAAAACGACTCGTCTTATGATTCGGAGGCCACCATTGCTAGTTCTTGGACTTCACAAAGCAGGAGAGCTCGCAAGAAAATTTCAACACTACACGATGAATCATCAGTCAGCAAGGAGGCAAAGAGGAGGCTCTCAGAGAGATGGAAAATGACCTACAGGTCTCAAGAGGTTGGGACATCTGGCAGGGGAAACACACTAGCCGAAATGCTTGCTATTCCCGATGTGGATATAAGACCTAGAAACCTTGATGATAGAGTTGCACAGGATGAGTGCATTCGCAGATCTAGAAGAACAGAAGGATCTGCAGAGCTGATGCCACCCTTGGGAATCAGCAGTAGGGACGGGTGGAAAGATGGATGCATTCAAAACTTATCTAGGTCTAGATCCCTTCCATCTTCATCCAGTCACCTCCTTACTCCAAAATCGAGCACAAGACGTGAAACACTTGCTACTGAAAGATTCCTTGTTAGGAAAGAAAGTCTTGATCATGGGAGAAGGAAGACTCTCAAAAGGGATCCTAAAAGAAGAGACGAATTGGTTGCTGAATATGTGAGACCCTGCAATAGGAAACCCGAGTTGTCTTATCCTGTAAGTATGGAAATGATTGATGATATGCAAGAGGTTCAATTAAGAAGGAATGTGGTACCGAAAAGCTTTGAGACTAAGGATTCACCTGAGCCGGAGGCGGCATTGGGCATACACAATTCAAATGGAGCAAGTGATCCGGTGGTAGATAAGGAGTACATATGTTCCGAATTCGTACACAGCCCGGAAGATGTGATTCAAACGCCAAATAGATCTTCTGGCGTGTCATTGCAAGAATCCTCTACATGTGAAACGCAATCTGCGGAACAGGTTTGATAAAACTGCTCCTTCTTTATGTGATTTTTTTTGCTTTATGACCCCTTTTGTGCCTTGATTTTAAACTGTTCATATTCCATCCATTCTTATTTGAACTGAGATCAGCAATTGTTTAGCTACATGCTTTACTGCTGTGGCTTGATTATGGCGATTTCTTTTTGTATCAAGTTTCCACTACTGTGGACATACGCGGCCAAGTTAATTTTAGGCTGCTGATATTCCCTCTATTTAGGCTGTGCTCTCTGTAATTTAAGATAAATTGGGTTTATTTAAGAACAGGTTCACAAAACTAAGTTTGGAATAAATTGAAGGTAATGTGAAAAGTTTAGATCATATCTCACAAAAAAGTTGAGCACAATAGATTCGGATGAGTCCCTTCAAAATAAGCCCAAGAAAACAGGACCTTACCATGGCTGTTATGCACACATATACATGTATATGTAATAACATTAATACTCCAGACATCCCTCATAAAGCAACAGATATCATGGGGCAAAAGTTCCTTTAAACGATTGGATTCCCTTTTGTATTGTTTATATATGCATATGATTTTTCGTATGATTGAACTGGAGCGATTGGGTTACTAAACCCTGCAAACTTAAATACACTGAGCTTTATTTTATGGCTGAGTTCCTTTTTGTATTCTTGTTTATATGATTATGCAAAATGATATCTTAGGAACCATCAACAAATTGTGAAGTAGGAAGTTCATCTTCTTTGCAGTGTGCTGCAACTCGACCAGAATCTCCGCCAAGCAGCAAGGAGTCTGAACAGCCTAGCCCAGTTTCAGTCTTGGAACCTGCTTTTGCAGAAGACGTTTCTTCTGGTTCCGAGTGTTTTGAGAGAGTCAGCGCTGAACTCCATGGTAAGAATCTGTCAGCTTTCTTTTCGCCTTTTCTTATGTCAGCTTTGTGTCCCCTGTCACGAACTTAACACTTTACTTAGATGACTCATTTATGACTTGACTTGTGAGCATGATGTGAACTTAAGATGGTGTTTGTGAAACTGAATATATTCATTCACCTTATTCTGCGAAAAGGACCTTAAAGCGTACCACCATCTGGTACAGTTTCTGTAATGGTTTATGAGATTCAGAGTTGCAACTGTAACAAAGTCAATACAAAATAACATTATGCTCTATGGTATTGTGTGCGGCATTTTTAGCTTAGTTTCAACCGATAAATGGTTGCAAGAAATGTCTGTTTTATTCGAGCAGAAAAGCTGAAGAGTTGAATTTATCTTTTGTCAGTTTAGTGATCTGGCCCAAGCATTAGATGTTAAAAAAATCGTGTCTACTAGTTGAAGATATGGTAAAGATCAAAGAGGGTTAAGTTTTGTATTATGTTTGTTTATTAGCACGGGTCTCCGAATGCTAACCTTTTTAAAAAAAAAGATCGTCACAGAGATGTGTATTAAGATCAGAGGATGAAGTAAATTGGAAAACTGGAGTATGTTAGTATAACTGGTACTTAACAATCTCTCGTGCGAAATCTAAGATGTAGATTTTGAATGAGAACTCGATTTTACCTTATTTATAACTTATAAGGTCCGTGTCTTGTGAGAATTCATCACCTCACCGATGCATACAATGCAATCTTTGAGAAAAGAATTAAGTGTCTACTTCTGTTTTTAGGTGTTTTAGTTTGGAATAAGTGTCTCCCTTGTGTAGTTTCTAACAGAAGACGGTTTTCTTGTTTCTAGGGTTAAGAATGCAGCTTCAACTCCTTAAGCTAGAATCCGAAGCGTCCAAAGTTTACGACGAAGGACCGATGCTCGTCTCCAGCGACGAAGATAGGGATGACTCCACCGAACCACACCCTCCCAAAGGCTTCTTCACAAACGAAGACAATTGGACATCTTCTTACTTAGCAGACGTGGTTGCCGAGTCAGGCCTAGATGAAACTGACCCGGACTTCTTCATCGCCACGTGGCACTCCCCCGACTGTCCGATCGGCCACAGCGTGTTCGAGAATCTCGAGAAGAGATACGGCGAAACAAGTTCATGCTCAAAATTGGAGAGAAAACAGCTGTTCGACTGCATAAACTGGCACATCATAGAGAACTCGCAACAGCTCATGAACAAACATCCTTGGGTAAAGCCGTATACAACCAACGCCGTTCCTAAATGGTGGAAAGACGGGCTCATTACCGAGCTCCTGAAATCGGTGAAAATAAATGAAAGGAAACCGGCGGAAAATGGAAGTCGCGTGGAAGATATAATCGGTGGGATGGGATGGATGAAGCTCGGAGATCAGATCGACACGATTGGTAAAGATGTGGAAATCTTGTTGATGGATGACTTAGTAGCAGAGCTTATGATGTAGGAGCCTTTTTTTCTATATTGGAAGGTTTCAATGAGTAATTGTTGTATGTATATATATGGACCAATTTGGTTGGGAGTTAATAAATTTGTGGAAGATAATGTTTAGGCATCAAAACTCAACTAATATGGTGAGTTTTGAGAATGATGAGCCCAACTTAGAATTGTCATGTCAATGCAGTAGTATATCCTGTAGAATGTTTATCATTTTAGTTTTGCTTTGTTCATGTATGGTCTTATCTGTTGTGTATCAGTAGTTAACCACACCATCGTGTGTCAAATTGACATGGTCAATTATATATAGAGCCGGACTTCGAGAATCGCAGATTGTCCGATCACGAAAAAGCGGGTTTAGAGATTTTTAAATGCGAATGTTGATATTGACCGAAGATTCGTACATAAAATTTCTCTTTTTTCTATTGTCCGAACTCGATTTTAGCTTCATCCGAATTCTTCGACCTAGTCTTACCCGAAATAAAATTGGGTCTGGACATGAATTTCTCGTCCGAATGTCTTGACCTGAATTTACCCAAATTCGAATTTTGCCAGCGCTAAATTTATATATTACATCACTTGAAGTTTATACTCCAAGATATTTGCAAAAAAAGTACAATTTCATTTTTTTGGAACCACTTACCTCCAAAAAAGATAGCGATTATTATTGTCCAATTGTAAAAAGTAGAAATTATTAGGGTCAAATTTTCCATCCTTGTAAGTACAGTGCAAATCTCCAGTATGATGCGTGGAGGATCACATTTTCCATTATTTTTGTTTTTTTGTTTTTATTATGGGAATATGGGCTTATCAACAATATGTGATAGCAACAACAGGAACAAGACTCAAAATGTTCCCATTAGAGGGGAGTTTGATAGGATCCGGATATTTCTGTAAGAGTCATGGGTAAGTTGTAAGTTTGTAAATATTGGTATGTAAATTACGTATAAAAAGAAATTGAATTTTTGTTAACTATTTATGTACATTGATTAAAACTCACCCAAAATTTTTGAAAATTACCAAAAAGGTATCGAAAAGTAATTAAAATTTATCATAATTTATTTAACTTATCTTACCTTATCCATGAATCTTACCGACTATAGTCATCATTCTTCCATGTATGAGGGTGCATGGAAAGGCTAAATATGAGCCTATCAACTAAAAAAAAAAAGAGAAAAAATATAAGCACGCCGCAAAATCCCACAAATTATACCATTCTACCTAGGTACACACACATGCACACGAATTAGGGTGGGTAATGGGCCGGGGCTCCGTAGGGTTAAGAGGGTCGGGCTCTAAAAAATAAGGGTTGTGAAAGGGTCAGGCCATAAACAAGCCGGCCCGTTTTCAAATGTTAAAGGGTCGGTGAATCCATCGGACCGGGTCGACCATCAATAATTAAAAGTAAATAGTTGTTCCTATTATTTTAAATGCTAACATTACTTAAATATATTATTAATACTTCACATTAAATAATAATTACTTTTTTTGATACAAATATACTTCATTTTAACTGTAGGGTCAAATGGGCCGGCCCATGGGCGACCCTTGTTTTTACTAATAAGCCCTGACCCAGCCCATTACTACAACGGGTCGACCTTGACCTGACCCGACCCTACATGGCTAATGGGCTGATCATGACCCGGCCCATTGTCCACCCCTAACACGAATATATCAATTCTTTATGTGATGAATTTTTGTAAAAATTTGTCAACTTTTAAAAATATTGATGACTTTTGTAATTATATTTATAAATTTATAATTAATTATATAATTAATATTGATCTTTGAAATAGGGGTGACCACTATATTATTACACTCACATGATAAAATAAAATTTATAATTTTACCCTTAATTTTTCTTCTTTTCTTTTAGCCTTGGGTGGCCATGGCTGCAATTTATTAGGTGCACCTGGAGCACACTACAATTGTTCACCCACATATATTAGATTATTCACTCGCATAAGTTAGGTTGTTCTTATGATTGTTCACTCACAAATATTTGGAGCACATACTGCGGGTGCATACAATATATATTGGGCCATGACCACCCCATGATAGATGGGGATTCGCCTCACGTATACCGCAGTGGACCATGTAACGATCGAAAAACGCAGAAAGATGAAAGAGATGTAGGGAATCATATTCGTTTGTTCAAAGAATGGCACTGGATGCACCAAAAATCCCAAGAATAAATAAAGAAGAAGATGATGAATGGGAATCATATTCCCTTAAAATTAAAGCACCCTTTCACCAAAAAATCCAACCCAAAAAACAAAAAAAGAGATAGAAAGGAATCACAAATATGACCTAGACTACTTGAAAGAACTTAACTCAATTCCAAGCATAATCTCATCAACTCAAACACATTAACATGGAGCTCTTATTCCCTGCATCCTCCTCCACCTCCCCATCATGCTCCCTTCCCGGCGGCCGTGCGATCGACCGCCACAACCCCATCATCACCGACGAGAAGCGACGTGGCGGGGCGAGTGCACCGGGGACTCCGTGCTCCCGGTTCCACCCTATCAAACCACCAACTCCTCTCCATGAACAACAACAAAGCTCAAAGAGGAGCAGGAAGTTCCTAGGTGGAAGAAAAACTAAAGATGTCCAAAAGCAAACCACTGCTGATGATCATGATCATGATGATCGTGATGATGGTGATGATGAGAGGGGGAGGAGTGGATCAGAACCGTCGGATCTGGTGATCATGAAGGCGGCCGCATGCAAGAGTACCGTTGACACAGGTACTGACTTCGTTCCATATTAACTGTCACTTAATAAATGTTACAAAGTCTCTCATGTCGTTTGATTGAATGTCCTTTCAATACTTTTTATGGCATATTTTATCGAAAATTACAACATTATAGGCGTATAATAGTATTTTTCGTTATGAATTTAACGATAGAATTTTTGTAATATATACTAAAAAGCTGTTTATGTAGAGAAATTAATTATCCAAGCTTTTAGAATTAATTAACTGACGTGTAGATCAAAATGACAGTTAATATGGAACGCAAAGAGTATCTGATTAGCCCACCAGAGTCATCGAGATATTTATTGTCGGAATTCGACCCGGTTATTGAGTCGGTGCCCGACATTGACAACAACAAGAAGGATGCTGAGGTTGAGGTTGCTCATCGGCCCAAGTCGGATCCTCCTACTAAAGATCCGAACCCGCCTCTTCCTGGATCTTCTTCCACATCTTCCGACCAGGTATTTTATGTCTTCATCTCTTTAGGTATTTGTGTGTCATGTATGTACGTACGTACATACGTACGTACGTATGTATGTATGTACAATAATAAGTCACGAGTTTGAGTCTGTCTGAAAACATTATGTCCCTAGAGATATTTAGATTTGCAAGCAGTGTTCACATAGGGTTGTGGCGTTTTCATGTAACAAGGACAAATCTTGATATAGGCTCACTAATACGAGGTTTAAAGAGATCTAAGTGTTAGCAGCCCTTTCCATGCACAAGAGCGCATGAAGAGGTTGATTTCAATATATGTATATGACAAATTATATTATACTTAGATCCTCGACATATAATTGAAATCGTTGAATTTTTTTATGTGATGGATTTATGTGCGAAATCGATAAATTTAAATATTTTGATAAATTTTGCGATAATATTGAAAAAATTATAATAATTATGTAATAATTGGTGAATTTCTTTTAAAATTTAAATTAGGCAGGAATATTATATATGCCCATAAATATTGATGAATATATATCCTAAACAATTGCATATTTTCAGTTATGCTATAAATATAAGGAATATTGTTACTAGACAACTTTTTGATTATTTAAAAAGGAGACATATCTTTTTTCAAACCTATGGTTGCCTTTAGATTAAAAGCTGCCATAGCCTTTTGATTAATGATTGTGTGATTTAGAAGTTGTATCATGTTGGTATTTGGATGTACAAATTTTAGTTTGTAAAATGATAAGTAATGTGATTTTAATGGAAGTATTGATGGATGCAGGTGGTAGTTCTAAGGGTGTCACTCCATTGCAGAGGATGTGAGAGAAAAATGAAAAAGCATTTGTCTAGAATGGCAGGTAAGCATTATTCAATATAAGTGATCATATATATAAAATAGATATGACAGGAAGAAAATTTAGGTAGGAAGGACAGAAGAGTAAATCTCAGCCATTGTTTTATATATGACGGTGTGTGGTCATAGATATTACGGGTTGTGTCATTGATTTCATGACCATACTCCCTGAAATGCATGACCACACTCCCTAATATCCATGACCACGTACCATTAGATGTAAAATCAATAGTTGGGATTTACTCTTCTCGCCTACCTACCTATCTCTTCCTACCGGATCCATTTCTATATAGATCCAGTGAGAAGAGCGTTAGGGTAGGAAGGTGAGAAGAGTGAATCACAACCCCTTTGATTTTAAAGCTAACAGTGTGTGGGCATAGATATTAGGAAAACGTAGTTATGGATATAAGAGAGTTTTGTCATTGATATTAGAGAGTGTGGTCTTGCAATCAATGACTACACCCCCTAATATCGAAGACCACGCACCATCATATTTAAATCAAGGGTTAAAGTTTACTCTTCTCATCTTGCTACGCAAACATTCTTCTCACTGAATCCAGTCCCATTAATATATATATATATATATATATATATATATATATATATATATATATATATAAGAGTTTTGTCATTGATATTAGGGAGTGTGGTCTTGCAATCAATGACTACACCCCCTAATATCAAATACCACGCATCATCATATGTAAAATCAAGGGTTAAAGTTTACTCTTCTTATCTTGCTACGCAAACGTTCTTCTCACTGAATCCAATCATATATATATATATATATATATAGAATAATTGGATTCTAATAATCCCTACTTTCACCAATTGGACAATGGTGGACCGTACTTTCACTTTGTATTCTAATAGTCCAAAAAAAAATAAAATTGGATTGTAGTGGTACCAAATCCACCTCCACATTCTTCTTATTTTTTTCATTCCTACACTATATTGTTTTTGTTTTTTTCGTTCCTGCCCCTAGAAAGTTAATGAATTGTAGTTTCTAAAACATTTTTTAAATTATTTTTTTGAGACTCCGAATAATTATTATGATTTTTTAAAAATAATAAAAGTGAAAAATCGTAAAAAATAGTAAAAAAATGAAAAAAAATTGGAAGAAACGCTGTAAATTCATTAAAAATCATTGTAAAGTGTTATACTAAGTTTTGAATCAAATGCAACACAAAATCTATGATTCCCTCGAAAATATCCCACTACAATCCAATTTTATTTTTTTTTGGACCACCAGAATACAAAGTGAAAGTACGGTCCACCATTGTCCAATTGGTGAAAGTAGGGATTATTAGAATCCAATTTTCCTATATATATATGTGTGTGTATATATATATATATATATATATATATATATATATATATATATACACACACACACACACACACACGAGTGATTGAAATCACTTGATTTCAGCTTTTCCTTTTATCTTGGGTAAATTGAAATCAGACTCTCTAAATTGTAAAATTTAGAGGTAAAAGACTGCTAAATCCAACCTCTCCATACCCTGTTTGGACGGGATTTCAAATTATTGATTTTTGACCCCTAACATATGAATTGTCTTTTCTTTTTCTTTTTCCTTTTTTTAATAAGCAGGAGTAACATCTTTCAACATAGACTTTGCTGCAAAGAAGGTGACTGTGGTTGGGGATGTAACACCATTACAAGTGCTTGCAAGCATATCAAAAGTAAAGAATGCTCAATTAATGACTACTCCTCCAATGTCTATCAACTCAAAGACCATGGAAGCTTGGAAATGATGATATGATTCTAACTTGGATCAACTTTAATTATTTTTCTTAATTTCTAGCATCATGTGTAAATGTAGTCACTAGTCAATGCTTAATTGGTATGATAGAGATGTATGGGTTTTGTTTGCTTTCAATAATTGCAACTAAAGATGAGTGAAACAAACATAATTTGTGCACATTTTAGTTAGTATTGTTATTGTGGAAATGTCTGACTATTATTGGGGTGAGAACTTCGACTATTAATTTCTTGATATATATATATATATATATATATATATATATATATATATATATATATATATAATAATCAGTTCCTTTTCTATGTAGATTATAATGAACGAAAGCAAATCCTAAACATTCTTTGCTTCCTTTCCATTCATTAGTTAGTGAGCGGTTTTCAACTATTAGTTAAGCAGGAAACCGTCTCTAAATTACAAATTTTGGGGATAAAACCATTACGAAACACCTCTCCATGTCTCATTCGATGGTAATATTTAGTGTATTGGAACATATATAATGGTATGCCATCTAAAACCAGTGCCATCAAACATGTAATAAAGCATAGAAGGCATAAACAAATGGATGGTTTTGCGGTGTTACTCGAGAGTCACAAACAGACCTGTCATTTTTTAACCCAACCCGTGACCAAACCTACCCGAAAATTCTAGGTTTGAACACAATTTTCTCAACTCGTACCCGAAAACTTAGACCTAGAAGAATTTGACCCCACCCGAAATTGACTAGAACAGACCTGAAGGATTTTGAACAAAATTTTCAAACCCCAAACCTAAATAAAACCAGAACAGACCCGTACCGAACCCAACCAAAACCGACATGTCCATCCGAATTGGGGGGTCTAGTCACAGAGATGACCTAAACTGAGAATACAAGAAATAAGCCTCCTCATCCAGAGCTTCCTATGTACATATATTGAGTCCAAAAAGTTTTCTGAAGAGAAACTCCTATGTACATGTTCAGGTCCAAAAATTGTCTACCAAACACAGCTATAGCCGTGACATCGAAGAGAGAGATTAGTGAATTTAGCTTCACTAGTGCGAAAAATTGGAGAGAAGTCATGGCACAGTTTAAGACTAAACCCTAATATTCCTGGCTGTACATACCAGCATCAATGATCACTAAACATGGTACATTTTCCCCTTTCTACTAACTCTCCTCCAACCACCTAGCAAAAACCCTAACACAAACCCTAACAACACAAAGTCTCTCATCAATCATCATGTCAAAACATGTTCCCAAAAAACCAAAAGAAAAAAAAAGGGTATGAAATACCCACTACATCCTACTCAGTTAAAACCACACCATTCATCATCATCTTCTTCTTCATCTTCCTTTTCAAGGCCTTGTCGAACTCCATGTCGGACAACGACAACACCTGGTTCAGCAGCAACTTCACGCCGCACTGCTTCACCATGGCATACCTCGGCTTGATCCTCTCCTCTAGACTATACCCGAAATACTGGGGGAACTTGACGAGCTCCGACCTCTCGTACTCCATTGTCAGAAAGAAGACCCATTTCGGGACCAAGTTCTCCTCCAAACTGAAAGTGTACAACGTCCCGTACCGTTGGATCATGGTCCTCAAATCCTCCAATGTGTAGCCTCTCTCCAAGAAAAACCGCGTAACGGGCTTCAGATTTCCCTCGATGCTCAGCCCGAAGGTCTGCGGGGACCGGTGCAGAAGAAGCGACACGTTGATGCCCAAGTTTTGAAAGTACTCGACCGTGGGCCGGAGCTTGTCCTCGACGCTGTAGCTTATGATGTTAGGGCAACGCGTGAGGACGTTGCCTACATCATCGGCGGTGAGACCCATTTCGTAGAGGAAATCTACAGTGGACTTTAGTTTTTGCCTGCTGTAAGTTAGGAGAGGCGGGAAACGGTATATGACTTTAGCCCACTTTTTCTTGTCCAACCCTAGACCCTCTAAGAACTTCATGGTGGGTATCAGGTTTTCTGAGAGACTGATGCCGCAAAGCTGCGGTCTCTTACCAATGATAATGGGGATGTCTGACTTTGAGATGCCGAGGTCAAGGAGGAACTCGACGACGGGTTTTACTTTGCCCTCTAGACTGTAATAGGCAAAAGCGGGAAACTTGCGAGTTACCTGCTGGATTTTCTCAAGGTCCATTCCGAGATCGATGAGGTAGATGACGTGCTGGGGGAGCTGTTCGGTTGGGACGGACCCGCTCACTCGGGCCATGGCTCGCAGCTTCCTGGACTCGGTGATGGTTGTCACATCGGGTAGCTTCTTGGAGTCCAATGCCGTTGTTGGGGGGACGGTTTCGTCGGCCGGTGTTGTTTTTTCCTTGCCCGGGGTGTCGGGAAAGTTCTCCACGACATCGACGAACGCGCCCCCGTGCTCGTGAAGCAGGGTCTCGAGGTAAGGGATGAGGGCGTCTCTAATTTCAAGAGTTGTGAGCTCTCGGCCTGGTAGGACAAAGAAAATACTTCAAAATACACAACAATAGCAACAAATCCCCAGCGTAGTCCCATTAACAAATTACCCCATGCATGGGAGTGCATGAAGAGGCTGATTGCTTCAGACCCGGAAAAAAAAAAATTCAGTGTACGCATGCAACAACAACAAAGTCCAATGGAAACATGCATGAGGGTGGTCTCGGGAACCACATGCAGGCAACCTTCTCCCATGAACTGAAGTTCATAAATGTTTCAGCATACGCATGTCTCCTAACAAACTATTTACTAACAAATGTATTTCATTGAATTCGAACCTACGAGGTAACGAGATTTGTGAACCGAGTGAAGCCTGGACACAAGGTGGTCAATGAAATGATCTGACTTGTTGATCGTCCTCGACGCAGCTGCAGCTGTCAAACCTTGTTTCTTCAGGAACAAAGCCAAGACGGCCTTGGCTTCTTCTCTCTCGGCAGTTAATAAAGCTGGAGAGACGGTTCTTGCGCTAAGAGCACTATCTGTTCGCGGTTCCACTATTCCTGCATTGATAAGAGTGGTATACTGAGGACGTAAGTATTGGTAATCAGAACAGTGAAAACAATACTTGTAAGATACCAATAGCTTACCAAACTTGGCCCGACAAAAGACAATTTTTACTGGGAAGTGAACATGTGACCTGATGGACAAAGCAAGATAGAGAGCTTACTTTAGAAGCAATAATGTATGTAAAAGCAAAAACCTTTTTTTATGGTTGGGGGGGGGGGGTTTGTAATGGCACAACTGCATACATATTCAATCACAGAATTCACCAAAAAGTTCACCAACTGAAGCATTGAGAATCTGCCAAGTATTTCCATTGCTTTGGGGGGCCGAAGTTGAGGAGGGGGCATAAATATATGATGATTCAACATTTAGTACTAGAGAGTTGGATTTAATCGTAACACATATACATTCTGGGATTGTAATTTGTGGTACTTACTCCCAAGCCACCAGATGCTTATATAGTTCAAATGGTCTTTTGCATCAAAGATTGAGTGATTAACCAACCTCCTCAAAGACCCACATCTATGCTAGCGACAACACAGGCGACATATGACACTATGGCAGGATACCCCAACATTTTAGAGCAAACACATTGCAATCATATTATCCACAAAATGCAAAGCTTAAATCTTATGAATGAAACTCAGTTTCATACCGAATTCAAGACAGGTGATAATACTTTAACTTTCTTCAGCTTATGATGCCACTTTTGCTTAGAAGATCACCAAAACATACCCCAAAGCATCCTCCACTCTAATCCACAAAACCTCACTAATGAGTTTAATGAGCTTCCTTTTAGTGTTCCCTTCAACAGAACACGATCTTAGATCCTATGGATGCCTATAGTACATTTCCGGGAGAACAATTTCCATTGTAAGTTGCATTCATGAGATGTGGGGATCTATCTACCCTCATAAGACACAAATAAAACGATAGTTTTTCATATGCTAAGAAGATTCCGAGGACTAAAGTGAAACAAAATTACTACCAAAGATGTAGTTCTCAATTTCCATTTTGATTGGCAACTATTACTAAACCAATATGGCTACATAACTGAATTGAAATCCATGGTCCACTTCTCTTTCCGATACAAACCCTAAATCAAACCTATAAGACTGACTAACAGATCCAATTAGTTCCTAAATGTAAACCTGCCAGAACATCTTCTTAAACATCAGAAATCACCCTACAAAATGTGGCACTAGTTGCAAAACCCCGAACAACGGAACATTTTCTAACATTCATTTCAAGCAAGAACTCATTTTCTTTCCATTGCATCTGATTTGATTCCATCAACAAGCTACATAGGAACTAATTACATTGAGCTTTGAGGTTAGATTCAACACTGCTTTCTACTGCCGGAAGTACCACACAAACAAAATCATTCCACAATGATCCTACAAAGAGTTCAAGATATACATCACAAAACAGGTGGTTCTTTTGGGCAAAATGATAAACCCTATTTTCTGCCTCATGCAACAACAATTTCAATTTGCCACCATACCCAAAAACTCAATAAAGTTTGTGACTTTGTGTCGGAAAGTACCAAACACAAACTCAATAGCGAAATTACGACATTCAGGTTTCAATCGAATCAACTTTCAGCGAAATGCAACCGGATTCAAACGCAAACAATAAACGAGAATCCGAGTGAAAAAATACCTCATCTACTGATTACTGCATTGATTTCATTAGCACACAAACTCAATAGCAAAATTACAACATTCAGGTTTCAATCGAATCAACTTCCGCCTAAATGCAACCGGATTCAAATGCAAACGAAAAAGAAAGAGAATCAAAGTGAGAAAATACCTCATCTACTGATTACTGCGTTGAATTCATTGAGTCGAAAAGTACCACACAAACTCAATAACAAAATTACAACATTCAGGTTTCAATCGAATCAACTTTTGCCTAATAAACGAGAATCAGAGTGAAAAAATACCTCATGTATTAGCACACAAACTCAATAACGAAATTACAACATTCAGGTTTCAATCGAATCAACTTTTGCCTAAATTCAAACGCAAACAATAAACGAGAATCAGAGCGAAAAATACCTCATGTATT
This sequence comes from Portulaca oleracea, assembly GCA_029582165.1. NCBI lineage: Eukaryota > Viridiplantae > Streptophyta > Magnoliopsida > Caryophyllales > Portulacaceae > Portulaca > Portulaca oleracea. Next base: position 9,234,646 of record CM055871.1, read on the forward strand.
GAGTCTGCACTGACGAAAAGTTCATTGATTTCATTTCAACCTCAACATTCAGGTTTTAATTGAAAAATCCATTGATTTCATTGAGTCGAAAAGCACCACACAAACTCAATAACAAAATTACAACATTCAGGTTTCAATCGAATCAACTTTTGCCTAAATTCAACCGGATTCCAACGCAAACGAAAAAAAGAGAATCAGAATGAAAAATACCTCATCTGTACTGACGAAAAACTCATCGATTTCACTTCGAACCAACTGATTCTAAGCGCGGGAGAAATCGTTGAAGAACCCAGAAGAGGCCCCATTTTTTTATAGAACACGAACACAGGAAAATTGAGCACTGAAATGGTGAGAAATTTGCGGCAATTCGAACTGAGATTGAGTGAGACCACTTGAAGATGATGAATCGAAACTAGATACTAGAAAGTAATGAGGAAATTGACAAATTTTGATTGGGATTGAGCTTCAAATGAATGAAGAGAAAAAACGACGAAAGAATTCGACAGCAAAATAGTAGAAGTGGAGATGTGCGATGGCAAGTAAATTAACGAGGAGGAAGGTAGGGACACATGGCTTCTTACTTTTTTTTAGCTTAATTTGTCACTTTGTGTTCAATTTGTTTATTTCTTTCTAGAATGTTTTTTTTTTTCAAAAATGTTACTTGTTTACATTTGAAAAGTCAATCTTTAAATAATAATTTCTCATATAAAAATTTTATAAAAAAAATTTATATTATATTTTATCATAGTACTTTTTTATTGCGAATTTAATAATATTAATTTTCTACAATGAATAATTATATAAATTAAAATATAAACGGTTAAATTTTTTGACACAGTTTCTTAAGTAACACATAATAAAAATGGAGGGAGTATTTCTATACAAAAAATTATTCAGAGATACCCTAACTTTTGGTGAACTGTTTTAGTGCGTTTAACATTTCAAAACTCATTTTGGGTTAGAAATTATTAGGTGTTTTTTCGGTCATCAATTTGGTTAAGTGACCAAAATACCCTTGTTCTTCCATTTTTTAAGAAATACTCAAATACCCTTAAAGAAGAAGAATAAGGGTGTTTCGGTCACTTAATAAAATTGATGGCCGGAAAAGCACCAAATAATTACTAACCCAAAAAGTAAGGGTACTCAAAATGAGTTTTGAAAAGTTGAGGTACCGAAAAATAGTTTTCCCAAATATTGGGATACCTCCGAGTAATTTTGCACTTCCTCCATTCCATATATATTGACGTCTTTGAAAATCGTGCAATCAAATTTCAAAAATTTTGATCTCAATATATATAATGAGTTGTTATATAAAATTACCACCATTATATTTATAGCAAAAAAAGCTACTCCATAAAAATATTGCAGTTGTTAATAATATATTATGTAAGAAATTATTAATAAAAAAGCGATATTAAGGGATGTGAAAGTCAAAATTATGACAATTAATATTAAACGGAGGGAGTATTATTTGAATAACAAACATCTTTGTAATGAAAATGAAGTGGAAATATGAATTTGCTCTTAGCTATTAAAAAAAACGTCAATGAATTTCCCAATCTAGATTTTTTTCCCCACAGAATAAAATGGTTAAAAAACAACATTCTCAGGGGATTCTTATGTCTTCCCCACGGAATAAAATGGTTAAAAACCAACATTCTCAGGGCATCGTCTTAAGATAATTCCCAATCTAGATTTACTAATAGTAGAGCTACCCAATCTAGATTTATTAACAGTAAAGCTAGGAATTTAGCTGCTGATCTTGTATAGTATATTGCATTATAACTTTTGCATTTATCTTTGTTGTTTTTCCTGTCTAGTTGTTTTGGAGTACTTTGCATGTTTTCATGCAAAACTTTTAAACTTGCAACCTTTTATTGACTCTGAATAATCGAAAAAGAAATCTAATGAACAATCATCTCCATAAATATTTAAATGTGGAAGTATGCAAAATCATAATTTCAATATTTAAACACACACCATGTATATGACCCTCAAACAAGTTACATAAATAGTAAATATAGGAGTTCAATCTGTGATAATGTATATGAAAGTATATGACATAGGCCCTGTTCTTTTCTGCGGTATTTTGCGGTATGGTGTGGTGAGGTGTGGTGGAATTGTGGTGGCTGTGGTGGAATTGTGAGGTAGGTGAGGAGAGAGAATGTAAAAAGTAGAGGAGAAAAGTGAGGAGAGAGAAAAAAATGATCTGTGGTAAAGTGTGGTGAGTTGTGACAAACTGCGATATGTTGTGGTACCGCAGTTTGTCAACCGCAGAAAAGAACATGGTCATAGTTTATATAAACTTTATACATTAGCAATTGGCACTTCTTTATCGGGCAGTCGAGGTAGATTTTGCCATCCCGAGCAGTGCTGGAGAATGTGTTTGAGGGATTCAGTGGGTGGCTCAACTGTCCAGGTAGAGTAAAACTCACTCGGATGAAACACTTCGTTTTCACAAGCCAACTGCACACCTGGCTCCGCTCCGTTGAGGAAAATGTCGCCCTCGGATCTTATGCGACCGGTTGCCGGCTCTTCTTTGTCGGCGGCCTGCGGCAAATACGGGATTCGTTAACGATAATCTCTCCCAACAACTCACTAATCAGGCTTTGTTCTTTCTGTGGATATGTAGAAGTTGGATAGGTTTGAGTAGGGTGGAATAAATTTAGGCAAAAGTAGGTAACAAGCTTTTTTTAGAAATTGAAAAGTTTAGGTAGGTTTAGTCAGAAAAGGTAAAATTGGGTAAGAGTGGGTACAGTTGGGTCATGGCCTTGTGGGTAGTTTACAGTATGAGAGAACAGGAAATGGGTTGGGCTAAGTTTTGGGTGGTGAACCGATTTTTGGTCCAACATGATTTTCATTGAAAGAGGAGGAACATCTTTGGAAAAATCATCTGATCGGGTTTGATTCGGTTCGGGTTTTGAGTCCACTTCGGATGAAGCTTTTGGATGTCATCTCGGGTCCGTATGGGTTCGGTTCATTCAGTTTGGGTAAGTTTTGCTAGGTCTAGATAAAACGTACATATACAGCCCTTAGGTCAAATCTGAAAGACATTGGTTCTCTACTATTACTGCAGAACAAAGGTAAACTTGTCTTGTGCTCGAATTCATAATAATACAAAAGATTAAAAAGCAATTCTGAAACCATCAACACATGGTATGTCCAATCATAATCCCTAGCTATATATATACCATCCCCAATTCAAAACACATAAATATACCGAACGAAGCAACAAACAAACAGGTAACTTATGAAACCACAACCACATGATATGCCCAGCTCTAAACCATGATAGCATGCATGTTAAACATGTAAAGAACTATTATGATAGCCTCCTCTTCAAGTTTTGCTGAAAAAGGTGAAGGGAAGGGAATGAGAGGTACTTATCTTGGACTGCACTTCAAAAGATAAAAAGCAATTGGGAAAATTGGGCTGAGGGACACCATCAAAGCTGCCTCATGATCGGAGCCAAAACGAGGATCAATGTGGTCTTTGATAAAATTGAAAAGCTTCTATGTAGAGCTGGCAAAATTTTGTCCGACCCGGAAAAAAAGGGTCTGGGCATAGATTGTTCGTCCGAATTTTGATATTGACCGAATATTCGGACATAAAATTTCTATTTTGTCTATTGACTGAGCCCGATTTTAGCTTCGTCTGAATTGTCAGACCCGGTCTGACCCGAAATAAAACCGGGTCCGGACATAAATTTCTCATCCAAATGTTGACAATGACCGAATTTGTCCGACCTGAATTTTTGTCAGCGCTACTTCTATGCAATTGCATGTCATTGAAGGTAAGTCGTATGTATCAATTGTCAATTGCATGTCACAAAGCCACAATCTTTGTTGCTAACATTTTTGTTGAGTATAGCAATTCGACTCGAACTAGATCAATAAGCAGACTACTATATAAGCCTCCTGCATGTTTCTATGCAAAAGAATCCATAGCTAAGTTCACTGCCTAATACTTTCATACCAGGGAAGGGGAAGTTACCTTCTCTGTGTAGTATACAAAAGCGTGTTTCTTCTTTCCGGCTTCATAAAAATTGCACTGCGAGTATATCTGCAAGCATCCAGCAGAGAACGAATTGAGAACACGGGGAAAATCCATTGGCATTTAAACAATACATGGGAACATGTTAGTGCTATAGGTGTGGTCAATTAGTGAGGTTGTATAACCTGTGATTCTACACTGGCACAGACGGCATAGATACCCCAATCTCTGGTGTAATTATTGTACAAATGCACCTTCCCGAATCTAACCCGAGGGTGCCTCTGTCGTGTCCCGTCAAAGAAACAATGGTGAATGGTCACACGAATGCATCTGTCGTCCACATGAGTCGGGTCTGCTCCGATAAGCATTGTTTTGTCGTGCTGTGAGAAGTGACACCTAATCCACACAAACAGACATGATTTATAAGCTAAGCAAGATAAACAAATTGTCCCTGGAGCACATAAAATTTCTTCTTTGTGTGGATCTGGACATCAGGTTTTCAAAATGGTTTTGTTTTCAGTTTTCGAAAAGCTTTTTTTGGTCCGCCGGTATCAGTTTCTTCATGCACTCCCATTAGACATGTCAATTCAGGCGGGGCGGGTTCGGTATGCCCCGTATCCCGGGTTTGTTATATTTCAGGTTTGAAAAATCGGGTTGGTTTCGGGTCAGGTCAGCTTTTGCCGGGACTAACTCCCGTGATGGGGGAAGGTTGACTATAGCTGGACTCCCCCAGACCTTGCATTAGCAGAACTAAACTGGTCATTGTTGTTGTTATTGTGAATTTAGACGTCAAAGAAAGGTCCCTAACCTGGATATGGTGATATCGGTACTTGATCGGGTGATGTCTATTAGCCCGTCATCATAATCACGCAGAGTGCATCGATCGATCCATATGTGTTTAGAATTAGGCTTTATCTGAATACCATCAACATCGTGACCCCTGCCACCCTCAAACTCCAGATTGCATATAATTACATGCTCACACTCTTTCAGTCTTAAACCTTTTCCCGTGAACTTGATTCTCTGTCCCCGGCCATCAATCGTCTTGTAAGATGACACGCTTAGGTATGAGTGTAGATTAATGGTGCCCGAAACCTCAAAGACGATCCACAGGGGTTCCTTCCTACGACATGCGGCTCGAAGAGATCCAGGTCCATCATCTGAAGCAACGGCAAGAATGTTAATATATCGGTCAATTATTAGGTAGTCCCACGTCTAGCTACCCGGAATCTAGGTCCATCATCTGAAGCAATGTAGAGACTATTAAAATATCGGTAAATTATTTAGTCCAAGATCTACCTACCCAAATCCAGGTCCAGAATCTGAAGCAATGGCTAGACTATTAAACTATCGGTCAATTATTCGGTAGACCATAGTCTACTTAGGCAGGCAGACCCAATGGCCAATATACACAATTTTTTTTTCTTTTATTTTCCCCAAAACTCTCATATTTCATTAGTGTGATTCCTAGAAAAGTATGTGCAGGTCTACCTAGGCAGGTAGATCCGGGCCGATGTGATAATCACTCGCTAATATCCTACCATGGTTTGAACTCACATAACAAGATGATCAAGTAAACCATTACAACCCTATTGTTGTGTGGTCATAGCACATTAAACCTAGATCCATATCGTCCCAGCTATGCAGGGCATGGGAGTAACCCAAATGTTCACAGGGGATAATACATAATCATAGTTACCAGGAACGCTTCTTGGGTCGTTAGTCCCGGAACCCAGGTCGCTAGTTTTTACACAAGTTTAGTCTAGTTTGACTTCAGAACGCTTGTTCCCAGCATACGGGTCGCAGGCGTATGTAGAGTTCCTTGTAACTATGTACATGATACACATAACTATATCTAGCTATACTAGAATGATTATACTACCAACAGTTGAGCTTGCATTTGAACCAAGAATTTCCATTTGAATCATAAGCTCCATCAAACTTACACATCACACCAAACCAAACCTTAAGTAATATGATACCATTTGCAACAGAATTCCTTCTCTTTATTTATTTATCTTCTGCAAATATATTTTGAACCACATCTGTGATCAAACAGAATAACAAAACCTAAAAGGGAAAGAAAGGTCGAGATCAAACAGCCCAAATTCAGCAGCATGACATTCTCCAAATCCGCACAGATTCACAGCATATTGCAGTCCAAAATTGTTAGAGTATAAAATCATTCCTGGGGCTTCAACCATCAGCTTAAGCTTTTGGTTGAGATGGTTCCACATGGTATCAGAGCCAGACCAATAAACAAGAGGTCTTAGGTTCGGATCTCAACACCCCCATATTCAAATGCGCAAGGTTAGGGGGGCCTTTGCAGCATCCACGCTTCAAGCCCAAAGGGCATTCGCGTGAGGGGGCGTGTTAGAGTATAAAACCATTCCTGGGGCTTCAACCATCAGCTTAAGCTTTTGGTTGAGATGGTTCCAAAAAATAGCAGGAAAAAACAAAATGACGATCAAACAGCACAAATTCAGCAGCAGAACATTCACTAAAGCGGCACAAATTTGTAGCATATTGAAGGTCAAAATAGCTCGGGGGGGGGGGGGGATAACAAAATCTCGATCCGAATTCCGCAGAAGAACATTCACTAAATCTGCACAAATTCAGAGCACATTGCACGTCGCCAAAATGGCAGGGAAAAAAAACACAAAATGACGATCAAACAGCACGAATTCAGCAGCAGAACATTCACTAAATCCGCACAAATTCACACCATATTGTAGGTCAAAATAGCAGGAACAAAAAGAAAAAAAATCACGATCAAACAGCACAAATTCAGCAGCGGAACATTCACAAATTCCCAGCATATTGCAGCTCAAAATAGTAGGAACCAAAAAAAAATCACGATCAAACAGCACAAATTCAGCAGCAGCAGAATATTCACAGCATATTGCAGGTCAAAATAGCAGGAAAAAACAAAATCGTGATCAAACAGCACAAATTCAGCAGCGGAACATTCACAAATTCCCAGCATATTGCAGCTCAAAATAGTAGGAACCAGAAAAAATCACAATCAAACAGCACAAATTCAGCAGCAGCAGAATATTCACAGCATATTGCAGGTCAAAATAGCAGGAAAAAACAAAATCGCGATCAAACAGCACAAATTCAGCAGCAGAACATTTCACAGCACACTGCAGGTCAAAATATCACCAAAAAAACACACAAAATCACGATCAAACAGCACAAATTCAGCAGCAAAACATTCTCTAAACCCTTGCAAATTCACCAAAAAAACAAAACCAAATCCAAACAGCACAATGTCAAATTGGAACTCGCAAAGAAAAGGAGGAGCACCTGCGAGAGTAGTAACATGAAAAACCTCTCCATCCCGACCTCCAATGGCGCACCGTCCAAAACCCTCGGCGGCGCCAGCAAGCGCCCGCAGGCATGAGTCGACGCCGGAGTACGGCAGCTTCTCGATCTTCGCCATGGAATCCGGCCGATGCGGTGGTTGCTGCGGCGGCGGCGGGTATATATAGTTCGGGACGCCGGGATAATTCGGGTTGGCAGGAAGAGGGAAGGATGAGCTGGGAATGTGTCGGTGATTTGCACGATTTTTGCGATGAGAGTGAGAGTTTCCCATTAAATACGGGGGATTTTTGCCGTTTTGTGATCAGATTTTCGGTGTTACACAGCGAAATTTACAGCTGATAAATGTTTGATTGAAACAGATGATGTTGATGGGAGGGATTGTGTGGCGCAGAAAGTGTAAGGCTGCAGTTATGACTGGAGTGGAGTTAAGTAGGGGCAAAAAAAAAATGGGGTACCCGTTAGGGTGCGTTTCGTTGTTCCCCGGCAAATACTTTTTTAGGAAAAACTTTCTCTGACCTATGGAAAATATTTTATTGGGTTTATGAGAGAAATTATGGGTCCCACATCAAGACTTAAAACTTAAAAAAGTTGAGAAACTTTCCCGGGAAAGTTTCTCAACCAAACGCCTCCTAAATTAAGGTCTTGCTCCTTTGTTAGGTTGATTTTAACTCTGTTAATTTACTTCAATTTATCTAACATATTCCAATCTAACATAATTTTTCAAATAAATATCCACTCTAAAAACTTAATTCTCAAAAAGCCTAAAGTTTTCTTTCTTAATGAGATGATAAGATGCGAAAATGATTTGGTGCGGTGAAATTATGGGAAGTATGGTAATGTGTGGAATGGTATGATAAAATTTGTGGAAAGTGTGGTTAATTTGGTAAGTGAGGAGAGAGAAAGTAAAAAATAAAGAGAAATGTGAGCAGATATATTGGTAATGATTGTGGTAAAGCGTAGAAGAATATTGAGTAATACGATGAGTTGTGGTACCGCACCGTACCGTATAGTAATGTGTTTGGTAGTTTCCTGGAAAATATTTTTCTAAAAAAATTTTTCTTGAGAAACACTTCCTATGACCCTTGGAAAAATGTTTACTGAGCTTGAGGTTGAAATAATGGATCTGACACTAAAACTTTTTTATCTATTTGTCACCACCAAACATGGGAAAGTTTGTCCACTTATAAAAATTCATCAACTTCCCCAAAAAAGTTTGGAAACTAAATGCACGACGTACATTTGGTTGGTCAAAAAATCCTGGAAAAATGATCAATTTTCCCAACTTGACTTGTTTTCCTCATGTTTGGTTGTATATTTGTATTTTGACTTTGGAAAAAAAATTACAGAATGCCCATTATTTCCAAGGTTTTCTCGGGAAAATTTTCCTTAAGAAGGGGTAAGGGGAAATATTTCCCGAGATGGGAGAGTCTATGAGAAAATTTCCGTAGGATTCTTACCAAACACTCACTAAATGAGAATTAATATCATATGGAGGAAGTATTAAAAAAATTGATTTTTGAACCAAATTTTTTATTTGGGTAATTCAGACGAAACTAAATTTGGGATAAAATCAGCTTCGCATGATGCAAGTAAAATTTTGTTAGACTTGAATATCCGAATTTGTCTGATCCAAGAAAAAATACGATTTTGTCTAAGTCCGATTTTGACATTGATCAAATATACGAACACAATGTTTCATTTTTTTTTCTTCTGTCCAAACCTATTTCAACCCAAATTTAGCTCCATGCAAATTGTCTAGCCTCAGAAAAAAGGGTTCAAACATCAATTTATCATATGAATTTTCACATTAACCGAATTGATTGTCCTGAATTTTGCTGGACTTGACCCGAATTTTTGTCAGCATTAAATTCAAATGATAGAAAAAAAGAAGGAAAATTGGATTATAATAATCACATGTTTTGCAAATTGGATGGTGATAATCCCTACCTTGTACCTTCACTTTGTATTCTGGTGATCAAAAAAAAAAATTTGGATTGTTGTGGTACCAAATCCACCTTCACATTCTTATTTTTTTCATTCCTACCTTATATTGTTTTTGTTTTTTCGTTCTTGCCCCTATAAAGTTAATGAATTGTAGTTTCTAAAACATCTTTTAAATTATTTTTTTGAAACTCCGAGTAATTATTAAGATTTTTTAAAAATAATAAAAGTGAAAAAATCGTAAAAAATTAAAAAAACATTGAAAAAAAATGGGAGAGACGATGTAAATTCATTAAAAATCATGGTAAAGCGTTAGACTAAGTTTTGAATTAAATGCAACACAAAATCTATGATATTTAGTGTATACTCTCGAAAATATCCCACTACAATCCAATTTTTTTTTTTGGACCATCAGAATTCAGAATACAAAGTAAAAGTAGAGCGCCATCCAATTTGTAAAACATGAGATTATTATAATCCAATTTTCTAAAAAAGAAATATTATTGTCACATATGTAATCCATTCATATGATAAATTTGAATATTCAGATTGGATAGAGTTTTGACGGAAGTTTCACCTTCCTTTTCGTTATTTTATTTTATTTTACTTTTTTTAAAGTGAGCCGGCTGAATATTTGTTTCTTCACGCGAGTGCCAAGTGGTGATGCCACGGGAAGATGCTTGCCCGGTTGCCCATTGTACACGGTTGGTGGCGCACCCACACTGACAATAGGCAATACTCCCTCTATTTGGTTTTATTAGTCGTCCTCGGAAATTATGTCAAAATTTTGATTGTTAATATTTTAATTTATACAATAATTAATCATATAAAATTGATGTCATTAAATTCGTAATAAAAAAATACTACTAAAAAGTATAATGTTTATTTTTTGCTAAACATTTATATTAGAAATTATATATTAAAAATTGACACTGAAAACCGTAAATGACAGATAAAAAAGAACGGATGGAGTAGCTAACAAAACACTTTCAAGAAAAAAGAAAAACAAATTGCATATATATTTTTTCTTTTTTTCTGATTATTTAAGGCCTAAAAGGACAAAAGGTCCAGTAACAAAAGTTGCATACAAAATAGCAAGATAACAAACTAATAGGTTCACCAAAATAAAACAAAACCAGCATTAAACAAATTGCATACACAAAAAATAAAATTATAGTATATATTATATATATTATATATATGCCCATGTACATAGTTGGTGACACACACCGACAAATACAATAGCTAACAAAAACTATTTTGAGTTTTGAGTTTCTCCAAAATTTAAGAAAAAAGAAAAAGAAAACAAAGACCAAAATCACATGCATATAAATAAAAAAAATTATAAATATATTTCAAGAAGTTTTTGCCAGTTAATGGCTCGCGTCCCACCTTTTCCACTTAAGTGTGATTTTTGAGTGAGACATTGAGGCTTCGTACCATATCGGACCGTATTTTTTAATTTCTACAAAATTTATTACATTATACCACAATTATTACCAATATATATCTTCATTTTTTTCTCTCCTCACTTTTCTCATCTGCTTTTCATATTCTCTCTCCTCACTTACTCCATCTATCACAATTCTCACCACAACTCACCATATTTTTTCATATTCCACCGCACCATTACCACATCACACCAACCGTATAAAAGAACGACGCCTCATTTCTCAAAAGAATGTTTGGAGTGTCATGTAGAAAATTTGGCACATATAATTGGAGCGTTGAGTGGTCAAGGCTTTGAACTCTTCACTTATGATTTGTTCTTTGGTTAAGTTAGATATAATTTTCCTAACGTATCCTAACTTATCTAAATCTATCCAAACTTAACACAATTTCCCAAAAAAACATTCACTCTAAAAATACAATTCCCCAAAAAAGTATCATAAGTTATCATAATTTACCCCGACTTATCTTAAATTTTCATAACCTATTCATCTAAACTTGAAAATAACTTAACCAAAGAATAATGCCTTAATCTGCTTCCCGTATTAGAAATTGAGTTGACATCTTTTGTAGAATTAAAGTCATTCAATCTTGTGCATCTTATTTGATGATTGTCTTTGATATGATTAATTAAGAATACCTTGGTTTGGACCTTGAATTGAACATTGTCATATAATTTGGTCAATCATTATACTTTGAACAAAAAGACCTTGGTGATTTAAGTCAAGTTGATAATCACAATATATAAGCTGCTCAAGGATCCAATATTTTTTATAGGAAACTTTATCTACTCCTTCCCTTTTATATTATTTGTTATTTTGTTGACTGTCACGGTCTTCAACCTTATTTTTTAATTGATAAATTTTTATATAATATTTTAATAACAATTATAATATTATACTTTTATGATAGTATTTTTCTTTATGAATTAAAAAGTGATAATTTTTCTTAACAAATCATTATATATTGAGAACTTTATAAACAATTTTATAAGTTTTGACTGCACTATTTCAAAAAGGGAAATTGGATTCTAATAATACGAACTTTGGCCATATAAGACTTAATAATACGAACTTTCGATTAGGTTATGAATAATATGAATTGACCCCCTGTTGCCCCAGTAACACGCCACCGAATGACCCTTTTCTTGACTCGTCGGAGAAATGAGTTGGCTGTGGCGGCACGTTTTTTTTGATGTTTGACCATGCCATGCCCATTGACTTTTAAAAATTGCCACGTCAGCACCCTCTCTCTTTCCTCTCTCCTCTCTTCGTCATTCTCATTCTTCTTCCAGATCTTCTTCTTCTTCTTCTTCTTCTTCTTCTTCTTCTTCCCACTTCAATCTCTCAAAATTGAAATTAGGGTTTTCCACTCTCCCATTTCTCTCTCTAAAATCCACTCCAATTATCATACTATGTAGTTGTAGGGTACAATCAATCCCAATTTTCAATTTAATGTGGAAAATGCTTATCCAAATCAAAACTGTATAATAGTTGGGTCCAACTTGTTCAAGAGACTGGTGTGGCCCTTTCTCAAAGGAGGCAACATAAAGTTGGAAGAAAGCCTGATTTGTTCATAAAATTAACTACTAACGATGGAAAATTGCAACAGATTAAATGTCGCAATTTCCGAAAAAGCTTTTGGATGTGCCAACCTAGAAATCATCAAACAAATTGACCATAGAGGGGAAAATCAAGTTTAGATTCAAAGAAACCAGTGTATTGTGTTGTTGCAGTGGAATAGCACGGTTAGATTTGGATGAGAATTCTAAGCAGAACATGAAATACTTTGAAGCAATGCTCCCAGTGGTGCTGTTTCAGGGCAACATAAAGTTGGAAGAAAGCCTGATTTGTTCATGAAATTCAAGAAATGTTGTCCCTAAACTCCTCCATTCTTCTGTCAAATACACCCTAACCAGTTCCAATGCTCCCACAAATGATTGAACCTCATAATACATCTTCAACTTCCACCACTTTTTGCCTCGATTCATCCCATGCTAAACCCCCAATCTTGCAAACTCTCTCTCTCTATCGAAACCCTTTTGACAATTTCAAAGTACATAGCATTCTTTGTGTTCTGCTCACAGTCCACATCCAAAACCCAACTGTACAATCAGTCCCCTAAAACTGCATGGTATGATAATTGGAGTGGATTTTAGAGAGAAATGGGGGAGTGGAAAAGCCCTAATTCCAATTTTGAGAGAGTGAAGTGGGAAGAAGAAGAAGAAGAAAAAGAAGAAGAAGAAGAAGAAGATCTGGAAGAAGAATGAGAATGACGAAGAGAGGAGAGAGAAAGAGAGAGAGAGAGGAGAGAAAAAAAGAGAGGGTGCTGACGTGACAATTTTTTAAAGTCAATGGGTGACATTGCATGGTCAAACATAAAGAAAAAACGTGTCGCCACCGCCAGCTCATTTCTCCGATGAGTCAAGAAAAGGGTAACTCGATGGCGTGTTACTGGGGGCAACATGGAATCAAAGTTCATATTATTCAGAATCTAATCGAAAGTTCATATTATTAAGTCTTATATGGCCAAAAGTTCGTATTATTAGAATCCAATTTCTCTTTCAAAAAAGGACAAATAATATGAAAGAGAGGTAATAAAATATTATTGTTAGGATTTAAGTGGAGGGATCCAGGAAGGTGCTCAAGAGGGAAATAGACATTATTGCGTCCAGTGCGTTTGGAAGTTTATTAATCAAACGTCCCATTAATGATAATGGGTCTCACATTAAAACTTTCCTATATACTATGAAAAATCAAACATGGGAAAGTTTGTCAACCCGGAAAGTTTTTCAACCAAACGCCCCATTAATAATAAACGTAGTCAACCACCGATGGCTTGGCTTTTCTCTTGAGCAATAGTTGTTTAAGATCTTAATAATATTTTAATAAACATTATCCATGTTCTTAATAATTAAAATAAATATTTTGTTTGTATTTTAGATGATTACGAGGCAAGTTTAATACTTAGTGCATCCAATAAAAATATAAAAAAACTTAAAATTAATACTTCTCAAAAATTAAAACTTCGTAATCTTGATTGGAACTTTATGATCCACTTATTTCATGGCTTATCCCTTAAGATTAAAAACCCCACCCAAATTGAACCAATCTAAATAGGTCAAACCCAAACCTGGCAAAATGATCCAACTGTCAGGTCCACTTCAAAGTATAAGCTTTATTCTTTTGTGTGATACCTTACCACACCTACCATAAGAAATAACATGGTCTAAATAAATATCAATGACTTCGTTTTCTCTATATGTTTTCATTACCTTTTGTCCCACCTATTTGTTTAAGATCTCTCTCTCTCTCTCTCTCTCTCTCTCTCTCTCTCTCTATCTATCTATCTATCTATCTATATATATATATATATATATATATATATATATATATATATATATATATATATATATATTCTTTTTACAAGCATACATGCGCATGTTGCTGCTCCCAAGAATCGATCTCGAGACCTGCGGTACCACTTGAGCTAAGAGCTCATTGATAAGATCTTGTTCCATATATAACACTAGTTGTTCATGCAATGTATAATTATTTGGACATTAAGTATAACATTTTTCTTTTCTTTTTTTTATTGATCGAATCCAATAACAACCCATATTTTAACTTGTCTGAACTATCTAACCCAAAAAATATCCGAAACAAATTGCACATCGGACATCAACTTCTGGATGTGACAACCCTACCCCTACTCCCACAAAAATGTCAATAAGAATGAAAAAAAATAATGAAAATAGTAATGATGAAAAAAATGCACAATAAGGCTCTTTTTTTACATGGTACGATGCAGTGCGGCATTGCAACTCACTATAATACTCAATATTCTTCCGCACTTCAGTATACTCTACTATAATCATCACTGATATATCTTCTCATTTTTCTTCTCTTTTTTCACATTCTATCCCCTCACTTACTATATCAACCATACTTTCCACAAATTTTACCATATCATTTAACACCTTACCACATTTTTTACAATTTTAACACACTGCATTATTTTCGTATCTTACCAACTAGACAAAAGAACAGAATCTAGAAACAACAAGCTAAAAATAAAATAGAATAAACAACTCCAATAATAAAAAAAGGCACCGCTAGTTGATATATTAGCATCCGCGCCATATAAAATACGAATTAGTTGGCAGGTCCAACTGTAATTACGCTGTCCGACACTTCCATCTCACTGTCTTCCTTCTCAGAATCTTCTTTCTATTCTTCTTCACTCAGCCACTAATTACACCAAAACTTTTCTTCTCCAACTCCTAATTCACCATTTTTCCATCACTAATCCCAATTTTAATCCCTGGTTAATCCTTAATCACCTTCCTAATTAATAATTAACTCATCCCCCAACCCCACCCCTCAAGAAAAGCACATAAAACCTCCCCATCTCCACTCTCTCTCTCTCTCTGCTTCTTCACTTTCTCACTGCAAGCAAGCAAATCTAGAGAGAGAAACTCTGCTCTTCTGGAGCAAATCTAGAGAGAGAGACTCGCCGGAGAGTAATCACCGGAGAATTTTCCGATCAAGATGCACGCGAAGACGGATTCCGAGGTGACGAGCCTGGCGGCGTCATCTCCGCCGCGATCGCCGCCGCGCCGGCCGGTGTACTACGTCCAGAGTCCGTCGAGAGACTCACACGACGGCGAGAAGACGGCGACGATGTCGTTCCACTCGACGCCGGTGCTGAGTCCGACTCAGTCGCCGCCGCACTCCCACGCGTCCTCCGTCGGCCGCCATTCGAGGGAGTCATCGTCGACGAGGTTCTCCGGCTCGCTCAAGCCCGGAGCCAACGGATCGCACCGGAAGATCTCGCCGAACGACGCCGGAGCCGGCGGAGGAGCCGGCGGAGGGAAGAAGATGCCGCCATGGAAGGACTGTGACGTCATCGAGGAGGAAGGATTGTTGGAGGATGAGGAGAGTCAGAAGCCGTTGCCGAGGAAGTGTTATGTGCTGATGTTTGTGTTAGGGTTCTTCGTGCTGTTTACGTTCTTCTCGTTGATTCTGTGGGGAGCTGCTCGTCCGCAGAAACCTAGAATCACTATGAAGGTAGGTGATGATTTCACTGTCGCGGTTGTGTGTTTTTTATTTGATTTGATGTGGACTGGATTTGATTGATGGTTGTTTGTTTGAATTTGATCCGGTTGCTCGTGTGCGATATTCGATCGAGATGAATTTGATGCTTAATTCTCGTTCATTCACTACGATTCATCCAAGTTCATCTCAGAATTATGTGTTTGTGTTTGAAGATCGAGATGAATGTTGCTCAATTCTTGCTCATTTTGCTAAATTCTCGAGTAAATCTGAAGTTGTGAATTTTGCTGCATCTTGCATAGATTGCGCATGCACTATTTGATCGATCTACTTGACTCTGTTGCTCAATTCACGTTCACTCCGCTAAATTCTCTGCGATTTATCCAAGTTCATCTCACGATTCCGTGTTTTTTTGTTGGTGTTTGAAGATCGAGATGACTGTTGCTAAATTCTTGCTCATTTTGCTAAATTCTCTAGTTAAATCTGAAGTTGTGAATCTTTCTGCATCTTGCATAGATTGCGCATGCACTGTATGATGATTATGATCTACTTGATTCAAGTTCAACTCACAATTCTGTGTTTTTTTTCGTTTTTCTTTTTTGATAGGGACTGATTTTTAGTTGTTTGCGTTGATATTCGATTCAATTGCACATGCACTGTTTGATCGAGAAGATTTTACTGCTAAATTCTCGTTCATTCCGCTAAATTCACTGCGATTTACTTATCCAATTTGATTTGACGGTGGTTGTTTTGTTCGAATTTAATCATTCAATCGCGCATGCACTGTTTGATCCAGTTGATTTTGCTGCTCAATTCTCATTCATTCTGCTAAATTCTCTACGATTCATCCAAGTTCATCTCACAATTCTGTGATTTTGTGCTAAATTCTTGATTTTCATTCTGCTAAATTCTCTATGATTTATCCAAGTTCATCTCAGAATTCTGTGTTTGTTCGTCCTCAATTCTTGTTTTTCATTGTGCTAAATTCTCTGTACCATCTCATCCAATCCAACTTTGAATCTGAAATCGTGAATTTCTTCTCCTGTTTCTCGCAGAGCATCAAATTCGATCGATTCGTAGTATCAGCTGGATCCGACAGCACTGGCGTCGCAACCGAGATGGCTTCCGTGAATTCAACCCTGAAATTTCTGTACCGCAACACGGCCACCTTCTTCGGCGTCCATGTCACATCAACTCCGATCGATCTGGCCTACTCTCAGATCACTCTCGCCACTGGAAACGTAAGATCCGCCATCACCCGATCTTCATTTTATTCATCGCAAAACATTTTATTCATCGCAAAACCCGAGCCAGCTCACATAAAATTTAGCAATAGCAAAAGTCTGTCCGGATATCCGAATTTGTCCCACCTGAACTAACCGGATTGGTCATCATCTATTCTGAATTCGGGCAATTTGATCATGGTTTTGAAATCGGGTCAGGTTCGGGTTTGCCGCAAGAAATTCTAGTTGTCCGAGTTTTGAGTCATATTCAAGCTCGGACAGTGTCTGAACCCTAAAATTTTGACAATATATTGAAATTATGTCTGAGTTTATTATAAATTCTGATCTGGGCATATTCGGACAAATTCGGATCAGGATTTGGACATCACAAAGTGTCCGAACTTGAAATACGGACATGGTTTAAGTTGTGGAGATGCCGAATTTTCGGACATCTCAAAGTGTCTAAATTTAGTAGAAATTCAAGTTTGATCATATCCGAATAAATTCAGGTTCGGACAATTCAGGTCCATATGCATATAGGTTTTGGAGATTATATCCGTATTATCCAGACCCAAATTAACTCAAACCCGAATTTTTGCCATCGCTCCTCTCAATTGTCATCAACTTGAATCCAATAATAACAAAATTGTTCATGTTGTTTTGGATGCAGCTTGAGAAATTCTACCAATCTCGGAAGAGCCAGAGGACGGTGAACGTCCAGATCTTCGGGGACAAAATCCCGCTCTACGGCAGTGGCCAGAGCCTCGTCGGAACCTCCACCGGAACCCCGACAGCACCAGTAAACATGACATTGAGCTTCACGCTCCGATCAAGAGCGTACGTTCTCGGTCGATTAGTGAAGCCCAAGTTTTACAGGACAATTCAGTGTGCAATCAGCCTGGATTCCAACAAGATCAATTCCCCAATCTCCCTCAAAAAAGCCTGCACTTACCAATGAGATCCATCGATCAAATCAATAATCGATTCTTCTATGGTTTATTTATTACTATCGCAATAATTTCAGGTCAGATCGGATCAGATCTCGAATTATGACACAGATATTACAAGATCTTGAAGACTGCAATTGTGTATACGACTTTTGTCTCAAAGATGTCTGTTCGTTCGATTAAATTTTGACCGTTGATTACTCACAAATTATAATAAGTTACAAGATGAAATTATCGCCATTAAACAGATATGGTGTTAATTTTATATCATAACTTATTATAATTTTTGAGCAATTAGCCGTTAAAAAATTTAGCAAATGGACAAATATTTTGGAACGAAGCAGTATAATAATTTGCTCAAGAATTCAGAGTTTGAGGAGGGGGAGTAATGTAGCAGTAGTGTCGGTGATGGTTGTTACTCTCTCTCCTTCGTTTGGTCAAATTGTGTTGTTAATTATTTGTTTATTCGTTGTAGGTGGAAACACATGGGAGTTGTGTAATGTCATGTAATTTTTATGTATCCGTTTAATTTTTTTTATTATATGAAATTATCAATGCAAAAAAGAGAAAGAGGACGAAAGTAACAGGCAAATATTCGCGTTTTTGTGTACCCACACTGCATGTTGTCCAAGCATCCTTCTTTCTTCCATTATTGATTCTTTAGCGTTCGTTGCGGGCAATGGCCATGTTCTCTTGCCATGTACTCTTTGGGGCATTTCTTCCCCTTGTTTCATTTAGGATTTTTGGATGGTAATATACTGAATTTTTGGAGTATTGGACAATAATGCACTGAATTTTGACCTTGGATAATAATACACTGTACTTTGGGGGTGTTGAATAATAATGCACTTAGTATGATTTTGACAATGGTTAACTTGGTGGCAATCCTATGTAGCGGGTGGAGGAGATGAATTGGTCCAAAAATATTTGTCTTCTCGGTCTGTCACGTAAGATTGTCACTAAATTCGTCACCGTCGAAATTGTTTCGAGTGCATTATTGTCCAACACCCCCCAAAGTTCAGTGCCTTATTATCCAAGGTCAAAATCAGTGCATTATTATCCAATACCTCAAAAGTTCAGTATATTAACGTCCAAAATTCTTTTCATTTATCCAAAATTATACATTTCTCTCCATCCCAAGAGAACGTTTGGTAATAACTATGGAAAATTTTTCATGAGTTCTTCTCCATGAAAAAGTTTTCTTCCGAAAAAAAATATTTTAATCTTCTTTAAGGGTCCGTTTGGACATAGGAAAATAGGATGGAAAAAAAATCTCAGGGAAAAAATTAGGAGGAAAACTTTTTTCGAGTAAAGTAAGTTTCTTTCTATTGTTTGTTTTAAGTGAATTTTGAAGGAAACAAATTGATTTTTCATTTAATTTTCTTTTCCTTGTTTGGTTTGAGGAAAAATGCATGAAAAAATAAAATTTGCATGGAAATTTATAAATGTAAAGTTCAATTTTTAGATCATATGATGTGATTTGAGAGAGAGAGAGAGAGGGGGGGAGAAGAGAGACTTAGAGAGAGAGATTTAGAGAGAGAGGGGGGGGAAGAAGAGATAGAAGAGAGACTAGAGAGGGGGGAGAAAGAAGAGAGACTTAGAGAGAGGGGGGAAAAGAGATAGGGGAGAGAGAGAGAGAGAGAGAGAGAGAGAGAGGAGGCGGAGGAGAAGTGAACGAGAGAGAGAGAGAGAGAGAGAGAGAAAGAGGGGGGAGAAAGAAGAGAGACTTAGAGAGAGAGAGAGAGAGAGAGAGGGGAGAAGTTAATGAGAGAGAGACAAAGAAGAGAAGAGAGACTTAGAGAGAGAGAGAGAGAGAGCGGGGGGGGGGGAGAAGAAAAACTTAGAGAGAGATGAGAGAGAGAGAGAGAGGAGAAGTTAACGAGAGAGAGACAGAGAAGAAAAGTGAGAGAGAGAGAGAGAGAGAGAAGAGAAACTTAGAGAGACAGGGGGAGAAAGAAGAGATAGAAGAGAGACTTAGAGAGAGAGAGAGAGAAAAGAGAGAGTGTGTGCGTGTGAGAGAGAGAGAGAGACTTAGAGAGAGAGAGAGAGAAAGAGAGAGAGAGAGTTAGAGAGAGAGAGGGAGAAGAAGTTAACGAGAGAGAGAGAGAGAGAGAGAGAGAGAGAGAGAGAGAGAGAGAGAGGAGAAAGTTAGAGAGAGTTAGAGAGAGAGAAGGAGAAGAAGTTAACGAGAGAGAAAGAGAGAGAGAGGTGCAAGAGATGAAAAATTCGGACGAAGAATCTACCATCAAATCTTGTTTTTTCGGATCGGACAAAATCTTACCAACTCTAAGAATGAGTATCATGTATATATTATGGTTTGCAATACTTATTCATAAGTGAGCCACCTTAAACCCTCCCAATTTCAAAGAAAACCCTCCCCAACTGAATTATATTGATCCACCATCACAGAAACCACACCACTAACAGCCCTATCACTCTCAATAGTAACCAAATTACTCCCGACACCACTCACTCCATGGTTCACTAGTCCACCTCCCTTGCTATAAAATCCATATTGCAAATGCGCAATTCGGTTCGGAAACAACAACACCTTGGAGAAATCCGCCACCCATTTCGTCGTGGTGTTGCCCTGGACACTCATTCGCGCCACGGTTGCCCTCGGGCTCATCCCGACGACGTTGTTGTAGTCCACCACGACTTGGTCGATGTTTGCGAATTCTCCTTGGAGCTCGACGATGGGCTTCATTGCTTTGGGGTCCCCGTTGAACATGTTGTGCACGATGTTCAGGCCGGAGATGCGCCCGTTGATGGATTTTAGGACAATGTTTCCGTCTCCTAGGAAGAAGGTGTTTGTGACATGGACCTGTAACGAAAATGGTTACTTTTTTTGACATATATAGATTGGACAGACTATAGTAAAATATCTTGTTGAAATCTCATTTGGTTCTTCTCCATTGAGTAAGTAACGAGTAACAAAGAATTTTTTAAATCTTGGGTTAATTGGGAGTAGTCTCTCTAAATTGCAATATTTAGGGGTTAGTAGGACTAGCTAGGGTGTGCAGAAAAGTTCGTATGCATAATTTGTTCTAGAAATCCACAAAAACAAATAATTGATGGATAATTTGTTAAGGTCACATATCAGTTTTCGGAAATATTCGTCGGATCGCAAATCGGGCTTTGGAAAAATCAGATCACAAATTGGTTAACTGATTATCCAAAAAAGTTATTATTTTTTAAGTTTTTTTTTTTAAATTAGAGTTCTTTTTAAAAAATGAGGATTTGTTTTAAAAATAAGGTTTTTGTTTTCAATTTAAAATTAAGGTTTTACTAGAACTTAAAATAATCATTTTATCTTTGATAGAAATAACTAAATGTAGGCATTACAACATAAATCAATCCATGGATTCACAGTTATGCGATCCAAAAGTTTGGTCAACCGAGTTGTCGGATCGACTATGAATTGTAGTCTCTATATTTGACAATTCGGTTAACTGAAGGTCCGGTTAACCGAACTTTCAAGTTGGATACACATTACCAATTTCATTATCGAATGTCCGCTTAGCGAAACGGAATGTCGCAATGCTGTGAGATTTTGATGTATTAGTTTTGGTTTTAGCGTTTTACCTGTACAGGATCCTCCATCACGATGGAGTTATAATCCATGTAGCAATTATCAATCCTTGTCTGCGACAACCCTGCTAGCTTAAGCAAAATCCCAACCCCACCAAACGCGGTCGCCTTGTTATAGCAGTGGACCCCGCTAATGATGTTAGCCTGACCTCGCAACACGATGCCTATAGCCGCAGAGAATACAACGACATCGGTGATGGCGTTGTCGTTGCTAGCGATGTCGATGGCGGTGCCAGAGAATTCCCGCTCGCCGGGGGACCCGCCGACAGTTTCTTGCTGGCCAAGAAAGGTGTTGGAGATGAAGGTCTCGTGGCCCCCGGCGACGAGAATGCCATGTGTGGAAAAGTGGAGGAAGTAGCAATTGGTGATGCGGATTCTAGCAGCGTCAACAATGTGGATCCCACCACCACGAAAGGAGGAGTCGAACAGAATGTCGCGGAAAGTGATGTCTTGGTATTGGATTGCTCCGCCTATGGTCTGGTTAGAGTGGAGTTGAATTAGATGGCCATCTTTGGGGAACGTGTCGAATGCTCGTAGGGTTCCTCCTTGTAACTGCAGAGTTTTTACGCATCGAACATGAGAGTGTTCGGATAAAACTGCCACTGAACTTTGCGAAAATACTAAAAATACTGTCAAAGTCAAAGGTTTTGACAAGCCTGAAAAAAAACCAATACATACTATATACACCTGGAGCATGTGCTTCGGGTAGATTTGAGTGAACAATTACGCTATTGAAAATGAACAATGGATAGGTATAAGTGAACAATTACGTTATTAAGGGTGAACAATGACCATATTTGGAGCACTGCTCCAAGGGCATGTAATAAATTGCAAGAAAGAACATACCACTACATTGCCGACACGTGGAGGGAAAGAGATTGGTTTGGAAATTACATAATTGCCTCCTTGAAAATCAAGCACAACCCCTCCAAGATCATTGATAGTTGGCAACATTTGGTAGCCTTTTTGGGCTTGGAATGCGTCGGCTACGACTCCTAATATTGCATCACTGCTGTCTCTTTGCCCCGTTGGGTCAGCTCCGTACCCTATCGGGTAAAATACTCGCCCTGCCTACATTAATATTCCATCCAACATTTATCATTAAACATTATTCAAATAAATATTTAAGTTAATTAAATCAAAGTCAATATTCTGAAATTTCACCAAGCAAAGCATATAGGGATCAAATATGACAATATTCTCATCTTTAAATTTTACAATTTAAAGTGACTCATTTCAGCTGAAATTTAGAAAAGTTTAAGATAAAGATTTCATTTGCAATCATCCCTTTATCGTGCGTTTAATTCTATCCCAAGAAAATGTTTCGAACACTGACGTTATTTTTACTCGTTATAATACGTAGCTATTATCACATAGTAACCCATATAATGTTTTTGATTTTTGCGAACTATAATTTTCATTTCACTTTTGTTTAACAGTATAGTAATTTTAATGTTGAACACCATCAACAATTTCGTAAATAGCAAGAGTTTTGGAGTATCGTGGATTACAAATAAACTTGAAGTTACACATTTCATTCTAATAGCATACGTAATGACTACATTAGTGTCTTTATTAGTGTTAAACTTTCGATAGTGACCTTACAATATTACAATTCTACAATTCTAAAATATTTTATTTATTATTGAAATTGAAATTTATTTCGGATTTTATGATACTATATTTGATAATATATTTATTGTTCTAATAATTTTTCTAAAAAAAATCAACAAATGTATTAGAACTTGCAGTACTCAATCTGATTCTGAAAAAGATTATAATTCTAATTACTTGTCGTTGATCATAATTTAGGTCTCGATTCTAATTGGTGTGCAATACTAGAAGTAAATTTCCTTTGTCTCACTAATATCGCCATAATTTCTAGTTTTATTTTTTTTATGTATGTTGAAGATTTTCATTTGCATATTTTAATTTATTTCCAAAAGAGTGACATATCTAAGGTTGTGTTCTTTTCTGCGATTGGCAAACTGCGGTGCCACAGCCTACCGCAATTTGCCACAATCTACCTCATTTTACCGCAAATCATTATTTTTCTCTTTCCTCACCTTTCTCATTCCTCACTTTTCTCCTCTACTTTTTACATTCTCTCTCCTCACTTACCCCACATACTAATAACCTACCACAATTCCATCACACCTCACCACAATTCCACCACACCTCACCACACCATTCCGCAAAATACCGCATAAAAGAACACGACTTAATTAGGCCATGTTCTTTATATGGTTGGCTGCGGTGCGGTGTGGGGGAAATGCGGTGGATTGTGGTGGGTTGGAAAAAGTTGTGGTGGATTGTGGTGAAATATGGAAAATTTAACTTTTAATAAAAAAAAATAAATTAAATTAGAAAAAATAGATTGTGTTGTGTTGTGGTAAATTGTGATGGGTTGTGGTGGAATATGAGAAGTTGCGATGTGGTGTGGTACCACAGCCTGGCAGTCGCATAAAAAAGACGGGGATAAGTTAAACTAAACATTTATTAGTACAAGAATACTTCTTTAGAATTCAAATAGTTAGACTACCTTTTTAAAGAGCAAATAGTTAGATTTCTTTCTAGTTACGAATGCTGATTAATTTGAAAAATTATGGAGATTCAAGTTAGTTCAAAAAAAAATGATAATTGTGTAATACTTCCTCATTCCCATATTATCTGTCACTTTAACTAACTTTTTTTTCCTATAATATCTGTCATCTTACAATTCCAATAACAAATTAATTACTATTTTATCATATCAACCTTATTAAATACATCTTTTTCTTCAACTTTTCTCTTTTATTCACCATTTTTTTTATTATTCACCATTTTATTCACTTTTTTCTCATTTCCAAGAATGTAAATCAATGTACATTGGAAGTTTTCTTGGTTTTATAAATGATGTCTAAAGAGACAAATAATATAGGAAGGAGGGAGTAGTGATTAGTCGTGCCCCAAGACATCTTTTAATTGTCTTATCTTTCATCAAATTAATATCTATTATAATTTTGGCACTAATTTTTTAAAATTTAATATTAATTTCAATTCTAAAATACTTAGCATGCTTGGCTACGTGCTAATCTTCATCAAATTAATATCTATTATAATTTAGGCACTAATTTTTTAAAATTTAATATTAATTTCAATTCTAAAATACTTAGCATGCGTTGGCTACGTGGTAATGAATAATGACACCTTAATTGAACAAACTTCATCCATTAGACATATTTTAGGAGATTTTTTAAAAAAATTAAAAATAATAGATAAAAATATAATTTTATACAACTTATATCTAGAATTATAGTTATATTATTCTATCATACTCAAAGGCAAGATACTTAAAAAGTGTCTTGTACCACAACTCATATCATTTTAGATAATATATAGATTTTACTTAAAGGCAAGACACTTAAAAGATGTATTGAACCAAAATTCATATATATTTTATTTTATAATTAGTAAATCAAATCAATTTTTATAATTTTTAAAAAAACATATTTTTTTATTATGACAATAAAAGTGAAACCCAGAGATTAATATTCAACTCCATCACAGCAAAAAGTATGACAACAATTAATTAAACTTCAAAATACAAAACAATCAATTTCATCAGAATTTCTCATACACATATGTATGTTTGTTTTAAAGATTTATCATGTTAAATACAAAATGATCACTTGGCTAAAATATGATTGAAGTAATTATTTCCGCCATGACATGACCCATTAATTTGGTCCTATAGCTCTCTTATTTGCTAAGGATATTTTGTCCATTTCTTCCACCCTTTCTTGTGAACATACAGCAAATTCAACCCAAAAACAAAAGTTGAGTACATAATATTTTTCTCCAATTATTCAAAACCCAAATAGGATAACATAAAACGACAAAATACAATAGTTCAATAGTTACAGCAAATATATCGAAAATGAACACAACACAGAAAGTTGAGTATATAAGCTACAAAAAATCAAAAACTCACTGATTTAGTTGATAATGACAACTTATCTTGAATTTTTGAATGTACAACAATGGAATTCAACCCAAAAGAAGTTGAGTACATAAGCGTTTTTTCGATTATTCAAAATCTAAATCGGATCACATAAAATGACAAAATACAACAGTTCGACAGCTACAGCTACAAAAAGCATATAAAAAATGATCATAACACAGAAAGTCGAGTATATAATCTAGAAGAACTCAATGGTCTAGTTGATAATGACATCTTGATTTTTTGAATATATAACAATAAAATTCAACCCCAAAAAAGTTGAGTATATAAGCGTTTTTTCAATTATTCAAAACTCAAATTGGATAACACAAAAATACAAAATAAATAGATATATCGAAAATAATCACAACACAGAAAGCCGGGTATATAATATAGAAGAACTCACAGATTTAGTTGATGATGACAACTTCTCTTGAGTTTTCTTGTGAAACTCAGCTTCTTTATGCACACAAAGGGCACATTTTGCCATGGCATTTTCCAACAATAACAAGAAGAAAAACAACCACATTATAAACCCCATTGCCTTTGAATTAATAATCCTCTATATCTCCCTCTCCCTCTATCTTTTGAGAGAGAAAAAGAGAGAAAAAAAAAAGAGAGAAAAGAGGGTGATTGATGGTTGTAGGTGTGGAAGCAGTGAAGCTTTTATGGTTGGGATTTATTTGGGATTTCAGTCCCTCCGTTCCATATTAATTGTCGTAATTTGATTTTTATGGTTTCCAATGTCACTCTTTGATTAATAATTTTCTACATAATATATTATTAACAATTGCTATATTATACTTTTATAATAGTGTTTTTTGTTACGAATCTAATGGTGATAGTTTCATATAACGACTCATTATATATATTGAAAAATTTATTATCAAAATTTTTAAAATTTGACTGCATAATTTTAAAAAATTGACAATTAATATGAAACAGGGGTACCAACATGAGAGAGGAGTAAAAAAGGAGGGTATTGGTAGGTAGTAGTAATTTAATACATTCATGTTACTTGCTCCTTTATTTGGGATTTACCAGATGATATATAGACATATGATATGAATTAAATAGCCACCCTAATAGGGAAAAATATCTGCTTAGGATTGTTTTGGATTTCCTTTCTTTTTATCCTATTTATTACTCCCTTTGTTCTACATAATAGTCATTTAGGATTACTCCCTTTCTGGATTTAATAGTCATTTAAGTGACTGATATGATCTTCAATATTACTTTTTGATTGATAATTTTTTTATCTAATATTTTATTAACAATTACAACATTATACTTTTATAGTAGTATTTTTCGTTACAAATCTAATGATAGTAATTTTATATAACAAGTCATTATATATAATGAAAAATTTATGGTCAAAGTGTTTAAAATTTGACAGCACAAGTTTCAAAAACGACAATTAATATGGAACAAAGGGAGTATTTATTAATACTTTTCATTTAACTACAAATTATGGGCTTGAACCCTAACCAAATAAAATTTAACAAAATATCAAGGGTAGTAATCTGGGCCCAATAAGTCGATATTATTTCCCCCTCTTTTTCATAGAGAAAAACTCTATTTGTCTCTTTCTACTCTTTTAAGGAGGGGTTGTCATTAGTCATATTTGTTGGTAATAAGTCTCAATGCTCAATTATTTATATATCTTTCAATTTATAAAGTATCTACTAATAGTTTTTGTTTAAGTCCAATAAATTTTTTGTTCATCACATGAGAATTTGTGTTGGTTGTTGATGTGGTTGTGGTCCTCTCACCTTTGTGCGAGTTTTGGTAGACCTATAGAAACTGAAGCTATGGAAATTAATTATTGTTATGTAAATGCTTGTTTTAAATGGTGAATCAATCAACAATGAAAATTCACACGGTTTTATCATGAAGATCTTTATTCAAGTATAATATATTATGTCAAGTGGTATCTATTGCATGAGGTTAAACTATTGTCGGCCGGAGTTCTCCAAAGACACAATTAAGTAAAAGAACACGGTTAATGGCAAGAAGAATGTTACAATTTAGAGCCAATCGACAGAGCATTCACAATTAACTTTTTCGAGATGAAAATTTTCTTGATTGATTTTGATTTTTTCTTGTGGAATAATTTTCATTGTAGATGTCGTATGACTTTTCATTGATGAATTTCTCTTAATCAAGTGCAAATATGAGTTGTGAACTTATTTTCTTGGAAAATCAATTTACAAAGAAAATCATTTTCCTAGAAAATGATTTTCACTTGCACCAGACAATTCCTAAATGTAAATTATTACATGTTTTTTGAGTCTGTGCTCCAAACCGGGTTAGTGTTCACTTATATATACATATATTTTATATAAATTAAATTGTTAATTTTCGATAATATAATTGTTCACTTGTAGATATATTACATTAGCATTTACATTCATTGTCATTACTTAATTACCACATGCTAAAATACCTCAACTGTTTTGGTGAATTATGAAGTTATACAATTCTGCATTCAAAAGCAATGGCTACTTTTAGCTATAGTTTTTCTTTAAGACTTGGTCACTTGGTTCGATGATTCATTGGTTACTCATTGATTAGTAATCTTTACTTCCAAGTTGATAATATTACCTCTCTCTGTAATTATTTATCGAATTATCTTATTCCTTTTTATTTATCAATTTGAAAATTTCAGTAATTAAAATATTTATTGTACTCGTTATTTGAGAGAAGCAACATTTTTCGTTTACTTTTTGTATTGATTTGAATATTAAGAGAGAGATAGTTAACAATATCCAACTCTTTATTAAAAACTTCTATACAAATTAAACTTCTAAAAATAGTAAAGTTGATAATTATTTAGGGATGGAGAGGATGTGAATTAAGAGATTGGTTTTTTCTTCTCTTATGTGCACATCCTCTATTCTATTTCTTCAATTCGATTCTTTTTTAAGAACGTAATTCGCTTTTCAATGTAATTCAGAAAAAATATTTATAGATATAACAAAAGCAGTTTGATGTGTAAAGTGTCCCTAAGCAAGCATACAGGGAATGGTCCAACATTACCTTGTATTTCTACAATAGGCTATCTCCAGAACTCCAACTGAACATTTGACTCCACAATCACACGACAACTCAACTGTTGCGACAAAATTTCCCTTCATATTTCAAAAAGATGAACCCTCAAGAATTTTAAACTCCAAAAAACCAAACAAAAATGTTATATGTAACAACAATATGCATTTCTTCGTTTAATGGTGCATTTGATAGTTTCATAGGAAAGTCTGTCCTAAGAAAAACTTTAGGGCCCCCTAGAAAAATGTTTATTGAACTAAAGTGTTAAACAATGAACTCCACACTAAAATTTTCCCATCTGATTACCACAAATCAAACATGGAAAAGTTTGTTCGCTTAGGAAAAATTGACCAATTTTCTCGAAAAAGTTTAGAACCAAACAACTCCACATAAGACTATAAGAGAATGGATTTTGGGTGAGAGAAACAGTGGCGGATCCAGAGATTCAACTTAGGGGTGTCCAATATATTTATTATTATATAACATCTTTCGAAAAATAAAATAATAAATTTAAATAAATAACAATAAAAATATAAATAAAAATAAATATTAAATAACATATTCACAAGTTTAACAAAATTTCATATCATCATATAAATATAACTACCAAATAAATTAAAATTTCACATTAACCAGGTATATCTTAAACTTATACTAATACTCAATTACCCAATTCATTGACTTACACTTTTTGTTTATATAAAAACAAAAAAATAAGTTGGTACTCCCTCCGTCCCAATTAATTTGTTCAATTTACTTTTTACGGTCTTCAATGCAACACTTTGACCGCTAATTCTTCACGTTTTATCTTAGCAGCCCATTAATAATATTGTATTCCGGTAAAAATTTTGACTTAATTAGTCAAACTTGGACAATTTATTTGGGACAGAGTAAGTAATATTTTAAGATTTTTAAATTGCTACTAAATTAGACACCTCTATTATATTTTTTGAAACTTTTTTTACGAGGTCCACTTATTCCAATTAAAAAATTTCTTCTAAATAATATTAGAAAATCACAAATTTTTCTTTGACTAACAGTGTCCATGGACACCCCCACCTTACCCCTAGATTCGCCCATGGTGAGAAAAACTGCTTCCAAAAGTCACTTACCAAGCAATGTAAATAACCATTTGACAAGTTAAAACCATCTCAAAAAACCATTTTGAGTAGAAAGCCATTCACCCCCACACCCTAAAAAACTAGAAACATTTGTAAAAGAAAACAGTCACTACAACCCCCAAATCCTTGGAGAATTGTTACAATTGTAATACAAAGAAAATATGAAAATATACAAGTACAACAACCAACAAAACAGACCAAAAAAAAAAAAAAAAAAAAAACACAAAAACAATCTTGTTTTATATATACAAACTAGATAGAAAAGACATTATTATTACTGTACATTTAGCATGAATACCATGCTCACTTGAACTACAATGGCCGCTAGATGAGCTAACCCTAAATCTGTTTTTCCAAAAATGCCAAGACCGCTAGACCTGCAGCCCAAACATCATCATCCAACACATGTTCCTCCGGCGAATGACTAATTCCTCCACGACACCGGACAAATAGCATCCCGATCTGTTCAATTTAGGAAATATCGCAATATCAGAGAAGTTCCGCATGTTATCTGTTAGAATGTAAAGTCATCATTTGGGTCTTCAACTGTTAGCATCAGAATTTGGTGGAGACAGTTTTATGAGGTATCACGGTTAGGTTATGCTGAGTGAGAGTGTCCCAAGTTCGAATATTAGAAGCTAGCTCCGAGGTTTATTTGTGCAAAATTAAGGCAATTTTTGCAATATCTATGCTTCAAGCTCGAGATGGACCTAGCAAAACTTACTCGACCTGAATATCCTGCCCTTAACTGGCTCGACCTAGACCCAAAAATGCCAAAACTACCAGAAATAGATCCAAACTTGATGAGACCCAACCCGAATTTATCTCTTCCAAAAGTTCATTATTTTAACGATAATCTTACGTAACAAAAGTAAAGTGACCCAAAACCCAACCCAAACCCAAACCTTGTTGACCTGAACCGATCCAATACAAATAAGCCCACCTCGAACCCGACCCGAATGGCCTAATTGCTAGGTCTGTTCCCCATGGTATCACAGCTAGGGCCAAATGAGAGGTCTTACATTCGAATCTCAACATCCCTGTGTTTATTTGTGCAAAGGTTACAACGACCCTTATAGCATCCACACCTCAAACCCAAAGGGCATTCGCGTATCGAGCCTTTAACCACCAGGTTAAGGCGTTGAGCTTTTTGTTGACATGGTTTCCCAGTACGAACGTTCACAAATCCAAATCTACGAAAAATACAATGGAGGAGACATGAGCCTACCTTGGTTAGATGAGCCATTGCCATGGCATCATGCCCAGCCCCACTCATGAGTTTTGGCACCTCAACTTCAACATTATTACCTGCCATTTTCTTGAATGCTGAAAGAGCAGCAGATTTCAGCTGCATGCTTAATTCTGTATCACACTTGACTGCCTTTGCATCATGCTGTAATCACATTAACAAATTAGCTTCAGCCTCGAATGAAACCGATGTCAGTTACCCGTTTTTTTTGGGGTCAGACCAGGTCAAACAATTCAGACGGACCTATATTCGGGTCAAAATCGGGCTAGACAATAGACAATAGAAAAGAGAGAAGTATTGTGTCCCAAAATTCGGTCAACTTGGTCAATGTCAAAATTTGCAAGAAAAATCTATGACCGCACCTAATCTTTTCCGGGTTGCAGGCGTATGTAGCGTTCTCGGTAACTATGGTCCTGGGTTGTTGCAGGTTGGCTCAGAAGAGCATATTGGTATTTTTTGTAGTGCTTCCAAAAAATTGAGTCTGGATCAACTTCGGTTGGTCAATTCGGCAAACTTCGGATGGATAATTAATTGATGACCGTTACCCGGTACTTTCTGGTCGGACCAGGTCCAGGTTAGATAATTCAATAAAATGTATATTTGGTTCAAATCGGGTTTGGACAATTGAGATTGAGTCGGAATTTTGGTCGGACAAATTCGGGTATTCCGGTCAGACAAAACTCCGCTAGCTCTAAACCAGTCCATCAAAAGCGCATAGAAACAAAGGAAAATCCGAAGAAAAGAAGTACCACAAAAACAAAAGTACCTTGCGCTCAATAACACATGAAACTGATCGCTTATCACAGAGGCTGTACATCCTGTTCGATAGTTCATACAGAACCGCTTCACGACCCACATCATCCATTGCACGTAAATCTATGGTGAAGGTCACCTGCAAAACCGAAAAAATCAAAAAACAGAACTTTCAAGCGAGAGTTTCCCAACATCCTAAGATGGTACAAGTAAAAGAACACGTAAAGAGACATATCGTGCCTGTCCTGGAATAACATTACTGGCACTCGGCCATAACGATATTTCTCCTACGGTACAAACAAGTGATCCAAGAAGAGATTCGACCGTCCCGAATTGAGCGTCGTAGGACAAGAATTCCTGAGGGCGTTTACAGACGCTTTCTAGCAGCACGATCAATTCAGCAGCTGCTGCCATGGGGTCACGCCGCATGGACATGGGGACAGTTCCTGCATGGCCTTGTGCACCGGAAACCGTCACCTGCAGCCAATTTCGTGTCAGATCATTGGCAAGTGAAAGGGGAAATTTTAGCTCTTTCTCTTTTGACGTGATACATTTTGTGGACAGTTTGTGTTTTGGTTGTACGTAACTTTGTATGGTGCTAGACTGCTAGTTGAGCACTAGTTCTTTTAATGCTATTATTAGTATATTATTGGGAAAAAAAACCTAAGGGGGGAAGTCACAGAAAATTCACAGCATTTGTTCTGCGACAGGTTCGTCTCTAGCTAGACTTATTGAAGAGCGGGGAGGACTAGGAAACTTCAAATCGAGTGAGAAAGAGAAGATAAGTGGGAAATCTCAAAAAGACGGGAAAGATTGGGAAATTACGAGTGACTCGAGGTGCCGAAGATGTACTTGCCAATGTGGTAAGTACACCACCTTTTACCTTGGGTTTGATACCTGGGTGAAGCATTTCTTTCCTCTTCCCGAGTGTTGGGAATGTCGGCATTTAAGTTTTGGGCTCAGACATTGGGCTTTGGTATTCCCCTTGTCCCCGATGGGCCTATTGGGTTGCTCTCTGATAGGGGCCCAAAGGGTTGAATTGCTTATCGTAAACATGAAAAAAAAAAAGAGTGCTCGAGATATGAAAGGGTGAGAATTTTGAAGAGCGGAAAGGAGCAGGAAATTTACGAAAGAGTAGAAGGATGGAAAGGAATGGGAAAAGTGGAAAACCCCATTTACAACCAAAACGAGCAGCCCTTACCATGGATTATGTTGACGGTTAAACCAAATCTTCGAATGCATATTTCCAAATACGAAGAGCGGGCGTCAAAGACATCTCGAGAACTCTTGTGATTAACTCGGTGCGCAGAAAAAGTTGGCACATTAGGTTTGTGCTCATATACACAAAATACCACTCCCACCGTTCCAAAATAATAGTCATTTTTGGAGGGTTGGGGGGATTCAAAGAAAAGGGCAGTTGATGTAGGCAAACTATACTCATTGACAAAATAGCCCTACATTGAGTAATGAACTATCATGGGAATGACAAGAATTTACAAGGGCAAATCTGGTAAAACAGGCATAATTATTGCGTTGGACTCGTAATTGCAAACTGACATATTCTGGGGGAAAAGTTAAACCAAATGATATTGCCGAATGTAGCCACAATTGACATTCAAGGCTGGGCAAGGTCATCCTCACACAGCAGACACTATAGACCGTCTTTTTCCAAAAGATCCAAAAACATATAAATGAAAACAAAGTTAAGAGATTCTACAATGACAAATATCTAGAATATAATCATCTGTTCTTCAATTAAATAATGTCTTCTAGAGTTCAATAAGGAAGTTGGCATCTAAATCCAAAAGCACGAATTTGGGCATCATACTTTGTAATACTTAATGGAGTCATCATAACAAAAGAGAAAAGAGGAGGACGAACGTTGAACCTTCTGCCACGAAAGTGGTCTGAAGAAATTCCAGGGTAGCGAAAAGTTGTGACATGGATACCTATCCAAGGACCATCTGGTTCATATGGAAACTTTGACACTATATACCCTGTAAGAAAAAGTTCAACAAAATGTCTCGGTGCATTGGTCGATAGTAGATATGCACTGTCTAAAAAGGTCATTCAATCCAGGGCACAGTTACCAGGAACACTTCCCGGGTCGTTAGCCCGGAACACGGGTTGCTAGTTTTTACACAAATTTAGTCTCGCGGGTCGTAGGCGTATGTAGTGTTCTCGGTAACTATGGTTCTGGGTTGTTGCAAGTTAGCTCAGAAGAGCATATGGGCATTCTTTGTAGTGCTTCCGAAAAAGTGGGTCCGGGTCAAATTCGGTTGGTCAAATCGGCAAAATTCAGATGGGAAATTAATTGATGACCGTTACCCGGTGTTTTCTGGTCGGACTGGGTCGGACAATTCAGAAAAATATACATTTGGTTCAAAATCGGGTTCGGACAATAGAAATATAGAACTATAGAGTCCGAATTTTCGATCAAGCCGGTCAATGTTAAAATTCAGAAGAAAAATCAATGACCATAACCGGCTTTTCCGGGGTCGAATGACTTCAGTTATTCGTGTCGGACAACATTTTGACTGCGCTAATTTCCTGATTGAATCAGATTCAAAGTGACAGGAAAAGACACCCACAATTGCTAAACGAAATTTCTGATTTGGCTTGAATACGTTGTCTCGGCTTTGGGTTAAAATCTGGCTGCCTTGTCAAATATTCGAAATCTTATTTTGTATGGCTCCAGGTTGTCTATGTCGGACTTTTGTATGGCTTCACTTCGCCAGTTTTAAAACACAATGATTAAGCAACGAGGTGCGTGTACCTTCAAACGTGTTTGTCCAGCTATTCCTTTGACAACTCCGAGGGGGAGACCGACAGATTCTAGCACCGGCCCTTGTTCAATGTGAACCTACACCACAGGAGCAAAACTAGTTCAAATATCGCTAATAATGTTAACAGAGAACTAAAAATCAAACACTACACTAATTACGGACTCTAGAATAGCTAGGGTTGTCAAAAAAAATCGGGTTTGGGTCGTTTCAGGTCAGGACGAAACTGAACTCGGACGAAAAATTGGTATCTGATTCCCAATTTTTTCGGGTATTTTCCGGGTCTCACAATTCGGACAAGCCTAAATTCTGATCAGCATCGGGTAAGGCCAACAGAAAAATGGAAAATATTGTGTCCAATTTTCCGGTCAAGGTTAATTTGGACGAAATATCTATTGATCGCATTGTACTCGGTTTTTCTCGAGTCGAACTGAACCGGGTACTCGGGTCATACAGTTTGACAATCCTAAGAATACCCAAAATTGCGAACACACGTACCTCCACATAACCCCATACTGACTCTGGTTCATACTTGAGCTGCACTAAATTTTCCTCAGTAGTTTCAACAATGTTTTCCTTGAGTACATCTTGTAAAGATCTCCCACTACTCGATAAGACGGCAAAGATGAAATCAAAACTCAATGACCAGAAAATATGGCGAAACAAGTTTTTAAAAAATAAACAATTGGACGTAAACCTTTTGTCCGAGATGTTCAAAGCCGAAGCTGGCAACCTGCCCGCTATAGCAGCACTCCCGAGAAAAGTCGTCTGAAACCGAATACCTTCCTCGTCACTGAAGGCAATTACCTGCACATACGAAGAGCACAAAATCGACAAAATGAGTTCAAAATTCTCGTATCTTTTTACCAGACACGGGTTTCCAGTCATATATCCTAAAGAGCTGCTAAACACAGTTAACAGTTGTTTTCTTTATACTCAATTTTATCACATATGGAAAAGCAAATCGGAATAGAAGGAACAATATTTTAGACTCCTTGGGGTAGCTGAGCGGTCCAAGCTGTCTACATGCGTAATTATTTTCATATTCAATTATGGTTTATCTTTCAAGCGTATGCCACACACAGATATGCATTTCTATACTACCGAAAGCTTCTTGGTTTCCGGGTTCTTTTTAGTTTCCAAGGGTTTCCCTTCGGATTTTTGTACCTAAACTGGTTTTCAAAAGTTTTGCGGGTCCGAAAGAACCAGCCTCTCCGTGAACTTCAATTTATAGGCGGAGGGCTGCCTACATCTAGATCCCCCAGAACACGCTAAAACGTGTTTACCAATTAAAATCTAGCGGTCTTGCAAATGGAGATATTCAACACATAATAATTGAAAGATGACAACGATATTAACCTCAACAGGGCGCCTCAACTTCTCTAGCTTCCCATTGACTTTCAAAGCCTTCAGGGCTGATATGGCAGATACGATACCGAGTGAACCATCAAACTTTCCAGCATCAACCACGGTATCCTTTACAAAGCACGATATATATATATCAGAAAAAGTAAGATCGTGAAAAAATGAAGCGGCAAGAAGAGATGAATAAGTTACGTACATAGTGGGAGCCCATCAAAAGAGCAGAATTATTAGGATACATTCCGTCCACTCGACCGTGCACATTGCCCATAAGATCCACCCAGCTGCATGAACACACTTATCAACAACAACATACTGAAAGCATACATGAACACAAATTCAAAGATAGAGAAAAACGCCTCACGTTCTCAAACCAGCATCCTCCATCCATCGACGTATTAAATTTCCAGCTTTGAGAGAAGCACGACTCATGAATGTCCTCTCCAGATAACCCGCTTCATCACTCACCTGCCATTTTTTAAATTACAGGCAATTCACTCAGTTATATGGCAACGTTTAAATAAACCAAAACCAATACTACGAAATCCTGCCCAAGCGAGGTACGAAGGGGTCATATGTAAAAGTTTTTACCCCTAAGTTTTGCTATTTAGAGAGAATGGTTCTGATTGATCCAAGATTTAGAAACTGTATGGTACCTACTACTCCATGGAAAAGAAGCAGAGGAGATTTCATGAGGCATTTTACTTTAGTCCACTACAATCTAAATAATTCAAGTCAGCACACCTCAGATCATATTTAAATGATAACTTGACATGGTCAAGCATCATTTCTGGATATCACCTCAAGCACCAAGAATGAATTCAATATTTTCTGTTCTTCGCAAGGGTACGCAAGACATTCTTCTACCTACCCCTGCCCTACCAAATTCTACTTTTTTCTACCTAAACCTACATAACTTTTCTACTTCTCAAATAACTCATTACTTACTATACCTACTTCTACATAAACTAGCCAAACCTATCAAGCCTTATTACCCAACTTCTACATGCCCACCAAAAGAGCAAGGAACATCACTAGAACTAAAGAGAATAGACTATAATAAGTGTGAGTTACATACTCTTCCGAGCTCATCCAGCCTTGCTACGGCCTCATCCCGCAGATACTCCTGGTAAAAATCACTCTTCACAGCTTCCACTTCTTCGTTTCCTACATCATGGTAAATGAAGCAGAGTTTCATACTCATGAAAACAAGCAAGCAAGAGCTAAAGCAGCATATTAGCTTGCATCAACAACCACCATCATTAAATTTTCAAGTAATAACAACAAAATGACAGACAACAACCACCATTTGTGCGGATGCCGCAGAAATCAGGGTTAACAGGAACTAACACAACTTTAAATCAATCGAAATAACGTCAAAAACATCGACCCAAAGAAGACAAATCAACAATCAACACCAACTCAAATCCATGAAAACAGGCTGGTTCCAGTTAATCAACATCCCTTCTCAAACAATCAAGCACAATATCATATTTTACTTCATGCAGCGAAAATACAACTAGGATAAGCAGAACATTAGTATATTCTAATAACACAATCTACGAACGATACTGTACAGTACAAGAAAACAAAAACCCAGAACAAAAAAACGCCATAGTACATGAAAACCCAGAAAAATGAATGTGTGTTTTCAGAAATAAGAACAGTACACAGCCACATCTGAGCGAAGAACAGACGACAGAAAGTAAACATGGGTATTGAAAACCGCCATAGTAGATGAAAACCCAGAAAACAAGAACACAGAAAAACGCCCATAGTGAATGAAAACCCAGAGACAACGATTGTGCTTCCACTTTTCAGCAATCACAACTTCTGATAATATGAATAAATGAACAAATGACCAAAAGAAAACATGGGTACTGAAAAACACCATAGTAGATGAAAACCCAGAAAACTCGAACGTGTTTTCGACAATCAAAGAGGACACAATCGCACATCTGAGCAATGAATAACTAAACAAACAACCAAAAGAAAACATGGGTATTGAAAACCGCCATAGTACATGCAAATCCAGAAAATTTGAACGTGTTTTCAGCAATCAGAAGAGTCGCTACAACCGCAAATCTGAACAATGGATAACTAAACAAAACAACCAAAAGAAAACATGGGTATTGAACGTATTTTCAGCAACCAGAAAAGTACACAACCGGAAATCTGAGCGATGAATAACTATACAAACAACCAAAAGAAGAACATGGGTATTGAAAACCGCCATAGTACATGAAAACCCAGAAAAGAAATCGAACGTGTTTTCATCAATCAGAAGATTACAGATATTATTACCATGCAAAACATCGGCAGAAGAAGAAGGAGATACGAGAGAAGAGAGAGCAAAGAGCAAGAAGGGCAAGAAGCAGAGTGAGGACGCCATGGATGAAGCTTGGAGTGATGAAGATGGATCGAGAAATACGATAGA
The DNA here is from genome assembly GCA_029582165.1 of Portulaca oleracea. Taxonomy (NCBI): domain Eukaryota; kingdom Viridiplantae; phylum Streptophyta; class Magnoliopsida; order Caryophyllales; family Portulacaceae; genus Portulaca; species Portulaca oleracea. The sequence goes on from CM055871.1 coordinate 9,272,906, forward strand.
AAAATGGTAGAAAAAGAGGAGGGTAGGCAGCCACAAGTTTGTGTGGGAACTTGGGCTGCTTCAGCTCCTCTTCTTTTTTTCTCTGGAAACCACCAACTGTTTACTGGTTATAAGTGGTTATAAGTGGTGGAGGTGGTGGAAGAGAAAGAAGAGGAAGAGGTGAGGAAGATGGTAACGTCTGGTTCTCTTTCCTTTTGTGCCAAATTGCCCCACTTTTGTTCGTCCTTATGGGTCCTATTTTTGGATTCACAACTTTATTTTTACATGATTTCCACAACTTTATTTATATGATAAGATACCTGTCAATTCCATCAGCCGGGCGGGTTTTGAGTTCGATTGTATGTTTGGTTCGGGTAAATACGAATCGGATGTATTTTGAGTCAACCCAACACGTTCTGATTATGACATTTTCCCTGTTTTTTTCAAAAAAATGGTCTTTAAGGCCTTTTTTTTATGTGGCTGTCAGGCTGCGGTGTCACACTGCATCGCAATTTTTAAGTTCGATGTATTTCGGGTTTAGTTGAGAAAATCATGTTCAAAACTCATAAATTTCGGATAGGTTTGGGTCAAGTTATTGAGTCAGGTCAGAAATTGTAAAGTCTCCCTCCGTTCCATACTAATTGTCGTTTTTGAAAATTGTGCAGTTAAAATTTTAAAATTTTGACCATAAATTTCTCAATATATACAATGAGTCGCTATGTAAACTTACCACTAGATTCGTAATGAAAAATATTATCATAAAAACATAATATTGTAACTGTTAATAACATATTATGCAATAAATTATCAATCAAAGAGTGACGATGAAAACTACGAAGATCAAAATTATGATAATTAATAAGGAACAAATGGAGTATTCATGGATTCACAACTTTAATATTTACATGATTTGCAACTTTATTTATATGATGACACATATTACTCTTTCAGTTCCATATTAATTGTCATTTATGAAAATCTTGCAGACAAATTTTAAATTTTGTGACTACAAAAACGTACAATGAGTTGTTATGTAAAATTACCATCATTAAATTCGTAATGAAAAATACTATCATAAAAGTATAATATTATAATTATTAATAATATGCTATGTAATAAAAAAAGTGATATGAAAAACTTTAAAAATTAAAATTATAATAATTAATATGAAACGGATTAATATAATATATGATGTGAGAGTATATGATATATCCTGAGTCCCGAGTAAGATGAGGTCACGTGGGGATGACCATGGACCCCGATCACCCACAAGGCCACTATTTAGAAGCACCGGTGGATTCCCATTAGAATCAAGAGTGTCCATGGATATCCCAATCTTTTAAAAAAAATTAACAATCTATTATATTTTATGAGGTGATTACGTATTTATATTGGTAAAAATGTCTAATCTTATATAGAATTCCATATATGCAATTTTTAGCTCCTTTTTTTTTCTGTAGCTAGATAGCTAGCTGTTAGTAAATGGTTAGATGACCTCATTCTTTTATGCGGTGGGATCATTTGCAGTTTTACACTACACTGTAGATTTTCATTTTCCACCATAACTTTTCATTTCCCTTTTTATTAAAATGAAAAATTTTCAAATAAAAAATCAAAACTTTCATTTTATTTTCACCTATCATTATTTTCGAATTAAAATATATCAATTCACTTTCATTATTTCCACCACAAGTTTCCACGTTTCACCACACTGCAATCAACCACACCGCAAGCACACTGTAAAAATAAAAATATAAAAAAGGCCCTTTGTTGTGCCAAATTGACCCACTTTTTCTTATGGGGGTCCTATTTATGGATTCACAACTTTATTTTTCTGATGGTATGATATGAATAATTTAATATATGATGCCTCCTGACTAAGGTGAGTTCATTTGGGGATGGCCATGGACCCCAATCACCCACAAGGCCACAAACCAACTACTAATTGATGGGTCCTATTTCTGGATTTACAACTTTATTTATATGATATCATGTCATGTGAATTGACAATAAATTATTGGGGGTGTCATACATATTTTTTAACTAACTAGTAGGGCACAACTTTTCTATAATACATTATCGGGTGACATTATATTTAATTAAATGACTCAAGGGTGACATTCCGGCTACTTTGGCTGAAATCCGACAAGTTATGTTGAAAAAGACAACAATGCCCTTATTTTTCTATCTAATTTAACTTTATCTACCCTTCCTCCATCTTCCTATCTTTTCCTCTCCCTCTTCCTCCACCCTTCTGAAGCTCAGCCGGAAACAATGGTGGCTCCTGGTGGCCCTCAACATCGCCTTTGTCATCGTCGGCCAATACTTTATCCTGGTGGCACCATTTTCGACTCTTTTCATGCATCCAAGCCACCATGGAGGGTATCATGCTTAACAAAGGTTAAGATGTCGAACTTTAAACTTTATTCGGGCACTATTTTCCCGGGAGATCACTTTTATACAAGTCTATATATATATATGTATGTATGTATGTATGTATGTATGTGTATGTGTTCAAGATGTGTTTGTGTTGTTTGTTATTGCTACTTCACAACTATTATAACGACCTAGCCTTTTTCAGGCCGTAAACATTACTGATGACTGGCTTGAGGATCGATGACTTGTCCACAAATCAACATTAGTCCTTTTAACGTGATTCATCCTCTATCAAACGTTGTATAGGAAAACTTTTCAGGAAATCACCATCCTGAGGCTACTCTAAATTAAGCACGCATAACTACAAAGTTCTCATTAGATGAACTTCTTGGAGTAAAGGTGCATCTTGGTGATATAAGTAGTTAGCAACCCTGAAGGGAATAGTACAAAAGTAGTTCAACATGGTTCTACTTCATTGGAAGTTGAAAAGAAAATGAGGTCGAGTCTACATCTTCATGTGATCAAGTAATGGACAAATAAGGAGCTATATTCAGAAGTTTCATTCTTATTCCCAGTTTGCAAACTAGAGTTGCATCTCCTTATTCCATCCTTAATGAAAACCAAAACCAATATTTAATCTTTCTTAATTTCTTGGTGTTATTATTTGAATGATGCATACAATAACAATAAATTATAGTTTCACTGATGTGGGATCTGAAGGGATATAGATATAAACATTCATTCTTCCACACAAATGAGTATGTATAAGAATTATGAAAAGACTAATTACAGCAAGCTATTATACAAATTATCTAATAATTGTTTAGTTATTTTTCTCACATTTTTACAGTAAAAAGTAGAACTTTGATGTCGAATAGCATACTAAGATAGCCTACTCCTCCCCTCAAAAAAAAAAAAAAAAAAAAAAAAGATAGCCTACTCCTACAATATAGATTGTTTGACTGTGGAACTATCTCAACTAAAAGTTTAAGCTGATAGTTGAAGGTCCAGTTATAGTTTTATACTCTAACACACCCCCTCACGCGAATGCCTTTTGGGTTTGGACCTTGACGCTGCAAACATAGTTGCCAGGTTCGGGGATCGGTAGGGGTCGAGGATCGAAATCGGGATCGAAATCGGTAAATTTTAAAATTCCGGATTGGTGGGGGTAGGTTCATTAGGAACGGTGCTTGGGATCGGAATTCGCCGATAATTTTTTTTGGATCGATAAATAAAAACATCCTCTAATTATAAGTTGTTTTAAAATTATTTATTAATTTCAATTGGTACTTTTAAAATACTAGTATTTATTACTTTCCATATTTATAGGCTATAGTCACCTTTAAAGAAGGCTGATGGGCTCTTGGGATCTTTTATTTCTGTAGTTATGTGTGCAAGAAGCTTTTAAGTCATAACTCTATCCTGAAACCCTAACCCTAAGTCCCGCAGCCATGTCCCCCAAATTTCTCTCTACTACAGCTTCTCAGCCTATCCTGTCGGCCGGAATCCGGCGATTGATGGCCGGAGATATCCCTGCCGGTGGAATCGCAACACCTTCTCCATCAAAAGCTCTCAATCTCTACCTCGAATACTCATCAATTGGTTATTCAATTTTCAGATCTAGGGTTTTCGACTTTTCCTTTGTCTTTTTCAAACTCAAGTGTCGGTGTCCGAAAATGGTGACTGGTGTCCGGCAAAAGCCACCCTTGGTTTCGCAGCTTTCATCAACCAAAAAGCCCTCAACTTCCGTTACAAATGGCCACCGGTATTAGTGACAATCGGATTGCTCAAATTTGGCGATCCAGGTCGCGATCCTCACCAACCTAGGGCGGTATCGATTGCCGATTGGGATCGACGACCCCGGAACGGGGGTCGGAGGGGGGTGACCAATTTAGGTAACTATGGCTGCAAAGGCTTCTTTCACCTTGCACAAATGAACACTAAAGATGCTAGGACTCGAATATGAGACCTTTTTGCTTAAGTTTGACTCTGATACCATACGAAACTTTCTCAACAAAAAGTTTACGTTTATGTTCACTCTATAGCATGTGCCTTTCATCCAAAGAATATAATTAAATTTCAGATCAAGTGAACATATAAAACTACAATATATATGGAGCCAATGATAAGATAAACAAGAGATTCTGACAAAATGTTAGCTAGGTCTGACCATATAAATCCATGCTACAACCAAATTAAATATTCAATGCTGCAAAAGGTTAGAAACACACCAAGGACAAATTACGCTAAAGATTGATAAAAGTAATGTACTCTATCCGTTTCATATTAATTGTCATTTTTTAAAATTACACAGTTAAATTTTAAATGTTATGACCATAAATTTCTCAATATATATAATGAGCTGGTATATAAAATAACCGCTATTAGATTCGTAACGAAAAAATACTACTACCTCCGTCCCATATTACTTGTCCATTACCCAAAATTTAGAAAACCAATGAATTACATAAGTTAGTTAAATATTTGTGTTGTATGAAAAGTTATCAAATATTAGTATTAAATTGTATCAATATGTTTCTCTCTCTCACTTTTTCTATTTTTGTATGAGAAAAACTAATTAAAAAGGTAGTTAGTTGGAAAAAGTTGCATTAAAATTATAAATTGACAAGTATTATGGGACAAAAAAAAAAGAAGTCAGTTATAGTGACAAATATCATAAAGTATAATATTGTCATTGTCAATAACATACTATATAAAAAACTATCAATCAAAGAGTAACGTTAGAGATTATAAAAATTAAAATTATAACAATTAATATGGAACGGAGGGAGTAATAACTAAACTTATTCAAGGCCTATCGATTTGTCAAGCTAGTGATCCCATATCACACATGATCTCTAAGCACAAGCATGAGTGTCTTGTGGTAGTATAAATCCGATATATTTGCATATTTAAATTGAAAAAAGAATGGTATGATTGACTTTTGTAATTATAATATAACCTATAAATTGTATAAAATATCTATTTTATTTTTAGATTTATAGAAAATGTAGATATTCGTTCAATTAGGGTGTTACTTGTAATTGTTGACTTAACCAAAGTATTTCAAGCTTCTTATCACTAATAATTAATAAAATCTATCAAAAATTGGTGCCAGAAATTGTAATAAATATTAATTTCATGAAAAGCGAAACACTTAGGTAACATCATCCGAATTCCAAACTAGAACTACATGCTAGACCAAATCCATAACAACATATATGCATGAATGGTTCATCATCAACACATATACCCTAAAACCTCCTTAAACCTACTGCAATTTACTAACTAATTTGAACAACCAACTTAATTAATTAACTTCCAACTTTAATTAATTTCATGAGAAGATGGCATCCAAATTCACCTCTTTCTATCAACATCAAACATTAATCCCTTATTAGCCCCCTTAATCATGATCACAATGAACTATATAAAGATGTGTAAATAGTTAATGTATTCCCTAGCTTCAAATGAAATTCATGAATAAAACATATAATTATAATGATTTAAAGCGACTTAAGTAAAATTCATAATTAATATAGTTAATAGTCATGTTGATTCAAGACACATCATTTTCATTATAGATATATAGCTTACAATAGATACATTGCTTCTTAGCTAGCATGATCCAAACTATAACTACATGCTAGGCTCCACCCTTATATAACAACATACATGCATGCATGGTTCATCATCAACACATATACCCTAAAGCCTCTTTAAAACCTACTTGTTGGGATTATGCAACTAATTAACTAACTTGAAGAAACCACTTAATTACTCAACTTCCAATTAACCTTAACTAATTTTGAACCCCCACCATTAACTTCTACTCCCTCCATTCCTCAATAATTGTCACTTTAGAGTTTAGGGAAGATTTTAAGAAAATAGTATTGAGAATGATAATTGTATTGGAAATGATAACAGCAAGAGTTAAGTTATTATTTTAGTTATATAATTGTATTGGAAATTGTAAAAGTAAGAGGTAAATTAAAAAAAAAATGTCATTAATGTTACATTGGAATTGTAAAGTGACAGATATTGTGGAAAATAGAAAATTGATCAAAGTGACAGATATTGAGGAATGGAGGGAGTATCTTAAAAAAGACTGAAAAGGGTTAGCAGCAGCAATAACATTTAGCTGTTTCACAAAACCTGTCATGGGCGCGACAAGCCTTGGCTCATAGGTAAAACCTAGCAAATCGCCTTCGCCATGATAATTAGGATAAGATGACATCCAAATCCACCTCTTGCGATCAACATCAAACATTAACCCCTTATAATTGGCATCCTTAATCATGGTTACAATGAACTCCCATGCCCTACGCTGTGAAACCCTCTCCCGACTTCTATCTCCCCGAACTGGCCATATAGTTGGGGTTTTTTGCATTTTGGACCCCGAACTTTAGGGGTTCTGAACCCTTGGTTTTCAACTTTAATGTTTTGGACATAAAGTTTGTCGAATGAAGAAAAAAGAACCCTAAAGTTTGTGAGTTAAAAAAAAAAAGCCCTTGTCTCATTCTTTGTTTTTCTCCCATGTTTTAATTTGTCTCCTGTTTGACGTCAAACTTCAGGATTATGGTTAAAACTGATATTAAAGCTATAATACACCTCTCTTATTCATGTCAGGGCTACTTAGACCCCTGAGTACAGGTTTTAAGTAACTCCAACATGAATAAGAGAGGTTCATTATAACATTAATATCAATTTTAACCTTAGCTTTGAAGTTTGACGCTAATCGGGATAGAAATTTAAATATGGAAAGAAAAAGAAAAACAGGAAACAAACTTTTTTTCAACATCACAAACTTTAGGGTCCTTTCTTTTCATTCTACAAACTTTAGGTTCAAACAATTAAACTTGAAACCAAGGGTTCAGTATATAAATACCCCTAAAGTTCAGGGTCCAAAATGCAAAAAACTCGTATAGTTGTGGTGCTCCATCCTCTCCTTCTCCACCCATCCGCGTCCGACCCACGCGCTCTTAATTTTTCTTGTTTTATATTATCTTTCATTTTATAAATGACACAACATAATAATCACTAATTTTCTTATTTACCCATTAAAACTCACTAAATCAACGCTTAATTTTGATTTTCCAACACTACCCCTAAAGACAGATAAAAAGAAACAAAGAGAGCATGCACATAACCATTTTCATGCGTTACTTCTAGCCATACATATATAACTTACGATAGATACAATACATGGTAAACGCTTAGCATCATCCAAACTAAAACTACATGCTAGGCTATATCAATACTTAACAACATGCATGCATGCATGGTGCATCATCAACACAACACATATACCCTAAAACCTCTTAAAACCTACTTGAATACCAACTTAATTAATTTTCAACCCCACCATAAATTTCTACCCTAAAAATGACTGAAAAGGGTTAGCAGCAGCAACAGCAGTCAGCTGTTCCACAAGACTTGTCACGGGCGCGACAAGCCTTGGCTCATATGCAAAACCTAGCAAATCGCCTTCGCCCTGATAATTAGGGCAAGATGGGATCCAAATCCACCTCTTGCTATCCACATCAAACATTAAACCCTTATTAGCGCCCTTAATCATGATTACGATGAACTCCCCGTGCCCTACGCAGTGAAACCCTCTCCCGGCTTCGATCTCCCCAAACTGGTCGTATAGCTGTTGCGGCATCCTCTCCGTCTCCACCCACTGGGTCCCACACGGCTGTTATTGGTGGGGAAAAGAAATGAAAATGATAAGTGTCTTAAATTAAGATAGTAATTAATTATTTTGAATTTCACTTCAATTGTTCTAAAATTTATATTTATGGATATTTAAATTATTATATTACTTTGAAAATTTTTACCGCTCATGAATTATATAAAATATTTTTTATATTTTTTCTCTAATATGTGATTACACATAAAATATGTATTCTCTATTATGGTTGATATGATTATAGAATCATCAATGTTTTTTAACACAAATGATAAATAATATCCTTTTATAGTTCATAAATATATATAATTAATCAAAAAATATTATTTAAAACTCACAAGAACGTAAATTAAAACAATTCAACAAGGTTATTAACCAAACTGATTCATACACAATTACACATATCATTATCCAGAACTGAAAACATATAAGCCAAATAAAAAACAAACTATCAACATGCATAAATTGAGAAGAATATACTCCTATATGACAAAGTTATTAATTAAAATAGGCAAATTATATTATACTCCCTTATTTCCATATTATCTATTACTTTAATTAACTTTTTCCCCTATAATATCTATCACATTACAATTCCAATAACACGGTAAACACTATTTATCAAATTAACCTCACTAACTACATCTTTTTGTGTAGTTTTCGTTTTTTATTTACCATTTTTCTTTCTTATTCACCTTTTTCTCATTTTCAAGAATGTATATTAACGTGAAATGGAAGAATTTTTGATTTTGTGAATTGTGTCTACATTGGCAAATAATTTGGGAAGGATAGAGTATATTGTAGTAACCCTAAAAATAATAAAATATACCTTTAGAATAATTTAAATACACTCATATTTCACTTTATTAGTGATTTAGAAGAAATGCAAGACAGTTAAGAGTCATCTTGTGTCAAGATGTTTATCATTTTCGATTTATTAATCATTTTGCGTCAAGATGTTTATCATTTTGCTATATACATATATAAATTCATCGAATAGTTGATTAATCTTCTCCAAATATATATGGGAGAGCCTAGGTCCGTCTTCCTCCACCATGACATATCGAAAATATTGCATTTCACCTAAATTAAATTACTTATAAATTTAAATATAAATATATTTAAATCATTATAAAGGTATATATATTTCATTACTTTGAGAGTCACTACCACTTATAAACAATTTAAAAACAATTAGTTATTTATATTTTTTTCATAAATATAAAAGTATGCATAAAATGTGCATTTTCTACCATAATTGATAAAATTCGTCTATTATTTATATTTTTTAACCTAGCTAATAAATATTATACTCTTGTAAATGATTAATATATATAATTATTAGAGAAAATATTATTAAAATTTGCAAAAATGTGAAATTATGATCCATGTATATATATATTGATCAACTTAACATAAGGTTTAGCATGGATTATTAAAACTGGAGAGTATAAAAATTAATCACCTGTAGGGTCCACAATCGTAGGCTCCTGGGCACGTTAAGTTTACTCTTCTCCACCGCCGCCACCATAACCACCCTCCCACGACTCTCCACCAACCCCGGCGACCTGAGAAACCTCCTCATGGGCGCCTGAATCTTCCACCACGTCCCCAAAACGACGTCGTACGTCAACACACTGTACGGCGCCTGATCCATGCAGTAATACCTCCCACCACTCCTCGCCATCTGCCTCATCCCCGCCCCCATGCTGCACAGCCTCGGCAGCCCCGCCGTCGCACCCCACACCGTGTAATACCCTCCTCCGCCGGAGAAGTCGCCGGAGCAGTCTACGCGGAAGGTTTCGGCGGTGAGGTTTTTGACGGCGTAGGGGGAGATGAGGTCGTCGCCGGCGAGGGTGACGTGGATGGCGGAGGGGGTGACGTGGAGGGCCACCGCTGGGAGGAGGCGGTGGCGGTGGGCCGGCGGAAGGTGGGTGAGGGAGGAGGTTAAGGGGTTGTGGAGGAGGACGGATTTCGGGCCGGGGTCGTCGGAGACCCAGCAGATTAACCCGCCGGAGCACGCCGCCGGGGAGAATCCGGCGGGGATGTGGGTGGGGAGGGTGTGCCACGTCAGATCTCCGGGGTTGAAGAGGTGGGCGACGGTGGGTTTGTGGTGGTGGAAGAAGAGGAAGAGGTGGTTGTGGTGGTGGTGGAGGTGGAGGTGGAGGAAGGAGGGGGAGAAGAGGAGAGAGTACCAGCGTTTGCAGACGGAGCGGGCCCGGAAGAAGGCCGGGATGGGGAGGAAGGCGAGGATGCGGTCGAGGAGGGGGGACGGGAGTCGGCTCCAGATGGAGGGGGGCATGAGAGGAGGAGAGGGTGGTGGTGGGGAGAAGTTAGGGTTAGGGTTAGGGTATGGGAAAAGGTTAGGGTTAGGGTTAGGGTTAGGGTATGGGAAAGGGAAAGGGTTAGGGTTAGAGGGAGGGTGGTTGTGGTTGTGGTTGGGATTCATTGGGTTAGGGTTGGGGAAGGTGAATGGGTAGGGGAAGGGGAGGGAGATGGAAGAAGAAGGGTTGAAGGTTTCCATGGAGGGTAGGGGAGGAGATGAGATGATGATGAATTTTTTGGGTGGGTTTGGGGAAATGGGGGATTAGGGTTTTATAGGGAAAGAAATGGAAAATATATGTCGTTTTTTGAAAATGAAAATGGCAAGTGTATGTTCACACTCGTTCCATATTCATTTTCATAATTTTCATTGCGATATTAGATATTTGATTGATAATTTTTTATATAATATGTCATTAGTAATTGCAATATTATACTTTTATGTAGATTTGGGCAATGGGCCTAGGACCCGCCCAACCCCGTTCAAAAAATTGTGGGTCTGGGACACATTTTTTGAAAACGACCCGGCCCCACTTGAAAAGACTGAGGCCCCGAAGAATTGACGAGCTGAGCTCAGGCCAAGGGTTTGTGATCCGGCCTGGCACGTCGACCTGCTAATATATATGAAAAAATAAAACCCATAAATTAGGCCCGCGGCACATCCTAGCCCGCTTAATGCCCTTGTCTAAAATGCATGGAGTATTTAAGGTTTTTGTTAAAAAAAGAATCCAGGTTGCACAATTGTTAAACTCCTGACTCGGTCCGCGGCCCATCGGGTCAGGGCTCGGGCTGACACTGCATGACCCAAAGGATGGGACGGGCCAGGCTCGAGTCGTTGGGTTGCAAATTTTCGGCCCGCTCAATGCTCGGGTCTATTTTTATGATAGTATTTTCCGTTCCGAATATAATGGTGGTAATTTTATATAGTAAGTCATTGTATATATTGAGAAATTTATGGTAAAAAATTTTGAAATTTGACTGTATGATTTCCAAATACGACAATTAACGTGAAACGAAGGGAGTGATTCTATCAAAGGCATGTACTTTTCTTCTGTTGATAAAGTTTAGTTATGATTGAATTAATAAACAACCAAAATGATAGCAGTTATGAGACAAGACATATTTTAAGTGTCTAGTCTTATTGTTAAAACTATATTATTATGTATTAAGTAGAAATAAAATGATATGATTGAATCTATAATTATAATATTACATATAAATTTCATAAACTTATACTTTTATCTATTTTTTTATATTTTCAAAAAATGTCTAATATATGTATAATGAACTGGGTTAATTCGATTAGGGTATCATTTGTGTTCATTAACATATCGAAGACAACTAAAACTTCTTATAATTAATAATTAATACTTACTATTGAAAAAATTAGTGTAAAAAATCATTAAAATGCTAATTTGAGAAAGGATAAAATACTTAACTAGTGTCTTATGGCACGACTCCTATCATCACCCAATAAAGAATTGTTTAAGGTGATTAAATTTGATGGATTGAAAACAAGTGATGTAGCATGATAAAGTGTGATTAGTACGAACGGTTAAATTTAATCAGCTATAAATATGTGTAATTACTTAGAAAATTTTATCTTAAATAATATATAAAATTTTGACAATTCAAAATTGTTGTTTACCATGCTAATTTAAGACATATATGTTGATATTTTTTTTTTTTTTTTTGGGATATATAATCATGTATCTATCTATCAATCATTTCAGTGTTATCATATATCATGTCAAGAAGTGAAGAAGGATGAGAGGTTTACACAGAAAACAGAGAAAAACCTCGTAAGAAATGGTGTACAAAAAGCAGGATCGGATATTATGATGAGGTTCCATGTCAGGAGTTTAATTTGCATATTGCTGGATGCTAAGTTTGCATATGACCCTTTTTTTTTTTTTCTTTGCGCGTTTCATAAGATGTGGAAATAGTGAGTTGTGGTGAAATTTGGAAAGTGCGGTGAGGTGTGGAAATATGTGAAATTTGTGGAAAGTGTGATTGATGTGGTAGGTAAAGAGAGAGAATATGAAAAGTAGATGAGATGTATTGGTAATGAACTAATGATTGTTGTAAAGTGTGGTGAAGTGTAAAAAAATATTGAGTGGTATAGAGAGTTGTGTTGTCGCACCGCACTTTACCATATTAAAGAACATGGCTTCATGTTGACTCTCTCGTTCATTCAACTTGCTAAGTTTCTCTTGTACGTAGATCACTTTCTTTTCTGTGATGGGTAAAGTGTGATAATAATATGATATGATAATAATGTGGATTGTGTGATACGATATGGTACAATGTGATAAGTTGTGAAAAATAATAGTTGGTGAAAAGCAATGAGAAAACAAGGAGATAGAAAAGGTGTGGGGAAATAAAATTACGATTATTGTGGTAAAGTGTGGTGTGCATAGTGATCATATGTGGTGGTGTGATTAATATGGTAAATTATGGTAGGTGTGGTAAAGTACCATACAAAATAACAGAGCCTTATATATACCACAATTTTCGAACTCAAAAGAATTAATATACACAAGTAGGGTTGGCAGTGAGCCAAACCGGCTCGTGAGTCCAATCGAGCTAGCTTGGCGGGAAGCTCAATAAGCTCGATTTGCAATAAGTTTGAGCCGACTTGGTTCGAGATACGAGTCGAGCCGAGCCGAGCCGAAGGAAGCTCCCATGTGGTGACCGAAAAGCTTGACAAGGATAATCAATTTTTCTCCCTTTTTATTGATAATTTGCCTTTTAAATATGGGGAATACAAAGTTTAAAATTTATTCAGTAGTTTTAGTGGGGTGGTTGATACTACGTTCCCTCAAAATCGGACAAAAATGGTAAAAAGTTTGGATTTGTGAGGTTTTCTAGCAAGAAGGAAGGGAGAAATGTTATTGAAAGTATGAATTATTAGTTTGTTGATCACAAAAAGTTGTCTATGACATGGGCTAAGTTCCACAAGAACCCCTCTTGAAGGTCTTCAGTTGGTTTAAAACTCATTTAGAAATGGGTTCCCAATAAAATTGGTTTTGTTGTCTTGCTATTTGTATGCAACTTTTGTGATCATACATTTGACCTTTCTACGCTTTAAATAATTGAAAAAAAAAAGAGAGAAATCGTGCATGGTTTATCTCTCCCTGATTCATTTTCTTAAAACTAAAATTTGCATAAAAATACATTAATTAAATCAAATTTGAAAAAGATTATTGAGATTTTTAAAATTAAATGAAGATCACCATAAACACCAACATCTTACGTTGTTGAATTGTTTTTTAGAACAAGGGGCTAACTTTAACTTTCTGAATTCTGATAGTAATTAATTACTACGATGTTAAAAAAGTAGACTTTGCAGCAATAATAATTAACCATGCATGCATATATATGTGTTGTTATTATCAACATCTTTTTAGTAAATTGGTGAGGTAGAAGTTTGAGCCAAAGATGCCCTAAAAATAGAAACAAAAAGTTGAGCAGATATGGGAATTTCTTTACCAAGTGGGAAAACTTCCATTTAAGAAAAAGGGTAATGCCCAGATTTGGACATAGTTTTATAGGCTCAAGAAATCTCTGAATTTGAATCTCTGTCTGTCTGTGTTGCTGTTTGATAAGGTGATGGATGAGACAGAGCACGATCAGGTGTAATTCAGAGGCCTGAAATTGCATTGCATTTGCATGGGTGTAAATGTGATGAAATAAAGAGGGTTTTTTTTTTCAAGTGGGAAGACTTTGATGATGGAAAGTAGGGTTGTCAAAAAACTGTTGGACCGATAACCCGGTTCAGTCCGACCCAGAAAAAAGCGGGTATGGTCATAAAATTTTCGTCTGAATTTTTACATTGACCGATTTGACCGAAAATTCGAACACAATATTTTCCAATTTTCTATTGTCTGAAACCGGTTTAGACCCAAATTCATGCTTGTTCGAACCAAGTCCGACCTGGAAAATGTTCCGAAAAACTGGGTACTGGATATAAAGTTTCCGTCCTATGTCCGATTCGTCCGAACCCGAATTGACCCGAACCCAGATTTTTGACAGCCCCAATGGAAAGTGTTGGTGGGAGTGAAGAAGTACTGAAACTGAAAGACTACTCTACTCAGATGTCGTCTCTTGGGACTTGGAGAGTTCTCTTTAGTTGACCAACAAAATACTACGTCCGTTTTTATTTATCTGTCACTTAAGAAATTATGGTAAAAACTTTGACCGTTAATATCTTAATTTGTAGAATGATTCATCATACAAAATTGATGTTATTAGATTCGTAACAAAAAATGCTATTGAAAAAGTATAATATTATAATTTTTTATAAAAGTTTTATAGTTGAAATTATTGGTTAAAAATTGGCACTGAAAACCGTACATGACAGATAAAAAATAACGGGCGGAGTAGTAAGTAAATTGAAAGCTTTCTTGGCTTTTCTTGCTTTCAAATAGCGTTCGGGGAAATTTGGGTTCGGGTTATATTTTGGTTGGTCAATGTCAAAATTTAAATGATAAATTGATCTTGGGCCCAATTCTTTTTGGACTAGATAATTAGAACAAAGCTAAATTCGAGTCAAAATCGGATTTGGATGATACAAAAATGCGAAATATTGTGTATGAACGACTATGTACTCTATTCAAATTGTCGTCTCTTGGGACTTGGGGAGCTCTCTTTAGTTGACCAAAAAAACAAGTAGGAAATTGAACGCTTGGCTTTTCTGGCTTTTAACTAGGGCGGGCAAAAATTTAGGTCCGGGTCAAGGTTGGATTAGTTAATGTCGAAATTTATACAATAAATTAATGTTCGGACCTAGTTATTTCAGGTCATATAATTCGGACGGAATTAAATTCGGCTCAAAATCATATTCGAATAATAGAAAATGTGAAATATTGTGTACGAATGACTATTATACTCAAATTGTCATCTCTTGGGACTTGGGGAGATCTCTTTAGTTGACCAACAATGTCAAGTCATGGCCCCTCCTTGTCGTGAACATTACCAATAATTACTTAAAGAATCGTTGATTGGCCTCATAGATCACCACGAGTTTTGCTTTCCATACTCCGGACAAGTACATTTACCTGAGTACTTCTCAACAGATGAACTACCTTAAAAGAAGGTACACCTTGGTGATATAAATAGTCATTTAAATCCTCTTAAGCCACACTTTAACCATGTACTCAGGATGTTAGAACCAAAATAAGAAAATTGAACTCTTGGCTTTTCATTCTCATATTAATTATCTCACTTCTCCTAACATTCATCAATGCCTCCATGTACAATGATCAACCCTATTTGTGGATATTATAACACATGCTCATTCCAAAATTCAAAAAGCTATACACCTCACCAAAATATTAAAAAAATGTGGGTTATTTTAAGGTATTTTAATAGCAAATCTATGAGATAAATGCTATGAACAGATGATATATGTTGCTTTGCATGTTAATTCAATGACAATGTGTGAAATTGGATTGAATTCTTCTGTAATAGTGAGTGTCTAGATCATTGCACAACATTGATTGTTCTTTTTGGCTTGCTTGTAAAACATCTGCAACAAATAACATAAATTGTAAGTTAGTCATTTACTTGACAATGGTAAATTAAATTTCAACAAGACCTTGTTCTTTTCTGCAGTCGGTATAAAACGTGTGATATGATAAAAATGTAGATAGTGTGATATGATCCGGTACAACGTGATAAGTAATGGTAAAAATTTGTGATAAATTATCGAAACCTAACTAATGAAACTTCATATATAAAATTTGAAAACATGTAACGGTCTATCGAATCTATTATATAGGGGCAGCTAGATATGTTAATTACCTGTGATGCAGCGCTAAGATCCGAACTCTTTTCTACTAAGCTATCTAATTTTTCTCCTCGTGCAAGCACACTGTCAATAGTCTTATGCTGCACCAAAATGTAAAAAGATTAATGTAAAATGTAAATTAGTATGACAAAACATACAAAAAATCAACTGACTTTTCTATAAATAAATATAGTTATGGATAAATAACGTAAACATTAATTTTTGAACGTGTTATACTAGGAGATAAAAATGACACTAAATTTAGCCTGCAATAAAACTATTCTCTATATGTTCTAAGATATCTCAAAGGCACAGCCGATAAAGAGTTATTTCACCCGACTTATTCATACTTAAAATGGCTGGTATTCTATTGTGAAGCAGATTATTAGGCAAGCAGTCCCATGAAAACAAGAACACTAACTAGATATTGCGTTTTTTTTGAATTTGTTTCTGCTTCATAGAGTACAAAGAAATAAAAAACTATGGCTCAGTTTATCGCAAAGGCTAAGTATATCTCAACTATTGCACCTCAAAAGAATGAATTGTTGATTTAGTACAAGATCTAAGGATTCCTTTAGAACTTTTTGCGACCTTGCAATTTGACAATAGAGTAGAAATGCATGTAATTGAAAAGTTTTGTTCAATGGGAGAACTAAGCTTCTTAACACTAATGGTTATTATACTCGTGAATCATGACGAGCTGTTAGAAAGTTTCTTACTGAAATTCTGTATGATTCAAAAGTCAAAGGAACAATTGGCATATTTAATGAACATCTAGAGTTTCAACACAATTACGTAAATATGTTTTCAAGGTTTTGGTTACTATAGTATTCCACCATCTCCACCTCGAGATGATGTAGAGGATACAAGGTGTTGATTACAACTACATTCTGTCTTCCTATAATCATTTTTGTATCCTCTATGTTAGTACAAACCATTTATTCTCCGCCCTAGATATACTCAAGTCACAGTGTGAAACTTGTGATAAATGACAAACTTTTTCTATCATTTAACCAAGATACAAGACGTTGAATTGATATAAGATTGTGAAAAATGATGCTTACAAGGATAATCTTAGTTTCATCGAGCTCCTTTTGTACTTTGAGCAATTTGTCTGCCTCAGTTGGATCCTGTAGAAAAGTTGTCAAAAAACTTTCTTGATTAAAATGTGTATAGTATGCATATAGAACAAATAAGTGTTTGAAAGTTGTTAAATAAAAAGAATATATTTTTACTTAAAAAAAGTTTAATACACATTTCATAAATAAAATATCTATTTTTTAAAAGGGCATAATTGAGAATCATTGGTTTAAATTTGGTATTCAATGGCTCAATTATGAAATTTGTATCAAGGAATTTGAATAAAAGGGTATGGTATAAAACCCAAACCTTCCACATATTACCATTTTGTGAAAGTCATATTTCTACCGATAAATATTTAACCGTATTTTTTAATAATATTATCTATTAAAATGTAAATCGCATTTTATGCCTTTAATTCTCATACAAAATCTTACTAGATTTATGATCTTATTTGATAAAATTTTGTATGGCATTTGAGAATATAAATAATTTGCAACGATTAATATTTCGAAAAAGATTAAAATAAATAAAATAAAAATAAAGTGCTTAATTAAAGACACAACCTCATCATAATAATATATAAAGTACCTGGTACTTGGTCACAGCATCATCCAAGTAAGGCCATGGCTCACTGTTGTCTGTTTTAGCAAATCTCCATGAATCCCCAAATTTCTTTTGGTATTCATCCAATACCTTGTAAACCATATACATTTGGCTAAAAATGCAATCATATAGGCAAGTTAAAATTCAACAAATTAACAACTTTTTTTCCTCCCTAATTATTTGTCATTTTAAATTTTCCATATAAATTTTATCAATTTTACATCTATGTTCTTCATTCATTATAATTAATTTTTTACTAATTTTAAAATGTTTGTAATTTTTCTTAACATTATTAGCTATATTGGTATCTTCTCACCTTTTTAAAGTGACGAATAAATAGGGATTGAAAGAGTATTATTCACTTAGATATGTGTTTCATTTCAAAATTTGGATTTGAATGTGTGGAAATCTAGCCGAATATGAGGAATTTGGGTTGAAAGATGACATTCAACTTGTTTTAAATGTTAAAAACGCCACTGTAGCTTTTTCAACTAACTCACCGTCACTCGTCAATTGAGGAATAAATTGAGAGATATCAGACTCAGGTGATTTAGACAAGTCCATAAGAGAAAGTGATGATGTCTTTGTTGGAAGGTGTAAAGAGATTACGATGCCCCTTGTGGGAGACCTAAGAAGTTCATGAGAGAGGTGATTAGAGTTGATATGAAAATACATAGGCTTAGCAGAGGATATGACAATAGATATGATACTTTGGACAGTTAACACTAGGGTGGTAGCTAGGGTGAAATTGGTCGATAGCTAAAGTAATGTGCTTTACCTTTGTTTGTTGGTTTGTGTCTTCTATTAGACCGTGTTATATAACCAAGTACGTTTTGTTCTTCCTCAACTGCTTGAAGCGCTCGAGTATGAGTATCTTTCCACAACCTTCTTGATTTATTGTCTTTCAATGGATTTTTCAAATGTTTTCAAATCGGGTTCCTTTTAGAGCAATCTTGGTTTTCTAAGTGGTTATTTTTTACAAAAATTTTGTGGGTTTGCATGAATCAATCTCTCCATAAACTATGGAAGACTGACAATATTTTGATCTCTCAGACAATGCTCAAATGTGTTTCCCTGAAAGTTGTTATTGTTGAACTTGTTGTCACTCAATTTAATAAAATTGTCATAAATGTCATTATGGTGACCTATAACTAGTTACAAAGAGTAAATTTTATCACCTAATCCTAATATTCATCGAACCTCTATAATGACATTATGGTGACTGGCAAAACTTTTACCCTTGTTACCATGTAACAAACATTAGTTAAAGTTAAAAGGTACCTGGTTTAACAAAGAGAATGCACTTCGAATGGGGTAGTGATCATCTGTAAATACCAATCCACAGAGGCCATCTCTATTGTAAGTATGCACCTTGTATTCTGGTAAAATTATACATTAATGGTTAATTATATTCTACAATAAAAAGTTAATCTTAAGCAGCAACTACGTACAATAACCACCTCATAGGGAAAACACGTTTACAACGCGGTTTAGGGAAGCCAGATATGAACAATTTCCCCATGAACTAGAGTTCATGGAGAAACTGACAATTGTGTTAAAATTGATAATTAGTTTATTAACACTTTTATTCACAAAATTGAAAAGAAAGTAATATTATTAGGGTTTCCTCGCGAGCTTGACATTAGCTACCTTATGAATCTGAAAGAAAAAACAATGATATTAAAACAATACAATTCAGCTCTCTTCAATTACTTTTCTTTCTTTTTTCTATTATTCAAAACTTAAATTAGGTTGAAAGTTTGCAACAAAAGGTTATATAAAACTATAAAGTGCAACAACTTAACAACTAAAAAAACTCTTTTTCTTTGGCTCACTCAGCTTTTAAACATCAACTTAAACTTTGAATTAAGATAGCTATACAAAGAGATGACTCACTAAAAGTGTGTTTGGTTGCCCAATTTTCATGGAAAAATTCGTCAACTTTTCCAAATTTGACTAACTATTTTCATGTTTGGTTATCACTTATCAAGACAAAAATTTTTACGTGGGCCTGGAATTTTACCATGATCAGAAAAACTTTCCTATTGGAGATAAGTAATAAATTTACATAGTGAAAAATAAAATGGAATTTGAAGTAGAGGGGTTTCCAAAATACCCCATTATAACAAATCCAAATAATTATAAATAAGCATAGTTTGAAGTTTCAAACGTTTTTCCAACAAAATTTATAACTTTAATCAAACGCTATAAAATACACTTTTTCACGAAAATTTTACCTATAAAGGTTTTTTCATGAGATTCTACCAGATGACTTGTAAAATGAAAAGAAGAGAAAGGTGACCTTCATGTTGAACAGATAAGCGTTGAGAAGGCTGGCTACGTTTGGCAACAGTTCGAGATACAAAAACAATAAATTGGCGAATGCTAGATCTTTGAAAGTATCCAAAATGGCTCACATCTGAGGTATTTGCTAAGATAATTGGATCATCGTTGTTCGAGGTGCTCTTCAATATCACTATTGCAGTAATCCTCATTGCCCTCCCTCAATCTACTCTCTAACTAATATTTCCTAATTTTCCAATGTTCATAAGAACTTTTTAAGAATAGTAATTGAGGATGAACTTTTCAATTACTAAGGACGGAAATATTTTTTTCAAAAAGGAAGGAATCGTAATTGAGAGAAACAATCGTAAGAATAGGCAAAATGCAAATAACAAACCCGAATAGTTTGGGTTATAATTAGGGGCTACGTTATGGGGTATATATGCAAGAGGTTCTTAATTTGTTTTTTTATAATTATTGTTTTTGTTGTTATCTCTATTAATTCTTTTACATTCCCTTTTGCGATTAGGTATAATATAGGGGTGATAAAAAAATCGGGTTGGGATCAATGTTCATTGTTATATCCAAAACATATCCAAATTCTTTGAATATGTTCCAATCCGAATTCGTCTATTTATATCTAAATCGAAATATACATAATTTTAAACAACCTCTAATAATATAATTGTGATAGCACTAACTTACCTATGTTATTTTGATCTTCTTGTCAAAAATATCACATCATATCATCGTATATGCTTATATATTAAATAAAATATTTTGTTGTTCGATTGCGGTACTATTTCTTTATTTTCTCATAAGCTCTCTCTTTCTTTTGCACACCTATCTTTCTCTTATACATTCATTTGAATTTCTTTTGTTTTTTCTTCTCTCTTTCTCTCACCCTTCTCTTTTTCTCTCTATGACGCCCATCTTTCTCTTGCATATCCATTATAATATCTCTCTCGCACCTCTTTTAGTTTAGTCACTCACTCTCTCTCAAATTTTCTCTCTCAAAATATTTTTCTTTCCCATGCACATTTTTTTCTCCGTTTGACAACGACACTCATTTCTCTCTCTTATTCTCCCTCAAATGTATTCGTTCTTTTTTTTAATCTTTTTTTATGTGCACACATTTCTCTTTTTATATTTGTAACAATCACACTCATTTCTCTCTCGCTTTCTTAAACATAAACTTACAAAAATATAGGTGGCTACTGGCTAGATTATTGCATTTGTGATTACATACACATTTTCTATTTTAAGTAACCAAACACATTAATGCAATCACTCTTACATTACATGTTATAGTTGATTGCATTACATAGTTAATTGTTTTACAACCTCATTACATTACACTCAACCAATCAATATGCAAGAGATTTACAGTAGCCTCGGCCTACTGGCTGGGAATAGCGGTTAGTGAGGAGGAGTTTGACGAATTCCTCCCATGCATATGGAAGGCCCAGGCAACACCCAAAGTGAAGCACATGATTTGGAGGATGTACATGGAGACTCTCCCCACTAGAGGTGCCCTCTTACTTAGACACATAGGTGAACGTGGGGAGTGCCCAAGGTGCAAAAAAAGGCAACGAAACAACATTACATGCAATCCTTGAGTGTGATGAAAGTGCGGAGGTGTGGAAACAGCTTGCCCAAGAATCATGCAAAATAGCTTCGGAACAAACGGGGACAAAAGACACGATACAGGAATGGTGGAAGAAGTTCCCCGCTGCGGAACTACAAAGAACTCTTTTCCTGGTGTGGACGATGTGGCAAGCCAGAAACGAATTAGTACACCAGAACAAGAAAACCCCCTGGAAGTAATACAAGGTCGTCTCGAGTCAACCCTCAAGCGAGGAAAAGAGTTCTGGTGTACTGATGAACCTTTCCCCATGCAACACTTTAATGAGGTTCATCAGTACACCAGAACTCTTCCCCAATGCAACACTTTAATGAGGCGACCGGGATGGGAACAAGGTTGCATGGGGTCCTGATGAACCTCAACACTAGGTAGCAACCACCAAATGAGGGAACAGTCAAGATAAACATAGATGCGACTTGTAATAAAGAGGGGTTGGTTGGGCTCGGAGCGGTGATATACGGGATGCAAATGGAGAAGTTCTCGTGGCAGCGGCAAAGACGGTGAAAGCAAGGTGGGCAGCAAACATAGCGGATGCTAAGGCATGTGTATATGGAATGAAGCTAGCTAGCAGGTTCCATTATCGGCATGTGATGGTTGAGTCGGACTGCCTGCAACTTGTACGAAAAATAAATACAAAGCAGGTAGAAGCTGGCGAATTTGATCTCATTATTAGCGATGTATTAGCCCTTAGGGATGTTTTTACAGTATGTGAATGGAGCTATGTGAAGAGGGAAGGAAATTGTGTGGCACACTCCTTAGCGAGAATAAATAGTACAGTGAAGGAATGTATCTGGATGGGAGTGTGCCCACCCACGGTAAGCCCATATGTATTATCTGACAAACTTGCAATGAATTGACGCCCCTGGTGTCCCCCTCCCCCCCCCCCCCCCAAAAAAAAAACAGAGAGAGAACGTAGAGAGCACCCACCCCCATAGCTATCGCCACCGCCACCACACTACCACTGAATCGCCTATGACGACATACCGGAAACCACCGCTACATACGTCTCAGCATACTAAAAGCAAGATTATTACGTAAACTTTCAAATGCCTCCTCCTATTCTTGCCGACTTAACCCTTTGAACCGCCACAACCTCCATCATCTACCCGATTTCCCACTTTTTTTTTGCCAACATCTCATTCCCGCTCTTCCCGACCCCCCGCTTCCCAAATCTTAATCCTCCTTTGTTACCAAAAGTCATTGTCGTGCTAGTACTGTTCTCCGTCATTGTCCCTCTTCTCAGTTCTCTTGTAGCCATTACCAATTGAAGTTAGAGGATTCTTTTGAAGATGTCGAACTTTACTCATTAAGGAAACCTGCCTAAGCCTTTAGATATCAATCTCCTTCCCCTCCTAAGTGGCCTAAAATCCCTGAAAGTGGGGTGTCGAACACAAGCTTGAAGTTCTTGTATCTCGGTACAATCGTGAAAACCTTGCAAATATGAGCATGAGTCCACCGTTAAAAGACCCTTTAATTTCAATGGTATTACTAAAATTTATCTTGGTGAAAATAATCACAACCAACTAATTTATCACAAATACATCTTCCAATGCATATCATGACTTAAATATAGAAACAACTTTGATTCCATTTCACGACCGTTAACCAAACATGAAAAATGAAAATTAATGTCAAACTTCCTAACAATCTACAGTATTGTACAATTTCCACTGTAATTTATATTTAGGGGCGGAGGGAGTTCACTATGGACGATTCCCTAAGTAAAGCCTAAATGTCCTTGAGCACTAGCTTAAACACAGATAAAATTTTGTCTGATTTGAATATCCAAATTTGTTCGATTAAAAGATCTGGTTTTGGTTCGAATCCGATTTTAACATTGACTGAAAATTTAGACATAGATTTTTTATTTTCTTTGATTGTTCGAATCTGATTTTCCCCCTTAAATAGTTCTATCCGAACATAAATTTCTCGTCAAAATTTTAATATTGACTAAACTTGACAGATCCAGAATTGACCCAAATTTTTGCCAACGATATATCACTGGAAAATTTTTATCCGACCTTGTAACTCCCCGGCCCCTCCCTAGTCGTGGAATATTAACGATATAACTACTTCAAGGATCGGTGACTGGCCTCACAAATTACCACGGGCCTTTTGGCGTGCTTCGTCCTCGGTTACACGTTGCCTAGGATAACTACTTCAAGGATCGCTGACAGACTCCACAAATCACCACGAGTTCTACCAGCGTATTTCGTCCTTGCTCACACGCTGCCTACGGTGACTATTTCAAAAATCGCTGACTGACCCCACAAATCACCATGAACCATTCTAGCGTGTTTCGTCATTGCTCACACACTGTTTGGGATAACTACTTTAAGGATCGTTGACTGGCCCCACAAATCACCACGAGTCCTTCTAGCGTGCTTCGTCATCGCTCGCTCACATGCTGCTTCTGATAAATACTTTAAGGATCGTTGACTGACCCCACAATCACAAATCACCACAAGTCTTTCCAGCATGCTTCATATTCGCTCACATGTTGCATGAAAAAACTTCCCATAAGGTCACCTATTCTGAGACTACTCCTAGCCAGACATGCTTAACTGATGAGTTTCGAACGAATGAGCTACCTTAGGCCCTGTTCTTTTATGCGGTGTGTTGCGGTATGGTGTGATGAAATTGTGACGGATATGGTGGAATTGTGGCGAGTTATTGGTAAGTTGTGGTGATTTTTTTTGTATATATATATATATATATATATATATATATATATATATATTGTATTGGTAATTATGAAAAAGTAATTGGAAAAAGTGAGTTGAAATATTGTATTGTTTTTGGACGATTAAAAAAAATATTGTATTGGTAATTGTGAAAAAGTAATTGGTGGTGGGCTGTGGTAAATTGTGATGGAATGGTACATTGTGGTGGATTGTGGCAAAGTGTGGTGAGCTGTGACACCGCAGATTGCCAGTCGTATAAAAGAACATGGCCTTAAAAGAAGATGCACATTGGTCATATAAGTAGTCATTTCAATCTCTTTAAGTCACACTTAACCATATGTCAGGGTATTACAACCTGAATATCTGAATCTGTCCAACCTAGAAAAAATTTGGTTTGGTCTGAACTCCATTTTGACATTGACGACACATTCAGACATAATATTTCTATTTCTTTTATTGTTTGAACTAGATTTTGATATGAATTTAACTCCGTCCAAATTGTCCAATTAAAAAATACCGAGTCCGAAGCCGAACGTCAATTTTTCATTTGAACTTTAACATTAACCAAATTTGACCAAGCTCGCCCATAAAATTTGGTGATACAAGCATGACTGGCAAAACTTGTCTGACCTAATAACTTGGATTTGTCCGACTCAGAAAAATCAGATAATGTAATAGAATTTTTGTCCGAATTTTGACATTAACTGATCTGACTAAAAATCCAAACACAATATTTTTTCAAATTTCTATTGTCAGAGTCTTGTTTAGACCCAAATTTATACTTGTCCGACCCGCACTAACCCAAAAAATACACAGAAAACCTGGGTGTCAGACATCAAATTTTCGACGGATCCTATTTATCCAAACCCAAAATTACTCAAACCCAATTTTGTTTTCCCCAGCGCTATAAGTCGAGCGATAGTTAACTTGAAAGTGCCGAGTTCGCGCATGTGTTTGAAATTGGAGGGAAAGCCGAGACGATGCCGGTGGCGAGACCAGTTAGCTCCGATGCGAGGGTCATTGCTCACGTCGACATGGATTGCTTCTATGTTCAAGGTTTCTTACTTAACCCTTTTCTTAGGGTTCCTAATTCTTTCCCTGTTAACCAATTCTCGATTCGCATTCTTTGATTCATGCATTTTGTCATTAGAATTGGAGTTAGAGTGAAGATACAATATGGTTGATATGCTCAAAGATGGTTCAAGTGACAGAATGCAATCATTCGTTTTAGGGTTCCTAATTCTTTCTCTTTTAAGTATTTCCCGATTTGATGTTTTTGATTCGTGTATGTATGTGCGTATTGCATTTTGCCATTAGAATTGGAGTTAGAGTGAGGATACAATATGCTTGCTATGCTCAAAGATGGCTCAAGTGAATGAACGCAATCAATCGTTTTAGGGTTCCTAATTCTTTCTCTTTTAACTAGTTCCTGATTTGCTGCCTTTGATTCGTGTATATATGTGTGTATTGCATTTTGCTATTAGAATTAGAATTGGAGCGAGGATACAATATGGTTGATATGCTCAAAGATGGCTCAACTGAATGAATGCAACCATTCGTTTTAGGGTTCCTAATTCTTTCTCTTTTAAGTATTTCCCGGTTTGCATTCTTTGATTTGTGTATACATGTGTGTATTTCTGTGTGTCTGTGTGTATTTAGCGGATTTTGCCATTAGAAATTAGAATTTCATGGGAGGTAGGATACAATATTTTTGCTATATGCTCAACCAAGGCTCAATTGACAGAATGCAGTCATTCGTATAAATAATTGTTTATCTGATCAATTAGGGGAAGGTCTGTGAAAAATTAGGGCACGAGAGAGTTCTACCATCCCTAATTCTGCCATTATTAGGAAGAAAAGATTAGATGCTTAGGAAGCATCCTACAAAATTATGTATAACCAAAATACAGGTTATTGACGAAATCTACTGCATCAAAAGAGGAAGAGCTAAAATTCCCAATTAACACGAAAGAAGAGAGGCTTGTCAAATTGTCTTTTGAGCTCTGAAGAGGAGTTTCAACTCCTTTGAAAACCCTTTGATAAAATGTAGACTATCCACAAAATTTCTCATATCTTGATTTGTTTATTACATTTGTTTGACGTGGGCTCCATTTTGGTTAACCTGATTTAGTTGAACCAAATGAGGGACTTGGCATTGTGAAGGTGGGGTTCACCTGGGTTGTGAAATGGTTAGTTTGATAATATGTTGTGTGGGCTACATCAGGTGGAAAATAATGGAGGAACCAGCTAATATATTATTGCAAACATTCATAAGGATTTTCTTTGGCGTCCAGAGCTGTATTAATATTTTCCCAACTAGTGTTTGTTCTAAGTTTATGTACATTATTCGCTTCGTTAGTGGAGCAGAGGAAGAAGCCAGAATTGAGGGGTCTGCCTACTGCTGTCGTCCAATATAATGAATGGAAAGGTGGAGCTTTAATAGCTGTTAGCTATGAAGCCAGGAAACTTGGCGTGAAGCGGTAAGAAATGTTACTATGACATGCTTAAAACTTCTCGTGCTACTGCTCTGAAAGCATTGCTTGGATTTCAGTTCTATGCGGGGGGAGGAAGCTAAAAGGATGTGCCCACAGATTCAGCTGGTGCAAGTGCCAGTCGCACGTGGAAAAGCTGATCTGAATACATATCGCAGTGCTGGGTCAGAGGTAAATGTCAAGATGATTTTTGTGTCTGTTACTCTGCTTTTAAAGAATGTTTATCAAGATTGGGAAACAAAATCATCTTCACAGGATTGTGTTGTGTAGGTGGTTGCAATTCTTTCTAGGAAGGGTCGATGTGAGAGAGCATCAATTGATGAAGTGTATCTTGATCTGACTGAAGCAGCGGAGATGATGTTAGCAGAGACTCCTCCTGAGTGCATGGAAGATTTAGACGAGGAGACACTTAAGTCACATGTTTTGGGTCTTGCTGAGGTGGGATTAAATACTCATTCTAAAGTTTTGCATGTCACTTGTGTGTGTTCATTGTTCTAACTATTTGTCAAAATCTGTCATAGCTCCCCATGGAGCTATGATGCCTTCATGTTTCCTGGATCATCTTTTCCAAATGTAGGTTATCATCTGCTTCCAATGCTTTATCAGCCGATCTAAATTTTGTTTTCAGAAGTATTGGTTTGTGATAATAATTATGCGTTCTCTTGTCCAAAAATTATTTTCTGTTTGTAATTATCTACTCACCAACACTCCCCATCCTCAAACCTGAATCCCCTCCCCAAAGAATAAAGGAGTAAGGTGTATTCAGTATATCTGTGAGAAGTAGCATACAGTGGAAAGTTTTGGGGAAAAGTGTTTTCTAATGTTAGGATGCTAGAATTTGATTTTATCTTGTATTTTTTTCTTTTTGTACAAGATAGGAGTTTAGGTTAAGTATATGCCTATAAGAGGTGCTCTAGATTCATTATTTGATGAAAAAGAGTTGTGATTTCTAGATTTTGATGACTGTGCTAGCTAGTTTAAACTGATTCCAGTTATGTTCCCTTTAGTATGAGACTCTAGTCAACAGACACTGACATCATAGTCATGCTCATATTTCAGTGTTCGACATGTGTAGTACTGGCTGGGCAAGTCAAGCTGTAAAATAGTCAGACTCACAGTTTGAGCATTTTACATACATTAGAATAATTGATTTTCTAGTTCTGTTGACATGCTACACTCTTCAGTCATATACTAGGAGTTTCTTCTTTTTGTTATGTTGTGAATTGTTTGTTTGTCTATATATCAGCTTATATCTGTTGACGATGTTTGGTATTTGGTTCAGGAGGGAACTGATGTCAAAGAAAGTGTGAGAAGTTGGTTTCGTAGAAGTGATGCTGATCGTAATGACAAGTTGCTTGCCTGTGGGGCTCTTATTGTTGCGGAACTCAGGAAACAAGTCCTGAAAGAGACTGAATTTACATGTTCTGCTGGGATTGCTCACAATAAGGTGTGTGTGTGTGTGTGTGTGCGCGTGTGGGGGGGGGGGGGTCTGCTACCTTTCATTGAAACTGCAGGTCTTTAGCTTGGTTTTGTTTGACCCGGACACAGATATTTTTCATGTAGCTTTCTGTCTTTTGACTACTGCCTTCCTTCTAGATGCTGGCAAAACTAGCTAGTGGCATGAACAAACCAGCTCAACAGACGGTTGTACCATTCACGTCGGTAAAAGAGTTTCTTGGGCCCTTGCCTATAAAGAAAATGTAAGTTGTCAGTTATGTGGAGTGCTTACCATGGTGCTTCTCTTGTACTGGATGCACTGCAAATTTCAATTGAATGATAACATGTATCTTCACAAACTATTGTCTCAGATTCTAAATTGCTATGTAACTGTTGATGTTCTGGTCAAGCGATTTTTATTTTTTATTCTTTTTGCTGGTGCACACTTACAATGAGTCTCATTTCAGTAATTATTTCCAGGAAACAGCTTGGAGGAAAGCTTGGGGATTCCTTACAGAGTGACCTTCATGTCAATACTGTGGGGGATCTGTTACAGTTTTCAGAGCAGAAGCTACAAGATCTTTACGGCGTGAATACTGGGTTTGTACACAGATTTTAAAATATCTACAAGTTGTTGTATCTGTTGATGTCTTCTATGAGATGAGGAGCAAGAACAATGCAAATTTGCTACAGGGTTTGTATGCAGAAGATGGAATGTCAACCAGTTTCCTTACAATGTTCTCTGGGATATAAAAAGCTAGGGAAAGCTCTCAATTTCTCTCTTGTTTGTTGGATCTTGTGTCTTATTGAAATTTGAAGCCTGTAGAGTTAGGCGCGAGTTCTCTTTGGCTCGGTCAATGGTGGTATAGAGTTCTCTTGAAGAACTAGTGACCTATCACTGGATTACATCATGACATCCTAGATTTATTCTTTTTATCTCATATCTTTGCCCAAGTAGACTTAGATCATGACTTAGCGCTCCCCAGATGCATACCATATGGGAAAATGTTTGTTCGACCTCATGATCCTTAAGGGATCTTTTATTGTTAGAAGTTTTTATAGCACACCTCTTAGCACTGGTGAATTCTAAGGCACCCCCTTAAGCTTGTTTCTTTCCTTGGCGGCCACCATAGGTAAGATTCCTAGAAAGGACCTGCTTAATTGAAGAAGCCTTATTGGGTTTTAGTAAGTGTCCTATGTGTTTTCAAGAGCAAGAATCATGGACTGTGGATCATCTACTTGTGCATTGCTTGTGTGTCCAAGAGGTTAACAGAAAGAAGGAATTGAGAAATAAGAGGTTAAAAGAACGGAAATGTAATATCTAATTCTCCAGTAACTATAAGATGATTCAATCCAAATCACTTTCCACCCAGTGTATGAAGAAACAATATAATGTAGGAATCCGTGTGCTTTCTGTTAACCTCTTATTTCTCAATATCTTCTTTATGCTTGATTAGCTTCTACATATTTATGATTCCCTGCCCTGCTTTTGATTAATGCTGTTTGAGGTGACACCATTCTTTCCTTCATGCATTTTTTTTTTTCCTTTGCTGCAAGACAGAACTTGGTTGTGGAATATAGCAAGAGGGATAAGTGGGGAAGAGGTTGAAGGTCGAGTTTTACCTAAAAGTCATGGTTCTGGTAAGACATTTCCAGGTCCACGTGCCTTGAGATCTATAGATGCGGTAAGTTGAAATTATCTCCATGTTATGTTCTTCCAATATTTACTATAGTATGCTCTAGGAGTTCCAGAACGGCGATGATTATGTCTGCTTCTTGAGTGCTGACATTTGAAGTGCTAGAAAATATTAAAATTTGGCTGTTCTTATTCTAATTTGGTTAATGTGTCATGAGTGCATGTCTAATGTAAAAAATTATGGGGCATTTCTCCTTTCTAGTAAATAAGAAAGAGAGGAGAGGTTGTCATCAGGGATGACTTTAGTGATGTCATTTAAAAGTCCCTCTTTAGTCTACACCCTGTGTACCTGATCTCTAAATTTTCCAGCTCAAGATTGGCATTGCTGGAAATTGATCAGTACAACTTTGGGGCAACTTTCATAAGTACGTTTGAAACTTGAGATTAGGTGTCATCCCTCAAATTTTCTCCATTCCCGAGGCTTATAGAAGATTTATTCCGGTAACTAATGGACTATGGTCATGTGTGATTGTGGTAGGATTTATATAGCGTGGCATATTTTTAGATAGACATTACTTCCTGTGTCATGTGGCCTTTGTAGATAGGCATGCAAATTGACTAGGTGTTCCAAGGGAGTTGGAAGGTCTAGAAAACAGTACAATGATTGAACTGGGCTGCTTATGCTATCTTCTTGTAACAATGATCTTTAGGTGGTATGCTCAGACAAACTCTGAACGCAAGAATGAGACATAGGGGAGCATGAACCAGAAATGGGCCAATGTGTCATTTTTGCTAAATATTTTGGAGATCAGTTGAGGAATAATGGCTGTTGCAGGCTTTACATATATTTGACAGCTGGATATGACCTTTATGCTTAAACAAAGTATAATGGTATGAACCGTGTTCAGGTTTCGCACTGGCTGAAGCAACTCTGTGAAGAACTTAGTGAGCGTCTACTTGCTGACTTGGACCAAAATAGGAGAATTGCTCACACACTCACCCTGCATGTTAAAGCATACAAGGTAGAAGCTAAATTCTGCTTGCGATTTCCTTGGCTACTGCATTAAGTGTTATTTTGCATTATCATTGTGTTTTTGTTTCCTGATGAATCGTGGCAGTCAAATGACACAGATTCCCAAAAGAAGTTCCCTTCAAAGTCGTGCCAATTGAGATATGGGACTTCCAAGATTCAAGAGGATGCACTGAGCCTATTCAATGCTGGTTTGCGGGAGTATATGGGCGTTCATGGTGTCAACGGTAACAAAAAACAAAAGAATGAATGGGGAGTAACTGGGCTTTCGATTTCAGCTAGCAAAATTTTGGCTATACCAGAAGTAAGTGCAAATCTCTCTTGTAGTTTATCTAAGTTTTGGGTTCGTACCTTACAGTTTCAGATTGGAAAAGTTTCAACTAGGTCATGAGAGAATCTGGAATCACCTAAGTATTTATATTCCTGCATGACAATTTGGAGTTTAGTTGTTTTGTCAACTTTTTCCAACTTTGGCAAGCTCCTTCCAACTTTGACCATTCCTTCCAATATCCAACTTTATCCGACTCAGAAGAACAACCCCTAATATTCTGTTGTCCTACGCATGTAACACCCATTGCATATGTAAGACATGACTTGCAAACAAGCCCGCCACGGTTTTAAGATTCTTCACCCCCCTCCCCCCGATATCCAGGCCTATCTACACTACCCATCAGAAACCTAATTAGTAGCACGTTATGGCTTTTGAGTGGGGTGGTTTTGTTCTTTATGTGGTTTTGGATTATTGCATACTGATTTATATCAAGCTTCCTATCAGTTTTGATAATGATTATAAAATTTCTTGGGGGAAGGATCCATGTTGTGCTGGCATTACATGTGTTTACGTTGTTATCTGAATCAAATTCCTTTTCCACTTATATTACGTAATATTTGATTTGGTTGCATTGGAATAGGGAACTTCTACGATCATGAAATTCTTTCCCACCCAGTATGTTAGTTCCACTGCTCCATTGCAAGAGACCAATGACAAATCAGCTCATGAAGTTGTGCAGTTGTCAGGTAGTTACGATATACCCTTTCAAGCACACTTTACTCTGGTACTTGAACATGTACTCATGTTGAGAATCCTCGTTTAACACCTTCCTTTATGTCTGTACATAACTTTATACAGTACTTGAGTGCGGGCAGTTGGTTGCTAAGTTATTATTTATATATATTTGCTGTTGAACTATGATGGGTTGCGATTTCTGTAGGGGGTGATGCCACTACTGGGTCAAACGTGAGTACTGAGTCTGAGAACACAGTCAAGATTGATACGCCTATTTCGGATAAAGATGACTCGAGAATATCTCCAAAAGATCAGGTAGGAAATACTTGGTTCAATAGTTATCAGCTAGTTCAATTCAGCTAACATTTGGGACCGGCTGTCCTATTGCAACTCATTCTCACAAGAAACACTTTGATGATTAGCTAGGAGGCAGTGGTCATTGGATATCGGTCTCTTGCTCATGGAGTTAGGCTCTAAAAGACTAAAACTAGGGAGAATGATAGACACTAGTCACTTGAGAGAGTCAGAATCCTGCAAGTATGCAAGCATTAGTTAAGAAACTACATGGCATATAGAGAACTCCAATACATTCGTCACAGTTGCAGTATTGGATTCTTCTATCAATATCATAGTCCCATACGGAACCCACGGTAGCATGTCAAAATAAAATTATAATTTGGTGTCATATCTTATTGAACACCGATACCCTCTTATCAATGAAAGTTCAGCAGCTGTTGACCTCTTCTTAGCGAGTGAATTCTACCATCCTAAAGTTTTCCGCTCAATCTGTTGTGATTCTCTGCTTTATCGATGCTTTATGTGATCTCGTTATTCTACGTCATTGCTTTGTGGGTCCACAGTTTAGTCCTTGCTGCAAACTTAAGAGTTACTTCCCGTTATCTCAAATTCATGAGGGTTCGTCTATAGCATCATCTAGGTCCCTAGCAATCACTTCTTGGGGGTGTTTGGCAGCCGGCTTTTTGGACACTGTTAGCTTTTTTACCAAGGTGAAAAAGCTACTTGAGGTGTTTGGTAACATGCTTTTCATATTAGCTTTTTGGACCCAATAAGCTAGTTTTCAAAAAGCTAGTTTACCAAACACCTTTCTTGCAATAAGCTAATCCAAACAACTATCAGCTCCCAGCTGGTTGCCAAACAGGGCCCTTGTCTAGTGGTCAATGCAAAGTGACCAATTGAGTTGGCAAATGAAGACAAGTAGTGACTGATGAGTACCTATGTGTTGATGGGGGGAAGGAAAAATTGCCTAGGGTTACTCTAGACCCCTTTGGAAACTCCTATTTTGGGCCATCATCCATGTCCTTAGTAGGTCGGAATTAAGTTAAAAGTTCTGATTTTTGGCTATTTGACATGAAGGAACTTGGATCAATCACAAGATTCTTTCCGGAGCAAGGTGCGGCCAGCTCTTTATTAGAACAGGCAACTGTTACAGAAACTTCATGCTCGTCAAGAAAAGGTAGTTTCTGTTGTGTACGATGGTCATACTGCTTTATATTCATGCTATCACTGTCTTCTTTGCCCTAATGTTTGGAGAATTATCTATGGTTTCCATTTAGAAAATGAATCTTGCTCGGAAATAAGCGAAGTTGGGCCATCAAGTATTTTGCCTGGCCATAGTGAAGGTCCTACCGTCTTGCAACCAAGCCCTGTCAAAAAGCTACGGGATCGTGAAATAAAGGAATCAAAGGTAAATGCCAAAACATACGTCGACTTTTGTAGCATAGTTGATATGATATTTGACATTGCTGAAGACATTTTTTTTCTTCTTTTCATATATGAGTTGATTGCTTGTATGATTTGCATGAATTTGTGTGATTTGTCTGAGAAACATGGAACTTTAAACTTTGAAGCAGGGAACTACTTCAATTTTGAGATTCTTAAAGAGACCCGAGCCTGCTTCCTCTATATCATATCATGACCACAGTTGTGGTGAGCCAAGGAACTGCACATCCTCATCCTCAGGTACTTCTATGGTTCCTCTCGACTCTTGAGTTATGTTTCTGCAAGTTTAGTTTCACCCCAAGTCAAGATTATCACGTGGTGAACGTATTTCACGGAGGACTAAAAGCATGGCAAAATTTTGTCCAGCCCAAATATCTGAATTTGTCCGACTTAGAAAAAGCCAGGTCTGGTCATAGATTTTTTGTCCGAATTTTAATATTGACCAGAAAATTCAGACACAATATTTCTCATATTTCTGTTGTCCAAACTGATTATGGCCCGAATTTCACGCTTGTATGAATTGTCCGATCCAATCTAACATGGAAAAAACTAGGTAACAATCAAGTTTTCGTCTAAATTTTGACATTGTTCGATTTGACCCGGACTTTTGTCGGCGGTAATTCCAAGTCTACCACCTTTTTCTCATTTCACATACCTATTTCTATTCTACGCACCTACATTTTGTTCTCCAGAATGGGTAAATTTGGCCCGTCCACTGCCAATGGGCCCCTATCTTAGGGGCAATTATTGGTAAGTTTCACAGGTCAGGGGCAGAGGGTATGTACCACATTGCCCATAACAAACTTGACCCATCAACCCCACAATTTCCACCTGTGGAAATCTTTACCTTTGCCAACAAGAATTGAACCTTGGCAGAAAGCTTGGAAGACGGTGGTAGCAGCCACTTGACCATCATGTCTTTGATATTCTACTTGCCTATACATTATACATTATTGTCAATTAGATATGGATCTTTTTCAAATTTCCTAGTGCTCGACACTAAGCATTGGGGTCATGTTGCAATCCATTGAGGAAAATTCATGCATGTAAATTTTGCGATTTGGCTTGTGTATTGTGTCCAGAAGGGAATAATACTCAAAGGGAGAGTTGGAACTACAACATGGATGAGATTGATCCGACCATAATCGATGAGCTACCTCCAGATATCCAGGAGGAGCTTCGGAGTTGGATGCGGCCGAGAAAACAACCTCATTCTTCCAAGCGAAGTTGCATTACTTCCTATTTTTCACCCATGAAAGGCACTGGGTAGAGAAATAGGACTACAATGTATTTTATCGCAACCATTGTAAATGTAGTTCGGTGCTCTGTTCTACATGTGTATGTATGGTCTAGGTTCTTTTATATTCTGTAAATGCAGTAAGTCTTATGTGAGATTGTTTCACCATAAATTTATCGTGAGATGCATAAATTTATGATGATTTTTCATGAAGGCACGGGCTAGAGAAATAGGATTGCAATGTATTTTCTTGGAAACATTGCAAGTGTAATTCTCTGCTATGTTCTACTTGTGTATGTATGGTCTAGGTTCTTTATATCTTGTAAATGCAGTAGTGAGACATATAACTTTGTGATGATTTTTCATGAAAAACACGGACTGGAGAAATAGGATTGAAATGTATTTTCTTAGAAGCATTGTAAATGTAGTTTTGTGCTCTGTTCTACCTTTGTATTTATGGTCTAGGTTCTTTTATATTCTGTAAATGCAATAAGTCTTGTGCGAGACTGTCTCACCATAAATTTAACTTTGTGATTGTTTGATATGAAAGACATGGGTTGGAGAGATAGGATTGCAACATATTTTCTTAGAAACATTGTAAATGTAGTTCTCTGCCATGTTCTACCTGTGTCTGTATGCCCTAATATCTTTTATATTATGTAAACCGTAAGTCTTGTGTGAGACCATCTCATCATAAATTTATCGTGAGACGTATTATTTTGTGATGATTTTCCATGAAAGGCGCGAGTTGGAGAAACAAGATTGCAATGTATTTTCTTAGAACCATTGTAAATGTAGTTCTCTGCTTCGTTCTACTTATGTATGTATGGTCTAGGTTCTTTTATATTTTGTAAATGCAATAAGTCTTGTGTGGAATTGTCTGACCAGAAGTCTATCGTGAGTTGTATAATTTTATGGTGACTTTTTATGAATATATAGGTGACTACTAATTTATTTGAGGTACCTTTGATAAAAGTCATTCATTGGCAAATTATTAATCATATTGACATTAAAGTCATTCTAATATTACTTATTAGTCACACTAAAATATTAAAGAGGTCCTAAAGGTGGTAAGAGTAGTTACGAATTATGATTGAGTTGGTCAAGTGTGGTTAAAGGTGATTAAGTTTGATTGATAGATGTGAAAACAAGTGGTTTGTGGCTGAAAGATCGTAAAAGTGTGGTTAATGCAGTTAAATTTAACCAAACATTGAAAAAAAAGGGCAAACAGAAAGTTCTTCCCCATTTGTAATTTCTTCCCTAATTCAAATAACAACAACCTCTCAGGGGCAACACGCTTGCGCGTGACTCAAGGATCTAAATGTAGGTAACCTTCTCCCGTGAACTAATGTCCATGAAGATACTGATTCTGGTTGACCTGCGAAAAAAACTTTGAAACCCCCACTTTTTAAGCACTAAAAGAAACCCAAAATGAAAACCTGTAGAAAATCAAGGGAAAAAAACAAATAAAAATAAACAAGGGGGATACATACCTATGGTCTTCATGTAGATGAGGAAAACTCTAACTACTGGGTGTGAAAATTAATGGATAAAAAGTAGTTGGGTAAAAGGTAACTTTTGATAATTTTTGATGAATTTTAGTAACTTTTGGCAAATTTACGTTAATATATCAAAATTGAATTTTTTTTTTGTTTTTTACCTTTGCTAAATTTCAGTAAATTTCGGCAAAAACTGGTAAATTTTGGTAAGTAGGATTTACCCATGAATTTGACAGGGTCGTCACAAAGTAAAAAAGACAACACACAAAAGCAAACGAAGCACCATACACTACCCAACTATCAAATTTCACCCTACTACCTTAATCCACACCCTTTCGCACTCCTTTATCCAATGCCATGCCTTTCGCTGTGCGCAAGTGTTTAATATCAGCTCTAATCATCTCCCTCATACTTTTCTGATATCTCACTCCTCTGAAGCCCTAAGGATAACCTGATCCCCTCACACCTACTAATAGGCGCGTTCGCACTTGTCCTACAAACATGCCTAAAACCATTCGAGTCTCGTTTCTCGCAACTTCTCCTCGATATGGGCTACCCCTGGTGTTTCTCGGGTAATATAGTTCCACTTATCCTATCTAACCTCGTATAACCGTAAAAATGAAATGATGGTGCGTTTGGGTATTTTCTAAGAAAATATTTTCCGGGAAAGTTTTCCCTGGATAAGTTTTCATGGGAAAACGTACTTTATAGTGTTTGGTTTACATTTAAAATCACGACATAATTTATCTCTTATCTATTTATTTACAAAATAGTTTTTAGGGATATTTTGAAAATTTGATTAGAGTAGTTTTTATTTCTCATGGGAAATAAACTTTCCCATTCCCTTCCATGATAAACATTTTCCCATCAAACCTTTAAAAAAATGTTGAGATCCACCACAAAATTTAACCATTCTTATTCTATAACCAAATATGAAAATTTTTCAAGTCGACCAACTTTCTCAAAAAATAATTTAGGTACAAATTTGGGTCCAGGTAACATCAAAATTCGGATAAGAAATTGATCTTTAGACTCAGGTTTTCGTGTTAAATTGTGGCATACAATTCGGATGGAGCTCAATTCAAGCAAAAGTCAGCTTTTGACAATATAAAAACAAAAATATTGCGTCAGGATATCCGGTCAATTCAGACAATATGAAAATCTGGCTTGGATGAAATATTTTTTTTTATTAGACAAATCTGAACGTTCAGGTCAAACAAAATTTTGCGAGCGATCCCAAAAAATCTGTCAACCAAAAATACCACATTGGAAAATAATTAAAGTAGTTTTCTTTCTCATGGGTAATAAACTTTCCCAACCCCTTCAATGAGAAACATTTTTCCATCTAACCTTAAAAAAAAATCGAGATCCGCCACAAAATTTAACAATTCTTATTTTGTAGGCAAATATGAAAATTTCCAAGTGGACCAACTTTCCCAAAAAATAAAGTTGGCAAAAATTCTTGTTCGGTCAATATCAAAATTTGGATGAGAAAATGATGTTTAAACCCGTTTTTGAGTCCAATATCTTTGACAATTGGATGGGCTAAATTTGGGCCAAAATCGAGTTGAATGATAAAAACATAAGTATTATGTCAGAATATTTAATCAATCCGATCAATATGAATATCAAACTCGGATAAACCCGAATTTTATTTATCGGATAGATTTGAAGATTTGAGCCTGACAAAATTTTACCAACACTACAAGAAAATCTGTCAACAAATGATAGCATAATGGAGAAACAATTAAACAGAGTTCACAAACACTCATTTTTCGAAATCTTTTTCCCCCAACCCAAACAACATAGGCAAGTCACAAGTGTGTGTGGCAAAAAGAAAAGGAGGGAAAATGACAGCAAAAATAAAAAAAATCGAAAAAATAAAACATAGGAGGCGGGAGTCCAAAGTTATCCCCCAAAATTTAAATGCCCCGCGTTTTGCATATTCGCGGGCCCCACTCAACCCTATATATATATATACCGACAAAACACGTTTCTCAATTTATATCATCAAATCAATAAAGAAAATCTCACCCACTTCCCAAACTACCCTTTCTTTCTCTCTCTATCTCTACCCCCTCAATTTCTCTCTCTATCCATTTCTCTCTCTTTCTATCTCTATATCGATATCTTCAGTGTGCATCGGCAGCCATGGATCGCGGCGGCGAGCGGAGATCGGCCGGAGGAGCTCGCCGGAGCTTGAAGAGGAAGCTTGAGGAGGAAGACTTCCATGAAAGCATCGATCTTCCTGTTTCGCCGCAGAACCACCAAGATCTGGTCGCCGATGTGGCTGCGCAGGTGGCGGTTCTCAAGAACGCCGCCGTGTCGTGGTCGGAGTCCGATCGAGGTGCGGCGAAGAGAGCAATTCAAGTCATGTCCGAGCTCGCGAAGAATGGTAGGGTGTAGTGTACGATCGAGAGAGGGAGGGAGCGATCTCGTCGATTTCGTTGTTTTGTTTGTTTTTGATTGTTTGATGGTGATTGGAGGTTGTTGCTTCGTTGATTTTTTAGTTTTGCGTGGGGTTTTTTGATGGAGGTTGGAGTTTCTTCGTCGATTTTGAGTTTTCCGGCAGCGAAACGTCGTTTTTTGAGTTTCCGGCTTCTTTTTTGCTGACGATTGGAGTTTGTTTCTTCATCGATTTTTGAGTTTTCCGGGGTTTTTTTTTTTTTTATGGAGTTTGGAGTTTCTTCGTCGATTTTGAGTTTTCCGGGTTTTTTTTTTTGATGGAGGTTGGAGTTTCTTTGTCGATTTTGAGTTTTCTGGCTTTTTTTTTATGGAGGTTGGGGTTTCTTTGTCGATTTTTTAGTTTTACGGCGAGCAGTTCGAGCTTTCTTTTTTAGTTATTCGGCTTTTGATTTTTCCGGCGATTGGAGTTTCTTAGGTGAATTTTTGAGGTTTCCAGCTTCTTTTTTGCCGGAGGTGGAGTTTCTTCGTCGATATTTGAGTTTTCTGGTTAGCAGTTGAGTATTTTCGTCGATTTTTGAGTTTTTCGGCTTTTGTTTTTGCCGGCGATTGGAGCTTCTTCATCGAATATTGAGTTTTCCGGCTTCTTTATTGCCGGAGGTTAGAGTTTCCTTGTCAATTTTTTTTTGCAGGCAATTGGAGTTTCTTCGTCGATTTTTTAGTTTTCAGGCTTCTTTTTTGCCGGCGATTGGAGTTTCTTCGTTCATTTTTGAGTTTTCCGGCTTCTTTTTTGCCAGCAATTAGAGTCTCTTCATATCATTTGAGTTTTCCGGCTTTTTTTTGCCGGCAATTAAGTTTCTTCATCGATTTTCGAGTTTTCCCGCTTCTTCTTCTCCGGCAATTAGAGTTTCTTTGTCAATTTTTGAACTTTCCGGCGTCTTTTTTGCTGATCGATTGTGATGATGTGTGATTTGCTTGCAGAGGAGCTGGTGAATTTGATTGTAGATTGCGGAGCAGTGCCGCCTTTGGTCATGCATCTCCAGACGCCGCCGGGGGAGAGTGTTTCTAGGCCTTTGGAGCATGAGGTTGAGAAAGGAAGCGCCTTTACGCTTGGACTTCTTGCTGTTAAGGTAATGTAAAGGAATTTTGTTTCGATTTTAATTTGCTTGCTTCATGCATGTCGATTTTGGTTATATTTTGTTTAGCTTTGTCTATATCTTCATCATGTCTGGATTTTTGCAATCTTATAATCTTGAGAGGAGGATCCTAAGATAGGATCACAAAGTTTTGAACAAGCTATGGAAAGCTAAATGTTGTGAGAGTAGAAGTGTGTTGCTTATTAATGCTTGCATAGTTATCAGGAATGCTTCCCGGGCGTGGGTCGCTAATTTTTACACAAATTTAGTTTAGTTTTGACTTCGGAGTGCTTGTTCTTGGGGCGCGTGTTGTTAATTTTTACATAAGTTTAGTTTAGTTTTGACTTCGAAATACTTGTTCCTGGAATGCGGGTCGCGAGCATATGTAGTGTTCTGGTAACTATGAATGCTTGCAATTGGGGATAATTGTATGGTTTAGTATCAATTGGAAGTGAATTGGAGTTTGGAAATGGCGTTTTCTTTAATTTATTTGTTGGGATACATTCATTTGTAAGA
This sequence comes from Portulaca oleracea, assembly GCA_029582165.1. NCBI lineage: Eukaryota > Viridiplantae > Streptophyta > Magnoliopsida > Caryophyllales > Portulacaceae > Portulaca > Portulaca oleracea. The sequence goes on from CM055871.1 coordinate 9,313,496, forward strand.
GAGAATTGTTCCGTGGATGTTTGGGCTTGAAACATTGATTCTTTTTTATTCTCTTAAAATCTATTGGTGATAGATTGGTATTTGTTATATCTCTGCATTTCAGTTGCTTATGCGGTGGTTTTTGCTCCCCGTCCTAAAACCCAGTTAATTCTAGTACCTGTATCATTAATGCATTAATTGGATGAAGTATAGATTGTGTGTCGATTTCTTTTTTTGGGTATACATGTACGTCAGTAATAGACTCTTTGCATATATTAGCAACTTATTTTTGATATTGGATGATAATTGATGCCGGATGATGAATGGTTTCTCATGTCTGTTTCTTTTAAACTGGCAGCCAGAGCATCAGCAACTTATAGTTGATGCTGGTGCTTTGCCTCATCTTGTCGCTCTTCTGAAAAGGGGCAAAACTGGTTGTGGTTCTCGATCTGTCTACGGTGCTGTCAGAAGAGCGGCAGATGCAATAACTAACCTGGCTCATGAGAACAGTAGCATCAAATCTCGTGTAACGTAAGTCGATTTTTCTAATTTCACTGCGTTGTCGTTGTTAGACTTTGTTAGCTCGTCTCACCCTTAAGAGTGAAACACATCCAGGATGGAGGGGGGCATTCCACCACTTGTTGAGCTGCTCGATTCTACTGATATTAAAGTACAAAGAGCAGCAGCAGGTGCACTACGTACTCTCGCGTTTAAAAATGATGAGAACAAAAATCAGGTTGGATAGACTTTCCCTATTTCCTCTACTTCTCCCTCTCCAGTTATATGGTTCTCTAACCAATATCTGAATCTGCAGATTGTAGAATGCAATGCGTTGCCTACTCTAATTTTGATGCTTCGTTCTGAGGATCCAGCTATACACTATGAAGCGGTTTGTATCCTGATCATTAGCCCTGATGCTGATACTTTCAAGTGCTGTGTAATTTGCTTATCTAATGGACTGGGATTTCACAGGTTGGTGTAATTGGTAACTTGGTTCACTCATCTCCCCACATAAAGAAAGAAGTTCTTGATGCAGGTGCCTTGCAACCTGTCATTGGGCTCCTGAGGTGAGTGTGGAGTATCTCATTTAAGTTGTATGTTCTTATCCTACTTGTAGTCTGTGTACTTAGGTCTTGTGTTTGAATTTTGAAGCAGTTCTTGCTGTTCTGAGAGCCAAAGGGAGGCAGCTTTACTACTTGGGCAATTTGCGGCAGCAGATTCGGTTTGCAAGGTTTTGATTATTACCCAATTTATTAAAAATGTACACATATTTGACCTTTTGTAGTGTGTCTCCTTTGGGGGCCAAGCCAGACTTTATATACTAGGGGGCGATGTAGTAATGCGAATAGTATGAGGTCATAATACTAAAAATCAACCTAATTTTATCCCATTTATGATGCTGTTTGGCTAAAACAATAATTTGTATTCAAAAAGTCGAGGGGGCCATGGGTGATTTTGGTCCACTAGAAACTCTGCCTCTAATCTCCATCCGGATTACTTTTAGACTTGTCTATCTAGGCATACCTGTAAAGTTCTTGTTGAGTGTCTGGATTCAGATGCGTTTTTACTTTTCGGTTTTGGTTTATTCCGACAAGTAAAATGCATATCTTTCTGTTGTCTTTTCATCATCACTTTTAATGTTAGGCTGTATTTGCTGCTTGGTTAGTAATTGTCCTGCCTATGTTAGGATAAAATAAATGTATTTGCTTAAAAAGATTTCTAACATGTTTGAGATTTTCTATGAGAAACATACAAGGAAGTTTAGAGAAGAGGATACTTTTCAAATTTGTATATTAAACTATTTTGATTCGTGGAGAGTAATATTTATTTTGACTCAGTCCTAATATCATGTAAGCCACAAGTGTAACAATTCTATTGCCATGGTCTCATCAAAAGGACATTTATTATGACCATGTTTCTTTTGTTTGTCCTTTACGAAAGTCTAATTAGTTTTGCTTTGCTTCTAGGATTTTATTGCATACTAGTTTAAAAGTTTATATCTGATCTCGTTTGGGATGATGATTATGGAGGAATCTGTTGCCAGTTATAATGAAAGATGAATTTAATTAACTGGAGATTTACTGATTTGACTCTATGTCATACCAAAATTTAAGGTTTATTACATCTGTGTTGAGCTACATCTTTTATTTTATTTTCTACATGCTTTTATTAAGTTGAAAACCTGAGTTTTTCGGGCAGGTTTGGGTTTGGATTATGGCGACATTGTTGCTCGTGATGTTTATTTCATGTAGGATGAGGGTGGAGATTTTACAAATGATGGTTTTGCAGGTGCATATTGTTCAAAGAGGGGCTGTTCCTCCATTGATTGAGATGTTACAATCCACGGATACACAGCTCAGGGAAATGTCAGCTTTTGCACTTGGAAGGTTGGCACAGGTGAGCTTTCCTAGGGTCTTTTTCTGGATTCACTAAGTTATTATCTGCACTTACAAAAACTAAATTAAATTATTATGTGTCATTATTTCTTCACTAAGTCGACAGTATATCTGGAACCTTAACCTGGCTATGGAGTTTCCTATACTTTACTTTATTAATCAATTGGTATTTCTTTTATTCTCATAAAACAATGTGGACATCTTACATTTTGCACTGGATAATGTTGTATTTTACGTTTGGAAACTAATGAGGTATTTTTCATTTTGAAGGATTCTCATAATCAAGCAGGTATTGTTCAGAGTGGTGGTATCATGCCATTATTAAGACTGCTTGATTCAAGAAATGGTTCTCTACAGCATAATGCTGCATTTGCTTTGTATGGGCTTGCAGACAATGAGGTATTTTTGCCTTTAGGAGCTAACACATTTTGCAGTTCAGTTTTATTGTTACTTATATGTTACTTATTAGGGGGTTATGGTAGGATAATGTTGCAGAACTTATCAAGGTCGGCGGCGTTCAGAAACTCTTGGAGGGAGATTTCATTGTTCAGGTATGCTATGTAATGCTTTGTTGTGGTTTCGTACCTGATTTTTTGGGCTCTGGATGCGAATACTAGAAAAGGAAATAAGAGATTTAAGTTTTAGATCTAAATTTATTAGTTTTATGAATAATTGTTCATTAGTAATATCGTTTTTATAGTGGATGTAACTTTTAGTCTTTTAGGGCAGTAGATCTTGATAACTGAGATATTAGGTTTATCATTGTCAAGGAGGCTAGTAACTTTTAGGGGGACCCTTGCCTATTATATTTTCGCATGGTTGACCTTAGTTGACAATTTGTATTTTGGTTGTATGTTTCAAAGTAGGATGCTGCCACTGCATCCATCCCTTGTATTTTGCTACTTATCAGAACTCTTTATTTTTTGGTATTTTTAATATACATCTACTCTGCTATGCTTGCTAAATCCTTATTGACCTGACAGCCAACTAAGGATTGTGTGGCAAAAACGCTGAAGAGATTGGAAGAGAAGATTCACGGACGGGTAAGATCCGGAAATCTTTATTAATGTTATATCTGTTTATAGTATTGATACATATGCCGATCCAGTCGAACATGTGGATTATGTTGTTTTAATTCTGTAATGTTTATGAAGGAGCATTGTACTCTTCTGATAGTGTTTACTGTTCCCTACTTTCAATGCTATCTCTCACAGGTGCTAAGTTATCTGCTTTATCTGATGCGGGTAGCTGACAAGGTTGTGCAGAGGAGGGTTGCTTTAGCTCTTGCTCATCTCTGCTCCCCTGAACATCAAAGAAAAATTTTCATTGAACATAATGGTAATTGACTTTTGCTTTTTTTTTTTAAAAAAAAAATTTATCTTAATTTTTCACTTTGCAGTGGTTATTTGTGGGCAAGGTTGTTAGAATCGGGATCCTAACTCGGATCCATGGGGTAGTTAGGATCGGAATGTCGATAATAGAATCACATCGAGGATTTTGGATAATAAAATGGTTCGATCGTAGATCAGGATTGGGATTATAATACATGCTTGTGGGTATTGGTTATTTATTCCATTAGGCACAACTATAGGCTGTCAATGTTACTCGGACTGGGGTATGTGTGTCCTTATCGAACACACATACGGGTGTTGGACTCTGCTATTTTAAAGAAAATTTTATACATTTTCGTTGTAATTTGAAGTGTCGAGTGTTGTACCCTTGTTCGGGTATCAAGGTTTAGACATGGGTGCGGCAGGGAAAATGAAGAGTCGGAGTAACATAGTAGGTTGTTATTCACTTTAGCATTTCTATATTCACTCAATTGGAGCTATATGTATTTTTGCAGGACTGGAATTGCTCCTGGAACTCCTCGAGTGTTCTGCTATTAAACAACAACAAGATGGTTCATTGGCCTTGTACAAAATGGCAAGTAAGGCCATGACCGTTTCACCCGTTGATCAAGCGCCCCCATCTCCAACTCCACAGGTTTCTTCTAAATCTCGATAGATATTCGCTTGCTGCATGGATTTATAAGTTATAATGTTAAAATCTAGTAGTGGTCTGCTAACGTTGATTTATGGTGCGTTTGGTAGTTTTCTGGGGAAGACTTTTCTAGGAAAACACTTTCCCAAGCCTCCCTTGGGAAACTATTTACTGAGGTTGTGCGGGAAATAATGAGTCTCACTTTAAAACTTTCCTATATATTATGGAGAACCAAACATGGGAAAATTTGTGAACTTATAGAAAAATTGACCAACTTTCCCGGGAAAGTTTCCTAACCAAATGTATATAAAGGAATCTTTTCAAATTTGCAATATGACCATGCCTATTAATCATTATTCAGTTGATTGTCGTTTCAGGTCTATTTGGGTGAGCAATATGTAAATAATTCGACGTTGGCAGATGTTACCTTTTTAGTTGAAGGTTAAATACCCTTCTTTTTACCCAATGCTTGCCTTTGGAGTTGATTCTTGTGTGTTCTTTTGATGGAGTAACTTAATTTAAGGGTGAATCTGGGCTTTTCTACTTTAAGGTAGGAGATTTTATGCTCACCGAATATGCCTTCTGGCCTCTTCTGATGCATTTCGCGCAATGTTTGATGGAGGCTACCGGGTATGTGCATCATTATTCCAATAATTCTTGATATATGAGCGTACTGCATTTCATGTTACTCCCTTTGTTCCATATTAATTGTCATATTTGGAAATTGTGGAGTCAAACTTCAAAAATTGACGATAGGTTTCTCAATATATATAATGACTTGTTATATAAAATTGCTATCATTAGAATCGTAATTAAAAATAATATCATTAAAGTATAATATTACCATTGTTATTAATATATTAAATAAGAAATTATCAATAAAAGAGTGATATTAGGGACTGTGGCAGTCAACTAAATGACAATTAATATGGAATAGAGGTAGGAGATTCATATGTATTGTTTAGTGAAGTGATTGATTTCACGTGAAGTCTTGAAACGCCTCATCTATAGAGGGATGACTTATTATTGCCTACTGGTGAAACATGTTGCAGGAGAAGGATGCAAAAGACATTGAGATTCCAAACATTCAATGGAATGTTTTTGAGTTGATGATGAGGTTTGATCTTCCTTATTCTTTCTTTTTTTTTTTCTGAAAAAAATAAGTGGGTGTGAAACTACCAAGGCTATTAGAATCAGGATCCTAACTCGAATGTAGATAGTAGAATCGCATTGAGGATTTTGGATAATAAAATCGTAGGATAAAATTGTAGATAAGTATCGGGATTTTAATAACTATGCATCCGACATGATTGACAAGGTGTAGTTGTGTATTTGCAGATATGTATATACAGGGTCGGTAAATATAAACTTGGATGTTGCACATGACTTACTTAAAGCTGCAGATCAGTATCTTTTAGAGGGTCTTAAGAGGCTTTGTGAATGTACCATTGCTCAGGTATGCATATGAAATTATGAATCAATTACTAGGCTTTTCCCTAATTTAGGTTGGCAGGTTTACTGTTTCGTAAACTCACTCTCTTGCACAATGCATTTTGAAACGTACAGGACATCTCTGTAGAGAACGCGATGCTCATGTACGAATTGTCAGAGGCGTACAATGCTATATCTCTAAGGCATTCTTGCATCCTGTTTATATTGGAGCAGTTTGATAGATTAAGTTCTAAAACATGGTGAGATTGCTTATCCATGGTGCTTTGTTGTGTTGTGTTGTGCATCCTGTTTTCTAGCTATATTTCTGCTGCCTGCAACTCTCTCAATGATATATTAGTAGTGCTCCCAAAATTTTGTTTGACCCAGAAAAAATCTAGTTTGGTTCAAACCTAATTTTACATTGACCGAGTATTTGAATACAATAATCTCTTTTTCTATTGTCCAACTTGATTTTGGCCCGAAATGAATTTAGCTCTATCTGAATTGGTCCGACCCTAAAAAGGGCCCGGACGTCAAATATTTCCCTAGGATGAATTTAAGCCTACATAGATCTGAATTTTTGCCTGTGCTATATGGTAGCAGGTTATTTTCATAGCATACTGCCTTGAAGGCTTCAATGCTGGCCCTACTTTCTTTTTGATCAGGTTTAATTGTTTAATAATCAGGAGCTGATGAGATCTTTTAGTGACTGGCATTAGATTACCTTTGTTCTTCTACAACTGATATATTCAGTTGTTTTCTAACTACCTTTTTGAGACCCTGGTACAAAAAAAAGTAAAATCGAATATGAGTATATGAGCACAATTCATACTGTCCCAGCTCGTCGTGATATTTGTAACTTGGATTCAAGTATAATATGAAACAAGGGGTGTTAATTCGGTGGAAAGCTGATGTGTCAAACACAGTCCTGCCAATATATGTCAGTTTTTCACTGAGTTACCATCGCTTGAGTCGGAGGCGTCCTATCATAATACAACTTTTGTGTTTTTAAGACCACCGAAATACAAAAAAATAAAATGTAGAGACTATTGACATACAAAAACTGAAAATACAGACTATAAGAATCCGATTTTTCTTAATTGCAAAAATTAGATTCAGAGGAGTATTGATTATTTGGCCTCTTGTTTGCTGCCTGTCACAGGTACCCTCGCTTAATTCAGCGCATGATCCCGGAGATCCAAGAGTATTTTGAAAGAGTGCTCGTGAAGCCTAATCTTGTCGAGACAACTCAAATGTAGATGATCCGGGTCTCATTGCAATCAATCATTTGACTAACCATTTTAGCATCTTACTATATTCTTGAGGTCGAGGAGCAAAAAATGGATCTTCTTGACATATGTTGGGCACTTGTTCGGTTTGGTTCGATTCTGCTACTGACTGTTGTGATTCCTTCCATTCCATATGCAAACTGCCTGGATCTATGAAATTCGATTCGAGGCTATTTCTGTGATTTTTGACCCCCAATTGTTAGATGTTAGTCTCTCCTCTGTGTCATACCATTGTTCTCTTGGTGTTTCTCATTGTATTATTAGTCAGCTCTTGTGTTCAATGTAAATACTATACTATAGACATTATTATGATATAATGATGATCTCTTTTTGGTGATAGACAACCGATTATGTTTTGCTTTCTTGTCATCTCTGTGGCTTGTTTGGTGATTTTCTGGGAAAGATTTTCTCTAACCCCCCAAAGGGAAAGAGTTTATTGAGCTCGTGAGGGAAATATTAAGCCTCACGTTAAAAATTGTCCATAATCATAGGAAAGAGTACTCATGAAGCCTAACCTTGTTGAGACGACTCAAGTTTAGATGATCTGGGTCTCATTGCAATTGAAAATCCATTTTAGCATCTTACTATATTCTTGTAGTCGAAGAGCAAAAAAAATGAGCTTCTCAACATATGTCGGGCACTAGTTCGGTTCTAGTAGGGCTGTCAATAAACTGTCCGACCCGGAAAAAAACCGGGTCCGGACATCAAAATTACGTCCGATTTTTAAATTCGGACAAACGAACATGTTCGATTTTCAATCCGAACTGGGTTCGGGTTTGCCAAACCGGATCCGGGTTTGTCCGGATTTCAGAATGAAATGAGCATGCAGTGTTTGCTGGGCTTGGGCGAGAAGTGAAATTTTGGGTCCAACCCGGACCCGGATGTCCGATGTAATTGTAAAGCACCATTGTGTCAAGTGTCAACTGTCAAGCATGGTAAACCGGACATCGGATATCCGGGTCCGGGTCCGGGTTGGGAAAAAATGACCGAATGTTAATGGGTTGGGAAAAAATGACCGAATGTTAATTCGAACAGGGTCAGGATTTGACATTTTTTGTCCAATGTCCGATTGTCCGAACCCGTATTCGACCCAAACCCAGATTTTTGACAGCCCTAGGTTCTACTATTCATTGACTGTTGTGATTCCTTCCATTCCATATCCAAACTGTCTGGATCAATGAAATTCAATTTGAGGCTTTCTGTAATTTTTGGCCCCCAATTGTTACATGTTAGTCTCTCCTCTGTGTCATACCATTGTTCTCTTGATGTTTCTCACTGTATTATTAGTTAGCTCTTGTGTTCAATGTAAATACTCCAAACATTATTATGATACGAACAATGATCTCTTTTTTGTGATAAACAATTTGCTATGTTTTGCTTTGTAATCTCTTTCAAAGTACTAGACAGTTTCAAACTACACCTCTGCTTAGAGGGTTTAAAGTTTAAACTATGGTTGTCAAAAATTTGGGTTCTGCTCGTTTTGAGTCGGCATGAATTAGACATTAGACAAAAAAATTGATGTCCGATATCCATTTTTTTAAAGTATTTTCCGGGTTGGACAATTTGAACAAGCTTGAATTTCATTCAATATAGAGTAGGTTGAAGTGAATTCAGACAAATAATTTATGATCACACTTGATTTTTTTTTCTAGGTCGAATTAAACTGAGTTTACGAGTTGGATTACAGTATTTTTTTTAACGGTCTCAGTTTAAGCCTACAAGTATCGAGAGAGGTTATTCAAATTGTGATCACAAAAAGACCACGAAAACCATCACAAAAAAGACAATGAAAAGGATGTGGTTGAATTGAAAGAAATTACCACCAAATCAAAATCAAACCTGAAGGAAAGATTTGATAAAAAACAAAAAAGGAGAGAACTTTGAGAGTATTAGATGATAATATTATGAAGAACACGAAATTTTTGAGATATTTTTTGATAGAAATATATTATCGAGTTTATAAGCCAAAAAACTTGATGTGGGTGCTTACTCATTGATCATTTGTCACAATTTTTTGCATAAACGTCGAATCATGGTAGATCTATTATTCTTTTCATAGAAATATATTATCGAGTTTATAAGCCAAAAAACTTGATGTGGGTGCTTACTCATTGATCATTTGTCACAAATTTTTGCATAAACGTCGAATCATGGTAGATCTATTATTCTTTTCATAATAAGAATAAAAAATATAATAACCATGCATTGAAGATAAAAGTATTATGAAAATTACCTTAAAAATGGTAGTCTTTTAAGTGTTAATTACTGTTTGATTTTTTAATTTTTATTTTAATAAATTGAAGATAATAAGAATATAGTGAGATAAGGACAATTTTATTCTAAACATTATGTACGCTCTGTTCTTTTGAGTGACACCATATCGCCCAACAACAATTTACTACATTAACCACAAATCATCACAAATTACCATACCATACGACACGTCACTGCAATAACCGTAATTTCTCTCTCCTCACTTTTCTTTCTCATTACTTTTCTCTGTTCTAACTTACCACAACAATCATTATTAGCACAAATTTTACAACTTAACACACTATACCACACCATGTTACACTATCCACATTTCTAACATATCATATGATTACCAGATTATACCCACCACAAAAAAAACATGATCTTGTTGTTATTCCATCAAAATTAGGGCAAAATTATTATTATTATTATGATGATGATTATTATTATATTGTACTCCCTCTGTTTCATATTAATTGTCATAATTTTGACTTTCACGGTCTCCAATATCATTATTTGATTGGTAATTTCTTGCATAATATGTTATTAACAATTGCAATTTTATACTTTTATGATAGTATTTTTCGTTATGAATCTATTGGTAGTAATTTTATATAGCAACTCATTGTATATATTGAGAAATTTATGGTCAAATCTTTTTAAGTTTGACTGCACGATTTCCAAATACGACAGTTAATATGAAACAGAGATAGTAACTATTTATTTATTATTTATTTTAAAAAGGGGTGCACATAGCGCTGTAGGACCGCATCCACAATAAAACTCGCCCCAAAAACATAGCCCTCTCCCTTCTCTAACTCATCTCAGTTCATGTAATACCGAACCCTGGCTTTTCATATCTCCGGCGACATCTCCGACCGCCATTTTCTCCGGCGATTCCTCCTCCGCCGTCGCCGATCTCTTCTGATCGCCATCTCCGTCGAGAATCTGATGAAGCTTATTTGCGTGGAGCCGTTCCAGACTCCATCTTCATCTAGATAAGGCACTCTCTCTCCCTTTTCTGTTTGATTTTGGTTGCGAAGGTTTCAATTCCTTCATTTTCTTCGAATTTAGGGTTCAATTAGTTGGTGAATTGGAAATTTGAGGTTTCGTGGTAGACTGATCGAGACTATGGCATGTCGTGTTGCTTTCTGTTGGTTTGGAATGTGTTGAAGTTTGTGTGCTTCAGTGAATAATCTGAGTTTCATCTCTGTTAGGTTTAGTTTGATTTTGGTTATGAAGATTTCAATTCCTTCTTTTGTCGAATTTTAGGGTTCAATTAGTTGGTGAATTGGAAATTTGAGGTTTCGAGGTAGACTGATCGAGACTATGGGCGTGTCGTGTTGCTTTCTTTTGGTATGGAATGTGTCGGAGTTTGTGTGTTTCAGTGAATAATCTGAGTTTCATCTCTGTTAGGTGTAGTTTGATTTTGGTTATGAAGATTTCAATTCCTTCTTTCGTCAAATTTAGGGTTCAATTAGTTGGTGAATTGGAGAGTTAAGGGTTCGAGGTAGACTGATCGAGACTATGGGCATGTATTCCGGCGTTCTTTTGGTTTGGAATGTGTTGAAGTTTGTGTGTTTCAGTGAATAATCTGAGTTTCATCTCTGTTAGGTCTAGTTTTAAGTTCTTCATGGTAGTTTTGATTTTGGTTATGAAGATTTCAATTCTTTCATTTTCGTTGAATTTATCGTTCAATCAGTTGGTGAATTGGAGAGTTGAGGGTTCAAGGTAGACTGACCGAGATTATGGGCATGTCTTTCGGCGTTCTTTTGGTTTTGAATGTGTTGAAGTCTGGACTACTCAACTAAAAGGCTTTGCTAGTGTGTTTCAGTGGATAATTTGAGTTTCATTTCTGTTTGGTGTAGTTTAGATTGTGCAAGGTATTGATTTTGGTTGATTTAGGCCTGAAGATTAGTTCTGTTATGTTGCATTGGCAGTGCATGCGAGGAATTAGTAGTTAGAGACAAACCTAAGTCTTCCTGAATTGGACAAACATACCGGCTGAAAACATTTGAGCAACATGTCATTCCACAGAATTACTGGTTTGAATCTCAATTAGGTCATGTGTGCTTCAAATGAAGGCAGTAGCCAGTTGCCTGATCTGCTGACTGCATTTATCATCAGAACTCAGAAGAGTCGTTTAAAAGCTTTCAATTTAATGAGCGGAGCTTCTTCGTCTGTTAATGGTGTTAAACGCTGTCTGCTTATGGTAGGAATTGACATTCTCCTAATGGGTTGATCTTGTCCTATTTGACACGTTCAATTTGCCTCATTCTAGAATGATTGGGTATCAAACATCAATATTTTGTCCAAATTTGACATAGACCAATTCCTCCAACTCGAGTTTGCTCAGGCGCAAATTTTTGCCATCCCATATATGGAACAAGCATTGCGAATTTTTTGACGGTGAGCTTGAAAAAAGTATGTTCAAGTAATTCGTGGAAGCCGATGATAAATCCTCCTTAATAAAGTTAGCAAGAAGTTTAGGCTCCTTTTCCTGATGCTGGACAATTGTTAGTTCTTCTAGTGCACACTCTAGCTTTTGTGTTAGTGTCCTCTTGAACAACATTAACCTTGGGATTTAGAATTAGGGATGAGAACTTCAGAAAGAAATTGGCCTTTTACTTCTTCACGAGGATTATTAGGTTTGATGACTTCTAGTTCTGTTCCTTCTCTAGATTTAAGAGTTGGATTCTAAGGGTGTGGAAATAACTTTGCCAATTTGGCAGGAGAGAAATTCTCAATTCTTGGGGGCAAGGTTAGAACCCTTCCTGTTTTTAAACTTATTTTTTGAGAACCTTTCATAGTTGGTGTCTAGTTCAGTAGTTCTTGATGCCTTATGGTTCTGTTCCTTCACTTGTGTCTTCCAGTCTTCCTGCCCTGCTGAAAGCTGATTCATATTTTCATGCTGACTAACTTTTTCTTCAAGACGTCATAGAAAACAATTGGTGCCCTGTGGGCATAAACTCCCTGATTACTACAGGATTATTCATTTTCTGCACCTAGCAGCTGTTGTGATGTTGATTCTATATCTAATTCCTTGTGTCTTCCAGTCTTCCTACCCTGCTGAATGCTGATTCATATTTCCATTCTGACTAACTTTTTCTTCACGGTGCCCTGTGAGCATAGACTCCCTGATTACTACCGGATTATTCATTTTCTGCACCTAGCAGCTGTTTTGATGTAGATTCTATATCTAATTCCTAATGGTTTTGTTGCACAGTGTTTTGCATTCTTGCAAATGGGGGCTCCTAAGCAAAAATGGACTGCAGAAGAAGAAGCAGCCCTGAAAGCTGGAGTAAGCAAGCATGGGGCTGGCAAATGGCAGACAATACTTAGGGATCCACAGTTCAGCCAAGTTCTGCGCTCCCGTTCCAATGTTGATCTCAAGGTATAAATTAAACCATTGAGGCTTCTATTAGCTATCGGGATCACTTGAGGATTTCTGGATATATGCACAAATGGATGGAGTGTTGCAAAGTTCTGGTTCGAATTGAATTTCAATTCTGTTGGATGATATTACTTAACTTATTTCATATCATGTCATATCCAATCTTAATATTGTACAGGATAAATGGAGAAATATTAATGTGACTTTAAGTGGACTAGGGTCACGAGAAAAGGCCAGACTTGCACTTAAAAGGAATCCTCACATAGCAAAGCTTGATGACAAGGTTGCATCAGTGAAAAATGCTCCAGGTGATGAAAAAGTTGCTGAAGCTACTACACCTGTTGCTCCCACTGAGACACCTCAGGCTCAGGTTGTTGACTCGAAGAAAACGTATACAAGGTTACCATCATGCTTGATGTGACTTCCAGAATATATGCATATAATAATGTTTTGGTTGTGATATTTTTGTTAGGTCTTATAAGAAAATTCATATGCTTACACTATGAACAGAATTTACTTAGGATAGAGAAAAATACAACGAATGGAGTAATCAACTACCTGATTTGGCTACCACTAGAGTATTGAGATAGTGTAGGGAAAGAGATGACAGCTGAAGGACAGAGAGGAAGGTGCAACTGAGGAAATTAAGAGCTTTACTTGTAATGTATGACAACTGACAAGTCAGAGAGTCCCTTTTGCCTTTAAGAATCAATAGTGACTCTTTTTTCATATGATAGGATTGCAAGGTTTACATTCAGAAAGTGTTACTTGTGTACTTTTTACCTGCTTAATTATGTATATTTTTACACTTTTCATTCTCTTTTGTTCTTTTTAAAGGTTGGATAACCTGATTTTGGAGGCTATAACAACTCTGAAGGAACCCAAGGGTTCTGACAAGAATGCAGTTGCCATGTACATAGAGGTACTGAATTATTTGTTGTTCATGTATCACTTCCCTTTGTATGTTAAGAATTAGTCCTTTCCAACTGTTTGAATTTTGAATGCTATATTGATAGTTACTTAGAGTTGGGTCTGAGTTCAGGGCTTTGATTGGCAACAAAAGCATTTGAAATTTTTACCAATTAACTTTGTTGCTTGTGTACATTAAATGTTTGTTTACTTTGTTGCTTGTGTACATGTGAACATATAGCCATGGCTCATGTAATTATATTCTTGTAGGATCGTTACTGGGCACCTCCAAACTTCAGTAAGCTGCTGGCTTCTAAATTAAAATTTATGACTGCAAATGGACAGCTGTTAAAGGTAATTGTTTCTTGAAGTAATTGTTCATAGTGAATACTTGTAAATGAGGAATCATTGATATGCAATAAGCATAACATGGTTATTAGTTTGCTGTTCCAATTATTATGCAGATTTGGTGTTTCTGTCCATGTTAATTACCTTGTGACTAAGTTACAACTATTCACACTCAGAGTCACTCACATATATACACAAACTTGCAAAGATAAATACGATCAATCTATTACCTTCGTGATATATGCACATTATCTATTTTCAGTAACCAAACATAGTAGTGCAGTCACTTTTCCAGTGCATTGCATAGTTGATTGCATTACATAGTTGATTACATTACTACCCCCATTACATTACATCCAACCAAACAATATGTTGGTCTGACTTGCGATCTGTGTTCTTCTGTTTCAGGTGAAACATAGGTATAAAATTCCATCGAGTGTAACGTCTCCCGAGACCAGGAAAAGCTCCTCTTTGGAAAGTAAACATAAGGATCTTCCTAGGCGAGAGAGAAAGGATCTGAAAATCTTTACTAGGCCACAGGTCGTCGCAGAATTGGAGAACATGAAAACCATGTCAGCTCATGAAGCTGCTGTAGCTGCTGCACAAGCAGTTGCTGAGGCGGAGGCTGCTATAGCTGAAGCTGAGAAGGCAGCAAGGGAGGCAGAGGTGGCAGAAGCTGAGGCAGAGGCCGCACAAGTGTTTGCCGAGGCAGCAATGAAGGCATTGAACTGTCAGAAACTTCAAGCCTGGTAATCTTCAGTCTTGCTTGTGCTTAGGGCTGTCAAAAATTTCGGGTTCGGGTCATTTCCAGTTTTTTCGGGTATTTTCCGAGTCTGACAATTTGGATAAGCCTAGGTTCGGGTCAATATCGGGTTCAGTCAATAGGACAGTGGAAAAATTTGTGCCCGGATTTTCTGTTGAAGTCAAAATTCGGCCGAAAAAAAATCTATAACCCTACCCGATTGTTTTGGGGTCGGGCTAAACCGGGTGTTCAGGTCTGACAGTTTTTTGACAGCCCTACAACTTGTGCTTCGTATGTCACTATAGACGTGCTTTCTGAGTTTCTGTGAGAACTGAGTAGGTAATGTATATATGCTTATTTACCTGCGTAGGGTAGATACTTCTCAAAAGGAAGTTCAGGATTTGATTAATGCCAGCCTAGTTGATGGAACGCGTTCTGAAATGTATTGAAAGACCATTCTTTGCTCGTCTATTTCTCGGATTTCTCTCTTGTTTCGCATAGTCACCGGGGGTCTTAGGAAAGGAACAGTCAAATGGTGGACCTTTTGAAGGTTAGATGATGATCAAGTCCATAATACACCCTGTTCTGTGCTACAGTATTTTAAGATTCCAGTGTCCGTGTGATCTGTCAATTCGGGCCGGGGGGGGGGGGGAATGTGGGTCGATTTCAAGTTTATTTAGGTTTTAGGTTTGGAAATCGTGTTCAAAACCCTAAACCCTTGGGCGGATTTTGCCAGGTTATCCATGCTTGTATCATTGTATGACCATCTACCACCCTCCAACTGCGTGATCGATGTGTTCACCTGGATTTTTTTAAAATTTCTTCTGATTATGTCTGGAGAATAACACAAGAAACAATCATGCACCGTGTTATTTGAAATTCATCCATCAGATTAGAATTCGCTATGTCCCGAATAGGAAGGAATATACCGTATCAGTATTGCAATTATTTCTAGGTTGTGATGATCACTCATACTTGCTTCCAGCTTGATGTCCCCCCTCCCCCCCCCCCCCCAAAAAAAAAAGAAAAAACGAAAACCAAACCAAAAAAAGAGGGAAAAAACCGAGGGAGGAACGGACCATAACTTTTCCATTTTCTATAATCTCTAACTACAGCTGTTTGTGTACTTATGCAGCTGACATCCATCCATCACGGTCTCATCCAAGCTTTTCGACAACCAACCATACATGAGCAGTACAGGACACCTACCTCCAATACCATCAAGTTTGATGCTCTACTTGCAGCGATGTTGATATTCATAACAACGTATATATGCTTCATCTCTTGTAAATCTCTTGATGCAATTACCGCATGAAGAAATCGTTTGTTCATCACCTCAGAAACACACGCACAATGGTTTAGTTTGATGGCATGTTTATTGCAGACTTTGAGCGTCAAGTGCGGAAATTTACTTGGTTATGCATGTATTTGCTCCTTTTTGACCGCCCTTCTTTGCTACTAAATCGTCGGTAAACAGAAAATGACCACTTCAATGTCTATGATCCCTCAACAGAGCATAATGGCATGTCTTTCGGTGTAATCTTTCAGGCATTCGAGTGGGGAGGTGTTTTTATCTTCTTTGTTTTTCGATATTTCTACGATTTGTATCGATAGTTTTGGGCCTGTTAGGTAAGCGGCAGCCGAGCTTGTATCAGCTATGAAAAATGTAGTGTTGTGGATACATTGATGAGTGTGGTTTTAGTTACCAAGATTGTATGTTAAATGCTATTTTTTGTAGGTACCGTAAGGGTCGGTAACTTTTGGTAAGCTTTTCCCTCACTCACTTACCATCCGACTTTACAGGTCCTAAGAATTTTATAGACTTTCCAAAAACGTTGTGACCCTAATATCCCCCCCCCCCCCCTCCAAAACAACAAATCCCTAATTCCAAAGAATGATATACACAAGTATTCTTTTATCTTCTTCTTTTTTTTTTTTTTTGCCAAGGAGTCGATATAGTATTATACATAAAAATAGATACAAGAAAGCTGGGCTGAGAGAGGTAAAAAGAGATAATCTCGTCTCAATCACCACAAGTCCACAAGTAATCACATTACAATGAAAAGCAAATCTAGAACTGCAACCATACATGCTCTGGCTTCCTTTTCCCAATTGGCAAATTCTTGCAAAAAGATGCAACTTTAGAAAAAAATGACCCATGAAAACAACACTCACTCGCTTTGAATAACTTTGCGATATTGTGAGTGTTGTTGCGCTTGTTTGTGAAAGACTGTGTATCTTTATAGTACCACCTTCTCTTCGAAGAGTGAGGAAGAGCTCTGGAAAAGAACATACAATCGTCCATAATAATTGATGAATTTTTTTTTAATCATTATCACTTTGTGAGGAGTGAGAATCCGTACTTTCTAAATCATCATCTCTATTCCCCTGTTCATCCTTTAGCATCTCTTGCGTCCAATCCCTCGAACTAGCCATCCTTATACATGATGCACTCTCTTCTTATCTTTCACTTCTTCTGGACGTCAATACTTCCTTAGAGATAGTAGTGGGCGCTCCTAAGATTGTTAGAACACTCTAACGCGATCTATGAGAGAAACTTACAGTTTTTCAATTCGCAATATACTTATTCAGTTTTTTTGGATTCCTAAGTCGCACATCTGGTTTACTCGAAGAAGAAAATGAAACCACATTTGCTCCTCAACATCTTCACCTACACTAACTGAGCTCATTCATTGTCACTAGTCATAACATCGTATCCCATTTTAAAGGTTATTATATATATTATAATTAACAATCCACCATCGTTAAGCAACAATAACGTACCGCCAGTATATTACAATTAACAACATGAGGACTGGTGATTTAAATATAGGTAGTTTTCCTTATATATGTAAACTTATGAAGAAGAGACTCATTCCAATGGATTAAAAAAAATATCTTAGAAAAGAAATAAAACAAAATCCACTATTAACACCTTTTTGTTCATTATCCGAAAACAGAAGCGCTGTCCAAAATCCCCCATAAACTCCCTTCTCTCCCTCTCTCTATCCCCTTAATTCATCTTCTTCTTCTTCTTCTGCAAAAAGTAGCAATCCATCAATGGCGGTTCAGTTCTGCGGATTAAACCTTCCGAACTCAGCATTCAGCATCCATCCTTTGCAGATTAACACAAGGAATTCACTATCTCCGCCCGCATTTGCTCTTCTTCCTTCGTCCACTACAATTCAGGCGAGTTTCTAATCTTCATCTCTTTCTCGGTGTAAATTTTAGGGTTCTTCTTCAGTTTGGTGTGTGTTGTTGCGAGTTTGTTGTTTTGTGGAGCTCAACTGTGACCTTGTGTTGTGTAAGAATTGCCTCCTGAACTAATACATGTGTTTATTTGCTGATGTATCCTCAATTCTGTTTAGAATTTTGCATCAAGTTTGTCCATAAAGTAAATTTGAAGTGAGTATAAATTTTAGGGTTCTTCTTCAGTTTGGTATGTGTTGTTGCCAGTTTGTTGTTTCGCGGAGCTCAACTGTGACCTTGTGATGTGTAAGAATTGCCTCCTGAACTAATTCATGTGTTTGCCGATGTATCCTCAATTCTGTTTAGAATTTAGCATCAAGTTCGTCCATAAAGTAAATTAGAAGTGAGTATAAATTTTAGCTCAACTGTGCCTTTGTGCTGTGTAAGAATTGCCTCTTGAACTAAATGATGCGTTTTCTGATGTATTCTGTTTCGATTTTGGCATCAATTAGTGATTTGTTGAGCGAAAATTGTTGATTTCTTTCTTCATGTTGTAGACAAACAAGTTATTTCTTGCATTTTATTGGCTTGCCGCTCTTTTCTTTAATAAACTGTCAGAAACTATCCAGTATTATGCTGAAGTTCATACTTCCTAGGTGAAAAATATTCTGCCATAGTTAGAAAACTTTGTTCAACTATGATAGTGAGAATTACAAGTACCTTTGATTTTGTGTTTAAAATCAAAATTAATGTATATTCTTCAAAGTGAGTTGTTAAAATAAGTAATCCTATTTATTGAGATATAAGCTTTTTACAAAATTTAGTATTTTTTAAGGAGATTTACCGTAATTAATTTTTTCAGTTATCCTAGTTAAAAAGTATAACTAGCATTAATTCTACCTTAGAAAATCGAAATTAGTATATATTAATCAGAGTAATTTGTTGCAAACAATTAATCGTAATTATTGAGACATAAGTCATTTTATCGGATGAGATTTATTTTAGATAAATTAATGGTATAGAATTTACAACTACCGTGCTTTAAAAAAAAAACAACTATGGTTGAATTTTCAGAAATGTATTACATATATACTTAAACCTCATAAAGGTTTCAGGTTGTTGGTGGGAACCATAGAAACGATCTTGATAGATCCTCTTTCATACTCGATGGTGTTAAGGGGGAGGATTGGTTTGATCTTGATGCGGATCTTTATCATTGGACAAAAGCACTACGTCCTGTTCAGGTATGAATATGCATGTTTGGTGATTTCTTTTTCATACTGTTAGGTCATCTGTTATAGATCACCATTTGTGGCTTTGTTTATAATGATGGTTATTGCTTGCTGCTGAATAAACAGTGGTACCCTGGTCATATAGCAAAAACTGAAAAAGAACTCAAGGAGCAACTGAAATTGATGGATGTTGTCATAGAGGTGCGTGATGCAAGGATTCCAATGTCCACAAGTCATCCTCAGGTGAGCTATTTAATTATGTTTATCTCACGACTGAATGGGGATGATTTGAGATGCCGTGGAACTCAATGTGTGTTGTGAACATTGATGGGTTGTCATGTTTACTTGGCTCTGTTGTATGTGTAGTTCTTGATTATGGAGATCAGAGCTAAAAACTCAATTTTGTCCCATCATTAACTCTGAAAATAATACATCATTGGAGTGGTATTACCGTATTAGTAGTCTAAAATTGGTTAACAAGATAAGGAAACTATCCTAGTATCATAATAGGCATAAAATATTACATTCCCATCATAATATGACCAAAATGCTATGACCTATGATATACTATCCTAACTCCTAAGAAAATACCCCTCAAAATAACATCCCAAAAACTACAAAACAAAGTAGAATCAAATCGGAAACTGATCCATCAACAAGAACAACTAACCCCCGATATTGTCCCGCTAATGGAGGTTTTAGGGGATCCAGTTGTAGGCAGCCTTGCCCCCTATGCATGGGAGTGCATGAAGAGGTTGATTCTTGCTTACCCAAAAAAAACCTTTTGAAAAACCAAAAATGACCATTTTGAAAACAAGAAAGAAAAATTGTTTGGAACCGATAGAACAAGAGAAGCATGGAGAAAGAAATTTCATACCTGTATGCTCCAAGCAATGTGTAGTCAGTGCATCAAATTGGAAACTGATCCTAGTGCTATAATATACTATCCTAAGTTGATTGCAGAAACTACATTTTTTTTTTTTTTACTTTCAGTTCTAGAGATTCACATCACTTGATCTATTTCTTACTAGTACAGTGCTTTACATGAGACAGATGGACTTGTGGATTGGGAATCGCAAAAGAATTTATGTTCTGAATAGAGAAGATATGATATCCACATCAGATCGCAATGCTTGGGCAGCCTACTTTGCGCGGCAGGGAATAAGAGTTGTATTCTCTAATGGGCAACTCGGAATGGTATTCACACAACTACATGAATAACCTTTATTTCATTTCAGTTTCTGAACGTTAAAGTGACAGCTGTGTGATGCGGTAATTACAGGGTAGCATGAAATTGAGTCGCTTGGCGAAGTCACTTGCTGTTGATGTGAATGCCAAACGCCGAGCCAAAGGGCTCCTTCCTCGTGCTGTGAGTCTTTTAAGCTTTTAAATACTCCTACAGTTTTATGCAGTCTTATATCTTTGCATATTTTAAGTTGCTTACTTCATGGATAATATTGTGATCAATTGTTATGCTTTGCTCAAGCTGGTTGTTTGTCAGGCCACTAATTACCTCCTTGAAATCATACTTTTTTGTTTTCATTTGTACCTCCTTAGAGGTTGTCAAACATTAAAAATTAAAATTTTCAGGGAGATACATTTTTGCTAACTAGGAAAAATTGATAAGTTCAGAGCGTAGATGTTGGGAACTTTGAGGAGTTTTACTGAGTGACGCTGGTGTTTTTACTTCTGTTCCCTTTTATAATGAATTGCTGCTTGAAATAAACATTTTGACGAAGACTATCCTACCCTTATAAACATGATGGTTGCCATACTTTCCTATGACAATCTACTTGTATATCTATCCTAGACAAACTGATCTGAACACTTGACGGGCGGCATGGTACTGCCACAGGAAATTGCAATCATCAGGTGAAAACTTTTTATTGAAGAGACCTTTTGAAGCGTAGGAGAGGGGCTTCTTGGCAGAAGTGAAGAACTGTCACTATTTTTTGTAGTGTGTTCATTGAGTGCTTAAAGCAATTCCCTATCTGGAGTAAGGAGAGAGTTAATTCAAAATATCGGTCTCCCTTCACCAGGCAGAAAGAGAGTAATCTTTGCTGGCTCGCTTGTCTGCATTAGGGCATCGTCTTCGCTAATGAACTGCTTACGGCACACGTGTTTGCTAATAACAAAAGAGAGTGCATTTAAGAATAAAGCCCGTCATAATTTTAGGTTCCACTTTTGGTATTACATTCAGATTCAGTTTTTGAAGGTGCTTACCTGGGGAGTAGTGTAACTTGTTAATAAAGGGATTTATGTAAGAAGTGGTTGTACTTGTCTAGTAAATCAGTAAACTCCAATTAGCTGGTGACTGCTTTATGACAATTGGGAAACCATTGTCCTTAAAATTGTAGCTAAAACTTATTTTCTCTTTTTTTCCAAAGGTTTCATTGGATGTGATTACAGACTCTGATTGTTTGTCATCTATTCAAATAGGTACGGGCTGGAATTGTAGGGTATCCAAATGTTGGAAAATCATCTTTGATCAACCGTTTATTGAAGAGGCGAATGTGTCCTGCTGCCCCTCGACCAGGTGTCACACGGGAACTAAAGTAAGTGTTGCATTTTATTTTCCAAATGTTATCCTGGATCTTAGCCTGGGAGATGTTAGCAGCCTGTTCACTATAAAACAAGGAAAATCGAGCCTAAGACACTATCAATTAAAACTCAATATTTAAGGCATTGTTTGTAAATTGGACCTTTCCTAGCCTGGGTTTGGAAGTTAATTTTTTTTCTTAAGGTAGGAATATGTCATAGAAAATTAATAATTATCTTTGATGACATACAGTTGAAAATTGATACTCCTTCCTATTTTATCTGTCACTTATTCTATGTTTCACGGTCTCCAATGTTCTTTGACTGACAATTTCTTACATAATATTTACCAAAAAATTACAACACTATACTCTTAGGATAGTGTATTTGTTATGAATCTAATGATAGTAATTTCATATGGTAAAACATGGTACATGTTGAAAAATTAATGGTCATTGTTTTCGAAGTTAGACTGATACGTAGATATAGGTAATAGAAAAAATGGGGAGGAGGGAGTACATACAAGTTACTTTCCATGAGACCACGACATACAATTGCATACAAGTTTTTCACCTTTACCCAAGGCTACACCAAATCCCCTTTTGGCTCCAATTATAACATAGCTTTGGTGATGACCCTCAAATGGATTCTTCATTTCATTTACAATCATCTTCAATAATACAAGTGGTGACATACTTTTCTTATTCTAGTTGACTTAGAAAGGTACTCCTGGTCGAATCTATTCTTGACTGTTGAGCCCTTTTGCATACCTGATGATCCAGTCACACCAGTGTGTTTTATGATTAGCCCACAGAAGATGGGCATTGGTTTCTGAGGTTTTCGTATAATGTTTTTTGCCGATATGCATGTGCTGGTTGAGTAGCTATTGATGATTTGATGAAATGAAGATGCTTCATTATGCTGATTTTCATGTATTTGCTCTTTGCCAAGGTGGGTCCGGTTTGGGAAGGAGCTTGAGTTGTTGGATTCTCCTGGTATAATTCCGATGCGCATCAGCGATCAGTCAGCTGCTATAAAGCTTGCAATTTGTGATGACATTGGGGAGAGGTCATATGATGTTGCTGATGTCGCAGCAATACTGGTGCAAATGCTAGCCAGGATTCCATCAGTAGGTTGTATATATTTCATTTTTCATAGTCTTGTTCCTTTTACCTTTTCACCCACCCATGATAGAAAAGCTACTTCCTCTTTATCCACTAATCACTAGGCCTGGAAAAACTTACCCAAAACCTGGACCGAATTACCCTAACTCGTACCCAAACCGGCATAAAAAACTTCACCCAGTGGACCCGATACCCTAATCAAACCGAACCCAATCAAGAGCTTTTTCCAAATATGCTTCTTTTCCAATGAAAATCACATTGGACCAAAAATTGGTTCAGAAGAACTAAAAATCACCCAACCCGAGACACCTGAAACCAAACTGAATGACCCGTTTGCTAGGTCCAATGATAACCCTGTCCCCCCAAAGGTAAAAGAAAGGGCAGACTGCCATTTACTGATTTTTGATAGGAAAAAATTGGGAAAAACGCGCCAGGTAGGGGTCGAACCTACAACTTTCTGCTTAGGAAACAGACGCTCTATCCACTGAGCTACAGGCGCTTAATGATTGTTTACTGATTTTTGCCTCTTTTTCAGGTGCAAAGGCGCTGTATAATCGTTACAAGATCGAGACGGATGGTCTCTCTGGTCAGATGTATGTAGATGAATTCATCTATACTCTACTGTTTCTTATGGTCAAGCAATATAGTAATTGCTGTGTAGTAGATGAAGACATCTGATTGTCCTTATTCTATTGAAAGTGTCAAATCTCAAAACCATGTCTGAGGTTGAGTCTGACTTATAGCCCTGCTCTTTAGGTGGGTTATTACAACCCAATCCAAATTTACTCATTCTTCTCATATTTTCAACACTCAACTTTTCAAACTTTCCCCAAAACTTAGAGCTAGCAAAATTTTGCCTAAACCGACTACCCAAATTTGTCCAACCTAGAAAAATCGGGTCAGGTCATAAGTTCATCCAAATTTCAATATTGACCGAAAATTCAGACACAATAATTCTCATATTTGTGTTGTCCGAACCAAATTATGACCCAATTTTACATCTATCTGAATGGTTCCGACTCAGGGGAAAAAAAGGTTAACGTTCGTCAAATTTTCGTCCAAATTTTGACATTGACCAAGTTGACTGACCTGAATTTGATCCCAGCCCGGATTTTCGCGAGTGCTACCCAAACTTACCAATCCTTTACCCGACCTCACCCTACCCCTCTACAGAATATGCATATAGTGAAGTGAATCAAGAGTCCATTTAAAAGAAAGCAAAAACACAAACCAATGGAAAACCTCATCATTTGCATTGATGTATTGTTGTTAATTTGATAACAGAATTTTGGTCTCTAATATTAGTAAATATACTGGCATTTGGGGGTATTCGATTGTAATATACCTCGACCTTTAACGTGGACGCTGGCATACCAACCTTTTGGACCTATTTATCGTTAGTGTATTGATCTTTGGTGATGATTAGTAAAATTGGACACTACTATACTAGCGGCGGTGGTATACTAACTTCCAATTTTACTCATCATCACCGAAGGTTAGTACATTAACGATAAATAGGTCCAAACGGTCGGTACACTAGTGTCCAATGTAGAAGGTCAGTATATTACTGTCCAATTGCAATTTATTACATGCTTCGATAATTTCTTACATTTTCCCCATCTCTTGCTTGATATTACAGATTTGTACACAAGCTTGCCTTGAAGTTATTCAGTGGTGATGTCCACCAGGCCGCGTTTCGCATCCTGACAGATTTCCGGAAGGGCAAGTTTGGTTGGGTGGCACTCGAAAGGCCTCCCAGGTAGTCCTCTGCTCCTTCCCCCCACATCCTTGAAAAATCCATGGCTATTTTGAAACGACGGAGAGAGGACCGTAGATCCAACCCTATATATGATCGTAAATTCGTAATACTACGACATGCCTATGGCCAGTTTTAGCCGAATCGCTAAACACAGGCAGTAGTTTCTGCAGCATTTCATGGCAAGAAAAGATATGCTGGATGAATTTGTAGTTTGAGGCTTCGAATCGGTTTTTCTGTTTTCTTCCTGCAGTAAGCCGCAGTGACCATCCAAAATGCCGAACAGTTGGTCCGAAAATCGTACATAGCTGTACAGACGTCATCGTGTAAAAGGTTTTGCAGATCGAATTTAGGATGATGAGTTGCCTGTTGTAGAGTTGGATAGAAAACCGCTGTGCGTGGATTTGCGCAAATAAGAGTGCTAGGGCTTCATGAGATTCGCAAACTTATGCTGCTGATTGAAAGTTAAATTAGATTTGGGACATTGTATTTGTATATCTCTATTTGTGTGCATTTTCCCCTGCCATTGATTGAAAGAGTTGTAGTAATACCTAATGGAGTGTTTGGTCGAAAAACTTTCATGAGAAAGTTAGTACACTTCTTCAAGTTGACAAATATTTCTATGTTTGGTTGCATTTAGAATGAGAAAATTTGACATGGGACTCGTTATTTCACTCTTGAGACAACTTTTTTGGAAATGAAGGCTGAGGAACATTTTTCTAGGGAAATTTTTTCAGAAAACTTACCAAACGCACCTGAAAAGAAAAGTACTCCAAGTCACAACATTTATCTAAGATAAAAAGAAACTAAAGAGATCACTTAAGGCTGTTAAAAAACAGTCTGATTTATTAACTCCATTCAATGAGCCCCCGTAAAGAACCGGGTATGATCGCAAATTTTTGTCTGAATTTCAACATAAACCAAATTTTCCAGATCCATATACAACATTTTCTTTATTTCTATTGTCTGAACATGAATTTAAGCAGGGTTGAAACAAAAACTGGGTATCAAACATTGCTCTTTTGTCTCTTTTGTCTGATGTCTAATTCATCCAAACCTGAAATGTCACAAGTTCAAATTTTTGGCAACTGTAAGATCATACATACATACAATCACATGTCTAAGCGTGGAGTTGGATAAAATTGACATTCAAAAAATTACAGGGACTGTTTGATTCTTTACATCAACTTCAGAATAAGATGTCAACTTACTATATAATACCTGAAAACTATCAACTATCAACTATCAACCCCACCCCCAACCCAAACTATGGTGAAAAAAACACCCACCCCAAACAAAAACAAAAAAAGAAGAGGAAATACCCCCAACTTTGTATTGATACAAGCAGAAAATGAGCAATACATATTACATGGACTTGGAGCATTTGTATTGCTCCGGGTGGGCATGGATGAATAATGGTGTTATTGAGAATGAACGGGTAGATGTGAGTGAACAATTATGCTATTGCGAATGAATGATGACCATATTTGGAGCACGTGCTTTAGGAGCATGTAATAAATTGCAGAAAATGAGAGTGTATTATCCGACATTCCAACGTGGTCATCTGGCAACTGGGGTGTTTTTGTGTGGCGAGTTGCCTGTTCTCGACCAAGACTCTTCGATCCAACAGGCATTTAGTTTGCGTTGCCGAGAAATCTGAGATGCGTCGGCTTCTTTTTCCAACTGAAAACAATACCTCCTAAATGTCTCTACATTCACCTGAAGTCTGAAATCCAGGCAAAAAAGTAACGCCATCTCCAACCGGTTCATTTCCGAAGTGCTTACTCCTGCTACTTTGGCGTAGTATGCGTTGTTGAAAAATCTGCAAGGTGAGAGAATAGTATTAGCGACAACACCAACGCACTGAGTGTTCTTTTTCTTTTTCCGATTTCGAGTCATAGAAGGCTGCAAAGTTAGCAATATACGGCAAACATCTGCAAAAGTTACACTCGAGTATCAGCTTATAGCCTAACAGTACTGAAGATTGTTTTGGTAGTAAGTTTTTGAGGCACGAGTTACCATCCCTAGGCCAAATAGCAAATTAATAGAAATCGCATTTTCTCAAGCGAATATGCATAATTTCAGGATCTAAGTTCACCGCCCAATTCAGTAAAGCTAGAAGCCTAGAACACATTGATTATAAGCTAGGGCATTAAATTAGCACGTTTCGCAGCAATCATCATTAGGCACGAACTTCTGCGCTCAAGAGTTAGTAAATGCCAAATGTTGTCCTACTGCACAACTAGCGACGAGCATAACTAGAAAATACAATATTTCTAGTACTTCCCTTCTTAAGAACCCAAACCCTACTGCAATAACAATGCACAGGAATCCAAACAGTCACATGTATACACTTTAGGATAAAGCAACAGTCAAATTATTCAACATGACATGGAAAAGCCTCGAAAAATTGCGGTACTTACGAGTCGTCAAAAAATTTAGTTGCCACCATCACACAAGTGACCAGAAGCCGGTGGACATTGAGTGACGTCAAATAAGAATCGGTTTGCTTGAGATATCTATCAACGTAGATATACGCCACGATGTAGCAGGACGGACTGCAGCCTGCATACTTGAAAATCCGGTCCATGTATTGGTGTATGGTGACGGGTGGCACTCTCGAACCATGAAATACAGAGATGGCATCGTTAATCTTTGTTGTCTCCAATAACAGTTCGTTTTTCTGCACGGAGTTCTCAAGTATAGCAGAGATAAGTGACAAGAACCTTGGAGTTGTTCCCAATGCTCTTTTTCGTAGATCTTTCAGACCCAATTTCCGGTAAATCTCGGACCCCGCATCATCAGTATCGAGAGCCAGTGCTCCCAACTTCAAACACAGCTGCAATTTATCGAAAGACACGGTAAGTAACAACGGGAAGGTGTGTTTGAGCATTGACAATTTGACATTATCTCTACTCCAATTAAGCATCATATTGACCCAGATCTTTTCCGTATTGACCATCTTAACACACTTAAGTTGGTCGTTAAACTTGTCTTATATGCTTCCAACATACGTAGTACCCCCAAATACTCTTGAAATAATCCAACATCAATCCAAGTCGAGCATCACAATTAAGTCGCTGAGTTTGCAGGTTTAGCAACAACAACAACAACAAACCCTAGTATAGTCCCACTAACGCAAGGGGTTTAGCGTAGAAGACACATATTCATGACAATGTATATATTAAGATTATTACCATAGAAGCTGGGAGTTCATGCTTATCATACAATGAAAGTCATTCACTCCCACCGACAAGACAATCCAGAAAGAACACATACCCACATTCATTACAACAACAAACCCTAATACGGTCCCGATAATACAGTGTTTGAGGAGATCCAGATGTCGGCAGCCTTCCCCCATGCACGGGAATGCATGAAAAGGCTAACTATTAGATAAACACATACCCACATTCATTCAGTACATAAAAATTCTATGACTATGTAAGTCTTACCATAGTTCAAAGTTTTCAAACTCAAGGCAAAAACACACCCATCTCATCTTTTTCTTCTTGCCCTTTTTCCACTTCCTTTTTTTAAGAAATCTAAGAAGCCAATAACTAGATTCCCATTTCCAAAATACGCTTCTTAAACCTCATCACTTGCTACCAAAATATAGTATGTAATTGATTATTACCCTCCAAAATCAAACATTTAAAGCTCATCCATATCATTTTTACTAGGGCTGGCAAAAATTCGGATTCGGGCAAATTTGGGTCGGACAATGTCAAAATTCAGAGGAGAAATTCATGTGCGGACTCAGTTTTATTTCAGGTCAAACTCGAGTTCAGATTATGTCCCAATATTCAGACAGTATCAAACTTCGGGCGAAAAATCTATGTATAGACCGGATTTTTCCAGGTCATACAAAATTTTGCCAGGTCTAATTTTTACCTTATCAGCAACCCTAAATCAACTACTTAAAAAACTCACCAACCACCGACAAAATCAACACAAATCACTACACACATTTCGCATTAACTCTTCAAGATCACAAACAACAACAACAAACCCAGTAAAGATCCAGAAAAAAAAAAAAAGATATGGTAAAACAGAAGAAATCAACAACAAATAATGAAATGAATTCAGTTAAGATTTAGGGTAAATTTGAACAGAAGCTTACTGGGTCGGAAGAATTCCTCAAATCAGGAGGGGGTTTTTGCTCCGGCATTGCATCAGAAACCCAGAAGAAGAAGAAGAGAGAGAGAGAGAGAGAGAGAGAGAGAGAGAGAGAGAGAGACAATCAGAGAGCAGCCATGGATGATCTGGGGATAAACTGTCACAGTTCAGCAGGAGGTAGAGAGAGAAAGAGAGAGAGAAATGAAGAGAGAGAGAGAGAGAGAGAGGGAGAGAGTAATCTATCTGGGTATGAGCTGGGTGTTGTTGGGTACACTTTACCAGAAAGAGAGAGAAAGAGAGAAGGAAGGACCAAGAATGGCTTCCTCAGCTTCAACTATATCATTATTTGATTTCTTTTTTGGCTAGATCTATCCTTCCATGCTTCCTTTTTTCTTTTCTTTTTTTTTTATTCCACCTCTCTTCTTTTGGTGCAATTTATTACTCTTTCTGTCCCAAAATTTATTGACATTTTGAGTAAATTTTGACCATTAATTATTCACAAATTATAGTGAATAACAATATGAAATCACCGACATTAGAAATGTAATTTATTAAAAATTACAATGGAGGTAATTTCATATTGTAACTCATTGTAATTTATGAATAATTAATGGTTAAAATTTACTCAAAATGTCAATTAATTTGGGACGGATGGAGTATTGTATTAGGTGTATCCAGAACATGTGCTCTAAATATTACAGGTGTTCGCTCTTGTTATTATGATTATTCATTGCAAACATGTTAAAGCATATACTACAAGTGCATGCAATATATATGATCTTTTGGACCTTTTACCTATCCCATTACAACTCTAGTAGGGCCCACAAATTAGGTCTGATATGAATATCTGAATTTGTTGGATCCGAGAAAAAAAATTAGATACGTTCATGGGTTTTTACTTTTTTTGTTCGAATTTTAGTATTGATCGATAATTTGGACACAATGATTTCTCATATTTCTATTATTCGAAGTCGATATGGAACTTTGGGACCTTTTCCCTTTCCCCATTGCTACTCTAGTAGGGCCCACAAATTAGATCTGACCCGAATACCTCAATGTGTTGTGTTCGTGGAAAAATCATATACGGCTGTGGATTTCGAGTTTAAGTTTTAGTGTTGATGGATAGTTTGTGCACAATATTTCTCATATTTCTATTATTCGAAGTTGATCTTAACCTAAATTGTTGCACTTGAAAAAAGCCAAATAACAGTCATTCATTTCTCGTTATAAATGTTGGCACTACCCTTATCAATAATTTATTAGGTGATTCTTAGAACGAATACTTTCACTGTTATAAACATGTAGTATTATAAATATGTGCCTAATATGTATTAATACTTTTATATTGATGTATTCATTTTTTAACTTCTAAATTATATAGTTATACACTTCCCAACCAACTTTTTTGTTTTATACTTTATATTTATTTTACATGTAAAATTTATTAATATAATTTCTAGATTTTATATTGATACATCTTTCAAGCATTATTTGTTTTATATTAACCTTTTACATGTGAAATTGAAATTGTACTCATAATGCATGATAACATGATATTGATGTTAACCCTTCCCCTTTCCCCACTACCACATAGACATAGTACATGGGGTTTAATAGTGTATGATTGAATATGGTGACAATAATGTAAAGTTCTAAGGAAGGAAATATATATCTGTATGAGGACAATGGCCCATGGCCTAGGATGCTATCTTCATATTTTCTTTTTTTTTTTTGGTAAATAGAGAAACTTTTTTTTCATTGACTACTTTTTTTTTCTTTTCGGTTTCTTATGGTTGTAAGTGTATATAACGAGGGCATCTTCTTTAAGTCATTTACCAAACTATTCTTAAAAGTTGGATTACGTTCTTGGATGCTCAGTGCTTTTGGGTAATATTGAGCTTACTACAGTCAATCATTTTAGTCAACTTCGATTCTTGAGTTAAAAGATGAAACTATTCTTAAACGTTGGATTATGTTCTTGGATGCTCAGTGCTTTTGGGTAATATTGAGCTTACTACAGTCGATCATTTTAGGCAACTTCGGTTTTTGAGTTAAAGGATGGATTATATTGTCGTTATCGGGTAAGGATAGAGAAACAAGATGATAAAAGACAAATTGCCTAAGAAATGAAATTATTATTGTTATTGTTGTTACCATTGGTAATAGACTAGTAGTAATTCATAACAAAATTATTTATTAGTGTTTGATTTAAGCCCATCATTTTGGTGAAACAAAGACAACACAGATTATATTACCTCTATAATTCTACAAAACATACCACTAATATGGTAGAGTACATCTAACGTAAATTGACCCCTTAAACAAAAAAATCAACACAAAAACCAATCTATGATTTACAAAACACAAACCATCACAAATTCACACCAACTTTTTTTCTTCCCCCCCCCCCCCCCCCCTTGGAGGCAAAAAAGAAAAAGAAAAACGGCTAAAGGCAACCGGAGAGATCGATAGCTCGTAAGAAATACAACTAGAATTACTTCAACGGATGGTTGAGGGCCTAGTAATGAATCATTTTATACTCTAACAATAGCCCGTCAAGAAACCAACCTGGAAACCACGAAATCAACACAAAAACCACATGATGATTTACAAACCACAAACAACCACGGTACCCACCATACTATTTGAATGGCTAAAGGTGACAGGAGAGATAACCCGTCAAAAGTCCAATTTGAATAACTGATGATTGAAGGTCCAATGATATAAATTATATACTCCAACACCGACACACTCCGTACTATATCCTATGTCTCCCATGCAATCTCTTGGCCCATCTGCGAGCCATGTACGGATCATGGTACTCCCAAGAATCCACACAGCTCGCTCTTCCCCCGACAATGGTGGGGGGTTCATCATACATACGATGTCCCATGTCATCATCCCCATCACCACCGGCAATGCCCACCACCGCTTCCCCGACCCTGACGTGCTCGTCGGCCCCACCACCACCCTCGGTGTAGCTGTAGCCAATGCGCACGTGGCGGTCCTCCGACTCACCCACCTCGATAAACACCCTCCTCTCCTCATCCCCTCTCATGTCCCCGAGCCGCACGACCCTGCCGGCGACGCTGAGCTGGACTTCCCGGACCGCACCCCCGAGCAGTTGTCCCTGCAAGAACTCCTCGAGCTCGTGCACGATGGAGCCGGTGGAGGCCACGTGGAACTGGTGGACGGACACTGGAAAGCCCATTTCGACGTCGTTTATGGCTTGGTAAGATCTGCTGCCTGTGGGGTAGTCTGAGAGGTGCAGGAGGAATGAATGCGGGTTCTTGTGGGCCCGGTCCTTGAGAATCTTGATCCCCTTCTTGATTCCCTCCACAGGGTCCGCGTGCCCAGCGTAGAACAGTCGGTCGATCACCTGTCAAAAATTCGGGTTTAGGTCATTCTGGGGATGAAAAGTTGATATTTGATACTCAGGATTTTTTGGGTATTCCCGGGCCAGAGGGCAAACCCATACTAGGGTCAAAATTAGGTTCAGACAACAGAAACATGAAGAGTATTATGTCTGAATTTTCTTTGAAATCGGGTTTAGACAACAGAAACATGGAAAGTATTATGTCCGGGTTTTCGGGTCTAAATCGGGTTCAGACAACAAAAATATGGAAAGCAATCAAAGTATAATTGTGTCCGGGTTTTTTTCCCCCGGATCAGACTGAACCGGGCATTCGGGTCGGACAAGTTTTCAACAATCCATACCTGCAAAGCGGCCCGCTTGCCGCACGACGTCATCCGCCGGAGCGGGAACGCGCGGGCCGCCGCAGACGAGTAGCTCACAATCGCCAGCCTGTCCACGGCCCGCAGGGAGCACACGGCCAGCGACATGCACTGCTTCAGCAGCCTCAGGTGGGGGCCGTTGGGGCTCGCCACGAGGACCAAGTCAACCGGCTGCTGTGGGGCCAACCTCACCGAGAGGCATACCGCTCTCTTTCTCCGGCGGTTACCACACCAGGGCGACACCGAGCCGGGTGGTGGGGCCCTCAGTCTCGGGGACTGATACGGGCTAATGCTATGCTGCACACAGGAGCATACATCGGACGGTGATCCTGTCTGTACATCCACCTTGCTATACAGACCCGGGTCCACATAATAACAACTCGCCCTCGCCATCGGCGTCTGCGGAACATCATCCAACGGGACGAGATTGAAGCAGAGGCGGGGCCCGCAAGGGGAACGGTGGGCCCCCTCCACGTCCACAGGGTCATCATCATCATAGCGAGCCGTGCGCGTGAAAAACCGCCTGTGGACACGGAACGTGGAGATGGAGTCATCCAGGATGCGGATGACGGGGTCCGGTTGGTTGCGCGGGAGCCAGCAAGGCGGGTGGAGGGTCTGAGGGAGGCGGGTCCACTGGGCCCGGCAAATCGGGCAGGTCATGCTGCCGTGCCGAATGTTCGAAGAGATGCACGACAGGTGGAACGAGTGACAGCACTGGGATGTGAACACGGCCTGCCCCGGGCTTCCATTTGCGTCGCTGCTGAGCAGCGGTTCCAGACATATGCTGCAGAAATTCTGCCACGGGAAAAAGAAACATACATATTAGTGAAAAACAATTGGGTAAAAGTTAAATTTTGGTAACTTTTGGTAAATTTTGTCAAATTTATCCTAATAATATCAAAATTAAATTTTTTTGTTTTGTAACTTTAGTAATTTTTGGTGAATTTTGATAAATTTTGATAAATTTAAGTAAAACTGGTTCTTGGAAAATAAGATGGAAAATGGTTTTTGAAAATAAGATGGAAAATGGTTTGTGAAAACTGGCTTTCTTTATTTGACATTTAAAAAATGGAAAAATGAAAGGTAGATGGAAAATTTTCCTAAAGTAGCTTTCCAATTGGTTTTCGAAATTTTACTTTCGATTTTCAAGATTTTTTTTTGGCCTGTCGAAATCAGTCTCTTCATGTACTCCCATGCATCGGAAAGGTTATACACATCTGGATTCCCCTAGACCTCGCGGGTTATTAACAAAAACCCTAGTTTCCCACAACGTAAACATATGAACAAGGCCATGTTTCATTAAAAAAAGGTTGTTGGGTTTATCTTTCTGTCGCAAAAACTCTAGATGTAGACAAATGTGTATATAACATCCAAGTAGAAAAAAACACTATTGAATCAAATGTGGGCTGCTTACTCTTATTGATACATGTAGGACCATATTTAAAGGTTGTGGAATGGATAAAAGGTACTTTTTTGAAAGAAAATGGAGAGCGATTCGTCCTCTAATAGTTCACAAGTTCTATACTTGAAAAAAAAAATCCGCTAATTGGTGCATTCATAGTTCAAAGGATCATGCCCGAGAATGCATGTATCGAGGCGGTACAGCCTAGCAGAAAGGACACTTGGGGGTCGAAAATTTGAAATAGATGTTTTTGTATTTCGATGAAGATTAGTCACCACAGATGATCACATCACTTAAACACACTATTTCGTACGGTAAGAATATATTTTGCTCCTCACTAACCCAAAAGCCTATGATGGAAGAACTCCTAAGACAAGGCCCACGCCTCAAGCATTCGGCTATCTGGTGTTCGAGGTCCCACAAAAGTACGTTTAGAGTTTCGACAATTGAAAGATATGTCTTCGAGGATATAGCAGCCATTTCAGCCAACCACAAGATTAAAAGGAATCACATAAGTAGACTAGTAGCTGATCAAATATCTCCAAAATCCAAAATTAGGTGGGTGTGTTGGGTAGCGCAGGCAAAAAACCGGGTCGGTCAATGTCAAATTTCGGATGGAAAACTGATGACCGTTACCCGGGTTTTTCCGGTCTGGGCCGGGCCGGTTAGACAATTCACACAAACGTAAATTTTGGTCATAATCGGTTTCTTGCACTAGAAATCTGAGAAGTATTGTGCCCGAATTTTCCGCCAACCACGAGATTAAAAGGAATCACATGAGAGGGCTAGTAGCCGAGCAAATATCTCCAAAATCTTAAAATAGGTGGGTCTGTAGGGTAACACTGGCAAAAATTCGGATCGGGGTCAAATTAGGATCGGACAACGTCAAATTTCGGACACAAAATGGATGACCATTACCAGGTCTTTTGGGTCAGACCAGGTACGACAATTCGGACAGAGGTAAGCTCGGGCCATAATCGGGTCTGGGCAATAGTAATATGAGAAATATTGTGCCCGAATTTTCGGTCAATGTCAAAAACTCAGACCAGAAAATCTATGATTGAACCGTTTATTTCAGGCTGAACGAATTCGAGTATTCGGATCGGACAAAATCTCGCCAGCTCTAGTATAGGGTCATTTTCTATAGGACTATAGAGGTAATGGTTCAAGATAACCACAACATGAAGAAAGCAACCATTCCGATAGTGAACCTTGATGCTAAGACAAGGGAGTCGGGCTGGAATGCATTTTCAATTTATGGACCTTTGCAATGACCTACTGGTATGATAGTCACCCACCGTTGCAAGACGGGGAATGAGGACAAAGATCACAATTCAACACCCAAGAGTGCATCATCAAGGTTCGACAAATACCTTAGTTCCATCCCTTATTCCTAACCATAGTTACCGAGAACGCTACATACGCCTGTGACCCGCGTTCCAGGAACAAGCGTTCCGAAGTCAAAAATGGACAAAATTTGTGTAAAAATTAGCGACCCGCATTCCCAGACTAACGACCCGGGAAGCACTCTTGGTAACTGTGTTCCTAACCGATAATTACTTTCCTAAATGACACCCTATGATACAATTTGTTTCATATAATTGGCCTTTTTTCTGCTTTGAACCTCCCCGTTCTTAAAGAATCCATGACAACCTTGCCCAACCAACACCCTTTCACCACTATAAACCACATAATTGGTCCCTCGTTGATTTATGAAGACAAGAGCTATTGTCGAGATGTTCACGAAAACCCCACATACGATAACATCATAAACATAGTAATTAAAGAAGCACATGCATTCTGGGTGCGAAAATAAAGTGGGGATATACCTTAGATGAAACATTGGGTGTACATTCTCCATCTTCTACAACATCTGACATATAATCCGGTCCTCGCCTTTGAGCTAAAGGCCTTTCTTGTTCTTGATCCAAATTCTGCATCCACCATATCAAAATAAGCAACATAAATGGAACCCCAAATCATAATTGTCGCCTTAGAAAATAACCCATCTCATACGGTCTAAATTCATACCCCCCCCCCCTAATTGCCTTCTTGTTCTTGACTCAAGGGGGGGGGGGGGGGAGCAACATAAATGAACCCCAAATCCCCACAAAAAATTGCCTTCTTGTTCTTAACCCAAATTCTGCATCATAGTTATCAGGAACGCTTCCCGGATGGTTAGTCCCGGAACGCGCGTCGCTAATTTTTACACAAATTTAGTCTAGTTTTGACTTTGGAATGCAGGTCGCGGGCATATGTAGCGTTCCCGGTAACTATGTTCTGCATCCACCATATCAACAACACAACATAAATGGAACCCCAAATCATAATTTTCCACATAGAAAACAACCCATTTCAGACAGTCCAAAATTCATAATGCCTTCTCATTCTTGACCCAAATTCAGCATTCAACCACATCAAAAAAGCAGCATAAATTGAACCCCAAATCATAATTTTCCCCTCAAAAAACAACGAGACAGTTCAAAACTGATAATACCATCTTGTTCTTGACCCAAATTCTGCATCCAAAACATCAAAAAAGCAACACAAATGGAACCCCAATTCACAATTCCCCCCCCCCCCCCTTAAAAAAAAAACAACCCAATTCAGATAAGATGGTCTTCACAATGCCACCCCCAAAAAATTGCCTCAAACAACACCAAATCATAATTTTCCCCCTTAGAAAACAACCCATTTCATACAGTCCAAAATTCATAATACCTTCTCATTCTTGACCCAAATTCAGCATCCACCACATCAAAAAAGCACCACAAATTCAACCCCAAATCACAATTCCCCCCTCAAAGAACAACCCAATTCAGATATGAATATCATAATCCAAATTTCACAAAAATCAACCAAAAAAACTCCCCAAAACAATCAGCAAATCAGGTACACTCACAGTGGTATTCGAACTCGAAACATCGTGGGTTGCAATTGCATTCCGTTGTCGTGACGAGCAGAACGAAGTACATGGTAAGAACACAAGCTTCATCGCCATTTTTTTGAGCTTGGAAGAAGAAGAAGTTCCGCCATTAATATTCCCACCCATTTCTCTCAAACTTTGTTTGTTTGTTTGTTTGTTTGTTGTTGAGAGGACTCAAAATCAAGTGGTTATGAATGAATGGATGAAATTGGTAAAGATGATTTGAGAGTGGGAAATTTTACCGGTCATAAAGTGCAAAGAAAAAGAGGAAAAAGGGAAAGAGAAGGGGGGCCAAAGTGATGTAAAAGAGACGATAATATTTGAGGGGACATGCTATGCTAATGCTACAGTACACAACACTACCCACCATTGTTGCGCTCATTTTTATGATTTTATTCACCCAATTTAGTAGTCTCTTCTTCCTTTGTTCTTTTTTCATGTCTTTTTAACTAAATTTTTTTTTTCTTCCCTATGTTCCACACTAAACTACTACTCCCTTCGTTCCATATTAATTGACACTTAAATTAACTTTTTTTATTCCAAAATAATTGTCACTTTTCATTTTTCAAATTTTAGGCCCTATTCTTTTCTACGGTTGGCAAACTGCGGTACCACAGTTTGCCACAATTCACCACACTTTACCACAAATCATTACTTTTCTCTCTCCTCACTTTTCTCCACCACTTTTTACATTCTCTCTCCTCACCTACACCACATACCCATAACCTACCACAATTCCATCACACCCACCACAATTCCACCACACCACACCATACCGCAAAATACCGCAGAAAAGAACAAGGGCTTAATTGTTTTAACTTTTGATAATTATGTTAACGTTTTACTTTTCCAATCAATAAAACTACTTCTACTCACATTTTTCCACTATCCATACCTTAATATGGGAAAAATACCTTAGAAAATAGTGATATTTAATTACCTAGGTAGTTTTTTTAGTTATACATTGGTATATGCAAAATTATGAAATATGACAATTATTTTGGAACGGAGGGAGTACTATTATTTGGTTTCAAAATCGTCAACTTTGGGTATGGTTTATCAGAATATTCCAAATTTTAATTTTCACATGAATATCCCAAACTGTGGGGGTTGGCGTTCATTAGCAGCTTAACACCGAAGTAATATCAATTAAACTCGAGATTTCTACAATGCAATGGTTGTTTTTGACTTAAATACACTTTCATTCTACAAATTGCCCCGAACAAATATTTTACATCACAAAAAAATGAGTTTAATTGATGTTAATTTGGTATTAGACTACTCTCAAATACGACTCCTCAAAGTTTGAGATACTCATATTAAAACTGAAATTCGGGATATTCTCATTAACAAACCCTAAAGTTGGGGATTTTAAAACCTAATAACTCAAATTACTAATTGTCATATATTTGACTGTTACGATTTCTGATGTTACTCATCGATTAATAATTTTTTGTATAATATCATATATACAATTGTTATATTATGCTTTTATAATAGTATTTTTCATTATAAATCTAACAAAAAGTGGTTGGAAGGTACTCCTTATTCCGTGGAAACTATTTTAAGCTCTCATGTTTCTATAATACATTTTAAAGTACCTTGTATTTTAAGTTAATAATTGTTAGGTGACATTTTAAGGTACCTAGTACTACCTCCGATCCGACCTAAAATATTTGTCACAATGACTAACTTCTTTATCTCAATTTGTTTGACACTTTTATAATATAATTTCAACGATTGTAACTCTATTTTTGTCTTTAATTAATAAATTCATTTATTACTTTATATAATAACAATAACTATTATATCTGTAAATATAGGGATAGTTTGGGTAATGTTCAAAATTCTCACCCCATTTCAAAGATGTATTGATTTTCCTAAATTAGTAGGA
Organism: Portulaca oleracea; assembly: GCA_029582165.1. Lineage (NCBI taxonomy): Eukaryota > Viridiplantae > Streptophyta > Magnoliopsida > Caryophyllales > Portulacaceae > Portulaca > Portulaca oleracea. The sequence continues at coordinate 9,352,135 of CM055871.1, forward strand.
TGACATGAATTGGGACAAATGTAATATCACATAAAATTATGAGGTATTTAGCAAGATACTTATTTAAATATGTTAGACTAAATTAAATTTGCTGTATTTCATTTGGTGACTTAAATGTAAAATAAGAAATGTGGATTAATATATTTATTGCGGTTGTAAAATTATAGATAATATGAAATGTGAAAAGTATGTTAAAAAGCCAGATAAAAATAAGGTGGTACTTGATAGTAAAACATTAATATTTCTTTTATGAAAATAAAATAATTCTTTATTGTCAGTGTAAAAACTATAGCAAAACATTTGAACATTGTAAGAACTATAGTTTTTAATGAATTCACTGCAAATAAATAATATTTTAATTGAATGAATCTCATCTATTTAATATATTTAACTTTTTTTAAATTTTAAAAATTATAATTTATATATAATATTATTATAATAATACAATTATATATATTTTTTAAATGTAATATATAAATATGTAAGTTTTATATCAAAGTATCACACTTAAGGTCATATTATTTTCAATTATTTTTATATTATATAAAATAAATTGATTTCTTTTTATTTGTTTTCCTTTTTAACCATCCCTTTCTTAGCATGGATAATGCAATGCAAATATTTTCATTATTTTGAACACACCTTGGAGCCAAACTCTAGGTTTGAGGTCTTTCTTTTTGTTTATTTCTTTTTGACCCCGCATCTTTTATTTTTGACCCTTACCTTTTGTCCAATTCGAAATTCTTATATCTGTAATGCATAAAGCTAAAAGTTTTTGGCGCTATATGCATCTATCATAATATCATTTACATATTTTAGAGGTCCATTTACTTAAAACTATTGCCTTTTTATTATAATAATCTATTAGTAAGTTAGTTTCTTAAATTTCTTTATATAAAGAAAAGCTAATAAAATTAGGAATAATGAAAAACAAAAAATGAAACTTACGATGGTTGGTGCTACTTTGCTATATAGGCCAAGATCTAAAAATAATAAATAAAAATTGTTATCACTTAATTACTTAAAAGAAACGTGGTCTTAATTATTTATAACTTTGATAACATCGAATGTTATTGTTTATTATAAACACTAAGTGTTCCAAAAGACAAGAGATACATTGGTGTTATATTAACGGCGTCAAATGTAGCCTAATATGGATATGTAGTATGTATTTGTAATAAATGTATTTCTAAAAAAAAAATGGCCGCAACCTAAATCTAAGACCTAAATATTACAAAATAACCCAAAATCCCAACAATAACAACCCTGAACAATTTGTTCTTCTTGGCTGCTGGTTATGTATTTGGACACTTGGTTTGCTATAAGACCGAATAATTTTCATCTCAGGTAAGTTTCACAGTCAAAACTTAATCTCACACAATTGTGCGTGTCACGGTGATGAGGGATTTATGAGTTTGGTCGAAAGGTTTTTACAATAATAAACAACTTTGGATTTTTGGGCTACTTTAGGTGGCCATGGTAGGGAGCGGCGGTGTGATGTTCGAATGGTTGGCGTTTGTGTGATCTTAGTCAGAAGATGGTGGGTCTCGACGCCGGCGACAAATTTTCATATTATTGGATTTAAGGTTTAGATGTTTTCTAAGTTTTGGATTGTTTCAGGTGGCATTGGTGGCGGGGAAGAACTAGTGTGGTAGTGGTTGGATGTTGGTGGGTGGCATCAACGGTGGTGATATTATCGTGTAAGAGTTTGGCTGTTAATTTGGTTTCTTGCACTAGTTAAGGTCTATTTCCCGCCTTTAGTGCAAATTTTGTGTTTCGCGCTTGTACGAGTCTTCTTCTTGCCTAGATAGGTGTGAGTCTCGTGGATATGAAGATTTTTGATTGAGGAGATTATATGGATGATGTTGGTTTCCTTTTGAAGATGGTTTAATAATGAATGCTCATATGAGTCTATCATGGTAGTATTTCTTTCAAAGATCATTTAACACATCAAGTATTTTTCTTTTTTTTGTATGGTTTTGAAAAGTTGTACTATAGCTCATGGCAGATCGGGAAAGACTTAAACATGTCAAAGAATTCGATTAGTATCATGAGTAATATATTACAAGTTTAGAATAGGTAGAGCTAGCAAAATCCAAGTCTGAGTAATTATAGGTTCGGACAAATTTAACAACGGACAAACACTTGATGTCCGATACCCATTTTTCAGATAATTTTTGGGTCATACAAATCAGACAAGCATAAGTTTGTGTTTAAATCGGGTTTAGACAATAGGAATTTGAAAAAAAAAACTGTGTCTGGACTTTTGGTCAAATAGGTGAACGTCAAAATTCGGACGAAAACTCTATGTTCATACCAGTTTTTTTCCGGGTTGGACAAATTCAGGTTATCGAGTCGGACAGATTTTTGCTAACCTTAAAAGTAGGTATTCATCATATTTATTCTTAACTTTTTTAAGATAAGAATTTTTGTTGATGTTATAAGTTTATTCTTGTTAGATTATTTTCATTATAAATGTCATATTACTTTTCATTAATGAATGTATTTCTTCTATTAGTAAAAGAGGGATAGTCGAAAATGTTGTTTTAGTAGCCTACTTGTATGCCTGTCTTCTAGTATGTATTCACACGAATTTACTACTTTGCCATCGAATAATAATATAATAACAAATAACTTATTTACTTGTCTACTTTATAGTTTGTGTTCACACATAAATTTAGTCTTTTACCTTTGAATATAATATGATAACAAACAATTTGTACTCCCTCCGTTCCAGATTAATTGTCACTTAGACTAAATTTTGACCGTTAATTACTCACATATTATGATGAGTTACAATATAAAATTACTTCTATTATAATTGTTAAAAAAATATTTTTCTAATGACGATAATTTCATATTGTAACTCATTATAATGTGTGAGTAATTAACGGTCAAAATTTAGTCAAAGTGACAATTAATTTGGACCGGAGGTAGTAATTTTTAACAATATATCTTTCTAATGGTGATAATTTAATATTGTAATTTATTATAATTTATATGTAATTAAGGGTCAAAACTTAGTTAAACTAACAAACATATAAGGACAAATATTGTATAAAAAATTGCTTGTGCCGAGCACAGGCTGGTTCTACTAATATTTTTATATATAAAAAAAAGAATCAATTACCAAACAAAACATTCATAATTAGAGTAAAATATCATATTAAATCATGCAAGGACCATGCATAAAACACGATGAAATAATAATAATAATAATAATAATAATAATAATAATAATAATAATAATAATAATAAATGATGATAATAATAACAATAATTTGGGAGATGAAACGACCTTAAGAGTTAAGATTCGTGGGTCTCTGCGTTGATCGAAGGCCTCCTCTTTGTCTCTCTTCGCTGTTTTGGACCGACTTGAAGAAGTAGAGGGGGGTGCATGTGTTGACGATTTCTACCCTAACCCTAGAATTCTAGGTCACTTCTTCACTCCCTTCTCATCTTCTCTCCCAGGTTTCTATCTTATCAGTTGCAATTCATCATTTGATGCTCAATTTTCGCTTTTTTATTTGGGTGATTTTGTTTTCCCTGTTTTACTCGTTGTTAATTTCAGCTTGTGTCAATTTTTTTGATTGATTGATTGTTCTGAAGTAGTCTGAATTCAAGCATTGAAATTCTGAATTTCCCGCTGTGATTTCTTCTTGATCATCTGTTTGTGCTGATTTTGTTGGTACTTGGTACTTGTCGATTGTTGTTCTGTTTAATATGTTGGGTTGTGATTTTGTGGATCTGTTTTATAGATTAGGTTAGTTCTTCAATGCCTTCTGATCTTCTTTCCCAGGTTTCTATCATATCAGTTGCAATTCATCATTTGATGCTTAATTTTCGTTTTTTTTTTGGTGATTTTGTTTTCCCTGTTTTACTCTTTATCAATTTCAGCTAGAGTCAATTTTTTCGATTGATCGATTGTTCTGCAGTAGTCTGAATTCAAGCATTCATCGTGTAGTTGGGGGAATTCTGAATTTCCCACTGTAAGTGCTGCTTGATCATCTGTTTGTGCTGATTTTGTGTTCTCTCTTTTACTCGCCATTGATTTCAGCTGGTGTCGATTCTTTTTGAGGATTGTTCTGCAATAGTCTGAATTCAAGCATTGATCGTGTAATTGGGGAAACTCTGAATTCCCCGCTTTAATTGCTTCTTGATCATATGTTTGTGCTGATTTTGTTGGTACTTTTGTCGATTGTTCTTCCGTTTAATATTTTGGGTCGTGATTTTGTGGATCTGTTTTACAGACTAGGTTAGTTCTTCACTTCCTTCTGATATTCTTTCCCAGGTTTCTCATCATATCAGTTGCAATTCATCATTTGATGCTTAATTTTCGTTTTTTTGGTGATTTTGTGCTCTCTCTTTTACCCACTGTTAATTTCAGCTAGTGTCAATGTTTTCGATTGATTGATTGTTCTGATGTAGTCTGAATTCAAGCATTGGTCTTGCAGTTGTGGAAATTTTGAATTTCTCGCTGTAATTGCTTCTTGATCATCTGTTTGTGCTGATTTTTATTGTTACTGTTGTCGATCTTCTTTCCCAGGTTTCTCATCATATCAGTTGCAATTCATCATTTGATGCTTAATTTTCACTTTTTTTCGCGATTTTGTGTTCTCTCTTTTTCCCGCTATTAATTTCAACTGGTGTCGATTCTTTTTTTGATTGATTGATTGTTCTGCGTTAGTTTGAATTCAAGCATTGATAGTGTGTTTGGGGGAATTCTGAATTTCCCTTTGTAGTTGCTTGAAGATCATCTGTTTGTGCTGGTTTTTATTGTTACTGTTGTCTATTGTTGCTCCGTTCAATATGCCGGGTTGTGATTTTGTGGATCTGTTTTGCAGACTAGGTTGATCTGAACAATGGGTTTCAATTCGGTATATCAGACTCTGAAGGAGCTGTTTCCTCAGGTAAATATGTGGTTAGTTTATTGATTAATGAAAGAACCATAGGAGTCGTATCATTTATGTTCTTGCTTAGACTCGGGGGGGGGGGGGGGTTCATGGATGTTGATCAAGAATTAAGGGACAGGGAAAACTGAGAGAAACCTCGTGCTATGAAATCCAAGAACACCACACTTGTGGTTTGAGGGGAAAATGGGGTTCTTATTAATTGTATCATGTGATTGTTGTTGGACTTTTTTTTAGTATATGCGACTCTGTAGCTAATCTGCAAATGACAGTTGGGTGAAATTTGTCATGTAACCTAGCATTGTGTAGGATGTTTCCTTTGAAGTTCATTGAAAATAGCTAAATGGATGTTTTTTTCGTAGACAACATAGAGTTTTTGGTTGGAGTTTATACTTGATCTCCAGACATGGACTAGGAGGTGTCCATGGTAGAAATATTATGCTTGATGGATTTTGTAGTTGAAGTTCATACTTTATCTATCTATCTATGTATGTGGCTAGGAGCTGTTTGTCAGTCTGTGATGTTTTTGTGGGCCAATAATGTTTGTACATGAAAAGTGTTCCCGGTGTACGGGTGATTGGTCCGTGGGGTCAGTTTCATAGCATTGTGTTATTTGAATGAATATTATTGAAAATCTTGTCAACTATGATAAGGGTTGGAGAGTTTGGGGTTTGCCTCGGTTATAAACATCTTACGTAGAAAGGGTTTGGAGACACAAGGAATAAATGGTTGGGTAGTAAATATGTCCGACAAGAGAGGTCACTCTTGCTGGTTTTATAGCTTCGGTTCTTCATTTTACCTAAAGTACTTTGTCGCACAGTTGTCAATATATCACTATTGGATCAACTCCAACATGACACCCTTCAATGTCGTTGGTCTTTTGACATTTTATCATGGGTGCGGCTCAGTCTGAGCAGACACAACTTATTGGAACACCTCTTGACATCTCATTAAGACTATGTGTCTTATGGGATTTTTTAAATTAACAGCTTCTTAAGTAGAAGAGTTCATAAACTATGTTTAATATTCTTTATGTTATTGTGGGTGGGTGGTGGGCTCTTATTTGTGGAAGAGTGTTGGGTTTTTTTGGGCTTTTTTCATGGAGGAGATTTCAGGTTTAATGTTTTCTGATTATTACTGTTTATTTCTGAAGATGGATGCTCGCATTCTGAAAGCTGTGGCTATAGAGCATTCAAAGGATCCTGATGGAGCTGTCGAGTCAGTTCTCACTGAGGTCCTTCCTTTTGTTAGTTCACACTCTCGTATTCCTACATCTAATGGTGAGAATATGGGTCTCTAAGTAATTAGCCCTGTAAAGGGTCCAATGTTTTTTGGGCTTATTTTGTTAATTTCTCTTGCAAGCTACATAGCTTCACATGTATGAACTTGCCTATGAATACCTTTTTTTTTTGTTTTTTTTTTTTTTTTTTTTTTTTGGCTGATGCTATCATTTTCAACTTTAAGTGTTTGTAGAGAAATTACGGCTCATGTTCCATGTAGGAAAGAATTGCCTGAATTGGTTTGTTATACACTAGATCGAATTACTTCCTTGCTTCAAATAAAAGGTTGATGCCCAATGATATATTTCATGAAGTGGTGGTCGTGATTCGTGTAAATTGAAATGAGGCTCCATATGTAGCCTTTATACATTGATATTGTGTTTTGTTCATTGTATAAGACGAATTTGTGTTTAACAACTTAGAAAGTGCTTTACCATGTACATTATGTTATATGGACTCTTTCTTCCTCAGTCGGCACTCATGGTCATACCCTAGTTTGAGTATGGAGCTGTGATATTAAAAGATATCTTTCTATTCTATTTTATTTTATTTTCGCTGATGTTTCAGAGTACCTTTGGGTGTCTATTTCTATTTATCTAGGGAATATTTTACTTAGGATAAGTTAGTACTCTAGGGTTTGGGTCAGCTGTTTTCCCAAGATATTCGAGGCCTATGTAACCATTGCGTAGGTGGTGTTTTAGGCAAATAAGTTGAATCAGAAAAACTTAAACAAATTATTGCTTTTTTCTCTTTGCCATGTGGACCAATGGTCTTTGTGTGTAGATTTCTCACAAACTCTAGGCCTTTATAAGCATTGTTTAGGTGGTGTTTTAGGGGTCTTGCTTAGGATATCCGTAAGAATTTGTCCCTTGTTTAATGTTCCTTCTATTTTCCTGCTTATTATTTAAAAATCCCCTATTCTTATATTTCACCCACTTAAATTCCTGTCCTGCATCAAGAATCTAGAAAATGCTGATAGTTCATAAACTGAACTAGATCAGAACCTGGACATAGACTCATTGTACACTCACATTTAGGTCCCTGCATGTCAGGTCTCTCTTTTACACATGGTCTTGCTGTTAGTCCTGAGGTTCTGCTTGCAAATTAAGTGAATGTAATATTAATGTGAAGGAATGATGTATGTGCAGTTAAAAGCAATGCGAAAGCTATGGTCTTGGATTCTCAACACTCTGTTGCAATGGGTTCAATGGTGGAGGACAGTGCATCTGCATGCAATACTGGGGATGCTGGCCACAGTATGAGCTCATTGCAGTTGAATGAGACACTAGATGATTCGACAACGTCATCCTTCTATGATGCAAATGACAGTTATGATAATCAGGGTGGAAACGGTAAAAGTGATGAGTTAATTGCACCTGCAAGTCTTCCAGAAAAGATTCTTGAAGCCAATCAAGGGGGTTCGAGCAGTTCCAAGACTGATGGTGGTAATGGTGTCTGCCATCGCGTATTGGAGAATAATGAAGGTGAAGGCTGTAATTCTGCACCTCAATGTCCAGATGTAGGAGTTAATGTTCATGTCAAGGAGAATGGATGTGCTTTGTCGCCCCCTGTTAATAATGAGAAAGTTCATGCCAGCTTAAGCAATGCTGATATGAACTTGTGTGCTGACCGTGTCCATGGCTCTTCGTCCTGTGATCTAAATACAGCACCCAGCTTTGATTGTCACAAGGGGCAGTCCTTTCTGGATTGCAACTCATTCAAAAACGGAGATGCTACAGAAGAAACATTGCTTCATTTCAAGGAGCACATGCCAGATGCATTATATTTGAATCTTCCAGATCCTGAAAATGGAATGCTTCCTTATCACGAGAATCAAGAAACAAGTAGCTATACTGATGCTGAGTTGGTGCAAGGGTCCACTGTAACTGATTCAGTTGTTGCTGAAAATGATTCTGTGCAATACTCTACTATAACTGATGCAGTTGGAACTGAAAGCGAGACTGTATTGGGCACTATAGTTACACGATCTGGTCATGTATGCAGAGTTGATCTCCTTGAGGATCTTATTGAGAATGCGAAAAGCCAAAAGGTATTTAAGACCTCATCCATTAATACTTTTTTGTGGCGCGTGCGTGCATGTGTGTGTGAGAAAGAGAGAGGGTGGGGGTTCAGTTAGGGTGAGGGAACCTTCTTAAGTAGTTAGTACAACACTACAGCATCCCCTTCCTTCCGGATCTTAGGATTAGAGGTCTCTTAGTCACCTGCAATGGGATCTAGTTGACTAGTAGCATTCAATAGGATGGGGTATACCATAATTGCCATTAGGCGTTATATTTATGAAGAAAGGACAAGTCAACTTTCTTACCATTCCGAACCTCTTCCGGTATTCTCTTACCTAATCGAATGGAAGGTCCTCCATTGATGACGTATTGGAGCATGCGGCTGTGTGAATGACATTCGCCCACAATGACTTGGGGAACCTGGCTTGGTTATGTTACTTATGTTTACTCCTACCCTTCTAAATTGAGGGTCCGGTTCACCCTCTCTGGAATGTCATTTTGCCTTGCTTTTCCTAGTGAACCAAGTACATATTAAGCACAGTATTTTGTGAATTCATCCTTCTCATATTCACCATCATTGCCAGATTTCTGGGTGCCTGATTTGCATCCTTGCTACTATGATCATCAGCAAAGGTGACATATTGAGCACCAGCCAAGGATTGAACGGGTGTAGGACCCTACACATTTATGTGTATTAATCATAGCTCCTCCGCCTTTTGTTCCCTTCTAGCTTTTGTGAACCTAAGATGCTTTTGTTTCTCTAGGACAACTTATTTTTGCTGCATGCATCATTTTTTAGTGATATATATATTAACAGTGCTTTGAAAACTTTACAGGATTCCTTGTTCTCAGCAATGGAGTCAGTTATGGGGTTGATTAAGGAGGTGGAATTTCAGGAAAAAGTAGCTCAACAAGCTAAAGAGGATGCTTCTAAGGGAGGCTTGAAAACCCTTGAGAAAGTTGAAGAATTAAAAAAGATGCTGAAACATGCAAAAGAAGCAAATGACATGGTATGTGTTTTACGTAATTATTAACATAATTATTTCCTATTATGGTTTGTTTGGGATCGATTCATTGCTTATTTTTTCATGCAGCATGCTGGTGAAGTGTATGGGGAAAAGTCCATTCTTGCTACTGAAGTAAAGGAGCTCCAGACTCGCCTTCTTGGCTTGTCAGATGAAAAAGATAAATCTATTACCATTCTTGATGAGGTGTGCTTTCATATTTGTTTCTAGTACAAATATACTGTGGTCTCTTTATTTTCACTTTTGTATCCATAGCTACAATCCATATTGTTAGACAAAAGAGTAATTACAAGGTTGTAGGTCAAATGAATTTGTGAGGGATGACTTGAGCGCTTGTTTATTGCTGTTATGAGCCTTCTGTTATAAGTATTGTTGTCTTTGGAGACTGTTTGCTGGGGGTTAGCATCCGATCCCATTTTATGTGATTGGTCCATTAGGTGACTTGAAAGCCATTGTGGAAATTCTTAGATGGGCTGAACCTCAATAGGGCTATGAAAGAGGTATGACTGATTGGGTTGATATAATCAATACTTGGATAGTTTGTGGGGACTGTTAGTGGTATTGTCATGATATAAATGTGATGCAATCAATGATGTACAGAAATTGGAGACCATAGAATGTGGAAGCAGAAATTTGATATTTGTATTTAGTATTCGATATAGGGTGATGACAAAAGTATGCAACCTCTCTAATACTAGTCTTAACTGAAGTAGGATGCTGTTATATATCTTATAAGATTAGAGGAATCCAATGATATTGAAGTAAAATCCCAAACCAAAATAAAATGCTTGCATCAAAGTGATCAGACACATCTAATTATTACATTTATACCCAGTCCTAAAAGGCATTGATGCAAGGTCCACAGTATTCGCTTGCAACAAATATTGATGTGTCTTGGGGATTATGACAATTACTTGGTATGGAGAACAGACATGATTGGCTCTGTTGTGTCTTGGGAAGAGCACTATGAAGTAAATCCCCAAGTGTTAAATGTTTCTTACGGGAAATTTAATGCAAAAGCATTGTGTTAGTGCCACAACTCTTAACCACTACAGAATGATCAAACATGTCAATGTAAAAAATGCAGCACTAACAAAAAGAATAGCAGTAACATCTCCACATAGTTACCAGGAATGCTCCCTGGGTTATTAGTCCTGGAATGTGGGTCGCTAATTTTTACACAACTTTAGTCTAGTTTTGCCTTCGGAACGCTTGTTCCCGGGATGCGGGTCGCATGCGTATGTAGCGTTTCCGGTAACTATGTATCTCCATGTTTGTTATTTATATTTATTTTCTTTTCTCTCACAGATGCAGAAAACTCTCGAAGCACGACTGACTATAGCTGAAGAGGAGAGGAGAAAAGCTGAGCAAGAGTTACTTGAGAAGGAAGCAAGTGCGCAAAGTGCTCTTGCTGAACAAGAACTCGTTATGGAAAAGGTGGTCCAAGAGTCTAAATTGTTGCAACAAGAAGCAGAAGGGAATGCAAAGGTATATTGTATATTTGTTACTTTGTATCATGCATTTCTTGACATGCGGTGGTTGTTTAATGAAAGATGGATGCGAGGGGTAGGGTAGGAAATGCAAACTTGTTTTCTTTCGGTAAAGATAGTTCATTATTCTTATTCTTTATGGAATTTGACCTCCTTCATACCTTAAGGGCCAACTGTCCCCATACCTCTGAGGTTTGTAATTTTGTATCCCTTTCTGTTTGACTTAGCATACTCCTGTTGACTTGTTTTGGTATGTTGGGGTTCACAAAATAAAGCAAGTTTAAACTAACACACACCCCCACCCCCACCCACCCACCCACAAAAAAAAGAAAAAGAAAAAATAAAGTTTCAGATGTTACTGTCATGAGTTTGGGTAGAATAATTTTGTGTTTTACTAAGTTTCCATTTTATTGATTTAATCCATGTTTTAGATTTCAGTTTTGCAACCAGATTTGGGTTTAGCCCGTGATAGCATCTTGTGATTGCAAATATATATTGAAGCCTGTGTAATTTTCTTATGATTTGGATTTTAGCATAGTGTTATTATGTGATGTTATATTTATTATGATTTGGCAGATTTGCGCAATCCGTGATAGCATCTTGTGATTGCAAATATATATTGAAGCCTGTGTAATTTTCTTATGATTTGGATTTTAGCATAGTGTTATTATGTGATGTTATATTTATTATGATTTGGCAGATTTGCGATTGCGCATAACCTGTGTTGATGCCCATGTGGCTTTAATTTTCTATTTTGTGTGAATTGAGAGTCTGCAGGAAATTCAGAGTAAATCAAAATTATTACTTCTGGTCATACTCCGATTCCTTTTATCGCTTCATGCCTAACAAATTCTTGTTTTCTTGCAGCTAAGGGACTTTCTTATGGAGAAAGGTCGAGTTGTTGATTTATTGCAGTAAGTCCTTGGTGCCCTGTAGTTCAGAGCATGTGATTTTTCTGCTGCTATTCATTCACCTATTTACTGTTCAGTCCCTCCATCATGATTTCGTGAAAATTTGAACGTAATAACTGCTAGGTGGTTGTCCTTTCCACATGTTTGTGACTGCTTTGGCTAATGTTCAGCTGATATACTGTTCTTGCTAGGTTTATGACTGCTCACTTATCCGTAAAATTTGCTTTGGCTAATGCATCTCTTAAATAGTTCTATGGACTAAAATTACAAATTTAGGTTGCATATGCGTCTGGTGGTAAAACTAGTCCCGGCAAAAGCTGACCCGACCCGAAACCGACCCAATTTTTTCAAACTGAAATATGACAAACCCAGAATACGGGGCATACTGAAGCCGACCGAATTGACAGGTCTAGGTAGAACATCTGTCTCAAACATTAAATGGGGGAGGTTTCAATGACAGTCCCATTTTTTCCAGTGGGTTGTTGGGGGAGAGGGGGGGGGGTTGCTTGTAGGGCCTTCCACACCATACATTCGTCAAATGAGAGGCATTCAACAGTATATGCTTGTGATGCTTGGACCTTGTTTTCACAAAGAATTTACTCAGGCTGAACGCCCGCTAGGGAATGTGATTTTCAGTGATTAGTTTAGGAAGTTCTTGTTTGAGTTGCTCGCTTATTACATTTGTACTCTATGCTGTTCTTTTATATGTTTAGGCCAGAAATCAAGGCTAAGAAACCGCACATAAGATCATGAGGGGACCTCTTCATATGGGTTCGGGGTTGGCTGGGCCCCCCCCCCCCCCCCCCCCGCCGTGGAATCCCCACATAAAAAAAATAAAAAAAATTTTAATATAATTTCTGATAAAAATTCTGAATCGCATGTTCACGAAATGAATGTAATGTTATATTGTACACCCCTAATATGACGATACAGATCTGCTACCGTGAGATATTCCGTAGACCATTTTACAGCTACTATATCTTGTATTTTACCAGATATTGTAGTCCACATCACTGAATAGACTGTGCCCTTGTGCCCAATATTTCCTCTAAACCAAACTTGCTATTCGAACATCCGCAGTTGCCGGATCAGCTTGTATCTGTTGGTTCACTGGACATTACTGTGTTTCTTGTGCAGGGGAGAGATTTCAGTGCTTAGTCAGGATGTGAAAACCTTGAAAGAGAATTTCGACAACCGCATTTCCCCTGGAAAGTTTCTATTGTTGAGGCACGGGAGCAGTTGTCTGTCATCTTCCAACTCTTCTGTGAAGAGCACGGCTTCGGATCCGAGCCCCGCGCAACCGGAGTTTCTCGAGTCACCCACAAAGACGAGCAGAACGCCCTCGGTCGGTAGTCAAACCCCGCGAACCTCTGTCGGGGAAGAGCTCGCTGTCCAAGGTGGAGCGACACCTCGAAAAGAGCTTTTGGATGAGGATTGGGAACTCTTTGATTTTTGAGTATGATGCTAGTATCATTCCCTATGAGTAAGTATAACTGCAATATGTGTGAATAAGTAAAGATGAGAATGTGTGTCTTGAAATATGACACAGTATAATAGTATATATAAGTGGTTACTTGTGTTGGTAGTTGGGACTGCATACCTGTGTATAGATTTGCTAGTGGGCTCTTTAAGTCCACAAGTAGACTCTCATTGCTTTTGCTAGTGTTGGTGGTACTAGAGAGCCCTTACACTTTTGATGGTTATGTTTGTCATGTGTAGTTTGATACTTACCCAAAACCAACATTCTGAGGTCTTGGTTAGGTGGGGTGTGGAGGGGTCAGATTTAGCAGTCGTGTGCCTCTAAATTTTGCAATTAAGAGTCTGATTATGATTGATCAAGATTTAGAAATTGTTTGTTACCTACTACTTCATGGAACAGAAGAGGGAGTTTAATGAGACATTTTACCTTAATTGGTACGTACCCCTGGATTGTAAATCTTACTAGCGGTTATCCTTGTAAAAAGGCTTCCTATAGGTAATCCTAAAGCCATATGCTTTTGACAGTATTTTGTGTAACTGTGTAAGCTGATTTTTATTGCAAGGCCTCTACAATAGAGATGTAATTGAGTCCTTTGAAGGGAGAGTATACTACCAAAAAACAGGTGAGAAAATTCTACAAAAAGTTGGTGAGATAAACATTGTCCTGTACTCCTCCCGTTTCATATTAATCGTCGTCTTTGAAAATTGTGTAGGCAAATTTCAAAAATTTTGATCATAAATTTCTCGATAGATACAATAAGTTGCTATATAAAATTACCGCTGTTAGATTCATAATGAAAAAATACAATTACAAACATATAATCTTGTAATTGTTAATAATATATTATGTAAAAATTATTAATCAAAGAGTGATGTTGGAGATTATAAAAATCAAAATTATAACAGTTAATATGGACCAAAGGGAGTATTCTATTTTGAGTGGGTGAGTATTGGGTCTATGCCCTTTTTTGACTTTATTATAGCATGTAATTTGTGATTTTTTTTAAAAAAAAAGTTGGAAGTGATATTTTGCACTACAGCCCCATGGTCCCTTTCGTCTTAAAGCCTTTGAATTTATGTGGATATCCTTATTTAAAATCAATATTTAGAGTTCATTCAATAAAATAAGACACCGATGCCAGCTGTTAACACACTTTTTTTTTCTTTAAATCTTACCTTATGTTATTCTTTTCTTCTTTTTTTTAATTAAAAAAATAAATCTTATGTTGAGCAAATAGAACCACAAGTTCAAAACCATAGATGGAGAAAAATTATTTTTTTCATACGTAAAAGGACAAAAAAGGTCTTTTCACTCTTCATTTGAGGCTGCAATTTATTAGGTGCTCTCGAAGCATGTGCTCCAGATTTTAGAATTGTTCACTCATATTTGTTAGGTTGTTCACTCTGATTATTATAATTGTTCACTCTAATTCATATAATTGTTCACTTGCAAATATTTGGAGTACATGCTTCGGGTGCATCTAATACATATTGCCCCGGGCAGGCTAGCATTAGATGGATAATTGGCATTAGCAAGTGATAAGGTGTCCTCTTTGGATTCCTATATGCTGTTAAATGGACTGAGAAGGTGAGCGAGTTGCTCCTGAGGTACCCTTAGTTCTCCAATATAGTATAATTAAGTACCACAATCACAAGGTGAGCGTCTTTAGAAATCTTGGAATCAAATTTTAAAAAGTTTGACCATAAAATTTTTAATATATACAATAATTTATTATATAAAATTACAACCATTAGACTTATAACAAAAAATACTATCAGAAAAATATAATATTGCAGTTGATAATAAAATATTGTATTAGAAAGTATCAATAAAAAAATGACATTGGAGACCGTGATAATCAATTAAATGAAAATTAATATAGAAAAAAATGGAGTAACACACGTAAATTTTAAAATAAATAAAAGGGTCTTTTAAGGCCCAGTTCTTTTATACAGTAACTTGCGGTGTGGTACCGCACCGCACTACTCAATATTCTACCACACGCCACCATATTTTACCATAATCATTACCAAAATATCTTCTTATTTTTTTATTTTTCTATTTTTTTCTCTACTTTTTACATTCTCTCTCATCACCTATTCTAACTATCACATCTCCCACGGCAACTCACCATATTTTTTTCAAATTTCACCGCACTGCACCGTTAACACCCCGCACTGTATAAAAGAACGGAGCCCACATAGGACCATATGACGCCATATATGACCAATATACATGACTTTTTAGCGCTTTGTATTTTCCTACTTTGGCTTGGTGCCATAAAAATTCGACCGCCAGGAGTCTGGAATCTTCGTCCACACCATCACCATTCAAAAAAAATCCCCCAATTTGATGAATTTTAAGGCCAGCGATTGGATAATAATCTCATCATCATCAACATCATCAGCATGTTAGCCGATGCTCACCAGAAGAAGTGGAGAGAGATTTGGTGTTTCCAGAAAACTCCGTTTTTCTGAACCCTAGATCCTCTTTCACCGCCATGACTGCTCTTTCTCTGGTCGCCTCTAATGGCGTCCCTCCTGCCATTGTTCTCTATCAAGGCCAGCTTGTTCCCAAGCCTATCCAGGTCAGTCGAAATTCAGTTCGTCTCGGTTGATTCGTTGTCGTTGTGTGTGATTAGGTTATTTGTGTTCGTTTCTGTATGATTTCGGAATTTTGGTTGATCGCTTGAATTTCGAGGTAATTAAGGTGTTTCTTGTATGTATTGGTTGAATTGTGTTTGTACGAAGGGTTGATTGCTTGAATTTCGAGGTAATTTGGTTGTTGATGTCCATTTCTGTATGATTTGGTCTATTGCGTTTGTAGTCTGGTGTGATTGCTGGAATTTAGAGGTAATCTAGGTCTTTCTGGTATGTATTGATTGAATTATGTGTGTACTGAGGTTTGATTACTTGAATTTCGAGGTAATTAGGTTATTGGTGTTTGTTGAATTATTGTCGCTAGGTTAGCCATTAGTTTGTCTCGGTTGATGCATCAGTGTATGTAATTAGGTTATTGGTGTCCATTTCTGTATTATTTGGTCTATTGCGTTTGTAGTCTGATGTATTGCTCGAATTTCGAGGTAATCTAGGTCTTTCTTGTATGTATTGATTGAATTGTGTTTGTACTGAGGTTTGATTGCTTGAATTTCGAGGTAATTAGGTTATCGGTGCCCATTTCTGTGTGTTATGGTCTTATTGTGTTTGTCGTCAGGTGTGATTGCTCGAATTTTGATGTAATCTAGGTTTTTCTTGTGTGTAGTGGTTTGAATTGTGTTTGTACCGAGGTTTAATTACTTGAATTTCAAGTTAATTAGGTTATTGGTGTTTGTTGAATCATTGTTGCTAGGTCAGTCTTTAGTTCGTCTCTGTTGATTCATCAGTGAATGTAATT
Organism: Portulaca oleracea; assembly: GCA_029582165.1. Lineage (NCBI taxonomy): Eukaryota > Viridiplantae > Streptophyta > Magnoliopsida > Caryophyllales > Portulacaceae > Portulaca > Portulaca oleracea. The sequence continues at coordinate 9,368,645 of CM055871.1, forward strand.
AGGTTATTGGTGTCCATTTCTGTATGATTTGGTTTATTGCGTTTGTATCAGTATCCTTCTGTTAGCCTTTCCATTATTGCACTGTTGTGTCAAGCTCCTTTTGCGTGTGTGTGATTGAACTTATGTCTACATTAAACTTTTCTATTTCGGCGCATTATTTCGAATGAGTGTACAATCATTATACAGATGGTGATTTCGATAACTTTGCATAAACTATTGCCTAATTTATTTGTCATATGCGTGTCTGTAGGACCTGCAGCCCCTTTTCTCAACGACTAGGCCAAGGCCAGACATAGAGAGATCAACCACCCTTTCTCTGACACCATACGAGCATGATGACCTGTTTAGATCAACAGAGTTTTACGAATATTGCAAGTTCGTCAAGACTGCCTCTGTTAGAAGAATGCCTCTGTCTAGTAATGCGCAAGGTACATGTCTCTTCACTTTTTGGCAGCCCTTTGAGTTGTTCTTGTTGGACATGACATGAACTGATCCTACCACATTCATTTTATGTGATTGAAGTTTCTTTTATTCCTTTCCCCTTTTTCTCCTTTTGTTGGTGGCAAATAAGCAGCCAAACTTTTATGTGTGTGATAAACCCACATCCTGGTTGATTTCCTAGTGCTTGACTTGTTTGTTTTATTTTCTTTCCTTTCAGTATCCTGAGCAAGTACTGCATTGGTGCACATGTGACCATGTTTACTCGTCTTGTTCAGATGAATAGTAGGATAAAATGTAACTTAGAAGGGTGTCATATGAAACTATTTTGCTATTATTCCATAGTCTGAGTTGCTTGAAAGCTAGAAGAAGTGAACTTAGGAAAATACTTACTATCGTTGAATGCTGAAGCTAGAGAGGGAATGTATCAGCACATGACCAAACCCTACAAAACTGCAAGCTCGTGCACAATGGATCAACCACTATGTCTTCTTTTTCTTTTTCTGCATTTCTCTTGAAGTGCTCTACAACTACAAATTGGTCACAAAGGATCGGCAAGTTCGACATACTGACGTCATTGCTAATTATCATAGCCCTACGTGATAGCTCTGCATCGATATCATCTAGAGTTTCAGCTTCCGTATTGTCCCTGTAGTTCAGCCCACCCTCACGACTAGATTTGAATTTTAATCATTAATTTCCTTGTCTTCTCTAGGAGCTCCATTCAAATTTGTTGATCATTGGTGTAGGCTGTTTTCAAGTACCAACGGAATTGTTCTGCTAAGGGATAGAATTATTTGGTTAATTGCTAAACCTTTAGGCTGTCTGGTAAGAACTCTCTTTGAAACTAACCATGGATCTATAAATCAACCTCTCAAACCCTACTAGTGGAGATAAAATGATAAATAGAACTATAGAAGTGCATATTAACAGATTCGTACTACCTCTTCTAAGCCTTGCCATGCATCTAAATGTCAACCTTGCCCTTTTCTGAAACTTATTGTTCTTTTTATTATGAGAAAGGGTTAGCCTGTCTGTTGTATGTGCCCTATGTCAAAATTAACAACCTTTCCCATTTCTAAAACTTATTGTTTTTTCCCCTCTATAATAAAGTGTCAGCCTGTCAGGTGTATGTGGCCCATGTCAAAATTAGAACTCTTGTTATGCATGGTCTATTCTGTGGTGCTGTGTTTACAGTTTTTCTTAATGTCTGTGCCGCAGAGTTCCATGAACGATGGGCTATGTATCAACAAATTGTCCAAGTGCAATTGTCAAGATTAAATGCACTGAAAGAGGAGTCTCTGGAGCATTGTTTGTTGACAGATTTGATGTATCTTCCATTGAAGTCTGATTTGCATCTGCAGCACATTGCCTGTACTGATTTTGAGTTCAATAGGTTTTTGGTGGAAAGGGCATCTCTTATTCAAGAGGTTGATTGTGATCTACTTCATCATCTTCCTTCGAATATATCAGTTCATCGTGATGGACAACTTCCCGTCGTTGACAACATGGTTGATATGATGGATCAAGCTTCAGTTTCTGCAGAGCTACTTCTGACAGAGGGCGTGTATATATGGGAACACCAGAAGATGCTTGTGCCTCATTTTAGATGGTATGGGTACTCTCATACTTTAATTCCAATTTGGGTTTGCTTTTTTCTGTTGTATGTGTTTAAAATGTTGGGTTTTATGACTACATTATTTTGAAATTATATATTCCTGTGAAAAGGTGACAAAAATGTATTGAAATTAAAATAGCTCATACTTTAGATAACTTTGTAAACAAACTGTATTGAAATTAAATGTATGAAAATAAATTGTGGTAGCATGGGTTCTGACTCTAGTTCTATTGAGTGGACAAATTTAAAATTTTGTTCTTTTTCTTAAAGGTGAGAAAAAAAGTAATAAGCTATATCAAGTTATGTTCATTGCATAATTGAATCTCGGTAACACGGCTGATATTGCCTATATTTCACAGGAAGGATACTATTGACCTGCAAGATCATATATGTCCGTCTCCTCTGGAGTTAGAGGCTGTTATATCTGCTCCCCTAAAGAGGTAATGATTCATCTGCATAGTGCAGCTCATATATATAGGGATTTCTAGAAGTTACATGAGCATCATAGGAATCAACTTCTGCATATAACTAGGATTTACAACCTTGAGCTCCTAATTACATTCCCAATTGCGTTTTTTTTATTTTATTTTTAATGGGTAAGTTTATGTTGTCATCATTGATAGCAGTTCTAGCTTCTTGAATATATAATGCTTTGTCTAGGTGTGGCAATTTCACATGGTTTAGTTTGGGTAAAATTTGGGGGAGTATGGGTTTTGGCCTTTAGGGGTAGTCAGGTTATATCAGTTTGGTTTGTTCATTTTTAGGTTCAACTTCTAGGCATTTGGGTTTGCATGTGAAACAAGCTCTTTGTGACTTGGACTCTTCCTTTTGCATCAAGGACCTTGACACATGATCATCGATACAGATGGTGTTGAGTACTCAACACTTGTCTCGATATGGAGATTTGGCCCTTCATTTGGGGAAAAAACAAAAGAGAAAAAGATACAAAATTTCTGATAACTTGCAGAGTCCAATGCGACATTGTGTGGAACGTTTGAAACTTTGGCATGGACATGGTTTTGAGTCCAAGTAATACAGAATACGCTTGTGAATTAAATGCAATCAATTATATCAACTCTAAGTCGAGGATCTTTTCCTGGATGAAAGGGCTATACGTAATTTATGCATTTGTATTGTGACAAGGGAGGGTAAAATTTCTTGGTTTTCGGGGTGCAAGTGGACATGTATGTTTCCTCAACAGAACATGCACATTTACATCATATACGAAGCAATTGAACCTTTCCATTTCTTCGGATTTGGTTGGTTTTCTTGTCTATTAGTCATCACCTAGTGGATGAATATCTTCATCATGTGGATTCCTTCTGCATTTCTTCTTTGTCTTAATGTTCCGTCTTTCAGCAGTCTTTGGATTTGGTTGGTTTTCTTTTGTTTATTAATCATCATCTAACAGACGACCATCTTCATCATGTGAATTCCTTGCTTCTGCATTATCCTCCTGTGGTAATATCCAATACTTCAATACAGATAGAAAAGAAAGCTAATTTTGCAACTTCATTTTCGCTTGTCTTTGGTTGCCAGTCCCGAGAAAGCAAAGCCGAAACCATACCGAACAAGAAAAACCAAGAAAGCCGGTAGGAGTAGGGATGTCTACAAGACCAACACCCTCCATCCCTGCGAGACTCTCCTATCCATAATGATAGACAAGCCACGAAACGGGAAGTCAGTATTGACTTCAGTGAAGAAATCCGGCCCCGAACTGCCTCAATTCCTAACCCAATTCTCAGCCACCATAGCCGGGACCGGGCTCGCCATCATCTTCAGTGTCCTCTACAAGGCGGCCAGCGGGACCGCACCGTTGTGCCCTTCCACCTTCTTCACCACCTCGGGGTTCGGCATTGCCCTCTTTTGGCTGTCGTGGGCAGTGAATAGGCTGAGGAATACGATCGTGCACATCAACAAGAACTCGGCAAAGCTAGGGTTTCAGGATAAGGAGGAGGAAATGGTGAGAAGATTGGACAAGAGTGTGAAGGATGTGCTTTTCAGGGCTTCTGCTTCAATGGCAATACTGATGCTCAGATTTGCTTGAGATCAAAGAACTCAGCTGCGGTTTCGAAAGCCTCCTTGAAGGTTTAACTTTCTGTAACATTTTGGTGATTGTGTTAAGAAATTTTAGCATGCTTATCATTATTATTATTATTTACAATTGTTTTACAAACTAATTTTTGTTTTTAGGTAATGTCTTTTTGCTGGAGTGTTGGTGCACTAGCCACTGGGTTCGGATATGGTATCCTTCTTGGCCCGAGGGAAATTGGACCGTACAACCTCGATATATGGGGAAAAAATCACCCAACTTAAATATGGGGGAAGATATACTGACTTTTGGGTGTATTACCTTTAGTCTGTATATTACTATCCAAAAATCCCCTCAAATAATGTATTAAGGGTCTGTAAATTAATTGTAAATGGATGGTATGATAAAGGTTAAGTTGTCGATACTTTCAGAGAAAAAAGGCAAGTTTTGATGAGTAACGAAAAAAAGTGTTACTTTTGCGTAAAGTAAAACTGTTTTTGGAAAAAAAGAGGTGATGAATTTACATTGTTAACAGCCTTGAGAGGCTTGGGCTTCCAATAGACAACCAAATGTCTTGGTGGAGAGAATTGACAAAATTCCAAAGATTGACTTATTGGTTATCATTGTCTATTCCCTTTAAAAAGAAAGTTATCATCATCTCCTAAATTCAGAATTGGTAAGCCTAATTTTGTTGCTGGGTGCAAAGAATCTTTCTATACATGGTACATTCGATGTGATGCAGATTGCAAGGGCAGCCATTCCTGCTACACAAAGCTTAGCTAACCAAATATAGACCTGGCAATCGCGGGTAAATTGGTTCGGGTTGGCTTTGGGTGAATTTTTCAAGGGGGTTTGGCTGGGTGAAGTTTCTCCATATTGATATCTGGTTTTGATTTGGGGGTGATATAAATCAAATCACCATTCGATTGCGGTTTGAATCAATTTTGGGTCGGTTTTCTTTGGCTTCGGGTCAAGATATAACCATCTGTTCAGTTGTCGGTTTGCCCCCGGGTTGGGTTCGGTTTGGGTCTCGAGTCGGTTTTGCTAGGTCTAGTCCAAATGGCATAAATTACAACAATACAATTTTGTGTATAACACTAGGCTCAAAAGCTCTACAGACTACTGCTACTGCTACACATGCTTGTGCCTTGGAAAACCATCATACAGAAGCAACTCAGCAGCAGCAGGCATTGCATGGAACCCGCTGACCCCGAGCAATGCCAGGGCCAACTCCTCCTCACCCCACTGCCTCAAGCCCTTGCTCAAGCTCTTCAAGATGTCAACGTCCACCTCGGCCAGCCACGCCGGACTACACCGGATCACCAACCCGAGGAACCCCACGACGTACGCCCGCCAGGCTGCCCAGTCGCACCCCAGGCATACCTTCCCCTCGACCGCGGTGGCCATGAACTCTAGGTGGGCCTTCAGAACCCGGGCCCGCAGCTTCGAGGCTGGGCTCCCGGCATCAATCCCCCACGCGAACGAACCGCAGAGGACCGCGAAGAAGGCAAGTGCGTAGCCGCTCAGCTTCGCAACGAGCCCTCCCCCTCCTCCCGAGGATGGGTCCCGGGACCCACTGCTGTGGTCTGATCTTATGAACCATGACGGCAATGTCCCTTTGAACACGTGCTGCACGAGGTTTATCCCGCCAGATATCCACACAAACGAGGCCCCGACGGAGGCCGCTACCTTCACGCGGGTCATCGCACAATTGAGAGATACCTGCCCAGAAGCGTTATTAGATAGACCTTGGTCTATATAGCAATTAGACCTATAAACATTTTGGCTCAAATATTCCGGAATCAGAGGTGAGTGGCTGAAAACAATCCAAACTGACTTTTAGGCTGAGAATGTGCCAAACTTTTAACCTATTTACTCAAACTAAACCAGAAGTGAATTCCGACGTCGCAAAGCTGACTTGGCGATCTTGAAAAGTTCGGATTTGACGGAAAATAATATAAACGGACTGAACCAGATATTAACCCACTGCGACTTTGAATTTTTTTAAGGGTGTTAAGTCAACTTTACGACGTAGGAATTCAATTCAGATTTAGTCAGAGTTAATAGGTAAAAAATTTGACACATTCTCAGCCAAAAAGTCAGTTTTGATTATTTTCAGCCACTGACCTCTGATTTCGGATTATTTTGAGGCAAATAGGAGGTCAAGAACCGCGTAATTACTTGATCTACCATGCTAGAGAGACTAGGGTTTGCTTACCTGCCCATATCTCAACCCAAACTTGCTCTTCTTGAGCTTCTCTAGGGCATCGCCCGACACGCCCCCCGCGGCGATGTCCTTGACCGACTTCATCAGAAGCGAGAGGATCTCATCGGTCACGATTGTGATGTCCCTGACAAACGGGTAGACCCGTAGGTAGAAGATGCCGGGGGCGACAGGGGACATCCCATTGGCGAAATGAGAGCCCAAGCCGTGGCCGAGAAGCGCCCCGACGCCCCCGCTTTTACACCGGCGGGAACAGTGGAGCCCCAGAACCGAGGAAAAGCAGCTCCGGAGAAGCTGGATGACGGCGTCGTTGTTGAGGTTGAAGACGGTGCGCGACGCGGAGAAGATGAGGAAGTCGCTCCAACGCTTCGCCTTTTGGGCCCACAGAGAAGAGACGATGGGCATGCAGGGCCACGGGCACCCGGCTGCGAGTACAACCACTGATTTGCCGACCAAGTTTAGGTAACACTCGGAAGCTTTGTCGATTTTGTAGGTTATGGTGAGACTCAGCAGTGCAGCTAATGGTAGAGGAAGTGTGGGAATGGAGTTACCCACTGCAAGACAGTCATAAAAGACGAAAGAAGGTATTAGTCAAAAAAGATTACCAGGGAAAAAAAGGCAGCTCTGAGAAGTTCAAATGTATGGACATACAAAATGAGACAGTTTCAGTTAGGGCTGGTAATGAGACAAACCGGCTCGCTAGCCCTCGCGAGATAGCTCAGCAGGAAGCTCGATAAGCTCGGCTCGAAATAAGCTCGAGCTGGCCGGGCTCGAGCTCATAACTCGAGTCCAAAGAAGCTAGGTTCGTGAGCGTGGAAAATTGGATGAAATATGTTTAATGATACAATTTCAAAAATTAAATTATTTCATTCACATAAATTGGAATTTATACATTTGATAGAGATCTCTTTTTTTTACTATTTTCTATCTTAAGAAATACTCTATACTTTATTTGATCACTTTGTAAGTTAACAAAATGAGCAACAATGAACAAAGTACGCGCTCGTTAAAGCTCGTGAGGGCTCGCAAGCCTCGGCAAGCCAAGCAACGAGCTTAGCTTTTCAGGCTTGCCAAGCCTCGAGCCTGCCAAGCTCGGGCTTGGCTTGGCTCATTGCCAACTCCAGTTTCAGTTCTATCTACAGGGGATTGAGGTCGAGTGCTACCAAAAATGCATGGAAAGTTCTCTTTTCTGAGAGTCTGAGACGAATAATAGACGATAAGAATGTCAGAAAAGAATACCTGGGGCAAGGCTAGGGACATCTATCCCAGTAGCAGCCAGTAACTTCTGTATTTGCTGTTCAACAAAGGATAAATTGGCAGCAGGACTAGGCCAATCAGTTCCATTCATCGATGCAGGTTTCCAGACCCCTCGAGTCACTTCGGCGGCGAAATAGCTCAGAATGCTAGCCAAAGATGCCGGGAAGAAATCAGCAAGATCTTTCAGCCCTGAAACCGAAAAATACAATTTCTTTTATATAAATTTAGATCACAGTTTTAGAAGCAGAATGCACAAACTAACCGTTGTAGCATGAAATAGACTCAAATGGTGTCATGACATGTTAGAAAAGGGATAACACACAATGGTGAACTTTCAACATCATCCGATTTGAGAAGTGGTACGAAAATATCACAGTTACACGGATTTCTACAAAGTAAATGAAAAACAAACAGTATTTTGAGCCGCTGACCTCAGTAAAACCTAGGAACCAGTAAATTACAACATATTTTAATAATTCCCAAGGATTAATAACATCCTTCGGGTCAATCACATTTAGGTGGTATCAGTTCCGAAAAAACAAAAAGGAGCTCATGAAACTTCTACTGTAGGCTCTACTTAGGCCCTATTCTTTTATGTGGCTGGCTGGCTGTGGTGTCACACCTCACCGCAACTTGCCATATTCCACCACAACCTACACAATCCACCACAATCTATCACAACCCATCACAATCTACTTTTTCTAATTTAATTTATCTTTTTATTAAAAGTTAAACATTCCACAACCCACCACAATTTCACATTTTCCAACACATTTACAATTATTAAAACCAAAACCCACCACAACTTTCTACAACCCACCAGAATTCACCACAACTTTTCCAAACCCACCACAACTCACCACAATTCCACCACACCGCACCGTGCCACACCGCAGCCAGCCGTATAAAAGAACGGGGCCTTAATGAAGTAAAACAAACCGACGTACTGAGCGAGGATATCCAAATGCTCAGCTTAGATGTCTAATCATAATCCTATTACCCTAGAATAGCAACAAAAATAACAAACCTCGATATAGTCCTGCTAATACAAGGTCTGAGGAGATTCAAATGTAGCAATCTTCCCTTCATGCATGCTATTGCATGAATAGATTACCCTTCCAGCAATATATATTACAAGCACCTAGAGTTTGTGCTCTAGGTTATATGCAAGTGAATAATTACACTATTGAGAGTGAAAAACTTAGAATATGCGAGTGAACAATGACCCTATTCGGAGCACATACTCCAGGAGCATGTAATGAACTGCACTAGAATAGCAACCACATAAAATAAAAAAAATAAAAAAGAAAGAAAAGAATGGATATCAAACTGACCTGTTGCAAGATCACGCGGAGACAATTTATCATGCGCACAAGCCGTTAAAGCAGCATCTAGGACAAAAGGAAGCGCTTCCAAAATATCCCAAGCTGGTAGCTGCAGCCGTAGGACTGCTTCTTCTGCTGCTGAACCGGATGAACTACTGCTCCCAGAAGCGGTCCCTCTGTTCATTTTCTTAAAGAGCATGGTCAACAAAGCCTCGACAATCTGATGCACAGGGGTGCCTGGTGTGAGGCCCGAGAGTGGGGAGGCAATGCAGGCCTGGTGCTGTCTGTACCAACATTTAAGTTTAGGAAAAGAATCCATAAATATGGGATCGGATGGGGGCGGACTTAGCAACTTAGAGAAACTCCGAAATCTGTTCTGATTTGCTGCATTTCCTGCTAGCTGAGAGTTCCTGACCAATAGGAGGTACTCTGGACTTCTCTGGGAGCCCACTGCCGGGACATCCCCCATGGTCTGTTCGACCGGCGTGTGATCAAAGCTCCATAGTTTTAACAGAAGAGTAAAGGCACTAGAGAACACGGCGTGGGAATTAAGTTCTTCGCCTGTTGGAAGAGTCCATGAGACCTTGGGTGAACAAGACCCGAAAACCTCGCAGATGGGCATCAAGGCTCCAGCAAGTTGTGGAACCTGAAATGATATGACTAAAACGATTAGATCCACATAGGCCTAGCAAACAGGTGAATTGGTTCGGATTCAGGTCAGATTGCCATCGAGGAAACTAAACTTGGGTCGGTTTCGGGTTCAAGTTGGCTTCAGGTGGGTTTTATTCAGGTGAAGTGCTTTCAGATTAGGTTCTGGTTCGATTTGGAGTTATTTGGGTTTTGATCTTAATCGGGTCACGGTTCAAATCGGTTGCCTTCGGGTTCGGACCAAGCTCGGGTCATCCGCTCAGGTGTCAGTTCAGATTCGGGTTCAGTTTTCCAGTTCGGGTCTCGGGTCAGTTTTGCCAGGTCTAGATCCATATCAACGAGGGTATAGTTACTGAATCTACAGACTACTGCACTTGGTCTTTCTTTATGTTACCGGCTTTCCAAGACGAATACAAATCTTCAACGAGGGGCAACCAACACCCTCTAACCTGGTTCTCCCATTTGCAAATCTACATAAGTAGGGACTCGTATCCAGATATGAACATTTCAAACCTAAATCATTTTCCTAGATCTAGACATTTTCTTCTAGGCTAGACCCGTAAACAAGTTTTAACATGCTTCAAAGGGTTTTATTTTTGTATTTGATGGAAAATCCTAAATCCATCTGCAGCCGACGTAGTCGCACATGGGAGTAATTTAACAGGTTCAGACAGGGTGTTTGGTGCACATAGGCTGTTGAAAGGGAAGGACTATGGTAAGATATGTATGATCACAAGTTTCACAACCTATCTATTCACAATTTTTTTTTTTTAATCCAAGGAAATGGCACGAGAGTTCTCATTTGAAAGAGGTCCCAGCCATCTCACCTGGACCCTATAGTTTGAAGCTACCTTGAAGCCACTTTGACAAACAGAATCAAGATGTTGAACAGACTCATTCCCCAGGAGATTACATAAAGAACATTCAACTTACCAATCCATGCAGTGAAAAAATCTGAACAATATCAATTCCAGCTATTCCAAGAAGAAGCGTATTCAGAAAAGGTCCATAACTGATTAGATGACTGCCACTTCCCGAATATCCTGCTGGCATGGGAGGTGAGAGCAACCTCAGAATGAAAACAACTGTGTGCTCCTGAAGGGATGCAAAAGAAGAAGAAAAGGGGAAAAAAGTTAATGATAACCCACTCAACAATCAAGATATAAGCAACAACTACATTCAACAGCAATTAACACCTGTATATTCCAACCACGGACAAGAGATGCACCACACAGGACTGTAGCAGCACGTATCTTCTCATCATCCGATCCACCAACTGCAATCTCATACACTTTCTCTAACTCTGCTAAGCTTCCATCAAGACAAAAGGGAAATATAAGTTCCAATATCCGTTGAAAATGGAGTCATACAACTAACATGGAAGACAGCGATGTGGCCTAAATTAAGGACTGTGGAGGATTTACACTTCCTCATTTCTTCATACTTTTCTATATTCCTTAGTAGAGACTAGAGAAAAGGAAGTTCAGTTCTAACGCATTCAGGAAAATATGCAAATACAATCATAAGGACTTACATCCACGAAAAGACTGAAGACAGAATAAAAGGCTATGGTAACCAACAGAAGCATTGAAGTAAATTCCATTCTCTTTTCACCAAACAACAAAGTTTGCTACGAAAATTCCTTTCTTTTGGAAAATTATTTTGCCCCAACCAAACCAAACAAATCAAAAGACAAAACTTTTTATTTCCATCTTCGCACACACGGTTGTGGTGTGTCAGACTTACATCTAATGTTGTCATAGGTCTTTTCAAATTACCGGGACAGTCAACAAGTCACACACAGTTCACCAATCCAACCGATGGGATAAACAGTGAAACAAAATAACAGAAACCTGGCAAAACTCTTATGCATGCATACCTTGAAGCAGGACTTGAAGCAAGGGCACTTGCAAGTACTGGGGTAAGCGGGGAACCGTTCATCAATGATGACCAGCCAGTAACCTGTCCAGATACACTACGTGGAATTTGGTTGACACGTGCATTTACATAACCAGGCCAAGTGTACGCCGAGATGTCCGCTAAATTTCTAGCAATGCAAGCTTCAACAATCAGATGACGCATATTTCCAGCTGCGGGCAGTGAGAAACATGTTAAGACAAAGTACAAGAAGAGTAAACCCGTAAGTAATATGAGCTGCTGGGAAGGTTTTTATGTAAGATATTCTTAGATAAAGAATCATGTTAAGACAAAGTAAAAGGACGAGTCCTGAGACAAAAACAGATCCGCTACAGGTCAGCAAATGTCATATTCACTCTCCTCAAGGAAGATCCCCCAATGAACCCAGTCATAGGCTCCCACAAAGAAGCACAACTTCAAAAACAATAGAGCTTAAAATCAACAGAAGAGTCTTTGCCCTCAAAAACTCGTCAGTTCCTCTCCTTCCAAGTACACCACCAAATAGCTTAGAGAACCAACTTCCGAATTCCAAAAACCCAACTCTTCTTCAAACATCTCTTCCAAGCAATAAAGGCATCTTTGTCGTTAGATGGACCCAGATAATCTCCCTCAAAGCAAGAGGTAAACGCAAAACTGGGTTATGGGCTATTCAATTTGTTAAGACATGCAACACAAGCTACCTATATATAATAGGTTATTGGACTGTTAATAATCACTATCCATGCTACACCTTCAATCAATTGATTACATCTCAATAACTGGGTGATTAATTGCACATTCCCAACATCGATGAAAAATGCCATGGACTCACATAGAGCCGGGGTAATGCTTTGTTTTGGGGAGATTAATGAGGGATTGAATTATGTCTGAGGCACACCATTATATCACTACGCAGTGTCTATAAGTAAGTTCATAACCATAATAGGATTCTTCACAAACAGAAAACAAAAGGTTTACCCACCACAAGTGATTGGCATGTCAGCGATGTTGAGGGAATCAAGGTAGCCACTTGTCACATTAAGACCAGAAAGATACATCATTGCTTTAGCAGCAGCCTGATTTGCTATTGAAGCAATAGGTGTGGGTGGAGTCAACAGGCCTTCATATTCACCTAATAATTGCAAACTAGAAACTACCTCATGGCGAACACTTCCTGAAACCTGTCTATCCTCCTTTTGGCCAAGCAGCGACTCCTCATTGGAAGCTCGTTCTACTTCCTCAATAATGTTAACAAGTACAAGAGGCACGATCGATAATAGCATACAGAGGCAAGTGTCAAGCCGAGGGACAGGACCTTCATAAGCATTCCTTTCCTGAGAAACAACAGTGACAATGGAATAGATCAGTAATATTAGTTCCAGTACGAAGTATGAATTGGGATAGATATACTCATGTCTAGATACACACATCTTTTTGTGCATATGTACATAGGAGCAGAGTCTGACACTGAAATTTTAGATCATCCAACCAAGAAATGACTTTTTAGTAAAGAGTTTTTTTTTCCTTTTTTTTTTTTTTTTTTTTTTTTGGTATGAGGCATGGCCGCATGGTGTCAAGCAACAAAAACTTGACATGCACCCTTTCCACAGTCCGATATGTAAATGGCCAAGGACACCACAATGAAACAGGAAGCTTTTACTCTTACGAATTTTCGTTTTGCATTCAAAAGAGATAAAAGAAAATTGCTCCCACGCCTCAAACCAACAAAAAAAACAAAAAAAATAACTTTAAAGCCTTTCGATTCTTCTAATTGAGACCCATAACTAAGAAACAAAATGAAATCAATTGAAAAACACCTAACTAAGTTCAAGTATTAGTAGCATTGTTTTAATTTTAAAGTTGTAGACTCACAAGAGCAATTGGTAATTGATTCAACATGAAATTGAATCAGGAAGCTTTTACTCTAATGAATTTTCCTTTTCCTTTCAGAAGAGAAAAAAATTGCTCCCCCACCCCAAACCAACAACAACAAAAAACAACGCTTCAACGCTTCTTCAAGTATAAAGGCGAGTGAGCAAAAGAAAACATTGCGGCCTCAGGCAGACAAACCAAACCTTAGTGACAAAGACCCCCCCCCCCCCAACCCAAAACACCAAAAAAAAAAAAAAAGAGAGATATTTGTCCACCTGTAAAGCATTAGGATGCATCTTGATGATAGAGATAATACCATTAATCCATCTTACTCTACCCTTGGGTGTTACTGTTACACAAAGACCAAGGACTATTCACTATTGCATCATTGTTGTAACTAATGCAAAGGATGTTGAAAGTAAACTGGCACTTTGCTCCAGAATTAACAAGGGCTTCCCAGATACAGAGCTTTCTTCCCTAGAGCTCAAGAGGCTTCATTTAAAAACCAAGTTTCAATGGCCAAATGCAACAACTTTAAAAGGAAAATCTCAACTCTTTACGGGACACAGCTTTCCCTCAAAAAATCAAAGGAAAAAAAATAGTTCATAATCACAAAAATTAGATGCCCCTAGCATCAGCATTTGATAGACATACCCTCTGAACAAGTCGTAAAGTAGCAATCCACAGTCCTAGAAAAGTATCGTGCCATGTTGTGCTGTGAAGAGCCTGAAGTGATTTCACGATAACTGCATGCAAGCGAAAATATGATTTTCTGCACAAAGATTCAGACACTAAAAACACAATACACTGATTGATACATCATGTGCAAAACCTACCAGTCAGCGTATCAATAGCACATGTTGAAGCCACTATAAGTCCCTCCATAGCATCCTCAAGAAACAGGTCAATTGGAATCCAAAGAGAAGAAGAACTAGCACCATGACATTGAGCAGAAGACACTGAGAAGGAACCGGGGGCCATCACAGTATGAAACTGTAGCTGTGAGTTCATTTTGCTTCCCCAAAGAGAGAGTTTACATGTATCAGATACTATCTGTGAAAAGGTTTCTCGGCTTATGTGCTTTGAGTTCCTTAACACGGACGATTTCACTTCAAGCAGTTGCAGCCGTTCGACAAAACTTCTCCAATGTGAGGGCCTAAGCCAATACATGAGATTGATTGTTAGAGCACTTCATTTCTACTCAAGGAAGATATGTCTTAAAGAAGGAAATAAAATTTAAAAAAAAAAACCACAGACTTCATAGCAGGCTCACAAACTAAAAAACAATGGTTCAGATTCCACTATATCAGCTGTCTGATACTCAACACTGAGGCAGTGGACCAACACTAGGAAAGAGCACAGGCTATTATGTAAAAAAAATAAAATAAAATAAAATAAATTTAAAAAAAAAAACTATGTCAGGGATTTTTGGATATTTCAAACAGATCTTCACCACTTCTTGAATGCTTTGTCACAAACATCAGCCTAGGAAATTCTACTCATTTCTGTAGGTAGTGGGAGCAACACTAGGGAAGAACACAGACTACTTCGATAATAAACTCTTTCAAGGATTTGAAAAGATTTCAGGCAGATCTTCACCCATTCTTAATGTTTTTTCACAAATAATCATTAAGAACATAGCCAGATTACAAGCATATGTTTGCTATGTAGACTTCATAAACTTCTACATATCTACGAAATGCTTCAAGGTCCTTTCAGATTTCAAAGTTCATTCAAAAAGTTTAACAGCAGTATTAGCATTTCAGTTTCAATGCTCCGCTACAAATTCCTGAGCAGGTGAAACGAAGTGTGTATATAGCCATTGAATCAACAGAAATCAGAAGAAAAATCATAGTGGTCATTTCAACTTAAAGGCCACATATTACTAACCCCCCCCCCTCTTTTTCCAAATTTCCACATATAAGTTTTTCCTCTTAGTAATGAGGTTAGATCATAGGATTTAAAATGATCACCTTAAGATGCAGTTCGTATATAGTTCTGTTTAAGCTCATGCCGTCTCATCATGATAGGTTGTCTACTAAACTTAATTCTATAGGCAGCTGAGCATCTTCGTATCAAGAATCCTCTGAAGTCACATCAAACATAAACTATATCACAACTTCTCTGTAATGACTCCAGTAAGAAATGCCACACAGAATTTCTCTTTCCCTAGTAGGTAACAAGTTTTTAATAGGAATACACCATTAACATTAGCTCATGTAGCTGTGTGTTCTTGACGTGTTTGCATCACTACACAAAGGATTCTGTGTTAAAGCATACCCAATCAAATAGATCCAGATACCTTGTTGAACTCCCTAAATGGATAAAAACAAGACCCAGCAGAGATCAGATATGCATGCAGTGCTTACAAGTTCTGTCGAACCAGTAAAAGAATTCTGGATGTCATTCTGTTTTGCAAGGACTCTGCAACCATCTCAATAGCCTTTACAGTATTCATTTGTAACATCCCTTCATGGGATTCATATTTCTTCTCCAGAAAGCAATCAATATCCATGTCCTGCATCCTAGTCAGCCATCTAGAACTCTTATCTGGAGTAAGTTCCAGCAAACCTTCATCATCCAGAGAAGCATCAAGTAACTGCCACACACTAGAAAACACAAACAGTACTAGCAGAACAGCTGAGTGAGAAGCCTGAACTCCGAAGACATCTGAAAGATGCAAAGCTTCATCTATGGCTTTCATGATGCTGCAACAAGAAAAAGAACAAAGCATTATAGTGTGAACATGAGACTTTTAAAAAGAAGTATAGAACGGTTGTGAAAAGAATGAGCCATATCAGTACAATCTACAGACGTAGAAAATAGCCAGGACCCATGAAAAAGAAACTACTTAAACGAAAAGCATGCCAAAATGGAGAACATAAAGAGAATAAGTCAAATAACAGCCATATCAATTGTTCAATAATAAGAGGACATAGCTCTGTTCCCAAAGGGATAAAGAGTAGAAATGCTAGTCTGGAAGATCCTGTCAGTGTCACACTCCAGCCATACAACCAATCTGACTTCAAGAAGTGCATAGCCATAGGGCTTTTCACTCCTTCCTACTTTCCTCCCAAAACTATAAAGCAAAGATACATGAGTGCTCCAATGTGCTCACTTGTCAAATAAAAATCTCCTGCCCATCCAATCAATGGAATATCTATCATGTAAAAGAGCTTTTCCCATATTCTTCCAAGGAAGGGGGTAATTAACAAATTAGACTTAGAACTTCAGATGTATACAGTTCCACTCCTACAATAGAACTGATATATATTTACATTGGATGCTATATTTCTTTCATGTGTGTGTATTTTTTGTCAATTTCTTGTGTCTCTCTCAAACTTCATATTTCCACTATTTTCAACTTAAGGCAATATATTAGTCCATAAACATCTGTATGAAATGTTGAAAACAAAAACTTTTCAACTAGATTCTCTTCCTAAAAGGGGAAGCAGGAAAGAGCAAGGAAGTTGGACTCACTTCTCATCATTGGATTCGTGCAGTTCAGATGTCAAAGGACCGTGTCTTTTAAGAAGCTCCATATAAAGTCTATATGCAGCAGGATGCAAACGCCGACTTGGTATGACCCTGCAATGAACCAAAAATGTAATTAAAGTCGGCAGAATCTACTGCAGCTGTTGCAAAAATGCACTTACAAGAGCAATCAACTTTGTTCAATAAAGATTAAACAAAAGAAATGCTGCATTCCTTGATGCTCACTGTCAAATTTTACTTGCATAAAAGGATCACACAGAAAACCCATCATGAGGTCCTTGTGTCACACCGCATGCTGCTTTCTCAGATGAGAAACATCAAATCTAAGTGAGTCAAACTGAAGTATAGTTTTCAAGGACAACAACATTTTGTGATAATCAACTATTGAGTTTTTGCCCCCCTCCCCTCCCTCCCTCCCTCCCTACTCAGGATGTAGCATAAGTTTTTTGTGTCAAGATAGGTGGTCAAACTCATTAAATTTTGTCTCTCCTCACTAATTTAGTATAAAATGTCCCTTATCCACCAATATCTCACTTTATTTTATCCTTCCCCAACCTCCCCTCTTATTTAGCATATCAAGTCTTCCGTCCGCTTCTTTATAAGTTCCTCCCACTTTCCTCTCAAATTTGGAAGGAAAAAGTTCTTTGATAACATCGATTAGATTTTCTACATGTTTTCTATCTAACTCTCACACTTCCAACTTTCTTAAAGCCAAATGAAGAAAAGTAAGTCATTTTCAAAAAAATTTCCCTTTCTATCTCAATTTTCAAGAATCAAACAGAACCTTAGTGAATGTTTAACCAATTATTTGATCAGGAGACCTAGTGAACAAGAGCAAGCCATAATGAACATGCTTGAGAGCAAGTGAAGGTTGTCACCTCACACACTTAGGTGTTAGTTACTTTGTAACAATTGTATCTAGCATTTCTTGAGCATTATCCTAAGGCCTAAATTCCAATTGGCTATCAAATTGCCCATACTCCATAGTTCCTTTGTTCTTAAACAATAGCCAATCAATGCTATCTAAATATCCAATCCATCATAAACAGCCTTTCCACAACTAAGATCAAGGCCGCATATATCCAAGCATACCTTCACCACCACCACGAAAAAGGCAAGGGTGGGACAATTGGCAGTTATCTCAGCTAGGAAGTCGTTGTGCTCAAGGAGAAAACACATAGTTGCAGTCTCCGCTCACCTAGCATGATCTTACTGGATCCCAAGAATCATAGTAAATACTTTTGAACACATCTCTTACAGGACGTGAATAGTTTTGATCAATCTTAGCATCTGGCCATCTGCTTATTTTGCAACTAAAACAAAACCTACATGTTAAGAATCCTTTAAGCTATCCATTACATTCTCAATTTTTTCTTCTGCTATCAGGACAAGAACTTTCTGTTAAAGCACTGGCTTGGAACATACTTAGGCCCTGTTTTTCCACACTGTAAACTACCTACAACCCAACTTCACTCATTCTTACCCAATTCTACTTTTTCTACCTAAACCTACCTAAACTTTACTACTTCTAAAAGAACTCTTTGCCTACCTCTACCTAAAGCTACCCAGACCTACCCAACCCTATCCAACCTCACTTTACCCAACTTCTATGTACCCACCAAAAGATCAGAGCCATAGTGACTAGAATGCATTCAGGACTGCCCAGCCCTCTACTGCCTAAGTTTTTTTTACTCTCTAGCTGATTCTCAAGCATTCCTTTGCTCCAAGCCTCCAACTACCAAAGTAGAGTCACAATTGCATTCTCATGCTAAGCTGGTTTTACTTAAACTCCTAAGTTGCCTACATGTTGTCCTATGTATGAATACACAGAAAATATGTCAGAGCTACACCTTCACAAATTTCCCTTTTGAGAGAAACCTCTTGCCCCAACAAAACAAGGTTAAAGTTCGACTGCCGAAATCATTGCTTACGTACGCAAACACACATAGTAAAGGCATAATCAAACAGAAGAATCACACAAACTAGAACAATTTCCCAATTAACCAAACAAAAAGGCAAATTCAAAAGCAAAATCAAGCATGTAACCTCTTCAAGGGCAAAGCAAGGACAAGGGATGGGGGCACAAGTTTAACAGACAGGCATAATCAAACAAAAGAATCGCATAAACTAGAGTGAATTTCCAAGTAACCTAGCAAAAAACGAAAACCAAATCAAACATGTAACCTCTTGTGGCCAAATTCATGGTTTACGTACGCAAACATAGTAAAGGCATCATCAAACAGAAGAATCGCACAAACTAGAGTGAATATCCAATTAACCTAACAAAAACCGAAATTCGAAACCAAAATCAAGCATGTAATCTCTTCAAGAACAAAGCGATAACAAGTTCGACAGACATAGTAAAGGCATCATCAAACAGAAGAATCACACAAACTACATCGAACTTCCAATCAACCTAACGACAAACGAAATTCCAAAACGAAATCAAACAAGTAAAGCAAAAACAAGTTTCACTGACATAGTTCAAACAGAAGAATCACACAAACTACAGCAAATTTCCAATCGAACAAACAAACAACGAAATCAAGCATGTACCTCTGGCCCTGCCAAATTCATTGTTTATGTACGAAACAGACAAAGTAAAGGCATCATCGAACAGAAGAATCGCACAAACTATAGTGAATTTCCAACTAACCTAATAAAAACCGAAATTCGACTCAAGCATGTAATCTCTTCGAGAGCAAAGCAAGAACTAAAGGCATCATGAAACAGAAGAATCACACAAACTACATCAAATTCCCAATCCACCAAACAACAAACAAAATTCAAAATCAAAATCAAACATCTAACCTCTTCGATAGCAAAGCAAGAACTAGGGATTTAGGCGCAAGTTTGAGCGACAACGCCTTGTCGAGGAACTTCCACGCAATCGGTACATTGTTTCCCCAGCAAATGTGCGAAACGAGGATGTGAGCTAGCTCGCCGGAGGGCTGAGTGACGCCGGCCGAGTTGAGGCTGGAACTGAGTTGAATCGCCCAGTGGAAGGGGTCGCTGTTCGTCTCCTGAGCCCACTTTGTGAGCTCCAGCACAGTATCCCAAACTCCGCCGCTCGCCGTCGCCTCCGTGGTCGCCATTTTCGCCGGTGGATCAAGCTCTGGTGGAGTGCGGGAAAAGAGAGAGGATGGAGGATTCCATTTTGGAGGGACGCAAACTCAAATGAGGTGTGAGAGAGAGAGAGAGGGACGACGATGACCAAAAGTCGGCTTTGGAGGACGGGTGGAGTGGTGGACCGTACAGCATAGACTTTGCCTTTGGTTGGTAATGAATGTACTCACACCGTTCCATATTAATTGTTCGTATATTTTAACTTTGGAATTTTAGATGATAATATATCGATTTTAAGATATTGGATTATAATATACCGATTTTTATTATCTGACAGTAATATTCATGACCTTTATACCTAGGTGACATAGTGACATTATTACTCTCTCTGTTCCATATTAATTGTTCCGACGCGTCACTAATTTTTAAACAGTAACAAAGGAGGTGGCAAACGGTCTCCATGCAGACGTGGTGCGGAGGGAAAAAAATTCGCCTCAACCCAATTCCCCAGTTAACCCCTCCATTTTTCGCAATAGCACACCCCACATTACAAGATATAGGTTGGTTGTGTGCCATATCAGTACGGTGACCAGTTCACCACCCCCTTAGTCACAATGTTGGGGCCGGTTTTTTTAACATGGGTTGGTGAAAAATACGGAGGGGTTAACGGGGCAAGGAGCGATTATTTTCCTTTCTCCTGCCACGTCAGCACGTACTAGTTCACTAGTCACCATTAAGGATGGCAATGGGCAGGGTCTGGGTCGGGCTGGACCCGGACCCGCCAAATTCTTTTGGACCCCGACCCATACTCGCCGGATCCGCGGGTTCATAGCGGGTCCTTATTGAGTCCAACACTCTTATGTATTTTTTTACTAGATTTATCAATTTTTTGACTTAATTTTATACGTGCGCAATTGTATAATAATAAATATTCTATTTAAATACACATATTTTCGACACAGTAAAAACATATAGTTCAATGTCGGAATCTTCATCTCCCGAACTTTCGTCAAATTTGCTAGCGGACCGCTTTTTTAACTTCTTTGTCAATTTTTTGATCCGCTCATCTTGTCGCTTAATATGCTTAGTCTTTTCCTCGCTTTCTTACTCAAGTCTTGTCAACGTAGCCTTCATAGTCTTGAATTCTTCTTCGTAGTTAATAGCATTTGTGACCATGATAGGCATAAAAACAGTGTCGATAGAGTCGGTATTAGAATCGAAGGAGAGCAAATCCCTTGGTGATTTTGGCGTTTCCTCGCCATCTTCATAGTCTTCATTCTCTTCACTCAATGGTTGATGGTGGATTTCATACATCCACTGAGTGACTATCTTTTTCGGGTAAACGACTTGAGTCAAAGTAGTTTGGTCTGCCCCCGGCAAGTTGGAGTCAAAGTGTAAAACCTCGAGTTTTAGGAGGAATAAAACCGTTAGTTTCCTTACCGGACCGTTAGGGTTAAGTTTAAGTTTCGAGGACGAAACTTCTTTTAAGAAGGTAATGATGTAAAACCCCGAAAAATCCAAAGATGTTGACCGTGACGTCGTTAGCAAATTAGGTTTGACTCCGTTATTTATTATTATTCGTTTGCGTTTATTTTTGCTAACACTTGAGCTTGTAGGACCGTTGAGGGACTAACAAGGGTAGAATAGTAATTTCCGCTGGTTAATATTATTATGTGATTAATTACGTGAATATTATTTGCTATGTGATTATATGATTATTAGTATTAATATTATTATTACTATTAATATTATTATTAGTTGTTTTTAGAAAAGAAAAATCAGATTTTTCTTATGGGTTGGATTAGGAGTGGGATTAGTATAATTGGGTCTTTATTAGACTAATATAAAAACCCCCTCTCTCTCTCAAAACCCTAATCTCCTCTCAAACCAAACCCAAACCCTAGCCTCCCTCTTCCCACCTCTCTCTCTCTCTGACCACAATTGCCACCACCTGACCACCGCAACCACCGGCAACCACCTTTTCTCTCTCTCTCTCTCTCTCTCTCTCTCTCTCTCTCTGCAACTGCCCAGGCGACCACCATCGATCGCCGCGCCACCCTGCGAACGCCGCACCACCACCCGACGCAGCTATCACCGCCGGAGTCGTCGCCGTAGCCCAGCACACGAGGGAACGGCGGTTGCTGCTGTTCGACATCAAACGCCCAACGACCACCCTTCCCGACGACCACCCTTTCCGACGACCCCGCTGCCGCCGCTACCTCTGACTGTCGCCGCTCCAGTCGCCGGAAAAACGTTGCCCTAGCACCCTCTAACGTAAAACCCTAATTTTTGTAACAAACTATTCTTCTTGATTTTTTTCTGATATTATTATTATTATCATTATTATTATTATTATTATTTCTTGACTTGGTTAATCTTGTAAATTGGGTAATTAGGGTGTAAACTTTGCTAAGTTATTGTTGTAATTAATTGTTCTTGTGTTGTATTATTTATTTGTAATTTTTGTATAAATTATTTTGTGTAATTTTATGTTCTAAATTGGTGTATTAGGGTTGTAATAGTTGTAGTGAAATTAGTAATATTCGACTATATGAGATGCTTTGTTTTCATGAGAATCATGTTAGGGTTTTAGATGACATTATTATTGTATGCACGAATTAAAAATTTAATTACCTAGATTAATTCTTGAATCGTTAGTTAAGTATTCGTATGTTCTTTAATTCTCTTAGGTTTCATTCATGTTTAATTTTATGTTTAAATCTTGTTAAATAGGTTAGGTTGATTGAATTACAAAAGTTAAATTCTTTTTTATTAATTCATGAACCTTGATTGAATCTTGTAAAAGGAAATTAGTTGTGTTTCTTGGTTAGCAGTTAAGTGTTCTTTATATTTCAATCACATGTTCTTTTATTCTTTCTTGTACCTTGACTAAGAAAATTCATGTCTTATAATCATCCATGTTGTAATTTTAGGATCTTGAAATAGTTTATTGTAGAATTCATGTTTAGGGTAATGATATTGTTATTTCATGTATGCTTTTAGGGTTAGTGGAAATATTAAAGTTGATTGCATGTTTTACATTTTAGTTTTGATGATAGGAGGTTTGATGTTTGAACCTTAGTTGGATTAGACTAATTACCTTGGACCTTAGTTACTGTTTTAAGCCCAAATCAGGACCCCGGGATCGAATGGTGAAAGTTAGAACCGAAATTATGAATTAAATAAGAACCGGGATCGGGACAGTTTTGTTAGTGCCTAAAGGTCGGGTCACCACGATTAGTATAGTTGTCCTTTAATCGAACCCTTTGAACTGGAGATTCCCCTAGATGTTAGCTTTCATAGGAATTTTGCGGAACAGACTTTTGAGTTGTATAGCTTGAGTTATAGTCGTTTTACCAGAACCTGTCAGAACTGGACCAGTTGGTAGTTTTGGTACTTTTAGAGTCTTTCGAGGCTGATATGGGCTTAGTCGTCAACTTAAGAGTTTTAGTAGACATCCCGAGGTTTCCGAAAAGTCCAGAACCAGACCCATAGGATGTCAGGAAGTCGAGTTGTGACCCGTTTTATGTGAATGTTATAATCTGTCCTTTGTTTGTTTTTATTCATGAAAATGTTTGAGTAAATTTTATATGTGAACTTGTTCCTTGAATGTGTTTAAAGTGTAAATCCATAAATGATAGGAACCTAAGTGTTCCTAGGGGATGAGTTAGGTAGTTGATAGTTAATACTAACTTCGTTAGAACGCGTTTTGATTAGATAATTATTCTTATTCTAGGCCCGAGTTAGTGCGAGACGTTAGCGAGCTCAAATGTGTTCTTCTTTTTGCTGTGCTGTGAAGTATATCAGGTAATGTCTATGCTCTAATCCCCACTGGGATGCTCTTTAAATGTGTTTTAATGTTTTCTAATCTGTTTTGAGAATTGCATCCCGAAAGGGGACTTTTGTGGAAATGTGACCATCAGTTTTGGATAACTGTTTATATTTGTTTGTGCTTTGATTTTATTGAGTTGAGAAATTGGATGGTCTTTTATTAATGGTTTTATCATTGGTTTTGATAATCTGGGTTGGGTTTGACTTGAGAGTTGCGAAACGAGTGTGAATAATGAATTAGTAATTCAAAGTGGAAACATAAAGCGGGTTGTTGTTTGATGCCTTTGAGAGGCTAATATTCATGCGGGTGATAACCCCGAGATCAGGATTCGATGCCTGTATGGGTTATGTGCGGAGATCGAGTTTCATCACGATATAGGATAGAGTTTATGATGCACTTTATGGACTTTTGTTTGATGCCTTTGAGTGGCTAATATTCATGCGGGTGATAACCCGAGATCGATTCGATGCTGTATGGGTTATGTGCGAGATCGAGTTTCATCACGATATAGGATAGAGGTTATGATGCCCTTGATGGGCGACTGTTTGATGCCTTTGAGAGGCTAATATTCATGCGGGTGATAACCCCGAGATCAGGATTCGATGCCTGTATGGGTTATGTGCCAGGAGATCAGGGTTGCATCCCTGATATAGGATAGTTGTTATGATGCCTTTGGTAGGCGATGTTCTTTGGGATTTGATATCCCGCGCGACTTAAAATATGGATTGAATGGGTTGAGAAAGCTTAAGGGATAAAGGTTTAAGAAATGGATTGACTTGTTCCCTCTCCCCAAAATGAATTGAAATGAACTTAAACTGTTTTAAACGTTAGGGGTAGACATTATTGAGATTTCCCCCTCATTTTTGAAATGTTTTGTTTTCAGGTGAAGATCTGAATGCTGGGGACGGGAATTAGAAGTGAGGACGATGAGTCTAGAAGTCCTTGAATCTTTTTATTTTGTTTTCGTTATGATATCTTCAAGTTTTGTTTTGAGTTGTTAGTAGCTACCGTTAGCAGACAGTTGTGTTTTCCTTTCTCGCCTTGTGTTCCTTCGGGAATACGGCAGTGACGCCCAAACTAAATTTGAAGTCTTCCGCTAAGTTTTGTCTGTTAACGTTAGTTTGACTTTGACTTTCTATAATTGAATTTCCGGGGCGTTACAGAATGGTATCAGAGCTCTGGGTTGCGACCTAGTAGCTCCTTAGAGTCCTTTAGGTTTAGATGGACCCTAGGAAGCTATGTTCGGAGCGATGAGTGTAGGATGGGAAAAAGGGATTCATGCTTTCTAAAGTTGCGTGGTTATGAATATAATGTTCTCTGTGTTGCTAATATGTTTTGATTATGTAGAATGGCACAACGCACACACTGTCACCAGCACCCCACGCCGTGCTTTCACCGCTACACACCCATTCCTCCTGGTGGGTACTTGGGAACCCACATGCTGAACTTCTACGATGAGATCGACCGATACACCAAGGATGTCCCGAACTCCTGCTTGCGTGGCAATGAGGAAGCTCAGGCCAACGCTTTTCTACTCACCTTACGAGACGATCCCTGGTGGGGCCATATCGCGTCGTTCTTGCCGCCACCGCTTCGGAGGAGGGTACCCACACTGTCTTTGTTGGTGTCAGTGCAGGTAGGCCAGGGCATCGACCGGAGGTCTTTTCTAGGATCGCCGGATTGGGATGCGTAGAGTAGAGAGGGTCCAGTGAACCCTCCTGCACGGTGAGGATCATGAGGATGACCCTGAAGAGGATCCGGAGGAGGATCCTACCAAGGACAGCACCCAGGATCCCGAGCCCGAGGTAACCTCTAGGGTCACGGCTGCACTTGCCGTCGAGCCCGAGCATGAGATCCCGCCAGGAGGAGGATGAGGTGGGCCAGGGGACGGAGAAGACCCAGGAGGGCTCGGGGATGACGAGTGATCTGAGTGGACTCGGTTTGAGGAAGAACCCTCGATGCGGGAGGATCATCCGAGTGGGATGGCTACGATGTGTTGGGTATTAGTGTATAGTCATTACGTTTGTATCTTTTTGTTGAACTGTGATATGATCTGAATATTGGCATGTTGTTTCTTTTGGGAAATTGTCCCGATGGAGAATATTGTACATATGATCACATTGGTGTATAGAAATACTGTTTTGTGACCTTTCAATATGTGATGAAAATTCATGAAATGAAGTGATGACATAAGAAATTACTTGGTGAAATAGAATTACAATTTCGTATTGTTTAGCACCCTATGAGAAGACCGGACCAAGTAGCTACCTCTAGTATGATGCTGAGACAATGGATTGGAAAACCCTTTAAGTAGACTAAATCGACCCTTTGAATCAGGATGTCAGACATGAACGGTTCTCAACCCGACCACGGTACTCGGGAGCGTCCGCAAGCTGCAGCCGAACAACGCCCTCAAACTGCGACTGAACTGCGCCAACGTCTGGCTCATTTGATACCAGGGTCGAGTACAACAACACCGGAGAATGACCTTGCTAGCATGCTGATGATTGAGATGTTGGGCAAGCACGAGGACCTACTAAGGAAAGTGGTGGATCGACAAGGAGGAGGGAGGGAAGATGATCCCTCCGCTCTTCTCCAAAGGTTCAACAGCTTCAACCCGCCCACTTACACAGGGGTAGCTGACCCCAAGGTCTTTGAAGATTGGGTTAGAGAGATTGAAAAGATTTTTGACACAACCCGCTGTCCCGAGGAGCTAAGGGTGGACTTTGCTGCGTACCACCTGAAGGAGGAGGCCGATCTATGGTGGGCCAGTGTGAGGGAGATAAGGACTGAACCGGGTTTCGACTGGAACCATTTCAAAGTTGTGCTAAAGGATCGATTTTACCCAATTTCCCTCCAGAAGGCAAAAGAAAAAGAATTCATGAATCCGCGTCAAGGAGAAACTAGCGTGCTCGCCTACTCTGCAAAGTTCACAGAACTATCTCGATTTGCATCTGCCTTGGTAGCCACTGAGCAGCTAAGGATGGACCGTTTCTGGGATGGATTGAATTCCAAGATTCAGGACCGCATGTCATCACGGGAGTTCACGTCTTATCAGAACATGTTGAATGTTGCCCTCACTGTAGAAAGGGTGATGAATGACATGGAACGATAGTTAAACATACAGGGGCAAAAGAGGAAAGAGCCACCCCGTTTTAACCCACCTCAACCTTATCAGGAAAAGAGGTTCCGCCCCAACAACTGGCAAAACAACCAACCTTCGGGACGTGGACCAACCCATGTACCTATTTGTAGGGTTTGTGGACGACCTGGCCATCTTGCTAGGAATTGTAGATCAGGAGCCGCAAAAGGGGGATGCTTTAAATGTGGGAGTCTCCAGCATCACATCAGACAATGCCCTTTACAGAACTCAGGGGGTAATAATGGTGGAAATAATGGAAACAATGAGAATAACGGGAATTGGAGAGCCCCGCAGACAACATATCAAAATCGGGGAGGCTATAATGGGAATCAAAGGCCACAACAACAAAACCGGGATGGTTCCGGTGGAAATCGAAACAACCAAGGAAGGCCAGCAAACCCGCCTCGTCCGCAACAACAACCACCGCGCAACGCAGAGGGGGAGTATACGTAATGAGGAAGAAGAGGCTGAGAATGAAGCAGACGTTGTGACGGGTACCTTCTCTCTCCACCTCTACAATATCTCTGTTTTGTTTGATTCTGGTGCTAGTCATTCTTTTGTTGGACGAGCTATAGTAGAGAAGGCTAAGATGAAACCCTCGGAGAATAGTAAGCCTATGTCGGTAGCCCTACCTACCGGGGATACCATTAGTTGTGGAGAGTTATATGGTGGATGTCCTATAGTGATAGCAGGACAGGAGTTTGAGGCCGACCTTTATATGTTTGACCTAATGGAGTTCGACGTTATTTTGGGGATGGACTGGTTAGCAAAGTATAGGACTCAGATAGATTGTTATAAGCAAAAGGTGACCTTAATGGGACCGAGCGGAAGAAGCGTGCATTGGAGTGATAGGCATCTTCAGAGTGTGCGGATTATCTCTGCCCTCAAGGCCCAGAGGTTGTTGGGTCAAGGTTGTGAAGGATTTCTATGCAACATAATCGACACCAAGGTGGAAGAGCTTACGATTGAGAATATCCGGTGATGCGGGAGTACTCTGATGTATTTCCGGAGGAGATCCCGGGTCTGCCTCCAATCAGGGAGGTAGATTTCTGCATCGATTTGGAGCCCGGGGTCGCACCTGTTTCAAAAGCTCCATATCGCATGGCGCCCGCAGAGCTGAAGGAGTTGAAGACTCAGACTAGGCGATGCTAGAAAGGGGTATATCGACCCAAAGACGTCACCACGGGAGCACTGTCGCTCGTGAAGAAGAAAGATGGTAGCATGAGGTTGTGCATCGATTACCGGGAGTTGAACAAGATTACCGTCAAGAATCGTTATCCCCTACCTCGTATTGATGATCTTTTCGATCAGTTGCGAAGAGCAACAACGTTTTCTAAGATAGACCTGAGGTCAGGTTATCACCAGTTAAGAATTCGCGAAGAAGATATCTCTAAAACCGCATTTCGAACTCGGTATGGCCATTATGAGTTCGTGGTAATGCCTTTTGGACTCACAAACGCCCCAGCCGCCTTCATGGATTTGATGAACAGAGTGTTCGAGCCGTTCCTGGATAAGTTTGTAGTGGTGTTCATCGACGACATATTGGTATATTCAGGAACACGAGAGGAGCATGCGAATCATCTGAGAGAAGTATTGACGACTCTACGAAGCAACAAGCTTTATGCGAAGCTTAAGAAGTGTGAGTTTTGGTTGGAACAAGTGGCTTTCTTAGGACATGTGGTGTCCAAAGAAGGAGTAGCAGTAGACCCCCAAAAGGTGGAGGCCATCACCAAGTGGCCGACACCGAAGAATGCCACGGAGGTTAGGAGTTTTCTGGGCTTGGCAGGGTATTATAGGAAATTCGTTCAGGATTTCTCAAAAATTGCTAACCCGCTGACCAACCTGACTCGGAAGTCAGTAAAGTTCACGTGGTCGGAAAAATGTGAGCAAGCATTCCAGGAGTTGAAGAAAAGGCTTACCTTGGCCCCTATTCTTGCTTTACCTCAAGGGAACGAAGGTTTTGTTATCTACAGTGACGCATCACATGGTGGATTGGGTTGTGTGCTCATGCAGGAGGGGAAGGTGATTGCATATGCATCCAGGCAACTGAAGACGCATGAGAAGAATTACCCCACTCATGATCTGGAGTTGGCAGCAGTGGTTTTTGCACTAAAGATTTGGAGGCATTATCTTTATGGAGTACACTGCGAGATATTCACAGACCATCAGAGTTTGAAGTACCTTTTCACACAGAAGGAGCTGAACCTCAGGCAGACAAGATGGTTAGAGTTTCTGAAGGATTACGATGTGAATTTCCAATATCATCCCGGAAAGGCAAATGTAGTGGCTGATGCCCTGAGTAGAAGACCGTATCCTGCTATAAACCACTTGATGATGGTACCGCACGAGTTGTGCGAGGAGTTTAGGAGATTGGAGATTAATGTGGTAACACCTGGGAGGAAAGCTGTATTGAATGCCATGGAGTTGCAACCTACCCTCATGGAAGAGATCAAGAGGACCCAAGAGCTGGATTTGACTTGCAAAGATACGGGGAAGTTTTGCGGAAAGCCCCGGCTTTGTGATCACGAAGGCGGTACATTACGATTTCATAACGCATCTGTGTACCCAATATGGAAGAGTGAAAGGAGGATTCTAGAAGAGGGACACAATACGCCATATTCTGTACACCTGGGAGGAAATAAGCTTTAAGGACTCAAAGCAGATGTTACGGTGGAGTAATATGAAACAAGAGGTGGCGGACTTTGTGGCAAAGTGCCTTACATGCCCGGTAGTCAAGGCGAACATCAACGACCAGTGGACCTGCAACCGTTAGGCGTCCTCGAGTGGAAATGGGATTCGATATCAATGGATTTTGTGATAGGACTACCAAGGACGGCGGAAACACAATGCAATATGGGTGATTGTAGATCGTTTGACCAAGTCACCATTTCCTAGCCATCGCCAACAACCGGTCCCTAGATCAGCTCAAGCCTATGTAAGGAGATTGTAAGGTTACGGAGTACCCAGTTCTATAGTCTCAGACAGAGACACTAGGTTCCAGTCTGGTTTCTGGAAAAAGTTACAAGAGGCGTTTGGTACAAAGCTCAAGTTCAGTACCGCATTTCACCCAGCTACTGATGGGCAAACCGAGAGGACTATTCAAACCCTCGAAGATATGTTGCGAGCATGCGCATTAGATTTCAAAGACTCGTGGGATGACGAGTTGACTCTTATTGAGTTCTCCTACAACAACAGTTATCACGCCAGCATTGGGATGTCACCCTTTGAAGCCTTATATGGGAGGAGATGTAGGACCCCCCTATGTTGGCAAGACATCGATGAAGCTCTAACGATCGGACCGGACCTAATACAGGCCACTCAGAAGGTTCGAATCATTCAAGACAAGATGAAGCGTATGAAAGTCGACAAAGAGCTATCTTGACGGAGGAGAAGGCCCTAGAGTTGAAGTGGGAGAATACGTGTTTTTACGGTGTCACCTACGAAAGGAGTTATGAGATTCGGCGATCGGGAAGTTGACACCAAGATTCATCGGGCCATACCCAATTTTGGAACGCATTGGGGAAGTTGCCTACAAGTTACAGCTACCAGGAGAACTTCCAAGAGTGCACAATGTTTTCCATGTGTCACAACTCAGGAAATATGTCCCAGACCCAACTCATGTGATTGATCCTGAGCCGCTTCAGCTACAAGAAGATTTGAGCTATGAAGAACAACCGCTGGAAATATTAGATCGCAGAGAAAAACAACTTCGAAGGAAAGTAATTCCCTTGGTAAAAGTACGATGGGCAAATCATACCACAACGGAAGCAACCTGGGAGACAGAAGACGAAATGAGGAAGAAGTACCCTCACTTGTTCCAAGCCTAAGGCGCGTCAAGTTTCGGGGACGAAACTTCTTTTAAGAAGGTAGTGTTGTAAAACCTCGAGTTTTAGGAGGAATAAAACCGTTAGTTTCCTTACCGGACCGTTAGGGTTAAGTTTAAGTTTCGAGGACGAAACTTCTTTTAAGAAGGTAATGATGTAAAACCCCGAAAAATCCAAAGATGTTGACCGTGACGTCGTTAGCAAATTAGGTTTGACTCCGTTATTTATTATTATTCGTTTGCGTTTATTTTTGCTAACACTTGAGCTCGTAGGACCGTTGAGGGACTAACAAGGGTAGAATAGTAATTTCCGTTGGTTAATATTATTATGTGATTAATTACGTGAATATTATTTGCTATGTTATTATATGATTATTAGTATTAATATTATTATTACTATTAATATTATTATTAGTTGTTTTTAGAAAAGAAAATCAGATTTTTCTTATTGGGTTGGATTAGGAGTGGGATTAGTATAATTGGGCCTTTATTAGACTAATATAAAAACCCCCTCTCTCTCTCAAAACCCTAATCTCCTCTCAAACCAAACCCAAACCCTAGCCTCCCTCTTCCCACCTCTCTCTCTCCTCTCAGCCGCCAGCCGGCTGCCCCCGCAACCACCGGCAACCACCTTCTCTCTCTCTCTCTCTCTCTCTCTCTCTCTCTCTCTCTCTGCAACTGCCCAGGCGACCACCATCGATCGCCGCGCCACCCTGCGAACGCCGCACCACCACCCGACGCAGCAATCACCACCGGAGTCGTCGCCGTAGCCCAGCACACGAGGGAACGGCGGTTGCTGCTGTTCGACATCAAACGCCCAACGACCACCCTTCCCGACGACCACCCTTTCCGACCGCATTGCCGCTACCTCCGATCGCCGCTCCCAATACGGAAAACGTTGCCCTAGCACCCTCTAACGTAAAACCCTAATTTTTGTAACAAACTATTCTTCTTGATTTTTTTTCTGATATTATTATTATTATTATCATTATTATTATTATTATTATTTCTTGACTTGGTTAATCTTGTAAATTGGGTAATTAGGGTGTAAACTTTGCTAAGTTATTGTTGTAATTAATTGTTCTTGTGTTGTATTATTTATTTGTAATTTTTGTATAAATTATTTTGTGTAATTTTATGTTCTAAATTGGTGTATTAGGGTTGTAATAGTTGTAGTGAAATTAGTAATATTCGACTATATGAGATGCTTTGTTTTCATGAGAATCATGTTAGGGTTTTAGATGACATTATTATTGTATGCACGAATTAAAAATTTAATTACCTAGATTAATTCTTGAATCGTTAGTTAAGTATTCGTATGTTCTTTAATTCTCTTAGGTTTCATTCATGTTTAATTTTATGTTTAAATCTTGTTAAATAGGTTAGGTTGATTGAATTACAAAAGTTAAATTCTTGTTTATTAATTCATGAACCTTGATTGAATCTTGTAAAAGGAAATTAGTTGTGTTTCTCGTTAGCGATTAAGTGTTCTTTATATTTCAATCACATGTTCTTTTATTCTTTCTTGTACCTTGACTAAGAAAATTCATGTCTTATAATCATCCATGTTGTAATTTTAGGATCTTGAAATAGTTTATTGTAGAATTCATGTTTAGGGTAATGATATTGTTATTTCATGTATGCTTTTAGGGTTAGTGGAAATATTAAAGTTGATTGCATGTTTTACATTTTAGTTTTGATAATAGGAGGTTTGATGTTTGAACCTTAGTTGGATTAGACTAATTACCTTGGACCTTAGTTACTGTTTTAAGCCCAAATCAGGACCCCGGGATCGAATGGTGAAAGTTAGAACCGAAATTATGAATTAAATAAGAACCGGGATCGGGACAGTTTTGTTAGTGCCTAAAGGTCGGGTCACCACGATTAGTATAGTTGTCCTTTAATCGAACCCTTTGAACTGGAGATTCCCCTAGATGTTAGCTTTCATAGGAATTTTGCGGAACGGACTTTTGAGTTGTATAGCTTGAGTTATAGTCGTTTTACCAGAACCTGTCAGAACTGGACCAGTTGGTAGTTTTGGTACTTTTAGAGTCTTTCGAGGCTGATATGGACTTAGTCGTCAACTTAAGAGTTTTAGTAGACATCCCGAGGTTTCCGAAAAGTCCAGAACCAGACCCATAGGATGTCAGGAAGTCGAGTTGTGACCCGTTTTATGTGAACGTTATAATCTGTCCTTTGTTTGTTTTTATTCATGAAAATGTTTGAGTAAATTTTATGTGTGAACTTGTTCCTTGAATGTGTTTAAAGTGTAAATCCATAAATGATAGGAACCTAAGTGTTCCTAGGGGATGGGTTAGGTAGTTGATAGTTAATACTAACTTCGTTAGAACGCGTTTTGATTAGATAATTATTCTTATTCTAGACCCGAGTTAGTGCGAGACGTTAGCGAGCTCAAGTGTGTTCTTCTTTTTGCTGTACTGTGAAGTATATCAGGTAATGTCTATGCTCTAATCCCCACTGGGATGCTCTTTAAATGTGTTTTAATGTTTTCTAATCTGTTTTGAGAATTGCATCCCGAAAGGGGACTTTTGTGGAAATGTGACCATCTGTTTTGGATAACTGTTTATATTTGTTTGTGCTTTGATTTTATTGAGTTGAGAAATTGGATGGTCTTTTATTAATGGTTTTATCATTGGTTTTGATAATCTGGGTTGGGTTTGACTTGAGAGTTGCGAGACGAGTGTGAATAATGAATTAGTAGTTCAAAGTGGAAACATAAAGCGGGTTGTTGTTTGATGCCTTTGAGTGGCTAATATTCATGCGGGTGATAACCCCGAGATCAGGATTCGATGCCTGTATGGGTTATGTGCCAGGAGATCAGGGTTTCATCCCTGATATAGGATAGAGGTTATGATGCCCTTGATGGGCGATTGTTTGATGCCTTTGAGAGGCTAATATTCATGCGGGTGATAACCCCGAGATCAGGATTCGATGCCTGTATGGGTTATGTGCCAGGAGATCAGGGTTGCATCCCTGATATAGGATAGTTTTTATGATGCCTTTGGTAGGCGATGTTCTTTTTGGGATTTGATAT
The DNA here is from genome assembly GCA_029582165.1 of Portulaca oleracea. Classification (NCBI taxonomy): domain Eukaryota; kingdom Viridiplantae; phylum Streptophyta; class Magnoliopsida; order Caryophyllales; family Portulacaceae; genus Portulaca; species Portulaca oleracea. Next base: position 9,402,368 of record CM055871.1, read on the forward strand.
CCATGCGACTTAAAATATGGATTGAATGGGTTGAGGAAAACAGTTAAGGGTTAAAGGTTTGAGAAATGGTTTGACTTGTTCCCTCTCCCCAAAATGAATTGAAATGAACTTAAACTGTTTTAAACGTTAGGGGTAGACATTATTGAGATTTCCCCCTCATTTTTGAAATGTTTTGTTTTCAGGTGAAGATCTGAATGCTGGGGACGGGAATTAGAAGTGAGGACGATGAGTCTAGAAGTCCTTGAATCTTTTTATTTTGTTTTCGTTATGATATCTTCAAGTTTTGTTTTGAGTTGTTAGTAGTTACCGTTAGCAGACAGTTGTATTTTCCTTTCTCGCCTTGTGTTCCTTCGAGAATACGGCAGTGACACCCAAACTAAATTTGAAGTCTTCCGCTAAGTTTTGTCTGTTAATGTTAGTTTGACTTTGACTTTCTATAATTGAATTTCCGGGGCGTTACACAAATATTTGCGACGGGGCACTCGCACCAACATGTTTCTTGGCCTCAATAGCGGTGATCTTGGTCATATTTCTAGTGATTACTCTATTGGACGTTGCACTAGTTACTGATTCTTGTGACTTGGATTGAGTAACTTTCTTCAATTCGAAACATAATAGATGTTGGTCTTAGAAGTCATCTTCTTTGAATGATGAGTAGTTCGTTCTTGGAGAAAGAGATGAGAGGCAGAGATGTCCCACTGAGCATGCCAAAATTTGTAAACACAAATTTCTGCATCTAAAATAAATAAACACAAGAAATTAGTGAATAAATATAATTATATTAATTTCAAAAGATTTCGGGTATAATCTCTGTATATTCGTTACAAAATGAAAATGTAACTACTCCGATTCGATCTCCTTGAATGAACTTGAACGAGTCTTGAATGAGTATGATTTTGGATGAATATAATATTGGATGAATATAGTATTGAGTGAATATATTCTTGGATGAATGTAGTTTTGAACGAGGGTCGTATAGACTTGATCCTGATCAAGAGGAAGCGGTTTGATCTCCCACGAATGAACGACACGAGCTTAAGCGTTGTTGTGCTTCTTGTCTTTGAGAGAGAGAGTATGCGAGTCCTTTCTTTGAATGTTTTTCAACCCTCCTCAAATGAAGGAAGATGGTCTCTATTTATAGAGAACATGTGCTAGCTTTTGGGCCCATTTAATTTCTTTAAAAAAATGACAAATATTTATGTGTCACCTATGACATGTGACATAATTTAATTGACCAATATAATACTACTATCAATTAATTTGTAATTAAATGATCCACCATAATTAATTTTGACACCTGACGGATTATAATTGGCCAAATTAAAATTATTTTAATTTACATGGGCGAGTTTTGATTGACTGAAATATTTTTGTCTTCTACATGCAGTTGGAAGACTATACTATTTGTCACATCTACGAGAAACAAACCCAGCAGCATATTGGATTGTTAATCTTGGTCGCATACATTATCAGGCTTTGGATATGTAGTCATTCGTTGACCTTTTTCTTTTATTATTTGTGCAATAACTCGAGAAAATGTCTTGATAGAAGGGCTCCTGAATGTTTGATGTACCTTATCAGTTTTTTTTTAACAAATTATTGGTATTTAAATGATTTTTTTAATATTTAGAGTGTGTGTTATAGTATAAAATATTGTATTAATATTTTAAGTTCAACATTATTTATAGACAAAATTGGTGTGTAACCAACAAATTTTATTGAACTTTAATTTTAAAATCTCTATGTTTATTAACATGCCATAGCCAAATATCAATAAACCTAAAATTTTAATGTTTTCTTGTATCAATTATGAGTAAAAACTAAAAAAAAAAAGTTAACTGCAACACAAAATCTTTATTTTTTTTAATTATTTTCACCTTTTAAATTAAAAACTTCATTGAGTTAAGAAATCTAGTAGTAAAGTGGTTATATTTTTTATGATGTTTAGTCATTTAATTTAAAGTCTAAATTGATCAAAATTGGACCAATTAATTTCCCAACAAGCCTATAAAAACACAATAAAACCCTAAATACCCCTAAGTGACATCCACTGTAACATCGCTATCAGTTTTTTTCTCTTTTCCCATATATCATTGAGTAGAGTCCCAACTGTTATATGACACTTTTTGAAATCTTTACTTAAGTTTTTCAATGAGTTTTTTTTTTAAAAAAAAAATCAACATTTCATTAACTTCATCAATGTTATTGCAAGACTAATGGATATATTTAAGTTTATCAATTCATTGCCAAAATAAATAAAAAAATCATCACCTGAAATTAATTACACATGGAGGACTAAAGTAGATCCTTCATATACATGAAGAACCTAAGTAGATCCTTAGACTATGTGTAATGGTGTCCTTAGATTTGAGGGATGAGGAGAGTATGAATAGTGGGAATAGTATTATTTTAATGGATTTTGGAGTATGCTATTGGTAATGGCATCCTTGGAATTAGAGGATGAGGTGAAGGATGAGTGGGGTAGGGAGTAATATTTTATTGTATTATGGGACTCACTTGTAGAGTATAATTATTTTCAATAATTGATTTAATTGAATTATTTTTTATAAATAAAATATTTAGATGTAATTAGGAATTTGAAAAATTTTTTGAAAATTAAATTTACAATGGAAACATGTACCAAAAATTAAATTTAGAATAGAAACAAAATTTTGAAAAATAATAAGAAATCAAAATTATAATTTTTTTAATTATTGTAATTAATTTCACAACAAATATATATTTTTAAAAAAAATTTTATTACAATTACAAAATTTTGAACATTAAATTTACAATGGAAACAAAAAATTTAAATTAAAGAGGAAACAAAATTTTGAAAAATAATACAAACTCAAAATTATTATTTTTTGAAATTATGTTTTTTTTTAAAAAAATTATTACAATTACAAAATTTTGAAAATTAAATTTACAATGGAAACAAAAAATTTAATTTAGTATGGAAACAAAATTTTGAAAAAATATTACAAACTCAAAATGATTTTGAAACAAATTATTTTTTTAAATATTACTTTTAAAAAAATATTTAAATTACAAAATTTTGAATTATAAAATTAAATAAAAAAAGAAAAACGGAAACTAGGAAAAAAGCAAAAGGAAACGGCTAAAGCCAAGGGGAAAAAAGAAAAAAAAAGGTGAGGCAGAGGTGGGCCCCACCGTTGTTGGCCCAAACACTCCCCTTTGAGCTTGTACACCACGCGCCGGACACAAAAAATTGGGGTGCAGCACACTCCCCCTCCCCCCTGCGCCTGGACATGTCAATTTGGACGATTTTGATGTCTTTTTTTCCCAAAGATATGCATCTTTCAACATTTTCTTTTTCCCATTTTTCCTTTATTTCTTTTTCTCTCTCCTCCATACTTTTGACAAAAAGTATGCCAATACTCATAGCCTTAGAGAAGGAGAATAAGCAATGTATGTTTGCCCAATAATTATAAATATTTCATTTTTTCTTTTTCTTTATTCCTAATTCCTATATTATTGTAAAACTGATTGACATCTTTTCAAATTCATTAGCTTTCTACACGAATTTATCACGTAAAAAAGATGACATACTTTAATTTATGCGGTAGAACTAGATAGGTCCATTGTGTAAGGTATAATTTGGGCGGACCAAAGTAGAAATGTTTTTTTTTTAATATTCCAATCAACTACTACTTTCTTGATATCTTTCCGAACTTTATAAAAGAGAACTATTACGCCGGAAGCAAGAGTAAACTAAAGAAAAAATTTGAAAACACAAATTATAAAACCATCCTATCATTAATCTTGAGTAATAATAACAACGGTGTGTCTCATAAATTTCTCAATGCAAGCACCACATGTACACATTCATATCACTCTCGCGATAATATTGTCTGTCTTTGGCAATATATATTACATACACCTGGTGTTTATACTCCTCTACAAGTGAACATCACACTATTGAGAGTGAACAATTTGATATATGCAAGTGAACGATTACATCATCTGGACACAAACTCCAAGATCACAAAGTTAGTTGAAGTCCTTAAAGGCTTACACGTTGATGATCACCTGCCGGTTGGTCGAACTATCTGCGAGAATATCGCACTATTCGTGTTCTCATCTGTCGTTGTTGATGAAGAGGTCGTTGTCGTCCCAAGAAGATCCTCATCATCAAGTTCCAAGGTGCTCAAGTGCATGCTTACATTACTTGGGATCCCTTTCGCCGTGGAGCCTCCCTTTTGAACATTATCCCCACTCTCTTGGAGTTGGAGTGCAAACTCAAGGTTCCACAGGAGATCGCTCATCGAGGGTCGATCCACTCCATGGTCCGACAAGGATTTGACGGCTGTCTCCACGTATTTCTTCAAGCATTCTGGCTTTATTGTCGCCTTGATATTAGGGTCCACAATGTCATCTATGTTCCCTGACCGAACTGAGTTTAGTGCCCAATCCGCTAGGCTAACTTGCTCCTTTGGAAGGCTAGGGTTGAGTGCGGGACGAGCACACAATGCCTCGAACAACACAACACCAAACGAGTACACGTCGGACTTTTCAGTAAGTTGTTGTCTCCTAAAGTACTCAGGATCAAGGTACCCAAAACTACCCTTTACAACGGTGCTAACGTGAGTTTGGTTCATGTCGGGGCCCGTCTTAGAGAGCCCGAAATCGGACACCTTAGCAACCCAATTATCATCCAAGAGAATATTGGTGGTCTTAACATCACGGTGGATAATGGTGTACTTAGCTCCTGTATGGAGGTAATGCAAACCTTTTGCGGCACCTATCATGATTTCAAGCCTTTGTTTCCATGGCATGACAGTTTTGTTCCCCTTGTAGAGGTGTTCCCTTAGTGTACCGCGCGCCATGTAGTCATATACCAACGCCATTTCTCCATCCTCCTCACAATAACCTATGAGAGACACAAGATGTTTGTGCCTTAACTTTGAGAGCATCTCAATTTCAGTGACGAACTCATTCACTCCCTGTTCGGATGAAGGGTTGGACCTCTTTATGGCCACTTTGAAACTCCCATCGATCACTCCTCTATAGACCTTGCCGAACCCTCCAACCCCTATGACGTGGGACTCATCGAAGTTTTTGGTGGCTTTCCTTATCTCCCCTAGGGTGAAATGGCGACAATTAGCCGCCGCCTCGGTGGAGAGTTGAGCACTAGCCACACTACTCCCTCCAATGGTGGATTTCATGGCGCCAGAGGTGTGCGAGTTTCCATAGACAGGTAGCCAACTAGAAGTTCCGGACTCGGTCCTAGGCATCTTTTTTTTCTTTCGATACATAACAACCACCACAGCCGCAACCACCCCAAAAGCAGCAGCAACCCCACTAGCTGCCCCAATCACCTTTATGTTGGTGTTACCTGCTAGAAAATGCAAAGTTTAATGTAAGACCATCTCGTGTAAAATTGTGGTATGATAAACTCCTTTCATAATGACTTTATGATAATTTATTATGACGACTAATAGGCCATATTAAAATGATTTTTTTTAAACATAAATATGACTAATAATTTTAAACAATTCTACGCCATATTAAAATGACTTCCAATATAAAAATAAAAAATTCAGCTATCCGTATTATGGATATTAGTCAACTTAATAGTACATGATAATAATAGATGTAACTTGAGTTACGTAACATTACCCTCCGACTTGAAGTTCTTCCTGTTCTCCTCGGCCTTGATGAATTCTTCTGACGGGGTTGGGTTAGGACCCGCCAAGTTTTTGTCTGCATCACCAATTTTAAACAACTCTAGCCCATTAAGAATGGCATCATAGTACTCTGGCTTGGGGTTATCGGTGTCCCTTGGATGAAGTTGAAGCAAGATTTTTCTTCTATCCCCTTCATTTGGAAGATTTATAGCATAATCCTTATAGATCGGGACATCTTTGGATCCAGCCCATCCAATCACATCGGCCCCACTAGGGGTGGCAGTTTGGTTGTTAATGAAGATGTTGAAAAACCTTTGGTTCACCTTGGAGTAAATATGCTCACAGAAATGAAGTCTAATTATATACATAAAAGCAGGATCCACATTGAATGTCCATGTTAAGTTATAAGCAAGGGTTACATTTGGTTCTGGGCCCATGGATCTCCATGTCAAGTAAACGTCATCTGGAGCAATATATTTAGGCAAGTCTTTGTACTGTACCCCCGCCGTTCCATTATCAGAAGAGGTAACACCGGCCCCAGCACCATATAGGTACGGCGTGTCATCATACCAAGTTCTCAATAAGCCGGAATCCTTGGTAGGGGCTATGTAATTCCCCCCTACATTCAACCTCACCATAGTCTCCACTGTCGCAACTTTCCCATCTACTGTTTGGTCGGAAAATCCAACCAATGTTGCAGAATCAAGAAGGTCGTTAGGTGTAGGAACTAACTCAATTCCATTCACAAACGCAAACGAACTAGGATACTTGTCTGATGGCTTAAACACAATTTCCAGCGTGTCGGAACCATCCATTGGTGCAAGAGAGTACTCTTTTATTATGTAGGCTTGAGTTAAGGCCTCCACAGTGATGGCAGCACTAAAGTTGTTTAAGAGGGTAAAACCATTTGCACTCACGGAAAAATACGAGTTGCTGATATTGAAGGAGCCATAAACAGCAGGGTAAAAATGAAACCTGAGGAAATATCGTGAGGAAGAATTTATAGGAAACTTGTAGGTTAAGTCAGCGTTTATTATCCTAGCCATCATATAAGGAACCTCAGAAGGCAAAGAAGGATCTTGAACTTGCGCGCGTACGGATTGCGATTTTTCTTGTGAAGGAAGGTACTTGTCATCTGGTTGCCATTTCCTATCGTCTGCATCGGTTACTTCATTGCTTGCTCCACAAGCAATGGCTAGGGCATTTGTAGTAGAATTAGAAAGAGAAAAGTCTACAAGGTTGAAGAGAAGACATGCATATAGAAGGGGAAAAAATGATGAAGGCATGATGATGATAATATATGTTGGCGTACAGGAAAAAATGTGTCCCAATAAAGGATGATGGATTTCCCTGTACGCCTAACGAAAGTAATGCAAAAATATGTCCCCTGTTTTGGTAGTCTTATGATTGACGTTAACGTTCAATCCATTTCTTCATTAATGGATGAGGAGATTTTTCCTAGAGAAAATATCCTCTTTTTTTGGTTATGTTTTTAAAGATTTTACTTTCTTCTTCCCTGTATCTGTTTTGCTTCTCTCTCCTACATGCTAACCTGGTAAAGCCGAAGCTTCACCAGGGGCAAAAAGGAGGGAGGAGATTTGTGGAATAATCCCGGAGGTTTTGGCTTGTAAGAGGCGATGGAGGACCTGTCTTTGCCTGTTTTAGAGGAAGTAGTAATTGTTTGGGTTGTTATGGTTTTTTTGTTGAGTTGGTTGCCAATGGAGGGAGAAGAGAGATTATAGGGGAAATAAGCTTTGTAGTGTTGGAACTTAATTCATATTTAGACATAGGTGATAGGATTTTAATTAATACATGCATGATATTATAATGAAAAATAATGTCGAACTATAACAAGTACTAAGATAACAAATCATATATATAATTTATGGGCATTTTATATCATTATTTATCAGACTAAATGTTAAGAAAAGTATTTAGACTTTAAATTGTGTATCCAAATAGATGTACAGCTGTAAAAATTATTTTTTAGCCATTTCAAAAACAAAAAATAATAAACTACTATAACTTTATCGAATCCATGTCAGCACTTACCTTCCAACTTTTTTACTTTTATTAAATTAACAACTTATATTTTACATTGCTTAATACTTTGTGCACCTAGAGTATAATTCCTCGGGTTGTATATTATCAACTCCATATAAGATAAAAAAATATATAATGATCGTGGATGATGCAATTTTTTTTTTTTTGGGTTACTATTGCATGGATATGTGCTCAATTCTATCATAATGACATACTCTTTTCCTTGTTCACCAAATTTTTTTTCCTGACTTATTCTTTTACGACATGTTTACATGTTTGCTTATCATATAAGCATATATGTATAATTATTTTCTTTGTTCACTAGCATTGTTCCGTGCTTAAGAATGTTATTTTTTTTTTCTTGATAAATTATTTTAGGATATGATCATAGTCTTCTCTATTTATTCTTGGTCGTCAATTTTCAAAAATCAAATATTTTCACTAGACTTAGATGATCCGAACTTGACTCGAGCATGAAGAAATCCTCAACCCGAAGTTGATCCGTACTGCAACCCAATTAAGGCCCACATTCAAATCACCTCAAATCAAACTAGAACCCACTATGAAAGAACCTCACTCGAACCATGACTTGAGTCCAAATAAATCCCTGACCCAAAACCGATCCGAACCGCGGCCCGATCAGGACCCACACCCAAATGACCCCGATTCAAACCGGAACCCAATATGAAAGAACCTCACCCGAACCATGACTTGAGTTCAAATAAATCCCCGCCCGAAACCGATCCGAACCGCAATTCGGTTAAGATCGCACCAAAAATGACCCCAAATCAAGCCAAACCCCAATATGAAAGAACATCACACGAACCAACGTGAATAACACTCCCCCGAAATTCTGCAGTTAAGTGTGTTTGGCTGGGAGTAGTCTCAGGATGGGTGACCTCCTGGGAAGTTTCCCACGCAGCATGTGAGCGAGGACAAAGCTCGTTGGAAAGACTCGTGGTGATATGTGGGACCAGTTAACAATCCTTGAAGTGGTTATCAATAATGTCTGCGGCTCGGGAATGGCCGGGGCGTAACAGATCCAAACCTAATTCAATTCACCCATTTGCCAGGTCTGATTTTTGCTCTTCCAAGTGGATAAGCATATATAGCTGAACTTCTTCTACACTGAAATTCTGCAATATTTAGTTTACCAACCAAACCTGTAATAGCCAAGCAAGCTAGATAACTATCTTTGGACATTGCCATCTACACTGACTCGGTGGAAGTTGTGCAGTATTTCTTAGGAGTTCGAGAATGCATTCCGACCAGTGAAAGTATCCTTTTATACTGTAGGACTTTCTTTAAATTTTTTTCATTTTGTAGGATAAGCAAAATCCCTAGGTCTCAGATTAAGGAAGCACATATTCTAGCTATTACAGCTAGAGGCCAGACTCTTCCCTAACTTAGTTTAAATTCTGTATCCTATCTACGCTACCAAAAAAACTATCTTTGGACATTTTCTACTGAAAATTTGAACTGGCCAATCAGTCTTCTGCCCATTATTATTGGTGTTTCTGAGTAGAAGCCAAAGCTATCAACCATATAATAACTGAAAATTTGATTGGTGACATGCTAAATGCATTGGGTGGCATTCATTGAATCTCAGTCTCCACAAATTATGTCCTATATGGCTTTGTCCTTATTCACTTGATGAAAACGCAAATTCTAGTATAAGACCGTCTCATGGTAAATTATCGTGAGACGTCCTACGTGGCAAAGTTTGTCAAAATGAAAACACAAGAATAAGTTGGAGAGTGAAATCAATCTCCTTAATTAATTAATTAAATTTAAAAAATAAATAACATAGATTAGGTAATTATTTTATATCCGCAAATAGCGCACACGTTTTAAATGGAACAATTTCCTAAATATCTTTTACAAATTATATAATTATAGGTGACTAATAAACCAGTCAAGAGTGACTATATTATGTTATCTCAAATTTGGAAACAAATAACAACATATCTATCAAGCGAATTAAAATATAGGTGACTAATATTAAATTTTTGGGGTGACAAACAATATGGTATCTCGATTCTTAGCATTTTTTTTTTTTTTTTTATACGGGTAAACCAAGGAACACCAATACTTAGGGGACCCTTCTATCAAGGCATCTCCCTAAGATATCCGCATGAATAATATAAGAAAAATCCAAAGAGGGGCTACAAATCCAAAGGCCAACCGAGTTTAGAGAGTGGCCAAAATTAGCCATCCAATCTGTCGTTGAGTTTGCTTCCCGATAGATGTGACAAATATTGAAGTCCTCCAACTGAGTGATTAGTTTTTTGATATCTCTGGCAATCATGTCAATATGCCAGGGAATATGGACTACCCCTTGGATAGCCTGGATCAGGATAAGACTATCCCCTTCAATTTGAATCTTAGTGAAACCTTCCTGGATAGCTTGTTGAAGACCAAACCTAAGCGCCAAAGCTTCCGTCAATAGAATTGACTGAGAATTTACAGGCATTGCACCGGCTTTTCGTAGATGACCCAGATGGTCACGAATGACGAAACCTATTGCTGACCCTTGGTGGTTTTGAGAACCATCAAAGTTCAGCTTTAACCAACCAAACTGCGGTTGATTCCACTTAACATGGATAATATTATGGCCACGAGGGCCACTATGACGGCGATGACTGTGATGATAGAGAAGATAATCCTGGGAATTGAATCTGGTCCTGGCACGCCACACTGCAAAACTTTTCTTAGCTCGAACGATGACCCTTGAGACGTTGAAGATGGAGTTGTTGAAGACGCATTCATTACGCTCTTTCCAAATGCTCCACAAGAGGTAGGAGGCTCTCAGGAGCTCATTGGAAGGAAGAGAGTTTTTGAGAGATTGTAACAAACTGCTACCCTCGCCATTTGTTGGCCAAGTGACAACAGAAGGTAGCCAACCATGGGATTTAGCCGTATCCCAAACCTTCCTTGTGAAGTGACAACGGTGAAGTATATGACTATCCGTCTCCAAATCTTGGAGACATATTGGGCAACAGGGGTCTAGGACGATACCTCTGCGTAAAAGGTTACACCTAAACGGGAGACTATTATGAAAAATTCTCCAAAGGAAAATTTTTAGCTTCGGTTGAATGTCTAGCTTCCATATCCAGTGCCCTTCCCATTTGGGCCCTGGGTCTAATTCATGACAAAGCCAGGTGGCAGACTTTGTTGAGAACTCACCACTTCCCGTAAGGCCCTAGCAAAGTTCGTCTGGTTCCTCCATACTTGGAACAGGAGTCTGAAGCACCATCTGTACCAGTGATTCCGGTAGCTCTTGTCTTAGCTTGTGTTGATCCCAATCGTTATTAATAATGAATTCGTTAACAGTCACTTTACTTTCTTGATGAGAGGTGGATTGATTAGCTAAGGAGGATAAAGGTAGCTGGTTGCACCAATTATCGTTCCAAAAATTAACCTTTAGCCCATTACCAATTTTCCATCGAAAACCTTTCCTGCACACCTTATATGCTTTGCAAAGATTTTTCCAGACCCATGAGTCTGAAGACTTCGGACTCTTCAGAAACCCTTCCCCAGAACGGTTGTACTTAGCTGACATTTGAGAAACCCAAAGGTTGTCTTTATCATGCATCAATTTCCAAACTAGTTTACATTGAAAAGCAAGATTTACTGCGTGTGATTTACGCAAGCCAAGCCCCCCTTTGTCCTTAGGTTTACATATCTTGTCCCAAGAAATCATAGGCATTCCTTTCTCGGCTGAGTTTTTCCAGAAAAAATTCCTATTAACTCGATCAAGACTGTCACATGTAGATTTTGGCATGAGGAAACATTGCATAGTATGTGCTGGTATGGATTCTAAATTTGACTGGATAAGGATTGTTCTCCCCGCTTTGGATACTGAGTTTGCTTTCCAGTTTGAAAGATTTTTTGAGGCCTTATGAATGATGGGTGAGAAGAGATCCACTTTGTTGGTTCCACTAATGGACGAAAATCCAAGGTACTTACCAAGAGATTCTTTTATCGGGATGTTGAAAATTCCCCTGGCACGGTCAATATAAGTATGATTAGCTTTAGAGGAGAAAATCATAGTAGACTTATGGAAATTAATCAATTGTCCAGGTTGATTACAAAACTCATCGAGAATATTCTTGAGATTTCTACAAGATGATTTTGTACCTTTGCAAAAAAGGAGACTATCATCAGCAAAAAGTAAACAGGGGATGTTTATGACTGAGGTACAAATTTTGATTCCCAAACCTTTCTTTCTGTCTAGACTTTGGTGTACGAGGGCTTGAGTAAGTACTTCCATACATAAAAGAAATAAATAGGGGGATAGCGGGTCCCCTTGTCTGAGACCTCTAGTTGGTTTTATTAACCCACAAGGTTGGTCATTAATAATTAATGAGTAGGACACGGAGGATATACATTCCATTGTCCATCTTACCCACATCGGTGGGAAGTCCATTTTAATAAGCGTTTTCTTTAGAAAGTCCCAGTCTACTCTGTCATATGCTTTCTCCATATCCAACTTTAACGCAATCCAAGGCTTTGCCGCCGTAGATTGTTTGAATTTCTGCATGATTTCATGGGCAAGAAGAACATTGTCTTGGATTTGTCTATTCGGGAGGAATGCACTTTGGAATGGACTTATAATATTATTATTGAGGATTGGCCTAAGCCTGTTGACCATGATTTTTGCTATTATTTTATAGAGAGTGTTACATAGGCTGATTGGTCTATAATGGTTAGGTAGAGTAGGATCTTCCACTTTTGGCAAGAGAGTAATGAAAGTGTGGTTGACCTCTTTGAGCAATGTTCCAGTTCGGAAAAAATCTTTTATAGCCGCTGAAATATCTTTGCCTATGATGTGCCAGTACTCTTGATAGAAACCAGCGCCAAAACCATCCGGACCCGGTGATTTGGCCGCGTCCATTTGATCGATTGCATCTTTTATTTCTACATTAGTTACTTCAGCTATAAGTTGGTTCCTTTGCTCACAAGTGATTTTAGGTAAACTTGGCAAATTAGAGTACGAAGATGAGTTTGATGCTTTGAATCTTGAGGTAAATTCCTCAATAAAACGATTCTGGACTTCTTGTCTATCTTGGATCCATACACCAAAACGGTCCTTAATACCGTTTATTAGCGTTTTCTTTTTCCTGGACTTGACTGTCGTGTGGAAAAAAGATGAATTGCGATCCCCTTCTGTTAGCCAACGCTTACGACTAAATTTTCCCCAATATTTTTGGTTAAAAAGTAGCATTCTTTCTCGTTGACGAATGAGCCTGTCATGCCAATCATTGAAACGAATGCTAAGAGGGTCTTGGAGAAGACGATCTTCAACAGATTGCAGTTTTAATAAGTTTTTTTCTAAACTTTCGGTAAAATTCTTTGAAGTCTGTCTATTCCAATCACGCAACAATCTTTTAGTTTGTTTTAACTTACTAGTAACTTGGTACATAGAGTAACCCTTAGTGTTAAACTTCCACCCCTGTTTTACCAACATTCGGACTTTGTCGAACTTTGTCCACTAATGGTTAAACTTGAAGGTTCGGTTCTTTCCAGAACTTCTAGCTGGATCAGTATCTAAGAGGATGTAGCTATGGTCTGAAAACGAAAAAGGTCCATGAGAAAGCGTAGCCGTTGAGTAAAGGTTGGCCCAATCCTGCCTTATAAGTGGTCTGTCAAGTCTTTCAAAGATTTTTTGACCATGGATATTCTTCTTCCATGTGAATAGGCGACCATTCGGTTGCAAATCCACTAAGCTTAACTCTTCCATAAATTTTTTAAGTCTGGAGCACCTGTTTTCAAGGGGAACAGAACCACCACTTTTTTCTTCAGGGGAAAGAATGTCATTGCAGCCCCAATAATACACCATGGAAGGTGGAATGCTTAGTTTAAAAGCTTTAGATTGTTCTAAAAAGCATTTTTATCACGTAACTGGGCAGGTGCATAAATTCCTGATAAAATAGACTCCTTACTTGTTTGTCTTTCTTTGACATACAGGTGTATCCTTCTTTGGGTCTTTTGAAGTAGATGGACCTCTACATTAACAATGTTCCATAAGGCCCATAAACCACCGGAGTGATTAACACATGGACTAAATTCAGCTTTCTCAAATCGTAATTTTTTTATGATTCTTAGTGTGTTTTGATTATTGACCATAGTTTCGCTCAAGAACACTATATCAGGTCTAGTTGTTGTAGCTAATAGGTTTATTTCTGCAATTTTACTGTCATTCTTAATGCCTTGAACATTCCAATAGAACACTTTCATTTAATACTTAATTTTTTTTTATTTTGTTCTTGTAGGAGATTTCCTAAACTTACGAAGAGTTTTTTCTTGTTGCTAATGTTAAATTGGTAGTCTAATAACTTGTTCTGGGAGCTTATTTCTCCAGATGTGGTGCATAGATGTTTCTGGTAAAAACTTAGTACAAGTAAACTTCTCCATTCACCTTGTAATCTTATCTCAATGGATACTTCATAGTGCTTTGACACAGTAAGATTTCTTAATAAAGAAGGCAAGAAAAGAATGATATAGTTTTTCTATATCTTTATGCATGACTCGTAATATTCCTTTTAAATTCATCTTAGTGCTAATAAGATTAATAGTAAAAACTATTTCTTCTTTTTGTCTTAATTGTGTGTGGCATGAAACACTTACCAACGTAAAGACTGGAATGGGCTCCCTAAGGAAGCCCCTTAGGAGTGAGACGCCGTGCCTCTTGTTCACGAATATGACAAAACTTTCATACTTCCCATTGGGAATGGTCTTACTAATGGTCTTGGAGGTTACTAAATAAGTAAGCTCACTCACCAAAGGAAAAACCTTGTAATTACTCGAGAGGATTTACAAATACAAAAACAGAGAGTACTTAGAAATAATAATTTGAACCGGAAGATAGCTGAAACTGGAAAGAAAGATAAAAATAAAATCCAACGGACTCCTTAGTCTCCGGGTGGGGCTTGGCTTGGATCTTCTTTCACTTGTAACCCTTGGTGAACAGGCTGTGAGAAAAACAGCACACACATGAATTTGCTAGAGAATAAAAACATAAGACTACACAAGAGGACATAATCACTGATAAGCTTTAAACAATTCAGATTAGTGGTCTCAGGAATGATTGCAAGGGGCAGAGATAACAACCAATCATCATAGACCAAAAAAGTTGAAGCAACACAAGAATTTAATATGGGCTGCCAACCCCAACGGGGGGTAACACACATATTAAAATTCTGATCACTTTCAACCAAAGAGGGACTAGGAAGGGACCATAAGCACCAAGGACGCCAGACCCAACTAATAACATAACCAAGCAAATATCAGTAGAGAACCAGGAACACGGGACATAACTGAAAACCAAAACCTTCCATTCATTACTCAAAGCCACAGTACAATGCCAAAGCTGGTAATTAAGGTCCTTAGAAGGAAAACACCCAACTAGGGCTAGGCTAGCATAATTGAACAAAGAGCAGAAAACAAAGCAACAAGCAGAAAAGTAAAATGAGGGGATCTCAAATTCCATGCAAGGAACAAGATCGACTAACAAGCTCAAAAGTAGGAAAAATGACCCTCTTCTAGTGGACTGCGCACACCTCCTTGTGGGATGATTAAACATAACTTAGTTAAGAGGAGAGGAGAACTCGTCCCCATCCTCAATCATTTTTCTCTTTTTGGAACTGTCACCACTCATAGCCATCTCATTGATGCCTTCGAGTTGGCTGTAGAGATCATTCAGCTCGTCATCCATTCCATCATCACTATCTCCTATGTCCATCAAGGAATCGGCAAAAGCTTCATCCTCCTTCTCTTTAGCCCCATAAACCCTTTCCAGAATGATATCGCCCTTTTTAGAGCTTGGAATAACCGAGGCAACAGGCTGCATAGGGGAAGCAACAGGCTGAACAGGGGAGCCAACATCCTTGGTCTTGGTGACCTCAGGGGTAACTTTAGGCATCTCAACAGGAGTTTTTTTGGGGCTTTCAGATGGGGTTGTACTCACAAAAACAAAGTTATGCGGTTGTTGTGTAGGGGGCGGCTTTTCTCTACCAAATCTAGAGATATATGTGACTAATATTCGACATTAAATTTAAACATATTATTTTTCCGAAATCGTCAAAAAATCCGATTTCAAAAGGATGAAATTATCTAAGTTTAACTAATATACTAATATAGTCATACACACTATTATAAATAGTCACACATAAGTCATCAAGAATGACGTTACAATTCTATTGGTATTTTTCTTAATATCGTACCGATGGAACGACTAATCTTTTAACCATGTAATAACTATTTCAATGTACATCCATATGCCACACATTTTCACTTCATATACAAATACTATAATTATACAAAACAATATATATACCCATAAAGGTACATAAAAGCGTTTATTTGAAAATAGTAATTTAGTAACAAGTGTATTTAAATATAGTCATATAAAAATACATAATTAGTCATATTTGGCGTCATATATACGAATACATAATAATTATTAATAAAGGTACGTAAAAATAGTCATACAAAAATACATTATTAGTCATATTTTGACGTCGTTTGTGTTTATTTGTCATATATATATATATATATTTAAACGACCTATATTTTCGGATATACTCTTCAAAAAATCTGGATCATTTTTCCAACACTACAACAAAAAGTCCCAACAGCGACGCAATACTTATAACATTTGCAGCAACCGTCACTAGCTAAAAATAATTTAATATTCCGGCGACGCTTGTAAACCCATAAAAAAAGCACAATTACGTTCAGAATCGTCACTGAACACAAGTGGGCCCATGATTTTGTCATGTGAATTGCTTTTAACTGGAAAGCACCCTTTCAAGATATAATATTTAATTAATTAAAATAATAAAATAACTTATTTCTTTATTTGAGAAAACGGTGGGAACAAGTTGTTATTTTATTATTTTAATTAATTAAGCACAATGGGCTTTGTGGGAATAGGGCCCAACTTCATTTATTTGAGAAACCCTAATTTTATACTGTATACGCCAGTCTTCGCCGCTTTCTTACTCTTCTTCACCGAGCCCCTCCCTCAATCTCTCTCTCTCTCTCTCTCTCTCTCTCTTTCTTGTCTCAAATGCTCAAGTGAACACTCAAACACTTACTCAACCTCTATATTAACCACACTTAGTCGACATCAATATTGAATATCTTGTAGCTTCACAAGTTGTCGCTCAATGAGAAGCAGAGGCACGGTCAGAACCATCGATGGTGAATCAGGTATCTCTTTGTGTTGGATTTTGATTTTTAGTAGTAGTTGTTTCTTAAACCCTCTCTAATTTGAATGAAGTTACCAATTTTTGGGTGTTGCTTGAAGTTGTAGAGTATTTGATACTGTTTGAAGTTAGTGTTATTCAGATTCCTCTTTGATTTTTTTTCTTTTTGCATTTAAAAGTTGCAGATCTGCCTTTTGGTTTGAAAGTGTAGAAAGATTATTCATAAACCCAGAAAATGCTAAGTCTAATTCATGGTGAAAAGATAGAAAACTGTTGAAGGAAAGGGAGTAACGGTATATAAAACAATGGAAACTCGCTAGGATAACGCTAAGAGTTGTGGCTTAATACTCACTTTCCTTAAGAACTATTTACGATACCGTAAATGTTCAAAGGGATAAAACTTA
Organism: Portulaca oleracea; assembly: GCA_029582165.1. Classification (NCBI taxonomy): domain Eukaryota; kingdom Viridiplantae; phylum Streptophyta; class Magnoliopsida; order Caryophyllales; family Portulacaceae; genus Portulaca; species Portulaca oleracea. The sequence goes on from CM055871.1 coordinate 9,419,678, forward strand.
GCACTTGTAACACTCAAGAATAATAGTTTCTCTCTTGAATCACTCAAGTATATTGCCGCACAAGAATGAAGATGTGATTGCTTAGAATGGTGTGTCTCAAATAGCCTAGGATGTCTCCTATTTATAGGAGAATACCAACCCACTTAGGATGCCCTAGTCAAAGGACAATCAAGAGACTTTAATGGAGGATCACAATCTTAATATGACCTTGACCAAGTCAAGTCATGTAGCTGTTGGAATATCATTATAATCGTGCTTAATTATAATATCAAATACTAATTACACAAAATCATATAGCCATTAGCATTTAAAACAATCCTGGCTTTCAACACGACCCGTGTTGGGTGCAACACGACCCGTGTTGGGTGCAACACGACCCGTGTTGGGTGCAACACGACCGTGTTGAGCCCAGGAAAGTTTTCCTTGCTCTCTGGAAGACAACACGACCCGTGTTACTTCCTGTTTCACCCGTGTTGATCATATTCTTATTGTTTCACTTATATATGATCTTTATACTTGATATACTTTATTCTTTAGGCTATATAATTGTCTTATACTCTTGAAATATTTCCAACAATCCCCCGCTATTTCAAGAGTATGTAAAACCCTTGAAATAACTTTACTTAAGGAGCTTTTTCCCCCACTATTTGAGATATACCTTAACTTGTAATCACTAGAGAAACTCACAAAACATATGCCTAATGAAAAGTAGATTACTCTTTGAACTTTTCAATTAGTGTATATGAGCCAAAGTTGAATCCAAATCACAAAGTAGACATAGCTTTGAACTTTGGATTTATATTGATCAACTATACTCATAACACACATATATTTTAAATTCTTGAGTGTAAATACCTTGACACTATTATCCGGCCTTGTGTCCTTATCCTTCATAAGTGTTTCAGAACTATAGCTCATAGTTCCTTTATGCGGCCACACATTACACTTATATAGGTAGACTTTGTAACTATACCACCCCTGTAATTAGGCTTTCCACAAAGTCTATTAAGAGTATTAATACTCATCCTCTTATCATTACAGATTTCTAAGCATCTCTTGACCTTGGGATAAAAACGATGCTTCCTACTAACGTAAACAACTCCGTACTCATTTGAACTTTAGAAATTGGTGGTATTCCAATTCATAAAGTTGTGTCTTTGTTGTGATTAGTAGATATTTGAGCTACACTTAAACCCATCCCCTTTGAAGTACTTTTTATCAAATCTCTAGACAACCCTTTGGTTAAAGGATCGGCTAAATTTTCCTTTGACTTGATATATCTTGAAGTCACTACTCCATCTCTTATAAGTTGATGTATGTAAGCATGTCTTAAACTAATATGCCTTGACTTGCCATTATAGACATGACTATATACAACATCAAGAGTAGTTTTACTATCACAATGATTTGTGATTGGAGCCATTGGCTTATACCAAACTGGTATTTCCAACAATAAGTTCCTTAACCATTCCGCTTCCTTACAAGCAGCATACAAAGCTACTAATTCCGAAGACATGGTGGAGTCCGCTATGTTAGCTTGTTTCTTAGATCCCCAAGAAACTGCTCTACCTCCTAAAAGGAACACCCATCCATTGGTAGAGGAGAAATCTCCTTTATTAATCCAACTCGCGTCCGAGTATCCTTCTAATACCCAAGGATCTCCTTTATATGTGAGTTGGTAACTTTTAGTACCAGCTAAATATCTTAATACTCTCCGAATTACAAACCAATGCATATTACTCGGATTACTTGTAAACCTACTTAACATGCCAATTGCATAAGCAATATCTGGCCTTGTGCTTGTCATAGCATAATGAGACTTCCAATCAACTTAGCATACTCAAGTTGATTAACCGGAGAACCCAAATTTTTCTCTAGTTTCTTACTCGGATCATAAGGTGTCATTGTCGGATATACCTTATCACCTCCAAACTTGTTCAATATTTTCTCAATGTAATGCTCTTGAGATAAACTTATCTTATCATTATTTCTAACGATCTTAATACCAAGAATTACATCCGCTTCACCCATGTCCTTCATAGAGAACTTCGAGGATAGAAATTCTTTGGTCCTATTAACTTGTTCCATGTCGGTCCCAAAGATCAACGTATAGGCATATAATCACCCCTTTTCCATTCTTAAACTTAGAGTATATGCACTTATCCGATTCATTGATCTTATAACCACTTGAAAGCACTACTTCATCAAATTTTTGATGTCATTGCTTAGGTGCTTGCTTAAGTCCATATAAGGACCTTATGAGTTTACAAACTTGACCTTCAACAACAAACCCTTCGGGTTGTTCCATATACACTTCCTCTTCTAGTTCTCCATTTAAGAATGCCGTTTTGACATCCATTTGATGGATAACTAGCTTATGGATAGTAGCTAAAGCTAACAATACACGTATTGAAGCTATCCTAGCCACCGGTGCATATGTATCAAAGTAGTCAATACCATACTTTTGAGTAAAGCCCCTTACAACCAATCGAGCTTTATATCTCTCAATGGTACCATCTACTTTCCTTTTCCTTTTAAAGATCCACTTAGAGGTAATTGGTTTACTTCCCGGAGGAAGGTCAACCAATATCCAAACATTGTTTTCCATTATTGAATCAATCTCATCTTGTACCGCTTCTTTTCACAAAGAAGCATCATGAGATTGCATAGCTTCTTTAAAAGTTTTAGGATCCTTATCTATGTTGTACATACATAGGGTCTCACTTTCAATTAAGTCCCTTGAACCTTCTACTAATTAAACATAGAAGTCCGAACCAAAGTCTTTTGGTTTCCTTGATCTTTTACTCCTTCTTAACTCAATACTTTCATCTTCTTCATGAATAACCTCATGAGTTGGAAGAACATCTTGTATGGATATACCCTCATGATTTTCATCTTGAGGCTCAATCAGAGGAACAATATCTTGAGTTATTTCTTTCGGTCTAGGAATTGAAGAGAACCTAGTCTCATCAAAAATTGCATCTATTGATTCCATTACGGTATTCACCGAAATGTACTCATTTGGCTCAACACCAAAAACCTATAAGCTTTGCTATCTTGAGCATAGCCTATAAAGATGCACTCAATTCCTCTTTCACCTAATTTTCTTTTCTTAGGTTCCGGGACTCTTACAATAGCCCTACAACCCCAAATCTTAAAATACTTAAGACTTGGCTTTCTTTTGTTCCATAACTCATATGGGATACTAGAATTCCCTTTGAATGGAACTCTATTCAAAATATAACAAGCCGTTAACATGGCTTCACCCCAAAATCCATTACTTAAACCGGAGTTTGACAACATAGAATTCACCATTTCTTTTAAAGTTCTATTTTTCCTTTCCACAACCCCATTTTGTTGTGGTGTATACGGGGGCGGTTGTTTCATGAACAATGCCCGTTTCTTGGAAAAACTTTGGATCATAATATTCCCCTCCCCTATCGGATCTTAAAGTTTTAATCAAGGTCTCACATTGAAGTTCACTTCTAGTTTTGTAAACTCTAAACTTTTCAAGTGTTTCATCTTTAGAACTCAAAAGATAAACTTGACAATATCTAGAATAATCATCAATGAATGTCACATAAAACTTCTTACCACCAATTGAACGGGTACTATGAAAATCTCCTAAATCACTATGAATTAAATCAAGCAATTTAGAAGTTCTTTTTACACTTGAGAATGAACTTTTGGTGATTTTATTTAGCATGCATGTCTTACATTTTTCTATGTCATCATTCAACTTAGAAATCAAATCAAGATTAGACATTTCTTTGAACTTTGTAAAGTTCACATGTCCTAATCTAGCATGCCATAGAAAAGACTTATTCAAAGTAGACACATGCATATAAGCGGAAATCATGCCATCTTTATTACTTTTCGCATTCAACTTAAACATTTCCCCATAAGCATATCCCTTCCCTACAAAAGTCCCACCCTTGGAAAGTACATAATTATCTCCATCATAAACTTGCATAAAACTAAACTTGCTAAGGAGATAACTGGATACAAGATTCTTACATACTTCCGGAGCTAAATACACATTATTTAAAAACAAAGATTTACCGGAAGTGAAAACAAGTTCCACTTGCCCAATGCCTTCAACTTTGACCGGATGGTTATTGCCCATGTAGAGTTTCACACCATCATCCGCCGGTTTGAGAGACTTGAATAAACTCTTGTCAATGCAAACATGCCTTGACGCACCCGAGTCTATATACCAATCATTACAACCAATGGATACCATGTTAATATGATCCTTAATCATGGCCACGAAGGAATTGGGTTCCTTCTCCTTACTCTTACCCTTAGATGTATCTTTGTTCAAAAGACCATGCTTCTTTTTCCATTGGTAACACTCTCTCTTTGTGTGCCCCGGTTTGCCACATTCCCAACAAACTTGCTTAGGCTTTTGAATTCCCTTGCTAGTTTTGTTATGGCTCTTGTTCTTATTCTTGTTTCCCTTATTCTCTTGCACCATATGGACCTTAGATTGCTCTTTGGTACCATCTTGTAGGCGTAACTCCTCTTCAATCCGAAGATGGTTAGCCAAACCTTCAAGAGACATAGCCTCTTTCCGGTGCATGAGAGCCCTTTTTGTTTCATTCCAAGAGGAAGGTAGCTTGTCAATAATAGAGGATACGATTATGGTTTCATCCATGTTCAAATTGTGTTGCTTGAAGTTACTTAAAATACGTTGAATCTCATGGAATTGGTCTAGAATTTTCCTATTATCATCCATATTAAATTTCATGAATTGGCTAACAAGAAAGTTTTTACTTGTCGCATCTTCCGACATGTACTTAGCTTCAAGCATCTCCCAAAGCTTCTTTGCCGTTTCCACATGTTGATAGACATCGAAGAGGGTGTTGCTCATCCCGTTGAGAATGCATCCTCTACAAATGTAGTCGTCATTCTCCATCTTGAGCCTTTGCCGAGTAGCCTCCGCATCTTCCATGGACATCTTGTCTTTTCCTTGTTCCTTGCCTCCATCTCCCGTGGAAGTCTTGGCGGTTGCATCTTCTTTTGGAGACTCCTCGGTTGTCACCTTCTCGGCCGAAGGTTCTTGAACTACCTTGGAAGAAATCTCAATGTTAAGCACATATGTCACATTGAGAGTCGTTAGCAAGAAATGCATCTTGTTTTGCCAACGCCGGAAATCCATTCCTTCAAAGCGCTCTAGCTTTTGGAAATTGGTAGACATATCACGTAGCGATGCCATTCCTAAATAGTTCTTAAGATTGTTGAAGGAAAGGGAGTAACGGTATATAAAACAATGGAAACTCGCTAGGATAACGCTAAGAATTGTGGCTTAATACTCACTTTCCTTAAGAACTATTTACGATACCGTAAATGTTCAAAGGGATAAAACTTAGCACTTGTAACACTCAAGAATAATAGTTTCTCTCTTAAATCACTCAAGTATAGCTGCAGTCTAGACAAGAATGAAGATGTGATTGCTTGGAATGGTGTGTCTCAAATAGCCTAGGATGTCTCCTATTTATAGGAGAATACCAACCCACTTATGATGCCCTAGTCAAAGGACAATCAAGAGACTTTAATGGAGGATCACAATCTTAATATGACCTTGACCAAGTCAAGTCATATAGCTGTTGGAATATCATTATAATCGTGCTTAATTATAATATCAAATACTAATTACACAAAATCATATAGTCGTTAGCATTTAAAACAATCCTGGCTTTCAACACGACCCGTGTTGGGTGCAACACGGTCCGTGTTGGGTGCAACACGACCCGTGTTGTTCCAACACGACCGTGTTGAGCCCAGGAAAGTTTTCCTTGCTCTCTGGAAGACAACACGACCCGTGTTACTTCCTGTTTCACCCGTGTTGATCATATTCTTATTGTTTCACTTATATATGATCCTTATACTTGATATACTTTATTCTTTAGGCTATATAATTGTCGTATACTCTTGAAATATTTCCAACAAAAACTACTATTAGCGACTAAATCGAGAAGAATTAGCTAGAAATTGTTATTTGACATGTAATTCACTTCCGTAAATTGGGACTTGGAATTTATGTAATTGAACATCATCAATTTGGGTGAGAAAGTGCATAAGAATTGGGCAAATTATACAGCAAGTGCTTTGATTCTTATTTTATTCATATGATTCAATAATAAATTTGCAAAAATCAAATTTAATTTGAGCTCTCTGTTTCTCAAACAAACTTGATTAATACACTAGTGTGTTGTTCTATACTTTATTATCTGATGTCCACCTAATTGTTCTTATTTCTTGGTCTTTTTGTGTGTTGAATTTACGTCTCTTGTCCCCACTCTTTACTTAGAAATATTTTTTTTCACTGCCTTTTTGTTGTAGGAGGAAATACTGGCCAAAGTTTAATGACCTTGATGGGCTCCAAAATGATGCACTCGTCTTCACAGGACAAATATAGGATCTTTTACTTAGGAGATAGGAATGCATATATTCATTTCATGTACATGATGTCCAACGAATACTCTATTGTAGTTAACTGTAAAATTTGTTTAATGAAAATAGATTGTGCCATAATTTGTGTTTATTTCTTTTTGATGCATTACTATTTTGCTTTAATATGGTTATATATATATGTATATATATACAAATTCTCAATATTTTATTATTATATGACAAAATATTATATATATATATATAAATTCTAAATATTGTATTATTATATACCAAAATATTAATTAAAAAAGGTAGTTGACTGAATAAAGAAAGTGTTTGCAACTGTCGAGTGCATTGGGGCAGGTGAACGCGTCACTAGCACTGTGACGTTTATACTTGACACATAATTTCCTTGTAACCACCCAAATTGTGGCAGTTGGGGTCAGGCGTCGCTAGAAAATTTAGTGACACGTATAATTGCAGCGTATGACCCCTATTCTACGTCGCTACTGGGCATTTCTGTTGTAGTGCAACTTCCTAAAATCAAACATGCTACATTCATTTATTTGAAAGTTACGAAGACTTTGGAAAAAAATTATATTTTGAATGTAGCATGTTTGAATTTGGCAAATAATATTAAAGCTTCAAATAACTCCACTTTTTGGTAAATATAAATTTTTCCCTAAATAGTCAATTTAAAACGTGCTACATCAAATATAAATTTTTTTCCTAATCTCACTTTGGCAAATATAATCTTCAAGCATTTTTTTTTCTTTATTTCTTCCATATCAAACGTGATATATTTTTCCAACTTGATATTTTATTGTCCAACGTACATTCATTTATTTCCATTTCATACATATTTTCCTCATCTAAAATTGGCAAATAATCATAACCTTCCTATTATTACAAACAAACGTGTATGAATACTTAAATTTTCCAAAAATAAATAATTTCAACCTTTTAAAATTTTTATGTGTGACTAATTTTCTATTTTGTAATGACTAATATTATGTCCTTGGTTCGCCGAGATAATCTAAGTTCAACTAATATACTAATATAGTCATACACACTATTATAAACAGTCACACGTATTAGTTATTTTTTTCAAACTCCCCAAATTTAAACGTATTATTTTTCCGACATCGTCAAATAATACGATTTTAAAAGGTTGAAATTATCTAAACTAATATACTAATATAGTCATACACACTATTATAAATAGTCACATGTAAGTCATCAAGGACGACATTCCAACAAATATTATATAGTATTAACGAAAACATTCATATCATCATTGTACACAAATAATAACATTGTTGTATAAAAATGCAAAAGTCCTCATCTACTAACCCTAAATATTAAAATCACCAAAGTTAAATAGTCATACAAAAATATCAAAGATTTAACACATACACTAATATATTAAATCAATTTTTTTTTTCGTTGGTGTTTTGGTTCCAATTTCATCAACATATATGGAGCCATTAACATCACCATTTGCTCATGTCGTATTGAGTTTTTTCTTCCTCTGAAAGTGGCTCTTGATTCTTTGTGATATTCTTTTTGTCGTAGCTCGCACGGGATCCAATATAACATTAGTCATTTTTTCAAAATATATTAGTCACCTATAATCCAATTAAATTATATTAGTCACCAATAAATCATTAAATCATATAACATTGGTCACATTTTCAGAATATATTAGTCACCTATCATCCAATTAAAGTAATGGACGCAAAAGCACGATATATCAAACAATCAAGATAACATATTATTAGTCACCCATAGATTGAATACTAGTCAAACATATCAAACATATTATTTATCACTTCTACACTATTTATTAATATGACATCAAACATATAACATTGGTCACTTTTTCAAAATATATTAGTCATCTATCATCCAATTAAATATACTAATCTCGACAAACATTACATTCCCCGAACCGAGTATTCGTGGATTGATTAAAAACGATTACATCACGATATATCAAACGATTACAAATCACAAGCGAAAATTTCAAAAAATCAAAATAGTAGTCAACGAAGTAAATTTAACAAACTTGCACCTTCAAACATTTCTCCATTTTCGAATTTAAATTCGAACAATGGTTACTAATTCAAATATTCACACTTTCAACATTGACATATAATCCCGACATCCACAGTCGAATATACGTAACAAAATTTACTTACCCGAGACGACCATGTTATTCGAGGACGGATGACGATCTTTGATCTTCCCGCAGAGATGATGATGTTATTCGTTAGGGTTTCAATCAATAGGAGGAGAGAGAGATTAGAGACTATATATGGAGAGTGTAACACACAAACGAATTAAGAGAGTGACCCCCTTTTTGACTTTGTCTGACGTGGCACCCCGTCTCACATTATTTTAACGTGAGACGGTCCTATATAAGATATACTTTGATGAAAATGTATACTACCCTTGTTCCAAAATATTTATCATTTGACTAAATTTTGACTATTGATTACTCAAAAAACATTACTGTCATTAGAAAGTTAACTTATTAAAAATTACAATGGCGGTAACTTCACATTGTAACTCATTCTAATTTGTGTATCAACAGTCAAAATAGAAAGGTAACTTATTAAAAATTACAATGGCGGTAACTTCACATTGTAACTCATTGTAATTTGTGTATCAACAGTCAAAATTTAATTAATGGACAAACATTTTGGGACAGAGGTAGTATATGGAAACATATTCCTTCTCAATAAGTAAAAAATGCGGATATAATCGAATGGTAAAATTTCTATTTGCCAAGGAGAAAACTATCAAAAAATTTAAAACATTTTTCAATTATGATAGTTGAAAATTTATATCATTGATTTGTATGAAATAAATTTTATTTGTTAGAAAGATTTGTATTTCAATAATGAATTTGATTAATTATTTTATAAAAGATTTGTATAAAATAAATTGTGATAGTTGAAAATTTATATCATTAATAAAATAAATTTTATCTGTTAAAAAAATTTGTTTTTCAATGAATTTGATTAATTGTTACAACATGTTACTTTGATCATTTTATTTTAATTTCAGTTTTTCTTGAGGTAAAATAAATAATAGTTTTACTTTTAAATTATGATAGTTGAAAAAAAATATATCAATTGTGGTAGAATGTTCTTAAAAGTATTAAATTTGTAAAAACATTATTTCTAAATACATAAAATTATTTGTTGCAACAATTACTTTGATCAACATACATTAATTTTAATGTTTTGAAGGTCGAAATTAAAATTAACAATAATTATACTTTTTAATTATGATAGTTCACCCCCTATACTTAATTATTTTTTACTCCTAATTATTGATCACTTTATATTTTCATCATAACTTTTACTAAATTTATACTTATATTTTCCATTCTGAAATTTTACCAACTTAATAAATAGCTTTATAATTTATTTTTCTGATTAATTATCTTCATTTCTTTTCTATATTTTAAAGTAATAACTAATAATAAATAAATAGGGAGGGAGGGAGGGAGAATCAGGTAAATTAAAAATGTACTGCAGATATTCTGGCATATGCAAAAACAAGTTTTTTTTAAACATAATTTCATGATAACAAACAAGGATATAATCCACTCCATATATCCAAAATGAAAATCTAGAAAATCTCCACCACATCTGGAATACGATTCTTCCACTTGGAAAAACATAAAAGGTACCACGTAATTCAATTTGTTGCATCAATCTTTTGGATGTCAAAATTCATGTCCATTAAAACATCCTACAAAAATCAAAGGCTCTATTTGACAATCAGTTGGTAGTTAGTAGCTGTTAGTTGTTAATTGATAGTTGTTTGAGTTAGGTGTTTGAGTTAATTATTTGACTTTACCTATTTGGATTAGTTGGCTGCAGAAAAAAATTTGATAAAATAACTTTTTGTGAAAAGTTAACTTAAAAAATTTCATCAAATAGTTTTTTAAAAACTAACTTATTGGCTCCAAAAAGCTAATATAAAAGTTAATTATCAAACATCTCAAGTAGTTTTTAGCGCTGATCAAAAAGCTAAAAATTACTCAAAAAGTTAAAAACTACCAAAAAAAGCTAAGTAGCCAAACATTATCAAAGTCTAAAAATGAATAAACCACATAAAAGACAATGAATGAAGGTGTTCGGTGAAAAGTTTCTCTGAGAACTTTTAATTTTTTGGATATTTCCGTTTGACAACTAGTTGATAGTTGTTAGTTGTTCATAGTTGTTTGAATTATCTATTTGATTTTATCTGTTTGTGTTATAAAATTACAGTAAAAATGTTTAGTAAAGTAATTTTTTCGTGAAGTTATTATTTCAAAAAGCTTCATCAAATAATTTTTTGAAAACTAATATATTGGATCCAATATATAAAAAATTACTTACCAAACACCTCAAATAACTTTTCAATATTGGTTAAAAAACCAACAATGTTCAAAAAAACTAAAAATTAATCCAAAAAAGGGGGTAACCAAACACTATTACTATAATTTTCTTATCAAACTCAAAAAATTACATGTATTGTTTGGTAAGTAGGCTTTTAGACTCAATAAAATAGTTTTCAAAAAGCTAATGGAGAAAACTTTTTAACTCAACTTTTCGCAAGTTATCAAATACTTTTCATACAATCCATTAACCTAACACAACTAAATTAAACAATTATCAACTAACAATTACCGACTATCACCTAACATTGGCACTTGAAGCTAAAAATAACACGATAGAATAGACTATTAAAATCAGTCATTTTTCGACATTAATAGTCAAAAGATTTAAAAGTTCATAAAATATAACAAACTACAATCAAACAGCAAACAACCACCATCAAAAGCAAAAGATTACAACCAAACTGCTAAAACAAAATAACACAGCAAAGACTTTCATGTGCACCGAAATCAAACGAAATAATTACACCGCAACTATGATGCAAGATCAATAAAATTAGCTTAGGCCCTGTTTTTTCTGCAGTATTTTGCGTTATAGTGTGGTGTATTGTGGTGGGTGTGATGGAATTGTGGAAAGTTATTGGTAGGTGTGGCAGGTGATGAGAGAGAATGTAAAAAGTAGAGGAGAAAAGTGAGGAGAGAGAAAAGTAATGATTTGTGATAAAGTGTGGTGAGTTGTGACAAACTGCGGTATGTTGTAGTATCGCAGTTTGCCAACCGCAGAAAAGAACGGGGCATTAATGATACCTAAAATATCCTTGAATGTGGGAACAAAATTTGGGGGCATTTCATCAACATGTGTAACAACATTGGTGACAACTTACATGATATGAAATTAGTCCGATCAATAAAAAATTGTGAGGTAATCTAATCTAATCCAATCCAATCATCTAGTAACTAACCACAGTAAATTTGCTAGTCTTAATCCTAATCCTAATCCTAACCTTAATCATAGTTAGCAATTAATGACAATAGACATCATCACTTGCTAAACTTGAAGTCTCACATAAACCACCACCATTGTTGAGTGTCAATCCATCTTGATTATCATCATCATCATCATCATCATGATCATGATCATCATCTTCCTCATCATTTTCTTCTTCTTCATCATCATGGTGGGCCCCCCTTTCGTCCTCGTCGGAGGACAGGGGGACAAGCCAGCACGTGCCGTGTAGGTGTCCATTGATGCAGATGAAATACTCGAGGCCGCCGTCATAGGTCCCAAGGCGCCGCGCGGCGCTCTTCGGGACCATCCCGGCGGCCGTCATGTTCCAGAGGCGGGCCCCGCAGTAGGGGCACCGTGCACGCTCCTCCAGCGGGGCTTGCCGACCGATTAGGGCCGCACGGGTCCGGGACCGCATGAACCCCCGGAACACGCCCCGGTAGACCCCGAGCTCCTCGTCCCGGTGGGGACCGCCGGCCAGGGCGTGCTCGCACGGGTCGCTGACGTATAGGAGGTCACCCCTGCACTGTCGGGTTAGGAAGCTCCGGCCCGACGTCTTCGAGAACCTCGACTCCTTCACAAAGTGCCCTGGAACCGCCAGTCCGGCTTGGCCCGATACTGTGTTGCCTTGCCCGAATTGGCCCGACCCCACATGATTCCGCTCGGATTGGCCCGGCCCAACATAACTCGATCCCCCATTACCTGGCCCGGATTGGTCCGACCCAACATAACTCGATCCCGCGTTACCCGACCCGGATTGGCCCGGCCCCATATAACACTGTCCTACATGACCCGACCCGCCTTGACCCGACCCCATACTGACCGGCCCAACATGGCCCATCCCAGTACTTCCCGACCTGGATTGGCCCGAGCCTATGTCGCCTGGCCCCATATTGCACGGCCCGGATTGGCCCGATCCCACATAACTCGGCCCGGCATGGCCTGGCCCCACACTGCTGGGGCCCATATGACCCGGCCAGGTAAAATCCTGCCCGACACGGCACGACCCCGTAACAACACCGGGCCTGGCTTCGCCCAACACCACGTCACCCGCCCCGGCCTGGCCCGATCCCATAGAATCCGACCCAACAGAGGCCGACCCAGCACCACCATTCCTGGCTTGACACCGCCCCATACCGCCCGGCCCGGATTGGCCCGACCCCATCGAACCCGACCCGGCTTGGGCCGACCCCGTGTTCCCCGGGCCGAGCCGACCCGATCCAGCGTATCCACACCCCGACCCGGCCTGACCCGGCCCCGAATTGCTGCCGGGGCAGAAGAAGAGGAGCTTAGCGAGGGCGTGCCATCCGCCGGCGATGCGTGAGCCGGGGAGTCCGGCGGAGAGGGCGGAGACCATGCGCGGCGCACGGAACATGCACAGCTGCCGCCACAGGATCCGCTTCGCCACCGCCCTCAGCTTCCGGTTCACACGCGCCGCCGCGCACACCGTCGCGAGGTCCCACTTCATACGCGCGAACACCAGCTGGAGCACCACCTCGTTCAGGATCCCTGGCTCACCGCCGCCGTCATCCTCCGCCGAAGTCAGCCGGAGCCGCTGCCGTGGACCGCTCATGGATGCGATGGATGGATGGATCCGAAAGTAGAAAGTTGGGGAAATCGAAAAGGGAAAGTGTGTATACAGAGAGAGAGAGAGAGAGAGAGAGAGAGAGAGAGAGAGAGAGAACAGGATTGGGGAATTACGGCAGTGGTTGACGGATGGATGGGAGGAATTATATAAACAAACTGTTATCTCAGCTACAAAAGTTAGGATAAATTAAAATACAAGTGTTGGAATATAAAATTATGAAAAATTGAATTCTAATAATTTCTAATTTTAGTTTTTATATGTCAATAATTTTAAGTTTTGTTTTATATTTTGGTGGTTCAAAAAATAATTAAAATTGTATTTTTTACTAAATATATATCATAAATGTTATAAATTTTGATTTGCATTTGATTCAAAATTTAGGCCATGTTATTTTATGCGGCTTGCTAGCAAGGTTGTTAAAATCGGGATCCTAACTCAAAATTATGGGGAAGTTAGAATCGGAATTTAGCCCATGTAGGATCGTGGATCGTGTGTAAGTAGTAGAATCGTACCGACGATTTTTTACCATAAAATCGTAGGATCGTAAATTAGGATCGGGATTTTAATAACTATGTTTGCTTGTTGTATTCCAACCTTCAACTTATGTTTGTAGTTAAGAGAATTCCATATGAATAAGTCCAAAAGGGAAGGATTCTCGTGTGAGGGGGTGTGTTAAAGATATAAGACTATCATTAGGCCTTCGATCATCAACTTAAACTTTTGGTTTAAATTCTTCCACAAAAGGAAATACTCAATGATAGACTAGTCATGTCCAAAACTCGAGTTGGGGGCGTCTATTATACAAAACAATATTATCAATATATTTGTCACGGAAAAAACTATCATAAGAATATAATATTGTAACTTTTTGATAAAATATGCCATGAGAAATTCTCAGTTAGAAAAGAACATTGGAGACTGTGTAGCATTTATTAGATGATAGTTATTATGAAACAAATGAAATTTTATACAAAAAATTATCAATCAAAAAGTAATATTAAAGATCGTAATAATCAACACAATGACAAATAATATGGAAGAGATAGAGTTTTAAGGACAAATAATATGGAGAAAGACCCAGGTACAATCATAGAATTTTTGCCTGAATTTTGATACTGACCGATTTGACTAAAAATTCAAACACAATTTTTTTCAAATTTATGATGCCTGAAACTAATTTAGACCCGGACTTATTATTTTCCGATTTAAAAAATACTGAAAAACTAGGTGTCAAACATCTAATTTTTGTCCGATATCTGATTTATCCGAATCTATAATTACCAGACCTAAATTTTTAACAGCTCTAAAGACATTTTAATAGTGCAAGTTGAGGCCAAGATAATAAAAGGAAGAGGGGAAAAGACAGATTGCCATTTTTTTTTCTAAATATCAAAATCCAAATTGTACAAAAATGAAAATTGTTGGCTGAGGATCAAAAGGACAGGGACACGAGGCTTAACGTGAGTGGGCGAGGACTCTAAATATGATTGGGTTTAAATATGAATTTCTTGTTTAAATTTCGACATTGACTGGTTTTGTTAAATTTAAGTTTATCTTAACTCAAACTTTGTCACCGCTAAGGTTCTGTTTTTTATACGGTAGGTAGCAGTGTGGTACCACACGCACCACTCTTTAATTTCTATCACACTTCACTACACTACATCACAATCTTTAATTTTTACCACAAATCACCACACTACACTACACCACAATCATTATTAATATATATTCTTATTTTCTTCTTCTTCACTTTTTTCCTCTATTTTCGCATTTTCTATCTCATTTAACACAACTCTCACCAAACTTTTTCGAATTCCATCGCACCACACCATTACCGTACCACACCAACCGTATAAAGAACGAAGCTTAACTTCCCAATTGAGATGTCAAAATTTTGTCTAATCTGAATTACTCAAATTGTCCGACCCAGAAAAAATCGGGTCCGAACATAGATTTATCATCCGAATTTTAATATTGACCGAATATTCCAAAATAAAATTTCTCTTTTTCTATTGTCCGAACCCGATTTTAACTTCGTAAGAACTATCCGACCCGTGTTAAAACCAGATTCGGACAAGAATTTTCATTCAAATTTTACAATTGTCCAAATTATCCGACCCAAATTTATACCAACCCGAAATTTTATCAGCACTTCTACCAAGTTGAGGCCAAGAGAATAAAATAAAAAGGGAGAAGACAAATTGGTCGTTTTTTTTTTCTGAATATAAAAATCCAAATTTTTATAGAAAAATGAAAATTGTTGGCAGAGGATCAAATGGACAGTGACACGAGGCTGGAAATGAGTGGGCGATGAGGAGCAAATCCGGGTCACATCTCAACGGTATGCCACGTGTCGCGTAGCGATTTGCGGTGGTGACGCGTGTTATTTTGGGAGTGTGAGATGTTGCATCAGAAAAGGCGACGACAAATTACTGTAGCAGGCAGGCTGCAAAAAAGATCGGGGACACGTGGCCAAATGGGTCTTTGATTTTCATGATAATAATATAATACTACCTCCGTCCCAAATTATTTGTCCACTATTCCATTTTTGGATGTCTCAAAATTATGTCCACTTTCCTAAATTGGAAACTTTTATTTTCTTGAAATTACTAAAATACCCTTAATTTGAATTTTAAAAAAATTTAAATATGAGAGGGAAAGTATAAATAATAGTTTTGAATTTAAAACTAAGGGTATTATTAATATTTTATTGCTAAAGGAGATTAATTTATTGATTTTCCTAAAAATGCGCGCTAAATCAAAGGGGACAAATATTTTGGGACGGAGGGAATATCATCTTTTTTCATTTGCCCCAGAAATATCTGTCTGCTATCTATAATAGGGCAAAATAAAGGGACGGCTATGTTCATCGGTTCACAACCGAAAAATGAATAAGAGATGAAGTCTCAATTGAAAATCGAACTGAATAAAATCAAACTGATTCGATTCTCAATTTATTTAGTTCAAAACCAAATAATACACAAATTTATATGGGGTTTTCATCGGAACCAAGTAAAACCGATCTAAACTGATTAAACTGAAAGACGAATAAGGCCAAAAGTCCTAATCGAAAACCGAACTGCGGTATGAATCGATTCAATTCTGGGTTTTTTCGGTTCAAAACCGAATAATGCACACCCCTACCTATATTGTAGACCAGGGATTAAAAAATAAATAAAAGACGGTTCGGTGCATAAAGTATCTCTATAAATGATGGTTTGGGGAAAGATTTGACTAGTGTTGGTAAAAATTTGGATTCAGGTAAATTCGGGTTCGGTCAATAACAAAACTTGGATGGGAAATTGATGTCTGAACTTGATTTTTGGGATCTAACCGGGTCGGACAATTCGGACAGAACTATATCTGGGTCAAAATCAGGTTTGAACAATGGAAACAAAGAAATATTGTATCAGACTATTGTGCAAGGTAAGGATATCTACTATATTGGAGACAAAGTGTAACAACCCACCCCAAAATCACGTTTAATTATATATAAAGCACAGTAGTTACGCAAATCGCGTTCTAAATTTTTTTTTTCCCGCGTTTACCGTTACTTAGTTATTTATTGATTTATTTATTTATTTATTGTTATCGGTGTCGTGTATCGTGCAGGAGATGGCCAAGATGCCGAATTATCGGCTTAAAAAAAAATTTCACTTTACATGTTCATTCAATGAGTTAAAGTATTTCAGGTTATACGATTTATGTTATAAAGTTATTTAGTCGTTAAGTTAATTTGTATCGGGTTTTACCTTTTTCGCTATTTCTTAACCGAAAGGGGTCTAATTATTCGACCTCGTGACGTTTATATTTTATTACCCAAACCTTAATTTATTTGGGTTACATTTATTTCATTTAGGTACAAGTAATGTTTTATGTTTCATTTATTTGGATTTTCTACATCCCAAGTTTTATTTTATTTTACCCAATTATTACAAATTGATTTCATTAAGTATAAGCTAATTATGTAAAATTACTACTCTTATATTTATTGTATTGGGTTTATAATTTCAGATTAGTTAAGTTTTAAAGAGGGATTTATAGTAGCTAAATAGGAGGGAGTTAGTCTTTTTATTCCTCATCCAATTAAATCAAACTCAAGAACAACTCTCAAGGTCCTCCCTCTTTCCCTTTTCCCCCTGCTGCCGTACAACCCAGCCAACCCCTGCTGGGCCATTTTCCGGCCACCGGCGCCGGATTCCACCGCCAGCCGGTGGTGGCCGCCGGCCACCCTTCTTCCCTCTTGTGTTTTCGCCAATTTTTAACTCAAAGGTAACCTCTCCAAACCCCTAATTTCAATTTCTATGAACCCTAATCTGAAAATCTAGGTTTTATATATGTTTTCTTTGTGATTTCTACTCCATTTGATAGCCTAAAGTGTTAGCAAACCGTAGGCTTTGGAATTTCGAGTTTCCGACATGTATAGCCCGAGTTACGACCAAAACCGTAACCTCACGTTTTTATATACGAATTTCTGAGTCAGTAGGTTTATGCTCATTTTTCGTCAAGTTAGAGACTTTATTGGCTTTGGAGTTGAACATAAAAGTTCTAGGTAACACTTTGGGCTTTCCGAAAAGGTATGGTATGCGTTCATACGATATCGGGATTACGAGATATGGAGTTTTCATTGAGGGATTATAATTTAAGTTCTGCCCAGAATGTTTAAGAGTGTATCTGGTTTGATGACCATTTTTCGTCCCTTTAGAGACTTTATTGGTTTTAGTGATAAACATAAGAGTTTTAGGCCACGTTGCAAGCTTTCCGGAAAGGTGTGGCTCATAGTCATCCGATATCGGAGTATAAGTTACAAACCCGGGAAGCGGGCTATCCGAAACAACATTTCTGCCAATTTGGTTTATGTAAATGTATGTCTTTTGGGCATTAAATCAACCCAATAAGGGGTTCTAAGCATGAATGGGCCATGGTTGTAGGTTGTCATTGTAGAGTTATGTGTTTAAAGCTAAAAGTACCATCTTGGAGTCCTAAGGGTAGTCTCCAAAAGCTAATGGGTTTGATAAAGTATTTCACTTCCCCATCTTCCTTTAGAATATTATTCAATGTCTTGAGCTAGCTAAGAGTTTCTTCTAGCTCGGTAGCTTCCAAGTTCAAAGTTACTTCCATCTTTATTGCTTAAATCATTGACCCAAGCTTGTTCTTATTGCGTTCGAATATGTTTATCGTACTCCGTTTTATCGTTCATTTGCTATCGTATGATCAAGCCATAGTTAACTCCATTGTTCGCGTCCTAGCTTTCAAGTGTAAGCGCCCCATTCATCGTCAATTCAAGCTAATTTTTTATTGGATTCAAGCCCTTCCATTTGAATCATATTCTACGTCATTATGTTCATGTTTTCCGACTCGGAAATTTCTAAGGTTTTATATGCACTGCTTCTGTCCGGGCCATTTTTCGGGCCCTTCCTTTCATTTCTAGCCTTTGAGCCAGTTGACAAAGTTAAAGATCATGTTTTTCCCTATTCCGGGATGTACTCTTTTATGTAGTTTCGATTTTCCTAACTCACGTTATGCTACAAACGCTATTTTGATACAACCTGAAATTTTATTCCTAAAGTTGTTTCATTTATATTACTAAGTTTCCAAACTCGTGAAACTAATTTAGAACCTTATTCGGTTCTTCATGTTTATGTATGCTTCTATTGGTTGACAAAGTTTCAAAGGCCATCTCCAAGCCGAGCCGAGCCGCCAAGGGTTTTAGCGTCTTAAGGTACGCAAATTGTCCAACTCTTGTTCTATTTAAAGTCAAGTACAGTTTTATTGCATAGATATACTCTAACGTTTTTATTGTTTTATAAATGGTCCCGAAACTTATTCCACAGCGGCTAGAGTAAAGTCTAGCCTTATTTTACAGGCTCCTGTCGGAGTAATCTTGACCTGGCCAGTGTCTGACTGCTTAGCAGTCACCCATCCAAACTCGAGATCGGTTTGGGCATCGATCTAAAAGGGACACCATATCTTACTTTATGAAATCATTTCAATGTTAAGCACAGCATATGCATAGAAATTTTATAGCTTAAAGTATTCAATGGTTTAGCATGCTTTATATCCCCTATCCCGTTTTCAAAATGAATTTAAATGCCGGCACTAAAAACCGTTTTCGAACGGTTTGACGTGTTGGAGGTTTACGTACTGAGTGTTTCCCCACTCACTTTGCGAATGTTTTTAATGTTTTGTTTTAGGCGGTCCGAGCTCCCAGGATAAAGGCGAGGTTAAGCAGGAGTAAGTCGTCATGCTGGTGGTTCTCTAAAGGCGATCGATGATCGGTATTCAAGGTTACTCAAGGGCATTAAAGGCCACTTGGTTGTGGAAAGTCTATACGACATGTTTAATTAAAGGTTGTATAATGTATTTGTACTCTAAGTTTAGCAGTTGTGTTGTATGGAGTTAAGCACAGTTTTATGGTGGATTGTTAGATTGTGGTTGTGTTTTTGCCTTGTCCCGAGTGGGGACGGCGGTAATGCCTCGACCTAAGGTGTTCCGCTGCGCTAATCACAAGTTTGGGATTCTAAAGAATAGTCTTAATCTTGTGATTAAGGTTGGGGCGTTACACAAAGGATGTCTTTGGTAATAATATTCAATAAATTGCTGGGAAGTGTCACATATTATTGAAAATTGATTGGAAGGTCATATTTTTTTTAGTGTACTTGCGGGTCACATATTTTTGCAAAAACTGCAAACTTTACCTTGCATCCCTGCAAGAGGGTGCTACTAGGACTCAAATCTGTGAACGTACAATCATACGGTAACAACTCCATTGTTGCGCCAAGGTTCCCCTTTGTTGGGATTATTTCAATAGTATAAGTGAATTATATAATATGAGAAATCACGTGGTACAAGTATAATGATCATATATAAGTTAAACACAAGTTATATGATCAACATGACGGTCCAAGTTGAGGCTGACACGGGTCATGTCGGCAACCAAAAAGCAAGGCAAATAATGCATAGCTCACCACGGGTTGTGGTTTGGCACCACAGACCAAGGATATATTGCCACGATCAGTGGCAATGCTCAACTACTTCTTTAATGCTTCAACGACTATATAATCCAAATCATTAAGGGGTCATCTTATATTAACATCATAATATTGACCCCAACAGCTATCTTGACATTATCTCATCTGGTCAATTGACTTAGTCAAGGTCAAGATACTTATTAAGGATCTTAAATAAGTCATTTGACCAATGGTTAAGGAGTGTGAGATGTCTTCTATAAATAAGAATCATTCTCTAGCCATTTGAGCATATCATCTTATAATCACATTATCTCAATCTTGTGTAGATTGCAGTTATACTTGAGTGAATCAAGTGAAAAACAAGTTTATCTTAAGTGTATTAAGTCGTTAAATTTTATCCTTCTAAACATTGACGGCATAGTAAATTATAGTTCTTAAGGAAAATGAGTTCGACCATAATTCTTAGCAACATCCAAATAAGATAACCATACATACTGCAAGAAGATCAATAAGTTAAGTGAAAATGATGAAGATTCAAGTCAATCAAACAACATTTCCCCAACACCTTTCATACTTTATTCAGAGATGAGAAGAAAGAAAATAGAGGTGTTTAAGAGTAAAGGAAAAAATGAAAGTTATAGTTGTTGGTTTTAACTTACTAAATTCATTAGTCGACACAAAAGTTTGACTCTTTTTTTTTTTTGTGGGGGGGGGGGGGGTTAAAAACATACTCCCTCCATTCATTTCATACTATTTGACCCTTAAATAGTTGTCATTCTCCAATGTTTCTCTTTAACTAATAATTTTATATAATATTTTATTTATAATTGTAATATTATACTTCTATGTTAGTATTTTTCTTTATAAATTTAGTAATAGTTTTATTCAATAAGTCATTGTATATAATAAGCAATAGTTAATTTTTAAAAAAATTTTGAATGCATAATTTTCAAAAGGGACAAATAGTATGAAATTGATGGAGTGTAAAAGTAGTGAACTTATCGTTTCTAAGTTAAGTGATGAGGTCATGGACGACTTATTCCTTCTAATTAGTTTATTAATTTGCCCAAAATATCCCATCACACCGATAATTATCTTCACATTAACTTAAACAAGACATAGACATTAGACACTGCACCAAAAATGGAAAACAAGTAAACAACTAATAATCCAAAAACCCCTAAGAAGAAGTGACACGTGCACCAATAGAAAGGGGACACACCAAAAGTTGTACAACAATAAAAGGGAGACAAATACACGAATTACAAAGCAAAAAAACAATTAGTCACTGTTCTTTTATACGGTTGGCTGTGGTATGGCACGGTGCAATGTGGTGAAATTGTAGCGGGTGTGGTGGATTATTGATAAGTTGTGGTGAGTTTTGTTTTTTATAAATGTAAATTGTATTGGTAAATGTGAAAAAGTTCATTGTGGTGGGTTGTGGTAAATTGGTATGTTGAAGTGGGTTCTGGCAAAGTGCGATGTGTTGTGGCATCGCAGCCAACCAGCCGTATAAAAGAACATGACTTATTCTAACTTATCATAACTTATTCTAATCCGACATAATTTTCCAAAAAAGCATTTACTCTAAAAACACAATTTTTCAAAAAAGTATCATAATTTATCTTAACCTAACTATTCTAATTCGAAATAACTCATTCAAAGAATAAGGCCTTATTTTTATTCCAAAGGTCTTTTAATTTGATAAATAATTGTGGGCTGATTTTATTTTAGTTGTAATTATTCTTGTGGGACATTTCGACTTATTTTTTGATGTAGAAAACATTAATTACAGTATTTATTGTTGATTAGAGTTATCTGTCTTTAACAAACCCTAAACATCGTGGCCTGAAATGATAGTTGATTTCAATTCAAACAACTTAAACACAAAAATATTCCGCTGCGCGTTTTTGAATCGAAAAATAAGTCAGAATGTCCCAAATGAATAATTACATCAAAGATAGTGTCATCCCCAAATTATTTGTCAAAAGATAGGACACTTAAAATACCTACATCAAAATATAGGCCATATTTGATAACCAACTGGTAGTTGTTAGTTAATAGTTATTTGAATTAACTATTTGACTTTAGTTATTTAGATTAGCTGATTAAAGTGGTTTTTTGAAAAGTTACCTTAAAAAATTTTACTAATAAACTTTTTGAAAACTAATTTATGGGGCCTAAAAAGTTAATATAAAAAACTATCTGCCAAATAACTCAAGTAACTTTTTAACAAAAGTTAACAGTGTTTAAAAACCCACAAATTATCTAAAAAATCTGGTTAGCCAAACACCCTATAAGAACCTTTTAGTCGTTCTATGATTACAAAACATTTGGTTTTTTTTATTATTGGACGATAATACACTGAACTTTAGGGGTGTTGGACAATAATTTACTGAACTTTTTTTTTAACTCTAATACACTGATCTTTGAGGGTATTGGACAATAATGCACCCAGACCAATTCAGTTGGTGGTTGACGCGGTGGTTATTTTACTCTGAGGTGTCGTTTTTCTATTTTTTTCAAAAAAATTTGTTGTCGTGTAAGAAAGTACACATTAGGATGACTAATATATTTTTTTCGAAAAAAGAAAAATGACACGCCAAAGTAGGACAGCCACCGCGTCAACCACCAGCTGAATTGATCTAAGTGCATTATTGTTCAATATCCTCAAAGTTCAGTGTATTATAGTCCAAAAAATCAGTACATTATTATCTAATATCCCTAAAGTTAAGTGTATTATTATCCAAAAATTATTTTTTTGGGCTGAAAAAGAGGGGGAATTTAATAAATTGGAATATAATAAGAGGCAATGATTGGGAGTTACTTATGGAAAAAGTGATTAGTTAAATGAGAATGGGGAGCAGCCTCTGGAGTTGTGATAAGCCATTCAGTTGCTCCATCTGGTAAAGTACCACATGGCTTCATGTGACTTGCCACTCTACTTTCACGGGCTTTGTGCATCCATTTTGACCAACTTTTTTTCCCCTACGTTTCCAAACGTCCAAATGCAATTTTAAATTCTTTGCTACTTTTAGCCATAATAAAAGTTAGTTTGGGTAAATTAGTGTCTAGAAATAGGTCATGTTTGAACCATTAGGAATTGGTATGTTGGTATCTGGTAATTAGCTCAATTAATTGTTTGACTTTAATTGCTTCAGACGTTTATTGTAGAAAAAGTGTTTGGCAAAGTAGCTTTTTGTAAAAAGTTAACTCAAAAAATTTTATCAAGTAGCTTTTTGGATCACTTTTTGAAAACTAGTTTATTGGGTCTAAAAAGTTAAAATAGAAAGCTGCTTACCAAACACCTCAAGAAGCTTTTTAACCTTAGTAAAAAAGCTAAAGTTACCCAAAAAGCTGGGTAGCCAAACACCCCCATAGATTTTGTCCGATCTAAAATATATGAATTGTTGGACTCGGAAAAAATTGGGTTTGAGTATAGATTTTTTGTCTGAATTTTGTTATTGACCGAATTGATCGAATATTCATGCATAATATTTCTCTTTTCTATTGTCTGAACCCGAATCTAGTTTCGTCCGATTTTTGACATCGATCGAATTTCTCCGGCCAGAATTAACCCGAATCCAAATTTTTGCTAATGCTATTCAAGTCGGTTAAATTCGGTCAATGTCACAATTCGGACCAAAAATTGATGTCCGGACCCAGTTTGTTTTTGAGTCGAACCCTGGTCAGAAAATTCAGATGGAACTAAATCTCAGTCGAATCAGGTTTGGACAGTAGTAAACAAAATAAAAATACTTACCATTCAACCTAAATTCAAACCCATAGATATTTATAATTTATAAGATCACCAATCTCCAAATCAAAATACGTTTCCACCTCTCAAAACACTATGATACCTTTCCAAAGTCCAAACCTAACTTCTTAAACAGGTGAGATTAAGTGACAAATACGGACCTTCATATTAGAAATGTTCAAAATATTATCATATATTTGATTTATAAATGTGCAATTCATAACTTTTATCAGAAACTATATTAAATTTTATTTCATTTGGGCTAAGGGTGGTTCTGACCACCGCTAGCTAACCAATGAAGAGATCCCCCATGAGCAGGTTTCTTTTGGAAAATATCAATGTATTGTCACACACATATAAATGTAAATAACACCCATAGGTAACTTACCAACTTTCTAAAAAAAACAATTCGAGGGATGTGGTGGAACAATTTTATGAGTGAATAAAACAAAACATGTCATTAGCAACCGGAGTTTCTAGAGTACAAGTTTCAGGAACACCTAATAAAATGGGGAAAATGATACGCGCCTTGAATAAAGATGGATAATAACCATCTGATCTTGAGACGTCCATAATTTATATTTTTGTAATTTTTAACAATATTTTCTATAGTAATCATATACATTTATCAATTATAAGAGTATAACACATATTAACTTGGTCAAAAAAATATGAATGATAATAGCCTGATTTATCAATCATTGCAGAAAACGCACATTTTATGTATAATTTTGTATTTATGAAAAAATATGAATAAATAATTATTTCTATATAGTTTATAAGTCGTAATAACCCCCAAAGTAATGAAAGCACCTTTATGATTGTTTATATGTTCTTAATTTTTTTGAGTGATTAGGTGAACTTCAAGATGGTTTTGAATCGAGACGCTTATCGTTTTGCATTGCAACATAGTTGCATGCAATGCAAGGGTGGATAGCAGCATAAGGCTTGGAGAGATCAGTTTTCTAGCTCGCCTTCAAATTTTATTTCCTCCTTTTTTTTAAAGGAAAATTTTCATTTCCTCCCATTTAGGAGTCGATGCCAATTCCTCTTTTTTGATTTTCTGGGCCCCCCCCAAAAGGCCAAAAAAAAAAAAACAAAAAAGAAAAGTTTGTTTCCAGGTGTATCATATTCATATTGCCTGTTCGTCGGATTTAACCCTAGTTAATAATTAATTATATTCCTGATCACCCACTTTTTTCTTTCATTGATCGCTGTTTGATTAATTAGTTCTCACAATCTGTGATTCCTAAACTCTCTCAGGTATTTCCTAACCCTTAATTTTCAAATTTTCGTTTTTCTGCCAAATTTTTCATTTTTCAGGAACTAACTATCTACGTAAATTTTTATGATTTGGGTTGTTTATAATTTTCTTCGAGGAAGAATTTTCTAATTAATGGCCGAAACTTCGCTACTATTGTTCAATTTTTGACGTAGGAATCATGTTGATTTAATCAATTATTTTGTTTGCAGAATTATATATTTCTTCCCGAATCCAAAAAGTATATGTTCTAAGCTTCTAATTTAAGGAAGCCCTAGTTTAATTTGTTGGTTTAGTATACGTTTTTAAGTCCATGATATGTGATGTTCAAAGTGAGATGTATGGATTGAATTTTATATCATACACTTTTGATTAAGAACGATGGAAAGACAACACTAAAAGTGTTTTTAAGGGTGGAAACATGACCATAGTGGTAAAGTGCTAAAGTAAGTTTTTGTGGTTCATGTGGGTTTTAAATGTAACCCCACAAATCTAGGAAGAAAAAAGATTGGAGAGTCTTTTTGCATATGTATGAATGTGTTGATGACTTATGGTGAGTTGAATTTGGGAGAAAATGTACATAAGAGATAAGCCCTATAAAAACAAACCCCATAAAACCCCCAGTTAGTCCTTAGTTGTGTAAGGAAGGTGGGATGGATGCTAGGACCTATCGATATGGTGACACTAAAAGGTGGATAGGAGTCGCAGTTGCTCGTTCGCAAGACTCTGCGATTCCAGACACCAAATTCATTGAATCTTGTTGATGGGAGATTAAAAAAAATAACGTACCCAAAATAATATCGCTAATGTTGGTGAACATGGAAGATTCACTCTATGAAATGAAAGGTTGTGTTACTCCCTACATACAAGTGAGGGGTTGATGTCATCTACCTATCTCAATCTATCCAACTGAATGATGAGGGATTCTAAGTGGTGTTGAGTGAGGTTGGGCAAATGTGGGGTGTTTCTAGGGCACACGATACCCTGAGCCAGGAAAGAGCGGGTTGAGAGACTCAAATACTAGTTTGAGGAGAGTAAGACCAATGTTTAGAATTGTAAGTGTACCCATGTAATCTTTATGGTCTTTTCTAAAGTTGATGTGGCCGTTCTTACCTAATCGTGGATTTTCCCTTTGTTGTTGTGAGGGGCTTCCCCGTAAATTTGGTGCATCGGTATTTCTTTTGTTGTGTATATGTGTGTGCTCATTTGTGAATCAAACGTTTTCGAAAGCTTTCATTCCTAACAATGACGCTAGTTTTCGAATTGAGGTTGCTACAATGTGACCTTATACCCCAACATTTAGGCATGTAGCACTAATTGTAGTTGTCGGGAGTACAAGAATATGGTACTCCCTGAAATCTATCCCGGTTTTGGATCCAAACATAAGCAATCTTCCACCATGCATCGAAGTGCTAGCTTATTGTTATCGTCATCTTTTATTCATAATGCCTAATTGCCTTCTCCAACTTCAAAATCACAGGTGATTTTCACCATCAAATGAAATGACAGCCCTTCAGGACATTGGTGTCTCGGCGGCAGTAAACCTAATTTCCGCACTGTCATTTCTTCTAGCCTTCGCCGTCCTACGTCTTCAACCGATAAACGACAGGGTATACTTCTCAAAATGGTACCTGAAGGGGCTCCGAGGAAGTCCGAGTCATGCTCGAAGTTTTGTGAACAAGTTTGTGAACTTGGATTTTAGAATGTACATAAGATTTTGGAAATGGATGCCAGAGGCATTGAGGATGCCAGAGCCAGAGTTGATTGAGCATGCTGGGCTTGATTCTGTGGCTTACATCCGAATTTATCTTCTTGGGTAAGTTAATGTATTACTTTCGTCATTTTAGAAAGAACTGACTTTCATGCTTTTTGTAATTCATCTTTAATTAATAACTTCGCACATAATGTTTTTTTTTATTTAGAAAATGAGATTGAGAGTGACTTTGAGGCGTGATTAAATCACTATTTTTAAGATAAGATTTATCCTTTATACAACAACGTTTCTTAGTTTGATTAGTATATAATCATCAATACCTCATAGAGGATGCTAGCAGTTTGCTTTCCAATCGTATGTTGTTGAACCTTAATGCAATTGTTCATTTATTTATCATAATACTCTTCAACTTATACAGAGCTCGAAACTACATTTTTCTATCCACGTGGAATATTTATTAGGAGCAACATTTATTTCCCTCACTAACTATTCAACAGTTTTATCAAAAAAATATACTCAAATTTTATACTTTTGTTTTAGTACTACCTCTATCTGAAAATATTTATTCGCTATTCTTTTTTTAGTGTCCCAAATTAATACATGCATGCAACTAGGGCTCTCCTACTTCAATACATTTACCTCGGCAAAGGAAAGATATTAAATGTAGCTTGAATAAATAGAACAACAACAAAAAACAAGAAGTATATCATAGTCTTGTTAATCTAGGATATGATGGAATGCAGATGTAGGGATGTATGCAGTCGTCCTTCAATACACAGAAATGCAAAACAAAATCATTTTTGATCCTGCTATTATTTGGACGAGTCTTAATTAATTTTGTAATGGTGCAATAACAATAATGGTTAAAATGTTGAATGCAGGTTGAAAATATTTTGTCCAATCGCCGTACTGGCGCTCACGGTTCTGTTACCTGTTAATTGGACTGGACGATGGTTAGAGAACTCTGATGAAGTCAACTACAGTGACTTGGACAAGTTGACAATTTCAAATATCCCGCATGGATCACATAGGTGACAACATTATTTTCTTCGATTGGTCCTTACGAGCTTTCTTTAGCTAAACTAGGAGAAACAAAAATGCTTTGTCACCGAAAGTTGGGTTCCCTCGATTGCAAACTTTTGAGTAGATCCCGACTTACCTAGTAAAGTAGATCTAATTATAACTATTATTTTTCCTATTTCTTTATTCACAACCTCCCTATTTTTTCTTTATATATCCAAACAAGTTTGGGAGGGGAGGGGGGACTATCTTAATAGATAAACTAAGGTGCGCCTTAGAAAGACGTGAATATAACTTACGATTTTCTAAGTTACTCCAAATAATATCTTTTTATCAGTTCATCTTCCTCAACCCTTGAAAAAGAAAAAGACTGCGGGAATCATGATGTTGATTGGTTCTGCAAAAATTATACTGTTTACTATAGTATATGGACCTACGTCCACCAACCCCTTATGGATAGACTAAACACCATATGTCACGTGATTGTCCAACTCGTTCATTTTATTACTTTTTAATTCATGTTTTTAGGCCGTTTCTTTTCTGCGGTTGGCAAACTGCGGTGCCACAGCCTACCGCAATTTGCCACAACCCACCACATTTTACCGCAAGTCATTACTTTTCTCTTTCCTCACTTTTCTCCTCTACTTTTTACATTCTCTATCCTCACCTACCCCACATATTAATAACCTACCATAATTCCACCACACCCCACCACAATTCCACCACACCCCACCACACCATTCCGCAAAATACCGCATAAAAGAACACGACTTAGTGTACCTAGTGTCACGAAATTTTCCGGAACCATCTAGAATGTCCCGGAATATTCTAGAAACATCCGGAATATTTCGTATCTTTCATGAAGTCTCTAGAATTCTCTAGACTATTCTAGAATTCCCTAGAATTCCCTAGAGTTCTCTAGACTACTCATGAATGTCCTAGAATATTCTAGAGTACTCTACACATATATAGATTATTAGATACTTGTATAGAAGGTTCTAGAGGCACAATGTGGACCGTCAGATCAAATCAATCTCCACCCTCCATTGAGGAGGTGGAAGTGTATAAATACCCCCTTGGGGTCTCATTTGTAACCAACTAACAATTGGAAGCAATACTCAAAAACATTCTCCCAAACACACTCTTCTCTCTTCTCTTTATCTTCAAAGATTCTTAGTCTCTCATAGTCTAAGTTAAGCTTGTGGAAGGCTTACTAGCAAACTTCCAATATAAAATCCGATTAAAGTTTGCTAGCGCCGCACGGGTGTTGTACAAATTAAAGTCACCCCGTAACATTTGGTATCAGAGCCACGGTTTTGAGAAATTTGTGTGCGGGAGAAGTCATGTCGAGTATGACCGAGCAAGGCTCCAAGAAGGGCATGGGGAATGAGGAGAACATGGAGAACCCGGGGCATGTCACTCTTGATGAAAGGGTGGCCGAGGTGGAGGACACCATGTCCCACCTAGTAAAGGAAGTCGAGGCCTTGATGGGAAAGGCCGAAGACACGGAGGAATTCGCTTCTAAGGAGGAGATGAAGGAATTCCAAGATGATGTGCAAAGCGCCTTTGATTCTCTCAAGGCGGAGCTTGTTCATGGGGATGATGCTCTCAAGAAGGAGTTGAAGGATTCTAACAAAGCCCTTAGGAGGGAGCTGGCTGAATGCAAGTCAATAATCGAGTCTCTTTCCAACAAGGTGGAAGAACTCGAGTTGCAATTGAAGACTTGCATGACCATGTTGGTTAGTGGTGGAGGCGCTCGGGAGATTTCCGTCTCCAAGAAGGATAGCACTCCTCCTCCTCATTTCTATAAGGGGTCGAGGAATGCACGAGAGATTGATGACTTCATTTAGAATGTGGAGTCATACTTTGAGTCCAATGACATATTGGACGAAAGGAAGAAGGTAAACACCGCTTCCCGCTACTTCAAAGATGTTGCCTTGATATGGTGGCGGCGTAGGTGTGAAGATGCCACCACCGGCACATCCGATCCCATCACTACTTGGGATCAACTTAAGAGGGAGCTTAAGAGGCAATTCTATCCAGAGGATGCTGAATTCGAAGCTCGCACTAGACTTCGACACCTTTAACACAAGGATGGACGTATTCGGGAGTACATCAAGGAGTTCCAAGAACTCATGTCGGAGATCACCGACATGAGTGCCAAAGACAAGTTGTTTATGTTCCTTGAAGGATTACAACCGTGGGCTAAGATGGAGTTGAAGCGGCAAGGGGTAAATGATATCAATTCAGTAATTGTCATTGCCGACACTCTGCCCGAACGTAGGCGAGAGTTCTCCAAGGGACCAAGTACGAGGCCAAGTAACAATGGCAAAGGTGGGGGAGATCGAGACAAGTCTCCCAAGAAGGATCGACCCTTCAAAAGCCACGATAAGGACAAGGGCAAAGGCAAAAAGGATGACGCTCAGAGGAGGTACTCCTGCTTCTTATACAATGGGCCACATCGGGTTGCCGACTGTCCTATGAGGGGAAAGATTGCCTCCCTCGTAAGGGAAGAAGAAAAGAAGGAAGAGGAGAAGAGGATATCTTCTCTAAAATTCCTAAGCTCCGTCCAAGCTAAGGTCGAGGAAGGATCCCATGGGCGCATGTACGTAGAGACACACATCAACGGCAAGCCTCTCCAAGCGTTGTTGGACACAGGTGCGGATACGGTCTATATGGCCAAGGAGCTTGCCGATGAGGTGAGTCTCTCCTACACCAAAACCAAGGGTTTTGTCAAAGGAGTAAATGCAGAAAAACTCCTAATCTGTGGAGTTTCTAAGGACACTCCCATTCGCATCGGGCAATGGGAAGGTAAGGCCGATATCACTGTCGCTCCCTTAGATGACAAGAAATTCTACTTGGGAATTGATTTCTTTGTCAAGGCGAAGGCTTTCCCCATCCCCTTCGCCAACGTTATGTGTATCATGGAAGAAAAACAACCGTGTGTCGTCCCGGTAAAGACAGACATTGATGAGGGAAGGATGTTATCCGCCCTTCAACTCTCTAAGGGAGTGAAGAAAAAGGAGTCTACCTACTTAGCAACTCTTAAGATGGAAAAGGGAAACAAAAAAGAAGCTTAAGTGCCCGAGGCCGTCCAAGAGGTACTTGACGAGTTCAAGGACATCATGCCGGTAGAGTTGCCCGAGAAACTTCCCCCAAGAAGGGAAATAGATCACGAGATCGAGTTGGAGCCGGGGGCTAAACCACCCGCGTTTGCTCCCTACCGAATGGCACCACCAGAATTGGAGGAGCTAAGGAGATAACTCAAGGAGTTGTTGGATGCCGGTAGGGATGGCAATGGGCAGGGTCTGGGGCGGGTTTTGCTGGACCCGGACCCGGACCCGTCAATTTTTTTGGGACCCGCACCCGCCCCAAGACCCGATGGGTCCCAAAAATTCAGACCCGGACCCGGACTCAATGGGTCCACGGGTCCATGGGTCCTTAGCGGGTCTTTAATGTGTCTAACCATATTATGCAATTTTTTACTAAATTTATCAACTTTTTGGGTTAATTTTATACTTGTATACATGTATAATAGTAACTATTCTATTTAAAAACACATATTTTTAACACCAAAAAAGATCAAAACATTCATATACTATGATACGAGCGAATTCTATGTTTCCAATGCCAAAACATCACTAAAGTCATCAAGACATCAACAAAATATTACAAAAGTCTCTCAAAATACAACACAACTTAAAATGCCAAAAAAAAAATTCATGATTATAAAGAGATATATATATATATATATGTTATAGTGGAGAATGGGATGGGCACTAGACCAGTAGTGTGGCATTGGTGGCTACGTGAGCCAGTGAGTGCGACTATGTGAGACTAGGGGTTTTAGCCTTTTAGATTTAGTACTTTAGTGTAGTACGCAGTAGAGTAGGCTTGTAATTAACTAATTGAGTTTTTATTTTTTTAGGAAAATTATAAATGTTTATATTGTAATGGGTCCATGGGTAGGGTCCACGGGTCCGTGCTTGGACCCGGTAAATTTTTTCTAGAGCCGGACCCGCCCCGAGACCCGATGGGTCCAAAATTTTTGGACCCAGACCCGTCTTAATGGGCCGGGTCCAAGACCCACTGCCATCCCTAGGTGCCGGGTACATTCGCCCTTCAAAGTCTCCTTATGGTGCGCCAGTCCTGTTCCAAAAGAAGCACGATGGGTCACTTCGGCTATGCATCGATTATAGAGCACTAAACAAGGTAACCATCAAGAATAAGTACCCCATTCCCCGTATTGATGATTTATTTGATCAACTTGGAGGAGCAATGTATTTCACCAAACTTGATTTAAGGAGTGGGTACTACCAAGTTCGCATAGCCGAAGGAGACGAGGCAAAGACGGCATGCGTGACCCGCTATGGATCCTATGAGTTCCTAGTCATGCCGTTTGGGCTCACAAATGCCCCAGCCACATTTTGTACCCTTATGAACAAGGTACTTGCTCCATTCCTTGATCACTTTGTGGTGGTTTATCTTGATGACATTGTCATATATAACAAGACTATGGAAGATCATGTGGGGCATTTGAGGCAAGTGTTCACGACACTTCGAGAGAATGAGCTTTATGTCAAGAAGGAGAAGTGTTCCTTTGCCCAAGAAGAAGTACCATTCTTGGGCCATATTGTGGGGAAGGGCAAGCTTCGCATGGATCCGGCCAAGATCAAAGCGATCCTTGATTGGGAGCCACCAACCAAGGTCACTGAGCTAAGATCATTCCTTGGCTTGGTGAATTACTACCGGCGGTTCATCAAGGGATTCCGCTATCAACGCTCCTCTCACCGACTTGCTCAAGAAGGGAAGAGGTTGGGCTTGGAGAGAAGAATGCCAACAGGCCTTTGAAATTTTAAAGAAGGCTGTCACGGAAGAACCTGTTCTAGCACTTCCCGATCTTGGCAAGCCATTCGAGCTACACACTGATGCTTTCGACTTCGCCATTGGTGGAGTATTGATGCAAGATGGTCATCCCATTGCCTATGAGAGTCGGAAGCTCAATGACACCGAAAGGCGGTATACGGTACAAGAGAAGGAGATGACCGTAGTTGTGCATTGCCTTCGAACTTGGAGGCATTACTTGCTCGGGAGTAAGTTCGTTATCAAGACAGACAACGTTGCAACAAGCTACTTCCAAACCCAAAAGAAACCAACTCCCAAGCAAGCTCGATGGCAAGACTTCTTAGCGGAGTTTGATTATACAATGGAGTATAAGCCGGGTCGTGCTAACTTGGTAGTTGATGCTCTTAGTCGCAAAGGAGAGCTTGCCGACATTAGCCAACCTCAAAGTAACCTACGTGATAAAATCAAGGAAGGATTGGAGCATGATTCTTTTGCGAAGACCATCTCCAACCTGATCAAGGATGGTAAGACAAGGAGATTTTGGGTTGAAGATGGGTTAATTCTCACTAAGGGTAGACGAGTCTATGTTCCTTCATATGGTGGCCTTAGAAGGGAAGTCTTAAAGGAATGCCACGACAGCAAGTGGGCCGGGCATCCAGGTACGCACCGCACACTAGCATTGGTAGGCGATTCCTACTATTGGCCTCAGTTGAAGAATGCTGTTGAGGCCTATGTAAAAACTTGTCTTATATGCCAACAAGACAAACTTGAGCAAGGAGTACCCGCAAGACTCCTCCATCCACTTCCCATTCTTGAGAGACCGTGGGAAAGCATTTCCATGGACTTCATCGTGGGGTTACCCACGAGTGAAGGATATAATTGGATCCTTGTGGTGGTGGACCGATATTCGAAGTATGCCACCTTTATTCCTGCCCCCAAGGAATGCACCGCTGAGCAAGCCGCCCAACTCTTTTTCAAGCATGTTGTGAAGTATTGGGGTTTGCCTCGCTCAATCGTGAGCGATCGAGACACTCGCTTTACGGGGCGTTTTTGGACGGAGTTGTTCAAGCTAATGGGTTCCGAGCTTAACTTCTCCACCAGCTTTCATCCTCAAAGTGATGGACAAACCGAGAGGGTGAATGCACTTTTGGAGTTGTACCTCCGGCACTTCGTGAGTGCCAATCAAAGGGATTGGGCAAAGTTACTTGACGTAGCCCAATTCTCCTACAACTTACAAAAGAGCGAGTCTACGTGCCAAAGTCTATTCGAGATTGTCACAGGACAACAACCGTTGACACCGAGCACTATTGCTACGGGCTATAAGGGCCCATGTCCACCTGCATTTCAGTTTGCCAAGAATTTGAATGACCAACTAGGGGTGGCACGAGCTTACTTGGAAAAGGCTTCCGAGAAAATGAAGAAATGGGCTGATAAGAAGAGGCGCCCGAGGGAATTTCAAGTTGGTGACCTCGTGCTTGTTAAGCTCTACAACCACACGAGGTTAGAAGGGCGACATCGGGGCCTACTTCGAAGATACGAAGGACCATTTACCATTATCAAAAAGGTCGGAGAACAGGCTTATAAGGTGGAGTTGCCTCCCAGGATCAAGTATCATCCTGTCTTCCATGTAAGCTTACTTAAACCTTACCACGGAGACCAAGATGATCCGAGTAGAGGCATATCTCAACGGGCACCAATGGGTATCAAAGTCCAACTTGATAAGCAAGCAGAGACGATTCTTGCCAACCGAGTGGTGCGCCAACCAGGTCTACCTCCGAGCAGGGAGTTACTTGTCAAGCGGAAGGGTCTTCCTAATAGCGAATCAAGCTGGGAGCCTATCCAGAACTTATGGCAATTCAAGAAGCAGATCCAAGCATAAGAGGACTTGAAGGCAACGAGGACGTCGCCAGATTAGGTGGGGGAGAATGTCACGGAATTTTCCGGAAC
Organism: Portulaca oleracea; assembly: GCA_029582165.1. Taxonomy (NCBI): domain Eukaryota; kingdom Viridiplantae; phylum Streptophyta; class Magnoliopsida; order Caryophyllales; family Portulacaceae; genus Portulaca; species Portulaca oleracea. The sequence goes on from CM055871.1 coordinate 9,454,579, forward strand.
CATCTAGAATATCCCGGAATATTCTAGAAACATCCGGAATATTTCGTATCTTTCATGAGGTCTCTAGAATTCTCTAGACTATTCTAGAATTCCCTAGAATTCCCTAGAGTTCTCTAGACTACTCATGAATGTCCTAGAATATTCTAGAGTACTCTACACTTATATAGATTATTAGATACTTGTATAGAAGGTTCTAGAGGCACAATGTGGAACGTCAGATCAAACCAATCTCCACCGTCCATTGAGGAGGTGGAGGTGTATAAATACCCCCTTGGGGTCTCATTTGTAACCAACCAGCAATTGGAAGCAATACTCAAAAGCATTTTCCCAAACACACTCTTATCTCTTCTCTTTATCTTCAAAGCTTCTTAGTTTTTCATAGTCTAAGTTAAGCTTGTGGAAGACTTACTAGCAAACTTCCAATATAAAATCCGATTAAAGTTTGCTAGCGCCGCACGGGTGTTGTACAAATTAAAGTCACCCCATGACACTAGGTCGGTGCACCAAAATAAATGATATAATTATTGTTGAGTTTGTCTTATAAATGAAACTTTTGCCTCTACAATGTGAAATGCTAATACATCATACATGTATGAACAATAAGAGCTTGTGGAGTTTCAAATTGAATTTTACCATATTGCAATAATTAATTTCATGTTTAATTGCTTGTCTATTGCAGATTTTGGGCACATCTTGGTGTTGCATATGTTTCAACATTTTGGGCATGCTATGTTCTTTACAAAGAGTATAAAATAATAATGACCATGAGGTTGCAGTTTCTTGCTAGTTCTGATCGACGTCCTGATCAATTTACAGTAAGAAAACTTTCTTATTTACACCATGTTAGAATATAAAGATATCTTTGGACCTACAAGTTACAACCATCAATTTAAACTTTTGGTTGAGATAGTTTCTCATGGTATCAGAGTTAGACCTGGGTAAGAGGTTTCAGGTTCGAATCTCAACAACCCCAATGTTTGTTTATTTGCGCAAGGTGAACAGGGCCTTTGCAGCATGCACGTTTCAAACCCAAAGGACATTCGCGTGAGGTGGCGTGTTAGAGTATAAAAGGACCTACAACCATCAGCACAAAATTATTGGGCTATTTGAATATTTAACTCTTGAAATATGTTATGATACATTATAGGAAAATTGGAAAAAAATCAATACTTGGGGATATTGGAAAAAAATAATCCGAATTTGTAACTTTGTTATAGTTGAACTGAACTTTAATCCCTATTAGTTTTAGTGTCCATCATCTAGTTAAGCTCGTCCGAAACTTTCTTATTTACACCAACTTGCAACTATTGGCTATTTAAAGGATAATTTGCAATAAATTACTAAAAGGTAACCTATGTTTTGAGGTATCTATGTTTAGGGGACCATATTATTGAAAATAATTTTTAGGTACCATGTGTTTTGTAGTACCTATTTTCTGGTGATAAATTATCTTTTAGCTTTATTACAAGATCCCCAAGACTATATAAAATTGTAAAAATATCCCTACCTTGATAAAAGTTTGTCAATTTATATTTCCACATGTATTACCATTTGTTTTAAAGAAGGGAAATTTGATTTAAATAATCTAAACTTTGGGACATAGTAGACTAAATAATCTAAACTTTAGATTTGGTTCTAAATAATCTGAACTTTGACCCTCTTGGATTCTAGTAGCACGCCACTGAGTTAAGTTGAACTTAACTCGGTGGCAAGATGACGTGGCAGCAGAGGCACGTGCCTGGGCTTTTTAGTTGTGCCATGTCAGCTTACTATTGCCATCCCTCTGCCGAGTTAAGTTCAATTAACTCAGTGACGTGCTACTAGAATCTAAAGGAGTCAAAGTTCAGATTATTTAGAATCAAATCTAAATTTCATATTATTTAGTCTACTATAGTCCAAAGTTCAGATTATTTAAATCTAATTTCCCTTCAAAGAATTAGCATCTCCATATTTTTCATTGACAAACCCTGATAATTTGTTTTAAAGAATTACTATATGTTTTGCATTACTATTTGCTTTGATACCAAATGAAAAATATGGAGATGATAATTCTTTAAAACAAATAGTAATGCAGGTGGAAATATAAATTGACAAGTTTTTATGAAAGTAGAAATATTTTTACAATTTTACATAGTTTTGGGGATCTTTTAATAAATCTAAAAGATAATTTGTCACCAGAAATAGGTGCTACAAAACATAGGGTGCCTAGAAATAATTTTCAATAATATGGTCCTCTAAAAATAGATACCGCAAAACATAGGGTACCTTTTAGTAATTTATTGTCTATACCTGTTCAGGCTTATGACATTTATAAATCCAACCCTTGCTGTTTTGAGTTAATATTTTCTCACCTTATGCTTTTGAACTGATTTCAGCTGAATATAACAACTTTTCCAGTGATTGTGTAATTTGTGGTGAAATTTATTTGCTGAAATGACAATAATTTCAGCAAACAAATTTCATCATATGTCACACATCCACCTGAAAAATTACTATTACCTGAAAAGTAACTAAATGAAACTGGTTCAAAAGTTTAAAGTGGGTAAATATTAGCTCAAAAACATCAAGTTGTATTTATAAATGTCATAAATCTGATGGGTGTATAGAAACCCTAAATCCTAAACCCTCAATTTACTGGAAAATTAAAGTAGCTAAATGAAATTGGTTCAAAAGCTTAAAGTGGGTGAATATTAACTCAAAACCGTCATGTTTGAATTTATACACGGGGTAAACGTGAAAAGGGTACGTGCAAATTTTGCCTATTTGAATATCAACTCTTGAAATATGCTACTCCGTATGATACATTATATTGTTAAATTATTAGCTATTTGAATGAAAGTAAGTGTAGTAATGTTAATGTTGTATGACTATGTTCTCAGGTTTTGGTGAGAAATGTTCCTCCAGATCCTCATGAATCAGTGAGTGAGCATGTTGAACATTTTTTCTGTGTGAATCATCCTGATCACTATCTTTTGCATCAGGTATGTAGCCATGTTAGCTTTCCCACAACAACCAAAAAAAAAGGGCTTGCAATTTTCTTGGCACTATGCTAATAACACTATTTAATGTGAAGTATTATTAATTTACTAATAATATATTTAACTAAATTTAACATTTAAGCTAATTGAAAAACTATTGATTTTAAAGTTGATGGGCCGACCAGTTCGGCCCACTTACCGACGATTTAACAGGCGGGCTGATTAATGAATCAACCCTGCCATTTAGCGACTATTGTTTATTTGGCTCGATTCTCTTTGCCCAGTGGAAATCGGGGCAAGGTTATTTCTCACCCCCATCTAGTAATAAATTAAGGGTTATTGACCATGAAGGATGGTCCAAAATACAAATTGACTACAGAGGATGTAACACCCCGGATATGTGGTTAAAGTGTGGCTTAAAAGAATTGAAATGACTACTTATATCACCAAGGTGCACCTTCTTTTATAGTAGCTCATCCGTTAGGAACTCCTCAGTTAAGCGTGCTTGGCTGGGAGTAGTCAAATGATGGGTGACCTCTTGGGAAGTTTTCCCAGGCAGCGTGTGAGCGAGGACAAAGCACGCTGGAAAGACTTGTGGTGATTTGTGGGGCCAGTCAGCGATCCTTGAAGCAATTATCGGTAATGTCCGCGGCCAAGGTGGGGCCGGGGCGTTACAGATATTGAGGATCATGAAGTCCCAATTTATAAGAGAGAAGGGACCCATCATTAGCATGCCAAGTGGAAAACCATTTTTTAATTTTTTTATTGTTTCAATCGCTCTATTCCAAAATCTGTTTAATTCACGCTTAGGACACCAACAAAGCGAACCATGGTTCACCTGTGAAAATATTCATGGGTATGTAGTACAAAGGCGAACCATGATTTACCTTTGGAGATATCCAGAAAAGACGCCCCTTACTCACTCTATTCTCCCCCTTCAAACCCCAACCCCCCACTCTCACACTCTCCCTCTCTCACTTCCCAAACACCACCATCACACCACCATCGAAACAGTTAGCTTGAAGTCCAATATGACAACTTGAAGTCCCCTTTTCTCATCTTCTGCCACATCTCCCCAAAATCTCCGGAGAACGATAAAAATCTAACAGTGAATACATACAAAACGACCGTACATCACCACACATCCGCCTTGGCCCCATCATATCCTCTTGCGGCAAACACCTTCAGGGCGATGTACTCGTGTGTCCCACATGCTTCATACAGAACAGGGTCAGGCTAACAAGGGTCGGGAATAGGGAAGAGCTTGAAGTCGGATAAAAAACCCACATGCCATATTTGCCTTTGAAGCTTAGAACTTCTGCAATGAGGGAATTGGTAGTGGTTTAAGAAGTGAGAGGGAGGGATTGTGAGGGTGGGGGCAGGGGTTCGAAGAGAGAAAGAGAGTGAGTAGAGGGACATCTTTTTCGGATGTCTTCCAAGGTAAATCATAGTTCACTTTGTAGATATCATATGCGTGAAACAAAGAAATAGAGGGTAGAGCAATTGAAAAAAAAATTGACTGTCCGCTTGACATGTCATTTCAGCACTGTTAAAAATCCCCCTTCTCTTTCATAAATTGGGACCTCGTAATCCTCACTATCCTCCATACTCAACTTGCATTTTGGACCATCCTACATGCAAGGTTATTAAAATCGGGATCATAACTCGGATCCATGGGGTAGTTAGAATTGGAATTAACCCACATAGGATCGTGAATTGTAATATAGATAGTAGAATAGTAGAATACACATCGAGGATTTTAGATTATAAAATCGTAGAATCGTAGATTAAGATCGAGATTTTAATAACTATGTCTACATGGTCAATAACCCATAAATTACACTTGCTACTTAAATCAAAATGTTGGGCCATTTTAGTAAAATATTGAAGTCAACTTCTCTTCTCAATTCTTGGCTAAAGATCATCTATTTCATCTTATTTGCTAATTGATAGGTGGTGTACAATGCAAATAAACTAGCCAATTTGGTTGAGGAAAAGAAATCTCTTCAGAATTGGCTTACCTACTATCAAAACAAGTATGAGAGGAACCCTGCCAAAAAACCCACCGTTAAGGTACTTTTTCATAGTTTGAGATTTTTTTTTTACACCAGTTAAATTTAGTCCGTTTACTGGACCCTAACTTCAAGAATAACCACCGATAATTTTTACATGCTAGGAGTAAGAAAAGGTAACAAAGTGCCCATTTCTTAGGGTTCGAGATGGGTAGAACATTTATTTATTATGATAACATGCGTTTTGATAAATCATTTTCATGCAAATAGGACTTATGAGTTTCCAATTCGCTAAACAAACTCGAGACCTGGACCCTGAATCGAAAAAACTGAACCCAAATGGATGATTCAATCTTGACCCGGTTTTGAAGATTCAAAACCTGAAATCGATCCGGACCGCAATCTGAAAAGTGATTTGATTAAGATTCACATATCCAAATGACCCAAAGTTAAACCAGAACTCATTGGAAAGAGCCTTACCGAACCAGCCCGAATAAAACTCACATGAAGTCAAGTTGAGCCCGAACCGAAATTGGTTGACCTGACGCCAACTTGAACTGACCTTCAACCAACCCGAACTTAAAACTAATTCACCCGATTGTCAGGTCTAGTTTTCAAGTTGTATTTGTGAACGGGAATCAAGTTTATGCTAAGTTTGGCTCTTTATAGACAGGTTCTTTTGGTCTTTGGGGTGATTGTGTTGATGCAATCGATTATTATACCATGGAGATTGAGAAACTAACTAAAGAAGTAAGTAGTCTTTTCATCTCGACTTACACCACAATACATATATATGTGAAGTTCAAGCAAATCTTCAACTCTAAGTAATACTCCGTCTGCTCCAAATTAATTGACACCTTCACTAAATTTTGATTGTTATTTTCACAAATTACAATGAGATACAATATGAAATCACTTCTATTGTAATTTTTAGTAAAGTATATTTCTAATGACGGTAATTTCATATTGTAACTCATTGTAATTTGTGAAAATTGGTTCTCCTGACTGTTTTCAACTTGAGTAATTTCGAATTGCATGTAGGAAACAGCTGAAAGAGAGCGAGTTTTGAATAACCCGGACGCCATTGTGCCTGCGGCGTTTGTCTCGTTTAAAAGTCGATGGGGAGCTGCTATTTGTGCGCAAACCCAACAATCAAGCAACTCGACAATATGGTTGACCGAATGGGCTCCTGAGCCGCGCAATGTTTACTGGGACAGCCTCGCAGTTCCCTACATTGAGCTCACTATCAGACGACTGCTCATGTCGGTCGCCCTCTTCTTCCTCATCTTCTTCTTCATGGTGCCGATAACGTTCGTGCAATCGGTCGCCAACATTGAAGGAATTGGCAAGGCTTTTCCTTTCATGAAGCGTTTGATTCATAAGTAAGTTTATGTATTTGTTCATATGCTTGATTCATAAGTAATAGATTTCCAGGCTATTCAAAGGGTCGTCCGCACACCTTGGCATATTGATATGATTGTTAGAGACATCAAAAACTTAATCAGATAGTGGGAAGATTCTACTATTTTCCACATCTACCGAGAAACAAACTCAGCGGCAGATTGGATTACTAATCTTGGTCATTCTTTAGACACTGCCGGTCTTTGGATATGTAGCCCTTCGGCGGCCTTTTCTTTTATTATTCGTGCAAATAACTTAGGGAGATGCCTTGATAGAAGGGTCCCCTAAGTTCTTGATGTTTCTTGTTTACCCGAGTTTTAAAAAAAAGTAATAGATTGACTTTTCTATTACTATCATATTTTTTCTTGTTTTCTCATAATAAACTGTTCACTCTCCTGGAGTTTGGATCATTGTTGGACACAAAAAAATAGTTGTAGAGTTTAGTTATAGAAAGTAGGAGAAATGTACAAATTGTTGGCGACTGAAAAAATAAGTTTGGATTGTCTCTCTGAATTGCAAAATTTTGGGATAAGACTGTTGGATCCAACCGCTTCATACCTCACCATGGCTGAATTGCAAAGTATGGAGGTATGAAAGGGTCGGACTTAGCAATTTGGGAGACAATCTAAATTGACTTTTCTGGTCAGCAATAGCATGTACATTTCTCCTATTTTCTATAACTAAACTTTACACCTATGTTTTGTCCACGAACAATCAAAACTTTACATCTATGTTTTGATAATAACATAATAAGTCAGTACAGATTATTTTCGATCACACTCTACAAAATATAGATTATTTGGGACTAAAAATCCAAAATTATATAAGTAAAACCGTTGAAACTAAGATAGTGATTGAAAATATTACAGGGAAGTGGTCAAGTCATTTATCCAAGGGTATCTTCCTGGCATCATACTAAAGGTGTTCCTCCTCCTTATTCCAATGGTTATAATGTTGATGACCAAGATTGAAGGGTTCTCATCATTCTCAACACTAGAGAGAAGATCAGCTTTCAAGTATTATGTGTTTATCCTTGTTAATGTCTTCCTTGGAAGTATCATTGCTGGATCGACTTTTCAGCAACTCGATAAGTTTATCCATGAATCCCCTGCTGAGTAAGTACTATTTTTGCACTCTTGCCATTAATTCAAACTGATTTTCTTCGCACGTATTTGATGAATGCTAATGATCACTTTCTAAATCAAAATTGCTATGTTAATGACCGAATTGTGATCGGACCAAGTTGGTCCTAGACCCAGTCTCAGACCCACTGTGACTAAGAAACGAACCGAGTAATTTTGGTCCCTCCAGGTTAACAACTAACAACACAAATTACACAATTTCACGTCACAAATAAAACCAAAGAAAATACAAGTTCATACTTTACAAAGGAGCCAAGAAAATCAAGGTTACACTTTACACTTAGTGGCTTTTACTTCCAAAGTTACAATATGAATGGACTATTTTCAAAAGTTCTAGACTGTTGGAAGTTTCAAATTGGAAGGTTAAAAGCCTCATTCTCTCAGCACATGAACTATATATGTATAGTAAGTTTGTAAGTTAAAGTCACTAAGTGTAAAGTGTAAACCCTAATTTTCTTGGCTCTTTGTATAGTATGAACTTGCATTCTCGTTGTATTGTATTTGTGTGTGTATGAGAGAGGGAAATATTTCAATGATAGTGAATCAGGATCGGAAAATAAAGTTAAGTGATAGTCGAGGTTCCGGTCAACATTGAAACCTTACTGTTGGCCCAGTCCCAATCTTGAGACTGAAACCATGGACCGAAACCTGACCATGAGGGAAACGAGACTTCCGGAATTTTCACTCTACACCCTATCATTATGTTCTCAGCAAGGATACAATTCTAATTAGACTGGAAATTTCTAACACGACCCGAACCCGCTCGAAATTTCTGGGTTTTGAACACGATTTTTTCAACTAAACCCAAAATATGCCGGACCCTAAAATTAGCGGGTCAAACCCGACCCACCCATTTAACCAGAAAAATTAACTTTTTAAGTTCAACCATATTAAAATTTGTGACTTTTCATTGAAATTTTCAACTATTAAACTATAAGTTCAACTCATTTATTTGTTATTTCTCTAATTTTAGTTAAAATAGTTACGATAATTTATCGTTACTAAAAGATAATCATATTTATTATGCATATTGTACAAAAAGTTGTATTTATATACCATTTTTTTGAAAAAGAAAAAAATGGAGAAAGGTCGCAATCATAACCCGTTGGGCTGACCCGAAACCGAAATACACCGCACGTATTTACCCGAACCCGAAATACACTCGACCCATATTTACCATATGGAACCATCTCAACCAAAAGCTTAAGCTGATGGTTGAAGCCCCAAAAATGGTTTTATACTCTAACACGCCCCCTCACGCGAATGCCCTTTGGGCTTGAAGTCTGGATGCTGCAAAGGCCCCCTTCACCTTGCGCAATCGAATATGGGGGGTGCTGAGATTCAAACCTGAGACCTCTTGCTCAGGTCTGGCTCTGATACCATTTGGAATCATCTCAACCAAAAGCTTAAGCTGATGGTTGAAGTCCTATGAATGATTTTATACTCTAACATACCCAAACTTGATATACGACCGACCCGAAATCCGCCCGCCCCGCCGAATTGACATGTCTAATTCTAATGTGTGTTTTATCATTGTCTTGTTTATAGGATACCAAAAACAATTGGGGCATCAATCCCAATGAAAGCTACATTCTTCATAACCTATGTTATGGTTGATGGTCAGCAAGTGTCACGCTGAGGTTCTAAGAGTAAGTGCCTTGGTCATCTTCCATTTGAAGAACACATTCTTGGTTAAAACTGAGCAAGATAGAGAGCAAGCAATGGACCCTGGTTTCTTGGATTTCCCCACATATGAGCCTCGGATTCAGCTCTATTTCTTGCTTGGGCTTGTTTATTGCGCCGTCACTCCGTTGTTGCTTCCTTTCATCATCGTCTTCTTTTCTTTTGCGTACTTGGTGTTTCGCCACTAGGTAATACGACTTTCATGTTTGTTTGCGGGGATTGTGAAAACAGGGTACGGTAATGGAAGTAGAAAACACTGATTTCCATCGATTATTACTAGGGTAGGGGATGGCGAATCATGCCCAAAACCAAAATCGATGCTCCGAAATTCCGCCCAGGTGGGCTATGGAAAGGTCGAATGTAGTAGTCTTACCACTAAATTTTACAATCTAAAGATATTGCTTCCAATTGACCGAAGATTTAGAAATTGTTCGCAACCTACTACTCCATGGAAAAGAAGTATAAGATATTTAATGAGACATTTAACTTTAAATCGTCACGGTCTAAATTGAAAAAACAAACGTTTTCCACCATCCGAGTTATGGGCATGGGGGATGGTAATTCATATTAGAATTTGTCGAAGTTTCTTACCACTGTTTAGTCTGTATTGATGTATGTATAAGTTAATGCTTGATACTTGTTGCCAGATAATTAATGTGTACGATCGAAAATATGAAAGTGCGGCTGCATTCTGGCCAGAAGTACACCTGCGCATAATTATTGGCCTTATCATATCACAACTTCTATTGATGGGATTATTAAGTACGAAAGATGTGAGGGGTATTGTACCAACCCTCATTGCCCTTCCTATTTTGACAATTTGGTTCCATGTATTCTGCTCAGGGCGTTTTCAATCTGCGTTCACTAGGTTCCCATTACAGGTAAACTCTATTACTACAATCATGGGTGATTACCATTTGGCTACAACATTTTTGGTCAAAACATTGTGAAGTGGTTTGCTTTTAACACTGCACTTTTATCGCTATAGGAAGCAATGATGAAAGATACATTGGAGCGAGCAACGGAGCCGAATCTCAACTTGAGAGCCTATCTTAGCGATGCCTACGTACACCCTATCTTCAAGGGTGGTGAGATGTATGCCCCACCTCCTCTTGACGAGGAAGAAGGTGTTCCTCTTGTCCCCACTAAGAGGTCGCATAGGGGTAGCAAACCACCTTCTCATGTCAGTTCTGAAGGTGGTGTATCGTCGTCATAGTCAATGTAAAGAAACAAAAACACAGACAACAACAACAGGCTTTCAGAAGAATTATCCATGAGCATCATCTGGAAAATTCAGATGTAGTGGGCAATATCTCCATGACTGCAATTCATGAAAAAGTTGATTTTTGCGATACAGTGTCTTAGTGAATGTAAATGAATAATTAATCGCATTGATTTGCTTAGCTTCTTTGTACATGACCAAATCATTTTTGTCATTGCATATGTCAAGTCTTTGTGAATATTATAAGGGCACAATCTTCATTGTTTACATTAAGGGAAGATTTTCTATGAAAGTATGTAGACTTTTTCGACTGCAAATTATAAGTAATACATTGTTCTATTATATGCTAGCCCCTTTCAATACATGTTTCACCATCAAATCACTCTTTTATGCCCGCTTATTCGTGCTTAAGTCACAATTCTATGTAAATCTATATATATTGATGGCTAAATTAATACCACATAAATAAATGAATATGTAAAATTGTTCCCTAATGGGACACGACCTGGGAGTGGTTGGGAGGGTGTTCGGTCTCGTTCCGAGCCAAATTTTATCTCTTTTATAGGGTGTTTGTGTTTATTTTAGCCCTTGTACATATATTAGATATAGTGATTTGGTGTTTTGTAGGAAAATAAAGGGTTAGAAGGATTTTGGGCTTAATTGTGGCTTTTTAGGGGATCCCGAGTGATTTCCTGAGCCTACCTAAGTCAACCCGAGTCGAGAACCGAAGCAAAACAAGTGAAAAAGGCAAAAGGAAGGTCGAGGTCGAGTCAAACAGTGTAGCGTCCGAGACAATATACTGCCGCATCAACATTGGTCGAGCAACAGGAGGTCGCGCCCGCAACTAGCAGCTGAGAGACGGGAGAGCCAGCGAACAAAGGGCAGACTCGCTCGAGTGAAGTAGTGACTCGCCCGAGCCATGTCACTGTCGCGCCCGTTACCTACAGGGTAACGCTCGCTACCTATGCTGGGCAGCGACAATTGATGGTCGACCAAAGGCTGGACTCGCCCGCGCCAATGTCCGACTCGCCCGAGTCACGGTGCTCTGCGGAAATGCTGCGCGCGTGCTGCGATTAAAATCCTAGGGTTTAGGTTGTATTTTTCCTTCTTCTATAAATACCCACTTGTATTCAGCACTATTGGAAGGTAGCCTAGGTAGTTTAGGAGTAGAATTAGATTAGATTAGATTTATTGCTTTCCTTTATTTGCTTTAATCTCTCTTTAACTGTTCTTCAAGTTTTCAATTGTTCTTCATTGTTCTTCAAAGTTTTCTTGCAATTTCAATTCTCAATCTCTTTCAAGCTTTCTCTAGTTTCCATTGAAGTGTTTTACAAGCTTTTTCTCTCTCTCTCTCTCTGTCTCTCTCTCTCTCTCTCTCTCTCTCTCTCTCTCTCTCTCCCTCTCTCCTTTCAAATGCCATTGTTGACTTGTTTTCCAAGCTTTCTAGTGTGAGCCACAATCAACTCCATTTTTTGTGAGGAGGAGGGCTAAGGGTAACAAATTCCACTCTCAAGTGGGGATTTGGGGATTCTTAGTAATCCAATTTATGATTTTCTTGTTTGTTCGGGGGAAAATCCAAGTTCGATTGAAGAGTAGTACATATTGTTCATTTAAAGGTATAATTTCTTGTCTTAATTTCATTGTTCATGCTTTTTATTGCTTTCCTTTTATTGCTTTCCTATAATTGTTTTCATGCTTTCATTGCTTTCTTTGATTCATGCCTAGGTTAGATTTAATTGCTTTCCTTTATATAATTTATCGCTTTCCGCAATCGTGAAAAACCCCAAAGCAAACCGATTACCTATATCAAGCCTAAACACCCATCCTCATGGACCGACAACCCCTACTAGAAAACCACAAAAATTACAACCGAACAAAGGGACGATAAGAAAGGTGTGATGTGGATAAGGGGGTTGGCTTCCAAGGAGCATAAATGGTAGAAGCAATGGCTTGTCGGTTGGCGCTTCTGACAGCTTGAGAAAATGGTTTTAAGAATATTATAGTTGAAGGAGATTGTCTTCCTCTTATTTTGAATCTTAGGAGTAATAAGTGCCCAAATAATGTAGTGGGCCTCTTAGTATCAGATATTTTAATGCTACAGTTAGGTTTGATTTTTGTGCCTCTTATTTTAAATCTTATTTTGAAGAGTTTCGAGAAAGCTCTGATACCAAATGGAGAGGGTGGGGATCCTAGGGTCTATAGATAATCACATGGATGATGGAAACCTACCCATAGAACTCATAAACACATCAAACTAATTTTTAGATTTAAGGAGATGAACATGAAATTAAATGATATGGACAATTTTAAAGAGATAAATTTCACCAAATTGAACTAAGATGTTCAATCACTTGCACAAGGACCTTCCACAAGCAAAGAGTCTTGAAATATCCAAGAAATCTCACAAAGATTGGAGAAAGAACACTCACTCACAAAGAAGAGAAATCACCAAGCAATTTTCACCCAAAGGATTAGCTTTCATTGATTAGGGTTTGAAAACCCACAATTACAACTCTCCAATTGAGAGGATTTTTCTTGAATTTAATTCCTAAACATTCATCATCAAAGTCTCCCTTGAAAACAGTGAAAATAGAGTATTTATACAAGGGGTATTAAGCACTAAACACAGTCGTTTAAGGTTGAAAAACACGCGCAAAACAGGCCGTCGCGAGCGCGACGAGGGACTTTGCGGGCGTGACGGAGCGAAGTCGAGTTGGCGATTCCGAAGGTGCGCGGCTTCGCGGGCGCGACCTGGGACGTCGCGAGCGCAACGTTTCTGGACACAAGGTGTCGCGGGCGCAACCACGTTCTGGCCAAGTCGTCGCATGCGCTACGGGCACCTTCGCGGGCACGACCTGCTGGGCAGTTTTTCTGCCGACTTCAAACTCGCATAGCTTCTTCATCCAAACTCCGTTTTTAGACTCATAAGGTATCGATGGAAAGTCCTCGGTGTCTACTTTAAGCTCCCAAAATTTGAGGTTCATCAAAGTTGTATTGAAGGAATTATGGTTAAAGAGTGAAGGCACGCCCATTTCTAGCCTTTGAACGCCTTCATTACCTTGTGTTTATTCACTTGATTATTCCGGAGCCCCTTAGAATGCTCTGGAATGGTCCGATATAGACCCAAGATGACATTCTATGACCCGAGTTCTTCATAGAAGAGAACACCGCTCCCCTTGATGGTCGTAACGACCCTCAAAGGATCTGTATCCACCGATGAAATGGATATTGAAACCATGTTAGATTCAAGGATAGGAGAGGGCGACTTGAAGTGAGCCGGTGACCATACGTGAAACAAAGGTGAACCGGTGACCGGTCCCATACGGTTTGGTCGCTCAGACAATAGAGTGGCCCATACTCTAGCTCCTCTTCAACCTTATGACTATGGTCGAAAGGTTTGGAAGGATAAGGGACCAGATGTTATCCATAATCTGGTAGTAGCGGATATTAGTTCCATGAATGATTAATAAAACCAGATTTGGTTATAAAAAAAAAAAAGAAAAGAAAAAATTGTTCCATGATGTTTCAATGCAATTGTATGTTGCATCTTTATTGTCTATCCATTAAAGTTTTTTTTTTGTTGGCGGTCTTTGCCATGTTAATGTTGTCTTTTTAGCCTCTTAAGACTTTCTATAATTAAAAAAAAATGTAATCAAGAAAAGTAACATTATTTCTAACAGTACTACAATAAGTGTTTACGGATAGCCCAAGCCAAGACCCCTTTTACTGCAGTACAAAAACCTCTAGGATACCCTACATTAATTCATAAGAAAAACTTATAGTAGTTGTCAACTATGACTATCGCCATGACGAAAACAAATTTCATTCATATATCCAACAATTTTTATCTTCATCATTCATTTTCTTATCTAGTATAAAATTATAAAATATATTTTCTTAATTAAAAATATCTTTACAAAATTTTTTAGAAATTAAATATATTAACTCTAAATTTTAGCCTAGTAAACAAGCATATTTTGGAAAATATTTATTTTTAAAAAGTTTTAAAATAATTAAAATTATGAAAAATATATTTTGTAATTTTATGTTAAACAAAAAAACCTAACGGTCAACATAAAATTGACATATGTGCAGGTAAGATTTATTTTGCTTATGGTGGTTGTCATGATCAATAGTAACTGTAACTGCATCCTTAATTCTTAATACTAATTACATAAAATTAACTTAGGATCAATGCCACTTGATTAATAATTAGGGAATTAATTAACCTCCTTAACTAACAGTCTAACATAAAGTGGCTTGCTAGTTGCTACTATTGCTGGTGGGCTATAACACTAATGGGCTGCGTTGCAACAGGCCCGATAAAATGATGGATTTGGACCGGGTGTTGGGTGAGCTGGGCTCTGCTAGTGTTGGGCCGAAGAAGAGCAGGCCCATGTACCGAGTAGAGTGAAGGAATATTGAGCCGCTGTGTTTAGGCCTGCATGTCTAGCCCGTAATTTCAAGTTCATTCATTTTTGTTCTCGATTTTTTCAATGTGCAAAAAGTTTCAATTGCATTCCCCCTACATCTAAACTTTACATTATCCTCTTTGCAAATAAATAAATAAATAAATAAATAAATAAAAATAAAAATAAAAAACTATACATTGTCCTCAATGTAGAAAGCATTTTTTTCGATTAGTTATGCCAAAAAGCCATAAAGAACATATCAAAAGATGCAAATAGTTACAACAAACTTGCAACAACTGAAAAATAAACAAAACCAGCTTAACCAATCGAAATAGCAAATGCAAAAGGATGACAGGACACTCAAATATGGTCTTTCAAACGAGCTTTTCTTTCATCATTGATGTATAATGGGATCAATGGAATCTCATTATACTTGGAAACAGGATCTTTAAAAACCAAGATAAGAATCTTGCTTCTCAAAGTTCTTAAAGATCAACCAATTTGAATGAAATGATGTATAATAGGATCAAGGATGATCAAATTATACAAAAGATTAGGATCTTTAAGTGGTTATTTAAGATTTGAATGAATGAATGAATGAATGAATGAATGGATGGATAAACGAATGAAATGGACGAAATGGATGAATGAAATGAATGTAGGAATGGATGGAATGTAAGTTTCTTGAATGATTGAACGATATTCAAATGAATCTTGAAATTAAAATGAAACAAGATCAATGAAACGAGAATGAAACTCACAAATGGAATGATGAACGAATGATGAACTTGATTGTATTTGATAATGGCGTTTGAAGACTCTTCAAGGATATAGACACACCACCTCAAAGAACTCTTCAATTCTATCTTTCACCACCAAGGGATGCCAACCCTAGGCTAGAAATAGGGATATTCGAAACTCCCTCAAGAGATTCAAAAACTAGCACAAAAGCTAGAGAGAAAACAACACCATGTGTGTTTAATTTTGTATTGATATTATTGAATGAATGATTAAAAGGGCCTCCCAAGGGGTCTATTTATAGTAGAATAGAACCTCCTAGGCGCGCTTTACATCAAGAAACAAAGGATTTATAGCTTACATCATCTATTACAAGTATGACATCATAAAGAATCAAAATGAACTAAGCTAGATTAAAATAATGATAACTTGCTCGTTTCAAATCCAAACTTCAAGATTCAAAAACCATTGGAAAGCTCTTTGAATGATCTCTCTTTGGCTCTAGGATGATTTTCCCAATAGCTTCATGGTTCTTGAGATATGGAGCAAATTACCAAGCTACCCTTGTTGAAGCCATTCGTTTGTGTAAGAGACATGAGTGAATGGGGCTCCTTTTCCATGTAATCAAGTATTTGGCTCCTTTGGTGTGTATTTGATGTCTCCCTTGATGACCTTGATGTATAAGGCTATCAAATATGCATCATACTCCCCCGGTTGAAAAAGTTTGTCCTCAAACTTAGACAAAACTTCTTCTAAACCGTTACATAGCACTTCTTCTAAGCTCATCCTTCTTCTTATAAGAGATCTTTCCAAAAGTATTGTTCACATCAACTTGCTTCTTCCTCTTGCGTTCCTTGAAGAGATTACAAACTCTCTTTTTAAATGCTTTGAAATCATCATAGATCACTTTGATGATTGTCTTGAACTTCCACTTTCTTCCAAGTTTTCTTATGAATAATCCAATGACATCATGGTGCTTCAAATCTTGTTTATTCATGGAGAATGTAGAAATCTCATATAACTTTTCAACTTCAAAGTATAGATTCACAAGCTTGTAACTCATGATGAAGACAATAGTAATATGACGCTCCATCTTTGAAGAATGACCTTCAACGATCATAATATCATCTTCATACAACTCCTTGATATATTCAAGCCCAAGTAAACAAGAATGAATCAAGTACTTCATCTCAAAGCATAATGATGGCTTGATCTCTTTATCATATGAAACATACTCCAATACTTTGTAAGAATCACGAAGCTTAAGCATGAATCCTCTAAGATAATATTCCTTTTGCTCAAATATCCTCATGATAACAACAAGTGTGAGTGCTAAGCCATAAACGTGAAGCTTCTTCTTTTCTCCATTTAGTATTTCACCAAAATAATCCATGGGACAACTTCCTTGAGATAGGATTTCACCTTTCTCAACTCCATTTGTAATGAACAAATATGATGCAAGAATAGGAAATAAAAGAATATGATGATCTTTAGCATCCTTTAAGAGACATAGTACCTCAGGTATGGATGCAAGTATGGACCCTTCTTGAATAATTCCTTTCTTCCTTTTGTCCTCTTGAATTACTCCATTTGATGAGATTTGTTGAGATAGCATATTCTTGGACGAGAGGTGAGGACATTTCTCCAATTTTCCATGTGGCTTCTCATGCTTCGATAAGGCTAACTCCAAAGGATTTACATACTCCTTTCTACTTCTACTTTGTATGATGACACTCATAGGAGAGAAACGTTTCCAAAGAGATAAGAGAGAGTGGTTTCTTGTTGATGGTGCTTGTCTTTCATCCAAATATGCACAAATGAGAATAAGTGATGGTAAAAGACATTGATCCTTTATAAGCTCACGGTTTCCAACCTCTATTGGTGTAAGAATGAGACTCCTTGGTTCTTCAAATTCATGATACTTATTCTCCATAAGTGTCATAAGAGTACTTTGATCCTCCTTGAGTCGTGAGACACAAGGTGGTAATAAGGACGCCTCTTGGAGCATGATACTCCTATCATACAACTTTGATTCTTCCAACAAAGTATAACAAGAATCCATAGAAGTAATATTACAATATAATGAATTTTTGCAAATCTTGTAAAAACAAAGACTTACTAAACTTCTTGGATCAAAATGAATGTCCTTGTCATGAAATGAATGACCGTGTGAATAGCTCTCCATTTGTAATGTTTGGACCCTTGTTGTAGCGAGGCCAATATCATTGCCATGATCCTTATCAACGCCAATGCTAGCGTCAAGATCCTCATAGATGGCACTACTTTCTCCTCTTTGGATTAATGAACTTACTTCTTCTTGGATGGTATAATGAGAGTAAGAAATAAGCTTTCTTTGTTGTTGATCTTGCAGTACACTAGCCTCTTTCAAGACTCTACTTACAACAAGCAACTCATCTCCATTTAATTCTTCTACATACATCTTTTCTATTACAATATCCTCCTCTTTTTCTTGCTCATGTACTTCATGAGGCACGCTACATACCTCATTCATGCCAAGTTTATGAACATCCTCATGCTCGTCAAATACATCAAATACCACACTTTCAATTTCTGGTTGCATGCTTAATGATGTTTGACAATCAACCAAAGATACTTCTTTCTCCTTAGGACATGCACTTTCAACATGATCAAAACTTTGGCAACATAGACATGTACTTGGGACAATGGGAGTGGGAAAGTTTAGGGGCTGTTTTGTGGAGTGATGGGCAATAGGTTGAAGGGGCTGTTTTGGAGGCGTTTGGACTAGAGGTTTAGGATGAGATGGGGGCTGATTTTGTGGAGCTTTTGTGTTTGGTTGTTTTGTGGGGAATGGGGGTCTTTGTTGTATATGGGTTTTATCCCAAAGTTCTTTACTCTTTAGTGTATTTCAATGTAAAGGGCTAAAGAACTTAACTCCTCCAGGTTTGTGTAAGATTGATATACAACAACACGCCGAATGTAATTATTAAGACCAAGAGAGTAACATACCAAAACTCGTGGATCATTCTCCTTAAGAGCATATTTCCATAGTTGTCGCCTGAATTCTATTGTATATTCAACCACATCCTTGCTCCCTTGCTCCATTCTTTCAAGTTTGTTGATGTAGTCTCCTTTGTAATTGAATGGCAAGAACTCTTCTTGAACTTTATTTCCATTCTTCTTCCTGGAATGTTTACTCCATTCATAAGGTGCTTCATATTCAACCTCATAAGGATGTATCTCACGTGAATTTGCGCTTCTTGATCCCTTTTGAAGGATCTCACGTTCTTCTATTTGTGTGGTGAGATCATGAATTTGTTGCTCCAAACGTTGTAAATCGCGTTGTGAATTCATGCTAGATCTTTTGCAAGCCATAAAATATGAATCTTGATACAAAAAGATCATAAGAAACTCATGGTTTTGGGTTAGCATGTAGGGACGAGAGGGGGTATGTGTTTAGGTTTGATTGTGTTTGGTTTCGGGGTTCTTTGTGGTGTTCTTGGTGGACGTGTAATGGAGGGATGATGGGGGATGGATTTGTGATGGAAAGATGGTAAAAAGATGGTGCAAGAACTAAGAGAATCAAACTCCTAAGCTCTGATACCAATTTTGATGTATAATGGGATCAATGAAATCTCATCATACTTGGAAACAGGATCTTTAAAAACCAAGATAAGAATCTTGCTTCTCAAAGTTCTTAAAGATCAACCAATTTGAATGAAATGATGTATAATAGGATCAAGGATGATCAAATTATACAAAAGATTAGGATCTTTAAGTGGTTCTTTAAGATTTGAATGAATGAATGAATGAATGGATGGATAAACGAATGGAATGGACGAAATGGATGAATGAAATGAATGTAGGAATGGATGGAACGTAAGTTTCTTAAATGATTGAATGATATTCAAATGAATCTTGAAATTGAGATGAAACAAGATCAATGAAACAAGAATGAAACTCACAAATGGAATGATGAACGAATGATGAACTTGATTGTATTTGATAATGGTGTTTGAAGACTCTTCAAGGATATAGACACACCACCTCAAAGAACTCTTCAATTCTACCTTTCATCACCAAGGGATGCCAACCCTAGGCTAGAAGTAGGGATATTCGAAACTCCCTCAAGAGATTCAAAAACTAGCACAAAAGCTAGAGAGAAAACAACACCATGTGTGTTTAATTTTGTATTGATATTATTGAATGAATTATTAAAAGGGCCTCCCAAGGGGTCTATTTATAGTAGAATAGAACCTCCTAGGCGTGCCTTACATCAAGAAACAAAGGATTTATAGCTTACATCATCTATTACAAGCATGACATCATAAAGAATCAAAATGAACTATGCTAGATTAAAACAATGATAACTTGCTCGTTTCAAATCCAAACTTCAAGATTCAAAAACCATTGGAAAGCTCTTTGAATGACCTCTCCTTGGCTCTAGGATGATTTTCCCAATAGCTTCATGGTTCTTGAGATATGGAGCAAATTACCAAGCTACCCTTGTTGGAGCCATTCGTTTGTGTAAGAGACATGAGTGAATGGGGCTCCTTTTCCATGTAATCAAGTATTTGGCTCCTTTGGTGTGTATTTGATGTCTCCCTTGATGACCTTGATGTATATGGCTATCAAATATACATCAATCATGCAACATCTTCTTGAATGATGTACTGATTTCTTTTTTATTATCCGTCTTCAAAATCTACAAATCAGTACAAAGTTTCACAGCTTTGCGAGCAATTATGTAATCGATAGACGACATCGATAGAAATCATTGATAAAGAGAAATGAGAAAAAGAGCAAAACAACCTTATAGCATGAGGAGTTCATCTTCAAGCAATTGCAACATGCCATCTCCGTGTGTACCTTCACAACCATCATTATTCACAAAAGCCAAACAAAGTGAAGTATCATACTTTCCAATAAGACACTAACAAGACAAAATAAAAGAGACGTGAAAGAAAAAGTTTATTACTTGACATAGATTAAGTTGCCTTCTGATTATCAGCTAAACGCGACCTCGGCGACATAAACCAAAAAAATGGATCGCAATAGCGACGCTTTTGTTGCAAATTCAGATGGCTCTATTTCCTTCTTATTTGGGAAACTTCCAACCTCTCTTACATGAACCCGATAGAAACAAGACATTTCAAACACTAAAATGGCCATAGGTTAGTTATTAAACGTCATATAACGGGGGTTTTAATTCCCCCTGTCGGGTGTGAAGACCAATTTGTTGGGAGTAGAGACCAAATATGAATAATGAGCGGAAGAAGATGATCGAAGGAAAGAAGCGCTATCAGCGCCCGGGAAACACTGCCAGCGCATAGTCCAGATGGTCGGACGTGTCGCACGCTGCCAACGTGTGTGACCCGCTACCAGCGCCTGAGGGCGCTACCAGCGCTTGATGGCTTCCGCGTGTTATTTTGTTGGGTCATGATCGATGGCCCGCGATTGTGTTTTTCCTTGCGACGACTGTTCTTCTAGGTTGTACCCTAGGGTTTCCTTCTATACCTTCTAGTATATATTGAGGTCAGGTCCCCCTTATGATACAGCAATTGAGAGTGTTTCATTTTATACCACAAGAGATTGACATGTAATCTCTATGTTCCTGAGGGAGTTGTGTGAGGCTCAACTTTGAGTGTTGAGTTCTCAGGTTGTAACTCTAGGAAGGCTGTGAGAAATTGTTGAGGTCTGAGAATCTCTGAAACACCGTTGTAATCCTCTGATAGTGCATCGTTCGTGGTTTTTTCCCAGTTTGGGTTTTTCCACATTAATTCCTTGTGTCGAATCTTTATTTATTTCTTCGCCCTTTTATTATTGTTTGTCTGCTAACTGCGCCCTGAGAATCTTAACACCCCCCGTTGTTGTATATGGTTCGACTGTTTCTCAAGCTTTTTCAAGTACCATGGTTTTTAGATTAGCCTTGGAATAACATCGATGTGTTTAGATGCATCTGTTTAAATTAAATTGTTTGATAAAAATCCTAATGTAAAAGTCTTAGTATAAACTCGTGTGTGAACGAGGACGAAGCATGTTGAAAACACTCGTGGTGATTTGTTGGGCTAGTCGTCGACCCGTAAAGCAATTATTCGTAATGTCTGCAGTTAGGGGGGTTACTGTCTACAAATGGTATCAGAGTTGACCTACAACCATGAGCTGCACCAATGGACTAGAGATCTATGGGTAGTTGCGGGCCGAATATTTTGGATTAGATTGAGGCACAATAAGGACCTTGTCCGCTTAAGGGCCTGCTTGGGAGAAGGGTAAAGCGAGTTAGGAGGGGTTAAGGAGGGTTCCTACTCCTCCTTACTCCTGCTTGGGAAGAGATTGAGAGAGGGTAAAGGAGAGTAAGAGGGAGTAGGGTTTACCCCCTTTACACCTCTTTACTCTTATTTTTTTAACACCCCAATTTGGGGTGTAAGGAGGTGTATATCATACATAACATAGAAAATGACCATTATACCTCTAACCCTCCCATACTCTCACCATTGAACTACATATATTATGAAAGGGTAAATATGTCAATTAACATTTTACTCTTATGAACTCTCCAAATTGTTCTCCCAAGCAGGGGTAAGCAGTTACTCTTATGGACCCTCCCATACTCTCACCCTCCTTTACTCTTATGAACTCTTACTCTCCATTTTTAACTCTCCTTCCAAGCAGACCCTAAGTGGGGTAATTGTAATACCCCATATACATGGTTAAGTGTGACTTAAGAAGATTGAAATGACTACTTATATTACCAAGGTGCATTTTCTTTTTAGGAAATTCATCTATTAAGAACTCTCAAATTAAGCACATTTGGCTGAGAGTAGTATTAGGATAGGTGATCTCATGAGAAATTTTTCCAAGCAGCGTGTGAGGGTGACAAAGCACGCTGAAAGCATTTGTAGCGATTTGTGGGGCTAGTCATCGATCTGTAATGAAGTTCTCAGCAATATCCACAGACCGGATGGGGTTGGGGTGTTACATATCGTGCCCGAATACTCAAATTTGTTCAAACAAACAATTTTGAATACCCGGCCAAACAAAAGTTTGCTAGACAACATTCCCTTAAAATTCTAATTTTCCTAAAATGATCTTTCGATATGGGCCAGATAAAGTGTTATCTTAAACTTGAATACCCATAGAGATCGACATAATTCGACCTGACCCAAAAATCAATTCAACCCGCCAAAAAAGTTAGAGTAAGACTTGAAACTTCCAAACCCTAAACCTAACTAAACCCGAAACCGACCATCCGCCCGAATTGACAGGTTTATAATCGAGTTTCCGAAACCGACCATCCCCCAAATCAACAGGTCTAGAAATGAGTTTCCGAAACCGACCATCCATCCCAAATCGGCAGGTCTAAAAATGAATTTTCAAAACCGACCATCTATAACACCCCAACACCCTTAATCACAAGATTAACATAAAACACACACACCAAGCCTGTGATTAGCGCAGCGGAACACCTAGGGTGGAGGTATTACCGCCGTCCCCACTCGGGACAAGGCAACAAACCAAAACACCAATCAAGAACACAAAAGCCACAACCAAACTTTGAACAAACACTTCATACTAAAGCCCACCAAAACATAAATACTTCAACTTATACAACCATTAAGGCAAAACTACATCCCAAAATTTCATAACCAAGGGGGTCCTTTAATCGTAAGGAATGCACCGGAATCGGCCAAACTTCCATTCGAGACTACCTTGCTTGAGTACGCGCCTACTTCTGCTTATCCTTGCCCTTAACCTGGGAGCTCGGACCGCCTAAAACAAAACAGTGAAAACATACGCAAAAGTGAGTGGGGAAACACTCAGTACATGAACCTCCAACACGTCAAACCGTTCGAAAACGGTTTTAGTGCCGGCATTTAAAATCATTTAGAAGACAGGGAACGGGATAACAAGCATAACAAAAAATAGCTTGAATTCGACGATATAAAAGATAAAGTATATGAAAGGTAAGATAGATACTAAACATAAGAATTTGGTCCCCTACAATCGATGCAACGCATCTCACACACGCGTATGCCCAAACCGATCGAAGTTTGGAATGGGTATTGTCGAGCGATCGACTACGGCGTCGGACACTCGATCGAGTATCATACATAAAAAGAGAGCTAGCACCTAAGAGTAACTAGCACAAAGAATACATAAAATGGGACCCTTCAAAAACGTAAAATAAACATTAAAGAACAACTTAACATGATCATGAAAACATTACAAGATAAAAGGAGCGAAAAGTTGGACAATTCGCGTACCTTGGGTAGTAGAAAAGTCTAGCGACGTGCCTCGAGCTTGGGACGGTTTGGGCGACTTGGAAACTATAATAAGAGCATAAGAAAATTGAGAATTTAAATAAAGTCCTTGCATTTACAAGCTACGATGAAAGTACTTAAAACTTGACAACTTAAAAGGAAATGAGAAAATAGAAATTCCAGTTTTTAGATAAATCGATGATTTGATGATAACTTGAGCTAGAAAATTCGGATTTTTGCAAACAAGTACTTTTCGGAAAGAGAAAATCACGCCCTACAACTTTGTCAATTGACCCGAAGGCTAAAAATGAAGGAAAGGCTCGGAAAATAGCCCGGACAAAAGCATAATGCTTAGAAGGAAAAAGGGGGTTCGGAACTTTAGTGCGAAACTCCTATTGAAACTTGAATGGGATCGATGGAAAGGTTATGAGTCATCGAGCAACCTTAGCAATTAGTTTGAACGGGAAAGGAACCATTGAAGGCTTACTTAAGAGGAAAGATATGGTCCTTGTATATGAAAAGGGAACGTCGGCAAGCGACGAGAAAGATTATCGAATGATCATTGGCTTTGCTAAAAATTGAGTAACCTTTGGGAACTAAACTCCAACCACTAAAATGCCTTAAATCATTTTAGCATATCTATCCAACCCATTCAACAATATCATAATGGCTACCATCTTAGGAGAGCTCTCTAGGCATCACCTTGCACCCTTAAAGATAGAAATTAATTAATAAAATTCTGGGCAGAAACTTTATTGACGTCCTACACTTACGACCCCATATCTCACTCTCCTGATATCGTATGGACGCAAACCTTATGTTTCTGGAAAGCTCGAAGAGCGACCTAAAACTTTTATGTTTACCACTAAAGCCAATAAAGTCTCCAAATTGATGAAAATTTAGCAAGAAGTTACTGACTCAGAAAACGTATATAAAAACACACCTTCACGGTTTTGGTCCTATCCCGGGCTATACATATCGGAATCCCGAAATTCAAAAGCCGAGGGTTAGCTAACAACATTGGCTATCTTTTAAAGTAGGAACCAGAGCTAAACTCACATTTTAAGTCCCATGGAATTTTCAGATTACAACCAGCAGCAAACCAACTCTGGATTTCTCCTTAAATGCATCTTTTTGGCCATTAAACCTATACTAATCCAAACCTAAAGTCCAAATTGAACATTACTCGTGATTTTCCAGAATATAAACCCAGAAAATACCCATTTTCTTCCATAAAAATTCACATGCAACCATAGGTAACATAAGTAATTCAAATGACACTTGAATTAACACTCTTTCACCCATTTCCACACTAAATTCATATCATCCATGTATATAATAACTTAATTAACATAATAAACAACCCAAATCAGTCCCTTAATCATCATATCTCTCATCCAAAAACCACATGCAAGCAAGAATTTCAACATTCACCAAGAACTTAGCAAGAACTCATCCAAAAATCCAATCAAACTATACATGCATCATTCTCCAACTCAAACCCTAATTAACCCAACTTAACCACAACTTAAATTCATGCTTAGAAATCATAAAGGAGATAGAGAACAACAAGAATAACACAAATTAGAAGTGAAAATCAGATTTGAAACATAAAGAGTAGAGTTAGGGTTTGAGAATTATACCACTTGGAGAAGAAGTTAGAAGGAGAAAAACAAGAGAGAGGTGGAAGGGGTGCACGGCTGATAGGCCGCAAGCGCACGGGTGTACGTGTAGCAAATATCAAGGTCGATCCCACATGGACTTTTCCTTTCAACGCACTGAACTAGCCTCCTAGTTGATCGCTAAGCCGATCGGGTTTTCGTTTTGAATCAACTAAATCTAACTCTAATCACAAACAAGGTCTAAACAAACGAATATTCACTTAACTATTCTGATGAAATCAAGGGAAAAAGGCGTTCAGGGGATGAAACCTAAGTCAAATAACGAATCAACGATGTGGATTGAACTCTCATTTCATTAATTTGCACAATCAAGGTTCGATAATCGCATAGAATACTTATGATGAGATTTTGCCACTAGAGCGAATTGCGAGACTAACGACACCTTTCGTGGTTATTTCAATTTAGTCAAGGCTAAAGATCTAATTATCTCAAGAACCCTAGTTAAAACTTCTATGTCTAGATAATTTTAACTAGTTCAATCTAGGTTTTCGGGTAATCAAACTTCTCCTTTCGGTACTTCATTCAACAACCTATTAACATGCAATTGGTGATCAAGCAAAAGCAATAACAATTCAATTCAAAGACCAAATAGATTGAAACAAACTAAATTCATGATAATTTAATCCAACAAAGTCAATTCATCAAGCAACTTCAAAGGTTCATCCCCTAAACTAAAAAGAACTACTCACTATTCATGTTTAAAACTACAAAGCAATTGAAATCTAGTCTAGAAAGCATATGGAAATCTATGAGAGATTGAGAAATAAACCCAAGTGAAGAACAAACTTGCTAGGGATCAACAATGGAGGACTTTTGCTCCTCCACTTCAAAGTATGTTCGAGTTGCTCTTCAATCTTCAATCTTCTCTCAATCTTCAATGATGGAATGGAATATGGATGATGAATGATATCATTAGGGAATGAAAATGGATGATGATGGAATGATTCTCCCTTCTACTCGGCCAGAAATCCGCATAATATAGGCAAACATCACTTCAAAACCGCCGAAAATGAAAAGACAAGAGAGACACGGACCGTGCCAGGGTAGGCACGGACCGTGCCCCATGCGACACGGACCGTGCTCCCTGTGACACGGACCGTGTCAGCTTTCTTCTTGAATTTTCTCACTCTCTGGCCATAGACACGACCCGTGCTCTTCCTGGGGGCACCCGTGTCACTGCTTTCTCGAGCCTAGGAGTACTTCGGGCCATTGTTTGGGCCTTGGATGATCCAACACCTCACTTCTTGGTCCTTTAAGCTCATAACTTGGATCTACACTTGCTTTTTGGGATCGGTTTATATCGATTCTTCACAAGTTCCCTACAAAACTCACCAAACTCCAAACCAAGTGTAATATGGGAAATTCGGGTATAAAATAACACAATCAAATCAAATATTTCCCAAATTCCAATCAAAACAACCAAGTATTCATATATACAAGAAGCACTTATCAACGGCCATCACTTTGGTGGTCGCGTGTTCTCGGCCACGGAAGCCGGAATAGAAGGGCACGGTGGTAAATGGGTGAGAGAAGAGGGAGAGAGAGGGGAGTGTAGAGTGAAGAGTGTTGGTAAATATTCTTAAATGAATTAACACTATGGCCTTAGTACTCTCCCCTCCTTTATAAAACTCTCTTTAATTAACTTAGACAATTAGTAATATAAACTAACTAGGTAAAATAATTAGTATTGACTAGATAAAATTGATGAACATAAACTTGGTAAAATAATTTAGTATACGATTAAATAAAATTACTTGGAAATAAACTGGGTAAAATTTACTAGTATTGAACCAAATAAAACAAATTAATAGGATAACACCTATTAAAATAAATTGGACCATAAATGTAATTAGGAAGGTTGGATAACATAAATCGTAATTGAAATGAGAATTAAAATTAATATAACTTTCTTCGGTTACAAGCGTAAAATTGAGAATGGTAAAAATAAATTACACAACTTATCGGAAAAGTATTTATAAATTTGTAATAATAATTATAACTTTTAAATTCGAGATAACATAAAATCAACCCGTTTAACCATCGCCTTGCTCGAGACCTGCCGCGCATAAAAATAAATAATAATAATAACAGTAATAACCATATTAACGTAAACAAAAGAAAAATTTTTAACAGCGTAATTTAGTTAAACACCGTGATTACCGTCTTAATTAATAATTATCGATATTAAGGCCTTAATTAATACGGGTTTAGGGCGGGTCGTTACACCCTCCCCCCCTAAAAGGAAGTTTCGTCCCCGAAACTCGTTGCTGGACTAATCGTAAACGAAATACCTTAAAAGAGGTGAGGATACCTTTTCTTCATGTCTTCCTCGGTTTCCCACGTGGCTTCCGAGGTATCTTGGTTCGCCCATAGCACTTTGACCAAGGGGATTTCCTTAGAACGATGTCGCTTGCTCCTACGATCCAGGATTTGGATCGGTTGTTGCTGAAAAGTGAGATTTTCTGACAACAGAGGTGGTTCTTCTTCTAAAACATGCGTCGAATCCGGCACATACTTCCGTAGTTGCGAGACATGAAAAACATCGTGTATTTGCCCTAGGTTAGAGGGTAAATTTAAACGATATGCTACCGGATTTATCTTTTATACAACGGAATAAGGCCCGATATAGCGTGGGCTCAACTTTCCTCTGACATTGAATCTCTGAATTCCTTTAGTTGGAGAAACTTTAAGAAAAACGATCTCGACTTGAAACTCGGCGGCTTCCGCTGCGATCGACATAACTCTTACGTCTACTCGCGGTCTTAATATCTTCTTAGGATGATTACGATCTTATCCGTGGTGTCCTGAATCAGATCCGGACCTAGGATTAATGCTTCATCCAGTTCTCCCCAACACAATGGGGTCCGACACTTCCTTCCATAAAGTGCTTCAAAAGGAGCCATCTGAATGGTAGACTGGTAGCTATTATAGTAGGAAAACTCTATAAGTGGAAGGAATTGATCCCAATTTCCTTGGAAATCCAAAGCCTTGCGAAGCATATCCTCTACAATTTGATTAACTCTTTCGGTCTGGCCATCACTCTCTGGATGGTAGGAACTACTGAAATTAAGCTTAGTACCGAAAGCTCTTTGCAGCGCACTCCAAAATCCCGATTGAAACCTTGTATCTCGATCGGATACTATATCCTTCGGTATTCCGTGCAATCGAACGATCTCGCGAATATAGATGTCTGCCAACTTATCTATCTTCCATCCTTCATAAATAGGAACAAAATGTGCTGACTTAGTTAGGCGATCCACAATTACCCAAATGGAATTTTTCCTAGAAGCTGTGAGGGGTAATCCCATAATAAAATCCATAGAAATTGATTCCCATTTCCACGTGGGAATTTCCAAAGGCCTCAGTTCGCCTGATGGTCGTTGATGTTCTGCTTTGACCTTTTGACAAGTTAAGCACTTATCTACATAACTAGCTATGTCCTTCTTCATATTAGGCCACCAAAAATGCTCTCTTAAGTCTCTATACATTTTCATGCCTCCTGGATGTACAGAGTACATTGAACTATGGCCTTCCTCCAAAAGCTTAAGCCTTAAATTTCCCTGGTTAGGTACACATAGCCTATTCTGGAACCTCAAGATCCCATCCTCGTGAACTAGAAACCCTGGCATTCCTTTAGTAACGAGGTTATCCACAATTCTCTTGATTTCGGGATCATTTATTTGTTCGGCCTTGATCTCTTCAATGATAGATGGCTGAACGGTTAACGTAGCCAATCTCTTAGCCGTCTCACCCAGCTTCACTATTTCGATGTTTTCCTTATTCAGTTCCTGCGACATCTTTGGATGAATATCGAGATGATTCAAAGTCCCATGCTGGATCTTCCTGCTTAAGGCATCTGCCACTGAGTTAGCTTTCCCGGAATGGTATTGAATACTCAGATCGTAATCTTTGATAAGTTCTAACCATCTTCGCTGCCTTAAATTCAACTCTCTTTGAGTGAAAATGTACTTGAGGCTCTTATGATCCGTGAAGATAGTAGTAGGGACTCCATAAAGATAATGCCTCCAAATTTTTAGGGCAAAAACTACTGCCGCTAGCTCTAAGTCATGCGTCGGGTAATTCTTTTCATACGGCTTTAGCTGTCGTGAAGCATAAGCTATCACTTTATCGTTTTGCATCAGCACGCACCCCAGCCCTTGATGTGACGCATCACTGTACACTACATACTCCTTTCCTTCCTCAGGTAGGGACAACACTGGGGCGGTTGTGAGTTTCTCCTTAAGTGCTTGAAAAGCCTCTTCACACTCGTCGGTCCATTCAAATCGGGTTGTCTTCTTGAGGAGATTGGTTAAGGGGAGAGCTATTTTAGAAAAGTTCGGGACGAACCTCCTATAGTATCCGGCCATACCCAAAAAGCTTCGGACTTCTGTAACCGTAGTGGGTCTCGCCCAATCCTTAACGGCGGATACTTTGCTAGGATCCACTCGGATCCCTTCACTGGTGACTATACGCTCTAAAAATCCGACTTCCTGGAGCCAAAACTCACACTTTGAAAACTTAGCATATAACCGACGCCCCCTTAGCGTCTGGAGCACCATCCTTAAATGATTTTCATGTTCCTCTCTACTCTTTGAGTACACCAATATATCATCAATGAAAACTACCACAAATTTATCCAGATAAGGCTTGAACACTCGGTTCATCAAATCCATAAACACTGCTGGAGCGTTCGTAAGTCCAAAAGGCATCATAGTGAATTCATAGTGCCCATATCTTATCCTAAAGGCGGTTTTAGAGATGTCCTCATCCTTAACCCTAAGTTGGTGGTATCCTGACCTCAAATCAATCTTAGAAAATACTCGTGCCCCTTGGAGTTGGTCAAATAGATCATCAATTCTAGGAAGAGGGTATTTGTTCTTGATCGTGACTTTGTTCAACTCTCGGTAGTCGATGCATAATCTCAGACTTCCATCCTTCTTCCGTACAAACAACACTGGAGCTCCCCAGGGCGACGTACTAGGTCTAATAAAACCTTTGCTTAATAAGTCTTCCAACTGCACCTTTAACTCCTTAAGCTCAGTTGGTGCCATTCGATAGGGTGCCTTGGATATAGGCTGAGTTCCAGGAACTAGCTCTATTTCGAAGTCAATTTCCCTCCTTGGGGGTAACTCCGTAACTTCCTCAGGGAAAACATCTCGAAACTCTTGCACCACCGGAATTTCTTCCATCTTGGGCAAATCCTTAGAATCTTCACTAATCAAACACAGGTAACCCTTGCACTCGTGATTCAGCAACTTTCGAGCCTTTACATATGTTATGATAGGACACGGATTTACTCCTAAGTCCCCAATAAAACAAATTTCAACTCCCGAGGCATTCTTAAGGACAATTGTCCCTTCACCGCATCAGATTTGAGCTTGCATTACATTCAACCAATCCATACCCAAAATGATGTCAAATTCTTCTAAATCCAACTGAATGAGATTAGCTGGGAAGGTTTCTTTATTTAAAACAAGTGGAACTCCCACAAAACATTTTTCACAAGTTATGGTTTGACCATTGGGTAAGCTGATTAAATAATTTACCTCACATACTAGATTTCTTAAATTCAACCCTGACGCAACTTTAGATGAAATAAACGAATGTGTGGCTCTAGAATCAAATAATGCAATTAAAGGCTTAGCATGTATATAAGCGATTCGGCCACGACCATACGGACTTTCTTGCCTCCTTTTTGCCCATAACGAGGCTTGCCCACGCTTCCTCTGCGGTCCGTCCTTGAGGGTGGTCTTTGGCGCGTCGTTCGAGTTCGGTCTCTTGGACCTTTTGGGCACTCGGCGCCTATGATCAGCTCCACCGCACCATAAACAACTGTTGGTGCCTACCCGGCACTGCGCGGTTGAGTGATTCGTTCTTCCGCATTTCTTACATGGTTCCCTGATGGTAGGCGGGTTAGGTTGGCTCCTAGGATTTGAGGGCATCGGCCTCTTGGGCTGGTTGGTTTCCACAGCAGGTGAAGGAAACATTCCTTTTTCATTCCACTTTCTCTTACTACTCCCTTGACTTCCTTGACTTAAAGCTTTCAACTCCTTCCTGACTCTTTCTACCTCCGCAGCCCTTTCATACATTTCTTGCATAGTCGAGAAGTGATGTGAAGATAGTTGGCTGCGTATATATGGTGCTAGACCTCCCTCATATCTAAACATCTTCATGTTTTCAGACGCCACATACTCCGGGGCGAAGCGGGACAATTCATTGAACTTGGAGGTGTACTGTAGCACCGAAATATCTTTGTTCACCATGCTCCAGTCTAGGAACTCCTTCTCTTTTTGCCGTCGAAGGGTTAGGGGATAGAACTGTGCTCTAAGATCATTTAAGAAATCGTTCCATGTCTTGGTCGTCCCTTGATATCTTTCCCTGACGGTCCTCCACCAAATGTCGGCTTCTCCCTTTAGGTAAAAAGTCTCTATTGTCAGTTTCTTTTCTTCAGGCACCCCTACTACTTCGAAGATCTTTTCCAGATCCCTAATCCAATCTTCCAAAACTACGGGGTCATACCCTCCCGCATAGGTGGTGGGGTTACGCTTTGCCACCATATCAGCGTAATTTTCCTCCTTAGTGTTACTTGGTTGGGCCATAGATGGGACAGGTATCCGTCTTAGCAACTCCTAGACCAAAAACCCAAAATGGTCGGGGTATAGTGGTGGATTAGGGGGGACTGATCCTAAAGATGACTCGGGTTGGGATACTATTCCTTGGGTAAGCCGGGGTCCCTGCAACTCTAGTTGGTTCCCCGCTGCTTCATGCACCGGTCCTTCTTGTGGTGAATTCCCCGATGTTTGAGACATGCTACACATTTTATAAAAAATAATTCAATAATCAACACAATTCATAGCCATTAACCTCGTGCAACAGGTTTTGTTTTACTCATGCATACAGTCCCAATGATTTTATTGTCACAAAAACCCCAACATACATTTTCGCACATGCACATGCTCATAAACAAAGATAACATCGCTTCACAAGACTTCCCAAATACTTAGGGCCTCAAACCTTAAACAATAATACTAACATACCCATCAATAGACATTAAAGAAAATTTGGATCCCTTTTCTTTCTTCACGGGTATCCCTGTTACAATCATTATCGAAATATGTCCCAACAAGTACGCAAATTAACAATTCAAAATACATACACTGCCTCCCTTCGCCCAATAACACAGAGAGGGTCCCAAAAATTAGCATAGTTTGACTAAGAACATTTGATGACCTTAAGATAAAAGATATGGCCAATCACAACTAATTTTGTCAACTAGCTAAAATAAGGTTAGCTTCCTAGCTATCCCTGCACAAAAAAATCGGTTAGTATTTCTTCAAACACGGGAGTTAGACCCCTCCTGCTCCCTTGGCTCCTCTACGTGACATAGCCTCAAAGGGCGAGTACTCTTGCGCTTTGTTCGGCGGATTCTGGGCCCCGAATTTGCCCTCTCAAGGTTCCTCGCTATTGGAACCACATGGGAAGGTGTCTCCCTGCCGCGGTCTCTATCATGATCAGGCCCTTGGCCCATCTCCTCCTCATCCAGGTCCATACTTGGGTCTTCTTCTTCCTCGGGCTCTTGCTCCGAGGGCGTAGACTCATGGCGGGATGGCGAAATCGGCACGATAGGACGTCCCGTGATAAGAGGCGTAAAGTGGAGCCGTGCCGTCGCCGGTGGAGAAAGCGTGAGGTGGAGTTATTCCCGCGTTAGGGGGAGCGGGCAATGCGAGCATCTCATGTAAGAACGGCCCTAACTGGCGGCGTGTAAACTCAAAGATTGAGCGGTTTACGTGATGACCGCTTCCATAGCAATTTGGTTCCGTGCCCCGACATAATTGAGGCACGGGCGTGACGACCGGTTCACCTCGAGATGTAATCGGTATCTATCCCTAA
Source organism: Portulaca oleracea (assembly GCA_029582165.1). NCBI lineage: Eukaryota > Viridiplantae > Streptophyta > Magnoliopsida > Caryophyllales > Portulacaceae > Portulaca > Portulaca oleracea. The sequence goes on from CM055871.1 coordinate 9,487,979, forward strand.
TGTCGTCCCACGGACTCTCGTGAGGAAGAGTAGCTAGCAAGCATCGAGCTCGGCATATGTCATCATGATATTCCGATTTTGAATTAGCAGTACAATGAGCATCAAAGGCATCTTGCAACGCCTGGAGGTGAGCTTGAATATTTGTCGAAGGTTCCATGAACATTGCGAAAAGGATTGGGAAGGGGATTACCATCAGCATCCATCTACATTATACACATAACATAAAAGCGAAGTTTTAAAAGACTTAACAAATTGTAAGCTTATTAAAGTAAATAAAAGAAAGCAAGGCAAGGTCCAAGACTCCACCGACTTAAACCTCATTTAGGGACTAACTCAACAAGCTCCACATATTCCATAAACACTTATCGTACTTCACTTGCACCAAACCTTTAGTTTATTCCCCATTTGCACTTAAGCTTTCTTAAACTTGCTACTAAACTTTCTAATTTCTAGGAAATTTCGGCAGCACTTCCCCTATAAACTGGACTATCCCAAATTTTACATAACTTCAAACCTGCAAGAAAACGTATACACTTCATATATTCACTTCGAGCTTCATGCTCAACACCTAACCAGCCAATTCACACGTTCCCAATTTCCACCCATAAAGCACACACATACAACACATTTACACCTAAACTTTACACATACATATCATACTCCCTAAGAGATGCTAATTCCTCAAACTCTTCTTATAACTCTGCTCTGATACCACAACTGTAACACCCCAACACCCTTAATCACAGGCTTGGTGTGTGTGTTTTATGTTAATCTTGTGATTAAGGGTGTTGGGGTGTTACACCATCCCACCCAAAGTGACAAGTCTACAAACGAGTTTCCAAAACCTACCACCCCCCAAATCAGCAGGTAGAGTTTCCAAAAACGATCATCCCACCCAAATCGTCAAGTATAGAAACAAGTTTCCAAACCGACCATCCCACCCGAATCGGCAAGTCTAGAAACGAGTTTTTGAAATCGACCATCCCACCCAAATCGACAGGTCTAGAAACAAGTTTCCAAAATCAACCATCCCACTCTAATCAACACGTCTAGAAATGAGTTTTCGAAACCGACCATCTCACCCAACTCAACAGGTCCACAAACGAGTTTCCGAAACCGAATCGATAGGTTTAGAAATGAATTTCCAAAATCGACAATCCTACCCTAATTGAAACCGACCATCCCACCCGTATTGACAGATCTAGTAATGAGCTTCCGAAACCGATCATCCTGCCCAAATCGACAGGTCCAGAAATGACTTGAGTAGTAGATACCAAGTTGGTATCCTCCCCACCCCACACCACTCCACTCCACTCCACATACATATCATTGAGTTTGAGTTCACCACGGCGCACGTTATCATCCTCCCCCTTTCTCAGTTGTCACCAACACCACCACCTCCCTCCTCTCTCCCTCTCTTCTCCCCAAAATTTTCACAAAAACTCGCTACCCTTTCTCTCTCTTCCCCCCCTTTTCCTTCTTCTTCTTGTTCTTCTCGTTTTAGGGTTATCTGCAACCGCAGTCAGTATTCTCTCTCTCTCTCAATCTCTCAATCTATCCCTAATCACAATCACAATCACTTTCCGGCGAATTCGCAACCATTTCTGCGTCTCATTCTCCCCAAATCTCTCCCTTCCGACGGCGATTTTGGGCGTTCAATGCCTCGGATTTTTCCGACCTCATTGGCGTCTCCAAACCCTAATCATCACTCTCCACTCCCTCAATTTAGGCTTCTTGCTGGCGACGTTCGGTTAAGGAGGGTTGAGGTGAGCGAGTTTCAGTCCCGCCGGCGAAATTTAGGGTTTCTGCTCGGCGCATGACATAGGGATTGAGGGGTTTCTTTTTGCTGTTGTTGTTTTGGGTTGGGGTTCTTGGTGGCGGGTGGGGTGTTCGATCGGGAACTCCTTCCATGGCGCCCAGCCGTAGGAAGGGGGCTAGCAAGGCGGCGGCGGCGGCTGCTGCACGCCGACAGTGGAAGGTCGGTGATCTTGTTCTTGCGAAGGTGAAGGGTTTTCCGGCATGGCCTGCTACGGTATGGTGTCTGATTCCTTGTCTTTTTTAAGGGTTTGGATGGGTTGCTTTGATTTATGGGTTTGGTGCTTCGTTTGAATTTAGGATCTGTTAATTGGTTTTCTTAATTGATGGATCGGTTCTATGGTAGTGCTGTGTTATGACGTTTTTGATAGTTTCGTGTTTGAGAACTGTGGTAGGTTTGGTTTAGACGGAAAAATGAGTGCTTTTTCGTTTCCGTCGTCTTCTTTCTTCATTTTGGTATTCAGCAATGGTATTCATGGGGTTTGGGGTTATATGAGATGGTTTTGTTTTAGGAATAGTTATTCTACTGACAGAATAATTCATAGCTATCTGCTTTGGTTCATGTGTTTAGAGGGAGGTCCGTCCTTCCCAGGTGGTTATGTCAACTGGATATTTAGTTGAAACTGGAACAGGCAAATTTAGGGAGAATATCCACAGAACCTGAGATTTGATGGGTAGTAACACTGTTCCTGTCAAGCAACTTCCCCCAAGTGACTTTTATCCTGATTGCATGGTTCTATGATCCATTAGGATTTGTATAGAGACAAATTGGTTAATGGGCTTAACTTCTTGACTTATTAGCAATGAATTGGGACTTAAGTTTGTTCCTTTGGCAATGAATCTCTGATTGCATGGGGATAGTTGGGTTTAGGGGATTAACCAAAGTAATTGGAAAGTTTGGCTTGAGCATTAGTTAGCTCTGATGGCATGACTTGACCAAGGATTTGATTTGTAATACTTGCAAAATGCATGCTAGAATTCAATTTTAGACTTATTTCAGCTGTTTGTACATCGAAGTATGTTAGTCGTTATGTAATAAAGGATGTTGATGATAAACTAGGAATGTCTTGTTCCTACTTTGCTAACTAATTATGCAAACATCAATAGCACATGGGAATGAGAGGTTTCTTGCCTTGGCGATATGCGAGTTAAATTATTGACTTATTGCAGGTGCTATTTTCATGTTTCTTCATGTGTACTAAAGATTTAAGGGTTAATGGAGAATTGTTTAGAGGTTTGGAGTGAAGTTTAAATTCAGGGTCCAACTTGTATAGCTTCTTTTCAATTTAGTTGTGCGAGTAGGGTTTTGTATGCCTTGTACTTTAGCTCATCATCTTAGGAGGATTACGAGATTCCTCTTTGAGTTTATGGTGATGTTATCCACTTCTTACTGTTATGAAAAGGCAATATCTTAGATATGCAAGACGGTTAAGTGAATATTGTCACTTTTTCATCTATGAAGTGTTAGACATGAGCCAATGTATACATTGATGGTGGATATTTCGTCTTCCTAGCCTGCAATCGAGTAACATAGTTTTTATCATCATGGTGCACTACTTTTGTTCCATTGTTTATCGTAGACAAGGAGTAATTTAAGGAAGTGTGTTGTACGCCTATGTCATTTGTTGTATTTGTAAATTCCTCCACAGTCCATTCTTTCACATGTGCCTATTCTTGTGAGTTAAATAACTTGTAATATTAATGGCAAGTTGTTCTATCTTGTTGTTAGGTAAGTGAGCCGGAGAAATGGGGTTATTCAACTGATTGGAAGAAAGTACTTGTCCACTTCTTTGGGACCGAACAAATGTGAGTTTTGCCCTGAATGAGATAATATGTTGTTGAATTTGAATTTGTTATATGATGGCATCATGGTATTTTTCACATTGTCTTATATTGTATTAATAATGAACTTGGAATAGTGATTTTTCATTCAGTAAGCCTTATAATTTATTGGTAAGGTGTATATACATTTTGTTTGGGTGGTAACCAAATTCTTGTCAGTTGTACGTGAAAAATGATCATTCTAACTTAGTGACTTTATAAGGGCAATCTTAGTTTTATAAAGGTTGCTTGAGGAGTTCCTAGGTGTAGTGAGCCCTGGCGCCTAACATAGGGTGAGTTGAGGCCGACGCATCCAAAAAGCCCTCTAAAAGCAAGCCTTTTGTGCATCTTTTTGCTCGTTTTGGATCCCAATAAAATAAAATGTCTCCAAAAGCATTCTCAACTTCGACCCTTCTCCATGTGGGAATGATTTTAATGCGAAGCAAAAATACATATGTAGTGTGTCTTGTGTTCAAAAGGCGGGTGCCTTTGCCTCGAAGCCATCACTTAAGCTGTAGGACCCCTCTTTGTGTCTTGGGCTTTTTAATCTAAGAAAGGGATTGTTGTTAATTGCAATTGATCGCTGTTAAGTGCAATCAGGTGCACGTGTAGCTGTATTTGTAGTTGGCTCTGCCAAAATTTTAAGGAATAGGCTTTTACCTTCATTGTGTTGGCATCATGGTATTTCCCATTAAGTGATGGTTGAACATCACCTAATCCCATTGGTTTTCCTTTGGGTTTGTCCAATCGGTAACATTTTGATGACCTTGGCTTGAAATCCATTGGATCTCATTAGGGGTTGGCATAGTCTTTCATTTCCTAGAGTGGATTGGCATCTTTCATTTCCTGCCTACTAAATCTAGAGTGGATTGGCCTCCTTTTATTGAATGATGGAATGGTGGAGGGGTTGAAGTTTTTCTTGACCTTATTTTGTAGTATATATGTTAATGAAAAACCAGCGAAACCTAAAGTAGATTGGAATCTTTCATACCCTGCCAATAAATATGCATAATAGCATCTTCAATATAGGTCTGGCAAAGTGAGTTCAACCCCATAGCCTAAATGCCTTCATTGTTTGTTGGTTAAGTGATGTGTGTGACTAATCGTTAGAGTAGTTGATCCAACACAATTACTAAGCTGAGCCAAGTTGGACACAAAATTAATGGGGGTTTAGGTAAGTACTTTCCCACTAATTCTAATATGTTTAAGTAAATTCGTTTGACATGTTTAGCTTGGTTTGGTTAGGTTCAAATTGGGAATGTTAGCACGGAAAAATACTTACTAAATTAGAGAGGTTGACTGCTCACCCAGTCACTCTGCTTATTCACATGTTTTTTTTGAAAGACGGAGACTTTGTGATTGAAAACTTGAAACTTGAAGTACAACTTGGGGATTTCAATAGGTCTGTAGTATTTATTGTTTTCACTTTTTAAAAGAAAGTGGCTGAACTCATGGGTTCAAAATGTTTCTGATTTATGTCCTTCTTGAAAGGACTCATCTCAAAGGTTTTAGAGCTCGGCGAGTCACGTTTTCAGCTTGGAACAAGTGATTCGAAATGCGCATCTAAAACTGCCTTTTAAATGCAGGAGTCTCTGGATGAATTTACCCTAGCTATTTATTTATGGTGGGTGTAGTTAATTAAGACTAATTAAAATGAGAAGTGGATCGATGGGTAATTGAATAACCTCCGAATAACTTGAAACTTAACTTGTTTACGTTAAACATGTGAACTAGTAAATATGAGGAACCTTCTTTCAACAACAAATGTGTGTTGGTTAGGCTATCAACCTGTGTAATAAGTTACTTAAGGTTAGGTTTGGCCCTTGTGGGATCTTTTACTTGATTGAGATTGTGACACAAACATGAAATAGCAATTCGACCTGGCTTGACATATTTGGCAACCCTATTAAATTCCTTGTCACTGGAACATGTATTTTAATTTGTGGAAATTACCACTTGGTTTTAAACATGCCAATGTGCTATGCTCTTCATGTTTCTAGCCACTGTCTGTGACTTATTTAAATATGAATTATTCTTTTTTTAACTAGTTCAATGGGTTATGCTCGGGGACATCCCCTAGTCATGTGGATTGATGGGTTTTAGATGAGAAATTTTGTTAGAGGTTTTAATACCAGTAAAAAGAATGGCTGCACATATGTGAATAAGGGTTTCCACGTTTAGTGTTACTGGTACACATTGTAGCCTTTGATGCTTAGAATATTGCGTTGGAGGAGTTTTGGCATAAGGCTTTTGGGTTTTAGGATGTTTTACGTCTTTCCATGTGTGCGCTGCCTCTTTCCAACTTCTGGTTTTGTTGATGTTGTCATTGTTTTCATAAGTAATCAAAAGATGTAATAAAGGACACCCAGGGAATATTATCCATTTACTAAAGGTGGCTAAAATAAACCAAAGAACCTCATCCCCTTTAAGCTCTGTACAATAATTTTATCCGCAAAATCCAGAACAGTGTCCTCTGTGATGGAAATCTTGACACCATCTATACAAGGTTCTTGAACAAAGTTTGAAGTCATTTAGGATGTTGATGGCCTATGCTGTTGTCATTGCTCATACTTAATGCCAGACCTATTTGTACGTTTGAAGAAATACTGTTTCTGGTTCTTTTGGAATTCATTTTCATGTCACTACATGTATATGGGGTTATGTTTTTGTTTCATAAAAACATCAACTAAATTGCCACTTGGTATTTGGAGGTATAAGAAACGGTAGTTGAACTTCATGTGTGGTGATGTATTTGTACTACTTGTGATTAGCTTGATCATAAGTTGGTTGTCGTGGAAGTTGAGTATGTTATAATCGTAAATGTTAGTTTTTGAAGAGGGTATTTTTGTAGATGTTGAGTGGTGGTAAACCTTGATAATCGCAATTGTTATGCTTATGTTACTTTAATGATTAGGGAAAAGTAACATTCTTTTAAGTAGAATCCACAGAGTGAATGTGTTTAGCATTTTACCATTGATCCCAATGCAACTAGAAAATTGCTCTAAATGAAATTGATTATATTAATGAAAGAGCAGTGTAGTTCCTCCTCATTTCAAGTTGTTTCTTTAATTTAATGTGTTCCTAGAGAACTCTCTTATGAATCTATGATGACACTCCCCTGCTCTCCATTTGAATTATCTGAATAAATAGTTTGAGAAATCGGTGCAAAGGCTATATGTTCAATTTTTCCAAGATAACCCTTCTAAACTTAACAAATTAGCCGCAAGTCTCTATGGAATTAGTGCCAACTCTAAAGGGCTTCTAGACGGGTGTGGAGGATTAAATGATGTGGATTGACTGGACTCTAGATTCCTTTGCACAAAAGTCTCATGATACTCTGCTCCTATAAAAAAAAAAGACTCATGATACTCAACAAATTAGAGAGGAAATGCGCGGGGCTTTCCAATAAAATGTTTTTTTTTTTTTTGAGATGGTAGTGGATGTGAGGCAGAGTAATTAGGTTTATATCTTCACCTTTGAGAGAAATATGATGGTGATCACCTTGAAAGGTTAGTGTCAAGTTGTTACTTCTATTTTATTTTCCATAGTAGCAAGTGTCAAATCCTTCCATTAGATTGTGATCACTTAGAAGCTATGAAGCATGATATGGGCACATGACAAGAATACAAACTGAGGGCCGAGGGGGCACTCGCAAGATGACAATTGATATTTCAAAATAAGGGGAACACACGCATTGGACACATTTATCATATATTATATATAAATGTAACTTTTATGTATATTTTTTATTGAAAATCTCAATAGTTTATACATAAATCTATCGTGCTTAATTATGAAATCTTATAAGGGTAGGTAGTATTCCGTAGCGGTGTATTTTCTGTACTATTAATGGAAAATCACAATAGAAGGGCAAAAAAGGAAAAGAAGAAAAAGAGAAAATATGGCTTTGCTTCATGAACTGTTGTATGCCGCCCTTGAATATTGAATATTGATCAATTCACAAATGTTTACTGCTTGATCCTCGTGCAAAACTGCTCCTCCCCCCATGCTAACCGGAAATGCCCAACAAGCTTTGTTTAAAAGAGCGCACTCGTGGCGCAAAAAAGCCCCCCTTGTGCGCTTTTTCATTTCGAAGCCCGACCCTGTACAAAAAGCCCGACTTTGTTGCACATTTTAGCGGGGCGCAAAGCTCGCGGGTTTTTGGTCCCCTAAGTTGTTGTTGCTTTCTCTCGCCTCTAGATAAGTCTCTTGTTGTCCTCTTTTAATCTCCTTTTTCTCTTTTAAACTTGCCTTCTCTCCTCATTTTCTACTTATTCCTCTTACGAGTTCCTCTCTTCTTCGCTTTTTTTTTGTTTGCTTCCTTGGTGAACTTCTTTTTTGTTCACATCTCTATCCTTTTTTTGCTAATGAATACCCATGCCTTCTCTATTTTTTATGGGTTCTGATGTCGTGTCATGTATACGAAAAGCCCTTGCCCGCGCTTCAAAGCTTGGATCCCGAGCCCGAGGAGCCTTTGCGCTTCATGCTCTTTTAGTCAAAGCCAACAAGAACATTGATCATCGACTTGTTTAGGTTCACGAATTATGATAGTTTGGAGACAATTGAATAGACTAACCCTAGAAAACCCAATTTTCAAATGAAACATGGGAACTTGAGTGAGATGCCATGAAAAGGAAAGAGATATGAGGATATAAGTAGGAAAGAGTTATGAGGCTGACAAGTGGCAAAAACACAAGTGACAAGGACCAACTTGCCATAATAATGTGTTGAAGAGCCGTATCCCCAAAAGTTGGCAGTTGGAAAACCAACAACGATTTCCAGGTGTCATCCGCACAACGAGTCTTTTGTGTGTCTAAGTGCCTTTTGAATGTTTTTAAGGGGCATGCTCCCTGCCTCTCTTATGAGTTTCGTGTGTTCATGCGTATCGTTGTGACAAAATGTGAGACTAAAGATGAGTCCCTGCTTCATGGGGGAGGCATTAATTGTGTCATTTGGAGTGAACATGGAATGGATCCTTGAACCATTTTCGTTGTGATGTTTTTTTTTTGGTTTTAATGACATGGTTATATCATGTGATTTTTTGGGTTATCTGCAAAGAAAAGCACCCAAGTTTTTGAGGGAGTGGAAATCCTTGTTCAGAGATTGTAAGATAGTTTTGTCTAGTATCTCTTCTTTTGGGTAAATGGGAGTTAACTATTCCTCTTTTGATGTGGTAGATTTTGTGGACAATTTGTTGTTTGGTCGAACATAACTTTGCATGGTGATAGTTGAGCATATGTTCTTTTTAATGCCTCTCATGAAGTTATTGAGCTGCAAAGTCATGGGAGAGACAGAGATCTAGATCAAGAGGGTAACTTGTGACTCTTATTGTGACATGAAAAGATTGCCTTAATGGATTAAATCTTAGTTCTTTTCAATGCTAATATGACCCCCTAATAGTCGGTTTCTATTGTATTACAACGCTTTATGAGTTTATTTTTTGTAGGTGTCCTTGAAATCAATTTTTGATTAAAGCATTCACATCATAGTTTGGACGATTGAGAATCTGCACATACCATGTTCACATTGACCATTGATGTTGATAGGAGTTTCAATAAATGTCTTCCCTCATTTTTTGGAGTGGTCAATGCTTCTCCTAGGTGTTTCCCTTAGCAAGATGAAGGGTTATTCGCCACTATAGGAAAACTTTCAAGATCTTGGTTGTGGTATAAGAAAGAAAACATTTTATGCTTATTGAATTTTAGAATTTGGTTTTAAAGTGCACTTAAGACATTACTTAGTGTCAATGACACCACTAATTGCCTCAATACTATGAAGTGATTTTGAAGTCGTCACCCTAGGCCACTCAATTCTTCCACTCACTCAAAAGAGCTTGAAGCGCCAAAAGGCGCAAAGGTTCCTGGGCTCATGGAACGAGCTCCGAAGTGTCGGCTTCCGTATGTAGGGCGTGACATCAAAATCTAGAAAGGAAAATAGAGAAGGGAGTTTGAGTATTGGGTCTGTCAAATTCATGGGTAACTTCAGTTTACCAAAATTTACCAGTTTTTGCCTAAATTTACCAAAGTTAGAAAACCAAAAAAAATTAGGCCCTGTTTGGCAATCAGCTGGTAGCTATTAGCTGTTAGCTGATAGCTTTTTGGATTAGCTGTTTGACTTTAGCTGTTTGGGTTAGTTGATTGCAGGAAAAGTGTTTGGTAAAGTAGCTTTTTGTGACAAACTACCTCAAAAAGCTTCATCAAGTAGCTTTTTGAAAACTAACTTTTTGGGTTCAAAAAGCTAATATAAAAGCTACTTACCAAACACCTCAAGTAGCTTTTTAACCTTGGTCAAAAAGCTAAAAGCTACCCAAAAAGCTGGGTAGCCAAACATCCCCTTAATTTTGATATATTGGCGTAAATTTGCCAAAACTTACCAAAAGTTGCAAAAAATTACCAAAAGTTACCAAAATTTAACTTTTACCCATCTGTTTTTTTATTCATGAATTTGACATACTAAATAGCAAACAAACAAAATAAAAAGGAAAAAAGATAGAGATGTGGTTAATAAAGAGTTCCCACCAAGGAAGAAAAAAATTGAAGAAAAGAGGAACTTGAAAGAGGAAGAAGTAGAGAAGGGAGAGAATGCTAGCCAGAGAATTGTAAAGGGAAAGAGGAAGTAAGAGAGTGGAAGAGGAAGAAAAGATACTTATCTTGAGGTGAGAGAAAGCAACAACTTAGAGTGCAAAAAGCTCATGAGCTCTGTGCCCTGCTAAAAGGCGCAAAGAAGCCCAAAAGCACCCTGGGTTTTATTGCGCCCTGGGCATGCTTTTTAAACTAATCGCTCACCAAGTCGCAAAAAATGGTTTGGTGCATTATCTTTGCCAATACTCCCAACAAACATCTCTCTTTAAATCTACTCATGTCTCTTCTTATGAAAAAGAAATCTGCTTATGTCTCTGTGATGTATTATGTGCTCAAAACATGTCACTTGTGTTGTCTCTTGAATCTTCCTCCCCTGTAGTGTATATTGTTATTCTTTGTGCTATTAATTCCCAGTGGTTTGCCATATCATGGACTGTTGTTCATTATTATATTCCTTCCTTGTCCCCCCCCCTTTTTGGGGAGGGGGGGGGGGGGGGGTTCCCACCTTTTAATTTTATGAGTAAGCAACCTTTGATTAGGGCTCTTTCACTTATATTGATTGGATAGTATCTAACAAAAGTATGAAATAAATAAATAGGAAAAGTACATTGAGAAATCTTAGTTCTTCAAAGCATTTTTTAAATTTCTGGTATTGGATGTATGCTTGGACAGCTAAGTTTCTGTTTGGTTTCCAGTGAATTATTGGGTAACAGTTACTGATGGGTTTCCTTACACGCAGAGCCTTCTGCAATCCTGCTGATGTGGAAGAATTCACAGAAGAGAAAAAACAATCTCTTCTTGGCAAGCGTCATGGAAGAAGTTCTGATTTTGTTCGTGCTGTGCAGGAGATTGTTGAATGTTATGATAAGTTGAAGGAAAACAATAAAGTTGATCAACCTCATTCAGGTGAAGCTCCTACTGAAAATGGTGCAGTTGGAAGTCAAAATGCAAATGATACCGAGGTACCTGATACAACTAATGACTCAAGGGTGAAATCTTCTAACTCTTCTAGACCTAAAGATGAACCAACTGTTGCTATTGAAGATGTTGGAGTTCTCACAGAGGTGGACTCCTTGCAAAAAAAGGATGTGTCCAAAGAGGCAGCTCTTAATGCTGCTGCAGTAAGCATCACGGTGCCAAATATTTACACATTACGGAAGAAGTCCAGAAGTGTTCAACCGCAATGGTGTGCCAGTAAAAAGAAAGGCTCTGTTCAGAGGTCAAGATCATCATCAAGAACTGATTCACATGGATTGCAGAATGGAGTTGTGAAATCTAGTGATGGAAGAAGTTCTGGGGAAGTTCCCGTAAATGGATTTTGGGATGGTCCCATGAGAAAAGCAAAGAGGAGTAGAAGATCACCCGATGCTCCGGTTCCTAATGTTGGGGATTCACCTGTTTGTAACTCAAGTGGAACCGTTGAAGATAATGGCTCTGAAATTGCAATGGCTGAATCTGAGACCCTTAGTAATAATGAAGGTAGTGCAATCGAGTCTAATAATAAACGGGACCAATCTGAGGTTCTAAATGAAAGTTGTGAAGGAGCCTTAGAGTTGAGGCAGAGGCTTGATCTTCCTGCAAGTACAACAGTTGTGAGGAAGAAAAGAAACCCAGGAAGAAGACGAGCTTTGAGTGATAGTATAGATGTTATTTCAAGGATGGATCAAGAAGCCATAATGGAAAAAGGGGACCACAGAGATTCATCAGAATTGCCTGGCACAACAAACATGAACGGTAACCAGGCAAAAGATGAAGGCGATGAACATTTACCCCTAGTGAAACGTGCCAGGGTTAGAATGGGCAAGCTGCTCACGGAGGAGCAGCAGCAGCAGCTGGATTTTCTTGTAAAGAGTGAGGAAAGATCTATAGAAACTGTTCCAGCTAGTACATCAATGGATGTAGATACTGTTCCAGCTACTACATCAATGGAAGTCACCACTTTGAATTGTGAAGATGTTAATTTCCTCAAGAATGTTACAATTGTGGAGGAGTCAATTGCAAGCCTGCCCAGAGATAATTGTACCCAGGTTCAGGACGACAAGCCTCAAGTTCAGATGGTTGACTCAATTGTCCCGGATGATCAGGTAGGACGTTCCCCTGTAGTCAGTTGCGTTGATGCTTCTGACAATAAGCCACATCCTGTGAAAACTAAGGGTAGCCAACCGTTTGGTTCTGGATTTGATGGTGAAGCTGCTTTACCTCCATCAAAACGGCTTCATCGGGCTTTAGAAGCTATGTCAGCAAATGCTGCTGAAGAGAATCAAACATCCATGGAAATATCTGTAACTGTGCCCCTTCGAACAGATGATGGGACTCATGTCCCTGTGGTGGATAGCTGCTCCAATATGCATGCTCAAGATGAAGCAGTAAACAGCTTGGAGCAACAGAATGAATCTTTGGCACGTAATAATGCTGTGAATGATGAGTCAGCTGGTGTCCCTATCAGTTCTAGTCATGGAAGATGTGATACATTAACTGAGGTGTCAGGGGATGTATCCATGGTGGGTTCATCTGCCAGGAGTCCAGATGGTGTGAAGGGGGATGTTTTGCTAGAAGGCAGTAATGATTTGTCGGATTTAAGTGATAATAAAGATGTAAAGGACACTGTTAGAATTGAAGTGTCTGATAGTGTTTTGCAGGAGAAGGCTTTGCAAGTGACTTCTCAGAGTGTTGATGATTCAGATGACATGTTAAGGCCTGTTACTGCCTCACAGAGTCAGTTGCCTTTAGAGGAGTCTTGCAAAGCTGAAGAGGAGGTGCATCGAAATGAGTTAGATGAGAACAAGTCCAATTGTATATTATCTTCTGAAGGACACTCAAGGCGCATCTCAGGAGAGGATGAAGTTGCGGATGTTGGATGTAATGACAGTACTACGGAGAACCTCCCTAAAAAAGAGGGTGAATGTTGTACAGCCCAAGAATCGGTGAAGACTTCGGCTGATGAGAAAGAAAAGGCTTCCATGTATGTTGTGCTATGTTATCTTCTCTTCTTTTTCTGTGGTGCTAAAATTCTGTTTCTGGTAATCTTTTATCCATATTTGTCTTATCTGTCGTCTGCCCTTTTGATTTTCGATCTTAGATGTGAAGCTGTGGACGAAGTTAAAGATCCATTGAAAGATGTGAGCAGGGAGGTCCCATGCTCACCTTCATTGCAGGCACCTTCTCTGCAGCGAACATGTGACGGTGCCTCTGTTTCTGGTGATCCCTCACGTGATCAGCCTGCTGCAAATATTGCTGCAAAAGTCTCTCCCGCAGAAGTGGATACAGACAAGCTTGTTTCTCTTCCAAATGGCCTTAGAAGTCCATCAGATGACAATCACAAATTCCAGCGCGATGAGCTTATTGCTACTGATACTAAATTACCTCATAGGAAGAATGCTTCCGATGAATACAAAAGTCTAGATGCAGGTGGGGTTCATCAGTCTCTTACAGGGGAAAGAATCAACCTTGCAGAAGTAAAGGCTGCTATTGCATCTCTTGAGTTGACTCTTGGATCATTAACTAGGACGAAGGAAAGCATAGGCCGTGCAACACGGATCGCAGTAGACTGCGTGAAGTTTGGTGTTGCTGCTGATGTAGGTTCAATCTTGTCCTTGAATGAAATTCCTTTTCATCTCCATTTGATTACTTGTTTCTTGTGAATTATGACCTCTTTATATATATATAATATATATATATATATATATATATTTATTTATTTATTTTTTATGGAAGGGTGCTGGCTTAGGTACATGAGTACGACTTCGTTGCTGGTTGCATGTTTCTTCTTGTTAAACTGAGCTTTTCCCTCTTAATGTAACTTTTGGTGTAGGTGGTGGAACTTCTTGTTAGTTATTTGGAAAAAGAGTCAAGCTTACACAAGCGTGTGGATCTGTTCTTCTTGGTGGATTCGATTGCCCAACACTCTCGAGCTTTGAAAGGTATTACATTTGTTCCTGTGAACTGGCTGATGTTCCTTTCCTTATGCTACTATCTGAATTAAGCGTTTGCTTTTTTACCAATGCATATATTACTATTTGATATGCAGGTGAAATTGGTAATACTTATATCTCAGCTGTCAAGGAAACACTTGCTCGTATGTTAGCTGCTGCTGCTCCAGCTGGACATACTGGTAGAGAAAATCGTAAGCAGTGCCTGAAGGCAAGCCAACAGCAAACCTTTTCTATCTGTTTCTGCTCAAAAACAATTTCGCGAACAGTAGTTATATTGTAAGTTATCATTGCAGTCATTTGTACTCATTTATGTCTTTCTATTTCAGGTATTAAGGCTTTGGCTGGATAGAAGGATGCTTCCTGATTCCATCATTCTTCAGCATATACGTGAGCTTGAGTCACAAAATTCTTCTACTAGTGGTTTTTCTCGTCGCATGTCCAGAACAGAAAGGTCTTTTGATGATCCATTACGAGATATGGAGGGCATGCTTGTCGACGAATATGGGAGGTAAATTGTCTCTCTGTTTGTATGATTGTTGCATTTTCTAGATTGGGGAAGTGTATTTTGTATCCTGTATCTAAACTGTTTTGTGAAGCTTCAAGAGACCCTGCTTGAAATGGCAAACCAATTTTTGTCTGTGTATTTTGTGCAAGTGTTTCAATTTCCATGCTCCGAACTATTTGCTCAAATACTGGAAACATTGTATTATAGTGGTGCCTATCAAATTTTAAGGTAATGTCTCCCTGTTAATGAGAGAATGAAGACAAAGGAACAATTCAGTGACTTATGTTCTGTCATTCAAATTTAGGATTTCAGGCTTTGGCAAAATCATTAGATGCTATGAACTTGATTCACTTGGATTTTAGTATTAGAGACCTGTTAGGTATAAGTGAGTTGTGCATTTTCTAGATATCAAGCCCAGGACTATGATAGTTCCAGTTTTATTAGCATTTCACCAGATATATAGATTTCATTGTATTTTAAATGGCGAGTGAAAGATTTACAAATGATAACTTAGGTATGAGTATGATAGACCCCCTGAACCCGATTTTGAGCGAACTCCAGAGCTCCCACCCCACCTAAAAGGTGAAAGAGATTGTATTCAGATAGTCAACATGCACGAGAGATGTCTTGGTGGCATGGAAAAGACATTGAATGATTGAAGAGGAGTTGGATTCTTTAGTGTGTAGAATTTGATTCCTTTGATCTTATTTGGTGGTATATTTAGGAGGAAAGAAGTTCCCGGATTATTGAGGACAAGACTACAATGCTAAATGACTGAACTTTATTTTTTGAGAACCTTGTGTAGTTGGTGCGAAGGTCTTCGTCATGGTACAGAGGTTTTCTTTTTTTATTTTGTGGATTAGGTTATTTATAGAGCTATGTATTGAGACCCCCTTTTTGGGTTTTAGCCTCCTTTTGTATATGGGTGACATCCCTTGGTGTCCTTTAGTACATATTTTGATGACCCATTAAAAAGAATGAATAGAAAAATTGATAGACCATTCTGTCGGAACTCCCAACTCTATTCTGTGAGGTGAAGCTATTCTAAACAGTTGATGGTGAAGGCTCACCCATTTTAGGAGGATTTCAGGCAAGTTTATTTTTTTATAGAAAGATAACAACTAATCAGTGATATATATGACTGGCCCTCCATGGAGACTTAGAACTGTGGCAACAACTAATCAATTATTTAACGACAATTTATTTGGAGGTGAAAATTACTTCAATTGTTGCATTGGTCAGTCTTAAATTGTAACTCACAGTGAGGTAGCTCATTAGTCACCCACCATAAATCTTCAAGTAAGTGAGAAATGGTTTGGTTTCCGAAATGGATGTTTTATTGGGTGTCTTATCTCTTATGTGAGAAATGAGGTCACCCATAGAGTGCCACGTTGATGACGTCAACTGCCAATGAATTGCGGCGATTCCAAATTTTAACTTGATTTGGAGGTTAAAATATTGTATAAAACTAGATTCTCCTGTAGGGCTAGGTAAAAATTGAAATTCACCGAAGGTAGAAATAATTTTGTACAGGACAATGCAGACTAGATGACTAGGGTAAATGTAAACTGAAATGAGCAAACCAATTTCTGGCTGTAGAATTGGAATTTAGAAGAGTTATGGAATCCCCATATTTGTTTGTTGCTGATGAAAATATTCTCTATTCATGCCTAAACATTTATATAACTTCATGAATAATGAATTCACAAGCTTAGCTTTGATGGCATCACGTAGTACACAATGGTAACAACTGTACCATAATACAGTTATGAAGTGGCCTTCTGTGTACCCTGGGAAGTGGGAATAGAGATGGAACTAAAAGTATGATTGGTATATTTGATTGCTGTGGTGAAATTGTTAAGTTACAAAAGATTTTTTTCGAGGTTGATAGTGGTAGAGGCAAAACTCCTTGGGGCAATTGATGTATTCAAAAATAATGTTTCTACGGTGGATATTAATTGGCTAGTTTCTATAGTGTGTATTATTTTTTTCAACAAATGCTCATTGTTCCTGTTTGTATCATTCAGCAATTCAAGTTTCCAACTTCCTGGGTTTTGCATGCCACGTATGCTCAAGGAAGAAGAAGATGGAAGTGATTCTGATGGAGGAAGTTTCGAGGCTGTTACTCCTGAGCATGACTCTGGAAACAAAGAAGCTCCTGAAGGGACTGCGGCGCCTGCCACTGGGAAGCATAGACATATATTGGAGGAAGTTGATGGTGAGCTCGAAATGGAGGATGTGGCTCCTAGTGAGGTCGAAATGGGTCCAACTGCAGTTACTACTGAGAATGCTGCTCTTAACACGCAGCATTCCGGGGAGCAGTTCACCTCTTTCGTCCCTCCTTTACCTCATGAAATACCACCTAGAGCTCCACCTTTACCCTCCTCCCCGCCACCACCACCTCCACCACCCCCGCCTCCGCTTGTTCCCCATGTCAACGCCGATTCCCAGCTTCATGTTAGTAGAAATGTACGTCTAGATCCTTCACTATTATTTGATTTCCCTTTTTCTTTCTTTTTTTTTTTTTTTTTTTTTGTTGCTCCTAGAGCTGTCAAAAAATCGGGTTTGGGTCATTTTGGGTTTGGACGGATCGGACATCAGACGAAAAGTTGATGTCTAATACTCAGGTCTTTTGGGTATTTTCCGGGTCGGACAATTCGGACAAGCCTATATTTGCGTCAATATTGGGTTCAGTCAATGGAAAAATGGAAAAATATTATGTCCAAATTTTTGGTCAAACCTTGAAGTCAAAATTCGGATGAAAAATTATGATCGAACCTAGTTTTTTTGGGTCAGACTAAACCGGGTTTTGGGGTCAGACAGTTTTTTGACATCCATATTGCACCTTTTCCACATCTCCATGCCTCCCCACCCCAGAAAGTATTTTTGATTTTTTGTTTGTATGTTATGGTGTGCATAGATTCATTCATGTTTGAGCGGTTGGTTAGCGTATGCATACACGAGTCATGACCAAGGAACACGAACTAGAAGGATCTAGGGCCTCATTCTGATAGTGTTTAGTGCCCTAATTGGGAACAACATCCACCTTTTCGTTCCTCTGTTTCCTTCTGGAATTAATATCTGCCTTTTGATTTCTGATTGCAGAACATTCAAGAACCAATGGCTTCACGACCGCCAGCTGTAGGAATCCACCATCGGATACCAATGGCCGAGTCTACTAGTTGTTCTTATAATTCATATCCTGTCATGCACAATCCTGTGCCGCCAGGCAATAATGTTCAATCAGGAGATGGTAACTTGTATGGTAAACACTACAATGTCAGGCCACCTTTCCCGTCTTCCTCCAACCAATTTTCGTACTACCAAACGGACCAGCAAATGCGACCCCAACATGAACTTCCACCACCGCCACCCCCACCACCACCACCACCGTATTACGAGCGCCCCCACTTCAACCAGAACATGGAAGGGGGCCATTATTACGGGGACCATGATAAAATTAGGCCTCTAAGGCATGAGGTGGCGGATGGATGGGGATATTCTAGACCGCCATTTCATGGTGAGATTCTCTGTCATTTCCATTTTGCACTGCCATGTCTTTTGTGATTGCCCATTGGCATAGTGTCAAAAGTTCTCGTCTAACGGATGTTTCCTGAATGAAGGTCCAATGCATCCCGAGAATGACAAAGGATGCCCTCCTATGTACTCCGGCATGTCGTGCGAACCGAATAGACCGCCACCGAACCAGGGGTGGGGTTTTCCGCCACCTCCTGCACACCACAGAAACCATATCCCGAATAGACCACCTTGTGATGGTTCTGTGCCGGTGGGCATCAGAGGTATGCTCTCTGCTGCAATTGCTTTTTTGTTTAGTTTTTGTTTTTCTAGAAGTTTTAAGTACCATGTTTGAAAGTTATGATGCTCAAATTTCTATGGCATTGAAATCAGTTGCTGTCTACTTGTTGCAGCTCCAGGGTACTGGCAACCAAGATGAGCGAGTATTGCTGTGTATGATGTGAAATTATGACCACTGTAAGTATCATCATAGCTCTGAACATTATTGGTAGTTAGACTGGAAAATCTCGTCCTCTATCAAATTTCCTTGTGCAAAAGCTAATCCCTATTTTGAATTTCCCCACAAGTCCGACCTAACAGAACTTAACCTGGTATCATTCTGGCCAGTTACATAGTTGTAGTCGAAAAGTATGCTTGAGCTGACTCTAACATTCATGACCTCATGGGTCCTAATGTGCCATATGTAGCGATGACAAAATTTTGTCGTACCAGGATACCCAAATTTGTCTGGACCCGATTTTGACCGGAATTTGGCTCTCCAGTTTGAACCAAACAAAACCGGGTCCGGAGATCGATTTCTCGCTCAAATTTTGACATTGACCAAATCTGACTGACTTGAATTTATCTGGACCTGAATTTTTGCCATCGCTAGCCCTATGTTTTTGCGGAGTCGATGACTTTGATTTGGTTGCTATACGTAACTGTCAGATTATTATTTTCAGGTGAGACATTTTTTTGGTCCAGATAATTCTGGCTTTGTGCGAAGTTGAGGAACAATCCTTGATGCGAAGCTGTATGTTCTGAGTTGCAAGTTATAGATAAAGCTGGGGAAGGGAAAAGTCACACCGAGGTCTGCAGGTGTTTGTATATAATTATGTACCGCGATTACCTCTTTGTTTTCTGTTCCATAGGGGAGATAAGTTGTCATGAATTGTAATTTACATATCTAGACCCACATCGTTTAGGATGTATCATTTATAATTCTTCCGAGAGAGCGAAAAAAAAAAGGGGGAAGCAGAGTTTGTCGGCATTGCTGTCGTTGTTGCAGTGTCGTACTCGAAGCCATGGAAATTTTGGAAGGTGTTAGGGCGGACATGAGAGGTCTGACTTAGTATCGTTCGTCGGGACAGATGTAGAGAAACTTCTCTTGTGTATAAATTAAGAGTTAATACTGTGGATGATTCTCCGGTGTATGAAATGGAAGAATGTTTACAGGAATGGTGAATTTTTGGTGGAGTTTATTAACAACTGGCTGGTATAATTTGAGTTATGACTATGCACATCACATCTAGGGCTGGCAAAATTTTGTCCGTGTTGAGTACCTGAATTCGTTCGACCCGGGAAAAACCCAAGTTTGACATTGACCGAATATTTGCGCAACAATATTTCTCTTTTTCTATTGTCTATACTCGTATTTAGCTCTACCGAAAATGTTTTGACCCTAAAAAACTAGGTTTGGACTTCAATTTCTTGTTTGAAATTAACATTGGCTGAACTTGATTGAGTCGGGCTTTCCTAGACTTGGATTTTTGTCGGTGCTAATCACTTCACTTAAATTTTCCAAGTACTACCATATGTTAGAGTGCGTTTGTTTAGTCAAAACTCCGGGGAAATGGTCAATTTTTCCGAGTTGACTTATTTTCTCTATGTTTGGTTGTACATTGACCTAGGGAAAGTTTTTACAAGGGGCCCGTCATTTGCAAGGTTTTCCTATGGAAAATTTTCCTTAGAGGGGTTAAAGGAAATTTTTCTCAGGGAAATGTTTCCAAGGGAAACTTTCCAGGGAAACTTTTTCCCGGGAAAATTTTCCTAGGAATCTAACCAAACACACCCTTAGTAAAATTTTGATTATGTTCTTTCCTCTTTGCACTACCCAATTGAAAACCCTAATGAAAACATACAACTATTAAAGTGTAAAAGCCAAGTACATTCATTGGAAGTGGACATGGTGGAATATTACCAAAAAAATCTTCTCTCAACTTTCAACAATTATTACTATATCCAAGTAACCAACCAATCAACAAAAAAACAGAATAAATTCTCCTCCACAACTTATTCCTCCACTCAAAACTCACAGACATATTTATATACCTTGCGTTATCACCCCTTCCATTAGCATACTACCTCTTCTTTCACTTTCAATTTCAACCTTGATCTTCTCTTCTCTTCAATGGATGATAAGAACCCTAGTTCTAACTCCAAACACAAGAGTGGCTTGTGTGACAAGTTCTTGAATGGTGTCCGATCGAGCACTCCTCCTTGCCAGCACGATCGATGTGCTTGGGTCTCTAAACAGTCTGTTGTGCCAATAGATGGGAGTTCAAAAGGTAGCAGTCAATTGTCAGTTCCTATTGTCATTGATACTGCCCTGGCGATAGAGTTTCAGGATGGTGGAGCTCCTTTGGTGAAGGAACATGGGCGCCGAGGTCTACATGGAGTGGACAATGTGAATGGCATGTTCTCTGAGTACATTGATCGTGCTGGGAGAAAGATCAGGACGACTACTAATGTGGGTGTTAGAAAGTCTAGTATGAGGAGAGACAGTTTCAATGATAGGGTTTCGGATTTCATTCATCGGGCTAAGAATAAGTTCCATAGCTCCAATTCTATTGTTGAGGGTGGAAGAACGACCTCTTCGAAATAGGATCGATTATTTAAGGAAAATTGTCTCATCGAGTTAATAAGAAAATCAGGTGTTTGGGTGATTTGGTGTTGCCAACTTGAAGTTGAGAGTGTTTGTATGCTTTTGCTAAGAAGACAACCAATTCTTAAAAGCTAGAACTAGTAATTTTCTAGTATGATTTTCTTGTTATTGTTCCATCT
This sequence comes from Portulaca oleracea, assembly GCA_029582165.1. Taxonomy (NCBI): domain Eukaryota; kingdom Viridiplantae; phylum Streptophyta; class Magnoliopsida; order Caryophyllales; family Portulacaceae; genus Portulaca; species Portulaca oleracea. The sequence continues at coordinate 9,509,212 of CM055871.1, forward strand.
TATTGTTATGCTGCAGAAGATGTTCTTGGGTTTCACCTCATATTCTCTACTTTTTTGTGGTTAAATAAAAAACCTAACGTGCTTTATTGGATAATTAATAGATATGCACTGATAGTTTGGATAACTTTTATAAGAATTTGATAAGATATCCATCGAGTAAACCTCCAAGGATCTCGTTCACAATGCACGAATGTATACATTAGGGTCCACAGTTCAGTAGGGACACATCCAATGTTTTTATACGACATATTATTAATCTAATATCTCAAATGTACAAGATATTAGAGTCCGAAAATTCCAAACCAAATTAGCACGACAAGAGTAACAAAAGTATACGAAGAAGAAAGGCAAAACAAAATTTAGAAAATACTCCATGCTTTATATTATCTATCCTCTTTTTCATACGTTATTTTCTACTCCTAAACGCTATTTTACCGAACATTTAAAATATGATAAAATAATGTTTTGACTGGTAAAAACGCTAAAAGCTACTCAAAACATTGTCGACGATGAAAGACCTTAATTAAAATTTTAGACTTCAACCATTAATTTCTCAATATATATAACAATTCATCATATAAATTTTTGATATAATAAAAATATAATACTATAATAGATAAAAATGTTATATGAAAATTTTTCGATAAAAGAATGATATTAAAAATCGTAAAAATAAATTAAAAGATAAATAATATTATTTTGTGAAAGCAAGGATAAATAATACTCCATTCGTTTCATATTGATTGTCACTTAGTTGATTGATAATTTATTATATAATATTTTATTAATAATTACAATATTACACTTTTATAATAATATTTTTTTATTACGAATCTAATGATAATAATTTTACATAATACATCATTGCATATATTATGAAATTTACGGTCCAAAATTTTAAAATTTTACTCCACAATTTTCAAAAATAACAATTAATATAGAATAGAAGAAGTCTGTCAAAAACAAAAAACAAAAAACAAAAAACAAAAAACAAAAAACAAAACAAAAACATAAGAAAGAGGGAAAAAAAAATGAAAACCCTAGCCGCTTCTCTTCCTCTTCTCCCATATAACCCTAAACCCTGCCCTCCATTTCTCCATTCTTTCGCCTCCACACACACATTTTCTCTCTCACTTCCCAAACCCTAAACCTTCCCATCCATCCATGGCGGAACGCGGCGGATTCGGACGAGGCTTCGGCGACCGCGGCCGTGGCGGCCCTCCTCGCGGTGACCGCGGCCGTGGTCGCCGCCGCGCCGGCCGCCGGGACGAGGAGGAGAAGTGGGTTCCGGTGACGAAACTCGGTCGCCTTGTAAAAGACCACAAGATCACCTCCCTCGAGCAGATCTACCTCCACTCACTCCCGATCAAGGAGTACCAAATCATCGATCAATTGATCGGTCCTGCATTGAAGGACGAAGTGATGAAGATCATGCCGGTGCAGAAGCAGACCCGTGCCGGTCAGAGGACGCGGTTCAAGGCGTTCGTCGTCGTCGGAGATGGTAATGGTCATGTTGGACTTGGAGTGAAGTGCTCGAAGGAGGTTGCGACGGCGATTAGGGGAGCGATTATTCTGGCGAAGTTGTCTGTGATTCCGGTGAGGAGAGGGTATTGGGGGAACAAGATCGGAAAGCCGCACACGGTGCCGTGCAAGGTCACCGGAAAGTGTGGCTCCGTCACCGTCAGGATGGTGCCTGCGCCACGTGGTGCCGGAATTGTCGCCGCTAGGGTTCCGAAGAAGGTGCTGCAGTTTGCCGGGATTGAGGATGTGTTTACGTCGTCCAGGGGGTCGACGAAGACTCTTGGGAACTTTGTCAAGGTATGTATGCATTGTCTCGTTTCTTCATTGTTGTTGTTTTGTGATATGTGATGTTAATGAGGTGTGATTTTGGATGGTGGTGTTTTGATGTGATTCTGTATGGTGGTGTTCAGATATTGATGATATGATTCTGTATGTGATTTTGGATGGTTGTGTTTGATGTGATGATATGATTCTGTATGTGATTTTGGATGATGTTGTTTTTATATGGTTCTGTATGTGCTCGATTTCTTATACAGTACATTAATTTCTCAACATATACCATGTTTTAGTATCCGAATTTATGGTGAAAAATACTATCATGTAAGTATATAATGGTGTAACTTTTTTAGTAAAATATGCTATGAGAAGTTCTTAGTGAAAGAAAGAGTATTTGGACAATTAATATGGAATGGAGGGAATGTTTTATTAACAATAGCAATATTATATTGTTAGGATAGTATTTTTTTGTAATGAATTTAATGGTAGTAACTGAGAAATTTATAGTAAAAAATTTTGAAGCTTGAGTTTACAATTTTCCGAAAGTAGCAATTAATATGGATCGGAGGGAGTATGATTTATCATAAGGTGTGATTTTGGATGATATTGTTTCGATGTGATTTTATATGTGGTTTTGTTTGTTGAATGGAAACTTGTGAGCTTGATTTGGTGATTATGTGTTTAGTGGTAACTAGTAATTGACAAAGATCTTACCCTAAATCACAATTGCTGAAGATAAAATATTCTAAATACCCTAAACCATAATTGCTGTGTTAGTGTTATGAGGAAATGGGTCTTTGTCAAAGATGGTTTTTTTGCATATAGGTTTTGGTTTAGGGTTTGCAATCTTAATCTGGTCATTTTGTTTGAGGAAATTCTGTAGTGAAAAGCAGTTCTTACTTTTTTATTAGATGGAGCCACATTATATTTACTGATCCTGCGAACCCACAAAAAGCCTTTTGAGAAAAAAACCGGGCGCTGGAACCCACAAATGCCTTGAAAATTTGCAGAATGGATGCGTACCTTTGTACATTGTGTCTGTGTCTGTGTGTGTTGTAAGTGTTATGTGAGTTTTGAGTGGATACCATCGTAGCCGCATTGCAATGCAAAACTGTATGATACTATTGTAGTAATCGTGTTTGCACAATACTTGTTCGATGGCATAATTCCACACAACCGAAACAAGGTACACGAATTGTTATGCCATATAGTGTGTTACATTGGGTTCTTGGAGTGTGTAAAGAGTTGTTGAGAATAGTTTTTGACCTGCCCTGATCCGATGATGGATCCTTTAGTGTCAGTTCTGGCTTTCAAAGTGGTTTTTCTCGTAAGCATCAGCCTGAACTTCAGTTTATGGGGAATGCTTTCTACATCTGGATTGACCCGATCTAGACCTATCAATTTGGGCGGGCGGGTCAGTTTTGGATCGGGTTTTGGTATGGGTCAGTTTTGGGTTTATTTATGTTTTATGTTTGGAAATTTCGGGCCTACCCTTACACTTTTGGACGGGTTCGGGTCGGGTCAATTTTTGACATCTCTATCTCAAATGTGTTGCCTAGGAGTTTGTTTGTTAATTTGATGATGGATGCGATTCATTGTGTATGTATATATGCAGGCAACTTTCGAGTGTCTGTTGAAGACATACGGGTTCTTGACACCCGACTTCTGGAAGGAGACCAGATTCACCAAGTCTCCGTTCCAAGAGCACACCGACTTCCTGTCGAAGCCCATCGGCAAGTTGACCCTGGTCGATGATGTTGAGCGAGTCGAAGCTTAAAAACCCGAAGTCGGTTTGGTATGGCAAATTTTTGTTTTCTTTTAGGCAAGTAAGATATAAAATTATTGGCCATGGTTTGCACTTTGATGTCCATTTTGGTAAAACTTTAGAAGAGACTATCCCATCCATCTGTACTGTTACTCTTTCAAGTGTTACTTTATGCTTTATTTCCTATACATTTGAGAAGTAACTTGTTCAATCTTTAGCCTATTTTTTAAGCCTTGCCTCTTTATATTCATTTGTCATTCCCGATCCATATTAATTGTCATAATTTTGACTTTTGTGGTTTTCAATGTCAATCTTTAGTTGATAATTTCACACAATATGTTATTAGCAATTGCTATATTATATTTTTATAATAATATTTTTCGTTATAAATTTAATGGTGGTAATTTTATTTAACAATTCATTATATATATAGAAAAATTTATGGTAAAAAATTTTGAAATTTGGCTATATGATTTTTAAAGACGACAATTAATATGAAAGGGAAGAGTTCTAGAATAAATACCATGTCTCTTGGAATCTGGTTGGAATTGTTCTCCGTGCAGGGTGATTACAAGCCTATCTTTTTATTTATCTGTCACCTTACTATTACTAATTATTTAACACGTGAGGTGTTTTATGATAAATTGAACATCGTATGAAAAGTCTGACATTCCCTTTTTTCGAGCTGGGCAAATCTGAACGTACCGCAAATTGAAAATACAGCATTCGAACTTGTAAAAAATTGAGCACCGTAAAAGTTTTGATGAAAATTTGATGATTATACCTGATTTTTTTCCCTAGCCATAGAAAGGCTAACGCATCAAAGATGCCACAAGACTGCAAACAACAGACAACCAAAGAGTTCAACAAACAAAAAGCAGCACAAAGTGCAACACAAAGATCACAACAAAACAAAAACAGCTATCTCTGAAGGTCTTAGTCACAATCTTATTCACAATCTTATGATTAGCAAAAGACAATTTCAACGAACACATGGCCTTGGCCGCCCTACGAGTCTCCTAATCCAATCTTTCAAAGGATAAATCCACTGCATTCGAAGTTCGTTCAGAAGTACTATCAACCACATCTTTACTGTTAAAACTGCAGCTTCGAGAAGGCCTCTTCAAACCTTTACCACAATTAGGACCACTAGAGCGGATCTTACACGATACTCTACTAACCAACCTCCATTTTGAGTTCCAAAAAGGTCCACATTCCTTCTTTGTCGGCCCTTGACTTTAAAAACCTCATAAAAAGAGTCCTCGAAACTAAGAGGTGAAGAAACAACCTCATCCACAGCAATGCCAGAGGGGTCACTAACAGTTGCTCACTATTGAAAGAAGACACCGAAAAATCACCAGCCTTACTGCGGGCAACAGGGATCCTCAAAAGGGCATCTTTATAGGGTGACTTACCTTAGGAATAGCGAAAGGAAGAGGATCAGAGATGGTAACTAAACCATCATATGCAGGAGAATTCACACAACCAGTCAACGACTATCATCAGCCTTCACACCAACCTACTTAACCTTAGGTACCCAAATCCAATTTTCCGAGCACCTCCTAGAACAAGGAGCGGACCCATGCTTCTTACAGAATTTTTCCAAATCAACACGCAAGGCATACCCGCTACACATCCACCCATTCAATTCAAGAATAGCATTAGAACCCGCCAACTGATCATTGAAACGAATAAAATCATACCTTTTACCATTTCGTCCCACCTTACGGGGAATATAAGCATCAACAACAGTACCAAACTTCACAAACAAGTTCCTCAACCAAGCATTATTAACCCCAACCGACAAGTTATCAACAAACAAAGAGAAAATGCTACTAACACCGCTGGGCCTCACAGTCTTAACAACAAGAGGCGAAGATACCAAATCTAGCGAGATAGAAGCAGAAGAAATATCAAGAACATAGTTTTTAGCATCCCCCAACAACATAACCAAATCCTTAAGCACAGAACAAATAACGCTCGCCCTAGAGAGGGCAGCCAAAGAGACCACATCCCGAACATTAGCACCAAAGGAGAGGAAGGAAAAAATAGAGGTTACCTCACCGTTCAACTTGTTACACCGGGACATAATAGAGGAGTTTAAAACTGCCATGAAACCCTTCGTAGAACACGACCAACCACTGAGCCCACGAAGACAATACCGCACCAACCTGCAACAGACACCCACTGAACCCCTGAAGACTGCCTGCGACCATCGGAACACACGAACAAAACGCTTACCAACCATCGTTGAAAACCACCAGACCGCCCAACGCAGAGAACCGTGAAAAAGAGCGCCGACAGTCAATCGAAGAAAACGACGTCAAGTCGACCGGAGCCACCACAGAAGGCGGCGACATGGAAACAGCGCCCGCCTCCCGGCGGCTGGCTGGCAACGGCGGTGCACTCCCAAGAAATCGCAAGGCAGAGGTTTAGGGTTTCAAAACGGGTATTAATCAATAGTCCGTTTTATCCCTAATTAATCCCGGGTCAAACTAAATTGGATTTTTAGATATGACAATTTTTTGAAAGTCCTAATCGAGCGAGGAGAAGCAATACTATGGGGATGTTTGGCTACCCAGCTTTGGTTATAATAGATTCTTAACCTATGGTGTTTTGCAAAAGTCCATGCACATCTTAGTGCTTTGATTTCCACTTACCTACCAATCTACAGCCTCTTTGGTTATAATAGATTCTTAACCTATGGTGTTTTGCAAAAGTCCATGCACATCTTAGTGCTTTGATTTCCAGAGATGCTGGATTTCATATTCTCATCGGCAAATCAGAAAAAGACACATGGAAAAATTAAGCAATTTATTCGGCCAATTATTATCCGCCACATGTAAAATTAATTACCGCGGTCCATTTAATTAAATTTTAAATGGAAATATATCATAGCCAATAATGTCATGACACGTGGCAATTATGATACAGAAAATCATAATTATTTTTTTATTTAAAATAAAGGGATAATTAATTAATTTGGGCCCAAGCCCAAAGCCGACTCGAAACCCTAGGCAACCCTAGGCCTCCAGAGCCTATAAAAAGGGGTCTTATCCCTCATTTTAAACACACTGCAGGCTACCCGGTATTCGGCGTGCACTCCGGAGGCTTGGAAGATCAAGCGCGTGATCTCCATTATCAGGCACCAAGGATCAAAGTCTGCAAAAGTTCAAGATCGAGTCTCCAAGCCTCTACCGCGTCAAGATCAAGAACTGCTTCAGAGTTCTTCACCAAGACTTGCAAAGCCTTCAGAAGATCGAATTACAAGCGACCTCCAGCTACCAAGCGCCAAGGACCAACGTCTGCTAGTTCGACAGCTTCTGTTCTTCACATCAAAGACTGCAGTTATCTTCTTCGTTTGGTTCGTCGATCGAGACCAAACACTCAAGCCCTCGCATCCAAGAACCTGAAGAACTACTGTTCAAGATCTTCAACTATCAAGCAAGGATCAACATTCAAGACCTTTAGCTCAAGAACTGCTACAAGAGTTCTTCAATTAGACCTGCATTTGAGATCGAGATCAAGCGTCCGCGCCCTCGGCTCACCTAAATTTCAGGAGATTGAATCAGAGGACTGTTTTATTGTGTTTAATACAGAGATTGTACCCGCTTACATTCAAATATCAATAAAAATTAATTTGTTTCTCATATTTCTTGTCTTTATTTATTTCAGGCTCGAAATTTGTGTTTACACTCATGACCACCCTATCAGCAGCTAGTTATTGATGAGTAGGGGTGGCCAAAACTGGTTAACCTCAACTGCGGTTAACCGCTTTTGAGGTTTTTGGATTTTGGAAACCTAAACCGAAACCGCATTATGCGGTTAACCGCTTTTGAAATCTGAAAACCTAAACTAAACCTCAAAACCGCAATTTGGAAAAAGTTAACCGCATTTAAAATTAAGAACTTAAACCAAACCGAAATTTACACGGTTCGGTCCGCATTCATAATTAGCACTTAGCTTAAAATCAAGAAACTTAAACCAAACCCTAAAAACAAAGTAATTACAAATTAAAAGGCAAGTTCCCACTTCCCAGTTATAGTTAGCACTTAGTTAACTCCCAGTTAGCAATTCATAATTTCATATAATTATAGTTAGCACTTAGTTAGCAGTTCCCACTTCCCAGTCCCCCCCTATTTCGCTTTTCCTATAGTATACATTCATGATTCATCGATCCATTCATTGACAAGCATAACATTTGAAAGATATGTTGGGCAAAATATGAGTTTTTTCCCCACTTAAAATTACTTTAAAAATAAAAAAAATAAATTCACAAATTTTAATTGAAGCTACGCATGCACAGTCGGTCACACTCACAGAAGGCAGTCAGACTCAGTAGTTTTTTTTTAAAGGTTAAAATCGGTTAACCGCGGTTAACCGTTTTTGAGAAATCCTAAACCTAAACCTAAACCGGTATAAGCCGTTTGGTTAACCTAAACCGCTTTTACATAAAAAAACAATTCGGTTAACGCTTTTACGGGTTTGGTTATACCGGTTTTGCGGTTCAAGTTTCGGTTTAGGTTTGAGATGGCCACCCCTACTGATGAGCAATACTTGAAGCCAATGCAGCATTTGGGCTTTGCTGAATTGCTGAGGCCCACCATTTGAAAATACAGCATTTGGGTAATTAAGAGTTCAAACACGTTTGTTTTTGGGGTTATTTACTCTAAAGGATTGCCCAAGAAGCAAATTGACCATAAATGATTGGGAGGACAATGAGGTCCCAAATTGTAAAATATATTGATACGATCAACGTAGCATGGATTTTTTTTTATAAAAAAATTATTTATTTATTTTATTTATTTTTTTCCTGAGCTGTTTCGCAATTTTTTTTATAAAAAAATTCTGTTAGGAATACTGTATTCTAAACCTCATTGTTCTCCTAGTCCTTTATGGTCAATTTGCTTCTTGGGCCATTCTTTAGAGTCAATAACCCTTGTTTTTGTTTTCTTTTCATAACCCAATGGGCCTGGATGTGCCCCAAGCAATTTAGTTCAGACAGGTTTGTTTTGTTTTCTTTTTGGGGTAATTGACCTCAAGGAATGATTTATTGAGCAAATTAACTGTAAAATATCCAACAAGACTTTGAGGTTTCAATTTGTAAAGAATAAGTGACCTAACATGCTTATGTGGCAGGACAATTGGGCTCTTGAAACAAAATTTTAAAAAAATATTTTATTTTTTGCTACATCAACGTCTGCATCTGCTGGATCCCCTCATTTTTCACAAATTGAAACCTCAATATTTTGTTGAATATTTTATGGTCCATTTGATTGATGAATCATCCCTTGAGGTCAATTATCCTTTTTTATATGACCACTTGGGTTGATTTTGTGGCAGTTCTGTGAGGAGAATAAACTATATTGTTACAGTGAAGTGGGACTTATATATTATGGTTCATTAGTTCATCATACATATGTATATTATATGGTAGAAATCATAAAATGAACAATTTGTTGACTTTGTAAAAATATTAAATTAGAATCTTTAGCTACTTCTATCAAAATTACAACTGAGGTAATTTTGGTAAAAATAGTGACTATAATGAATGATTTGATTGTGAATTAATCACTATTGATTGTGGGCCAAATACATGAAAATTCTCAATGTCATTTGATATAAATTGTGGGCCCAGTGTGCGTATTTAAATCGATTAAATTTGATCTATCAATTGTGTCTATCTCAAGGATAACTAGTAGTAAACTTAACAGATGGGTACCAAACTGCTTATAACAAATATTATCCATCAATTTTATAATTTCCACCAATTAAAAGTTTGTTGCTTGTGTGGAAGATGAAGGTGATTACCACTTGATTGGACACTATTTCTTTAATATATATATATATATATATATATATATATATATATATGTATATATGTATGTATATATGTATATATATAGGGAACTGATCATATGAGCATGAATTTTTGGTGAGCATTGTAGGATATTTAGCGGATATCAAGTGATATTTTTGTGGACATCATATAAAAGGTGGACATCATTATAGTTTCTATGGACATCAAGTATGCAAAGGGAAATAAAAATTTTGCTTGATGGGGATCAAATATTGATATCCTACATTCATAGTTAATATCCACGAAAACAATACGTAATGTCCACCTTTCATAATTAATGTCCACAAAAATAATACTTGATGACCGCAAAAAATTCAACCATGCTCACATGTTCACAAAAGAGTCATGCTCATATATATATATATATATATATATATATATAGAAATGAGTTTAATTCCAAGAAGTCCAGAACATGTTTCTCAAACAAACAAAAAAAGGTCCAGAACATGATGTGTGACGACATATGCTAGATATGAAATGTTTTTGTCTTAATTAATGCAGATATATAGAGATTAATGAAAGATGATGTACATGTAAAGATTAGTGATTGATCTGTTGTCTGACACAGCAAACAAAGCAAGAAAAAAAAAATAAAATTAATGAAGAAGGGGCCAAGTGATTAGATTTGGTAGGCTTATGGGTGGCTCTAGGAAGAAGCTTTTGGTCATGTTGTTATGATTAGTGTAGTCTAAACATAAAGGTCATTTGACTTTTATTTTTATTTTTTATTTTTTTACGACAGAACCTATTCTTTAGAGTGGTAGAATCAAATTAGATTTGGTAAAGTAAGAAAATGAAAAAAAATGTAAGGATAAAATCTATGTTGGCTTGGTATAGGTAAATTAGTGGTAGGGTAAAGGAATTTTATTATTAAAATTTTGACTTTGATTTGAATGTATTTTAGGAAATCGGGTAAAGTAAGGTAAGGTTAGACAAGGATAAACCTAGCCTACCATTATAAAGAACATGACCTTGATCCGTTTGATTGGCACTTATCTTATAGGCAATGTGTTAGGAAATTGTGCTAAAATCACTTAATTTTATGTCCCATATTCTTTTAATTTCTAATTGCATTAGGATTTGATTTAGATTTCTAATTATGTTAGATTTCCTAATTGTATTAGATTTTAAATGTAATTGGAGTAGGGGTCAAGATAAGTTTAGATGGAGTTCTTCCTTATAAAAAGAGGATTTATATTCATTGACCTTGTTTAGTATGATAAGATATTTAGAAATTTCGCATTCCAACCAGGTAAATGAATTGAATTTGTGAGAGTTTGTGTTATTTGATATGCTCTCTTTATGTGTCGATCACTCAATCATAAGGTGAGATTGTTCATTGTAGTATCTACCAACAATGGATTCGTTTATGCCTGTGTTGCATGTGGTATTTTTCTCGACTTGGGTTTCCACATGTCATCTTTCTCGATTCATTGTAATCATTTTATTTCGCTTCAGCCAGTTAATCTGCTCGATACAACTCTTACAAATGATTATAAGCAGAGGCGGATTCAGGTCTACTGATTAGGGATGCCCATTACACTATTATATTCATCAGATACACATAAAATACATAACTTTTATCCAAAATTATACTGATTTTTTTTTTTTTTTACCGATGGCCATGACGTCCATCCCTCACCTACCCTCGAATCCGCCGGTGGTTATAAGTAAACTAAAGCCGAACATAAAGCAAAGGTACTTAATTATCCATGACAAACATAAATTTTATGTGGTGTCATACAATACATAAAGGCTAGTTGACTTGAATAAAGTAGGTTTTTATCAAGAACTAGTTGAGGCAACTGTTGATATATTGTAAGTTTGTAACCATCAATTGACTCTTTTATTTAGAGGGGTCATCATCTTTCAGGATTCAAATAATGTGCTGTCATACCAATGCACAATGTCATCTCTCCCAACTTGTCATGAATATTCAGAATTAATAAAAAAGTGACTTGATTAGATCCCTACTTAATTAATTAGGACTGGGATTTCATTAAGAGCTTTTTAATTAATTTCAACATATTTTAGCTAAATTTATTTTTGAGGAGTTTATTTACATTGTTAATTATACCTAAACTTAGCTTTACCATGACCAATACTCCGAAACTCGCACCGGGGTCAAGTATGGAGAGATCGAGTGTAGCGGTCTTACATTTAAAGTTTTACAATTTAGAGGGACTGATTTCAAATGATCCAAAATTTAAAAAAATCGTTTGCTACCGCGCAAATTATACCGTATACCGGGTGGATCTACTTGGGGCTATCACATGCATTAAAATAAGCCAACTTTTAATGAGATTTCATTAAGAGCTTTTTAATTTCAACATAGTTTAGCTAAATTCATTTTTAAGGAGTTTACTTTCACTGTTAATTATACCTAAACTTGGCTTAAAAAACGTGTTAGGAATGTGTCCTAAAATCACCGAATCTCTTGATCTCACAATTATTTGTTTCCTAATTGTATTAGGATATTATTTAGGTTTCCTTATTATGTTGGATTTCCTGATTGTATTAGATTCTAAATCTAATTAGAGTGGGAGTCAAGTTAGGTTTATAGGGAGTTTTTCCTATAAATAGAGTTCGGTGTTCTCCACTTTATTTTACGGCCCGGCGTGCGGCGCATGGCGCACGACACTTGGCATCGTCGAGTACGGCGAACAATGATCGAGTTATAGAGAGTCGGAGAGGGAGAAAATATTGAGAGGGAAAAAGGTTTCACCAATATTTTCGATCCCAATTGTATCCCGAGAGAGAAAGATTGTGAGTTGTGAGTGAGAGAGATTATGATAGTAATCTCCTCTGTTGTAGATCGCACCACACCCTGTGATAGTGATCGGGTTGTACTCCTCCTTTCTCATAGTGGATTTTTTTTCTGGTTGTCGCCGTCCGTGGGTTTTTCTCCGAGTTCTTCGGTTTCCCACGTAAACCTTGTACGTGGTTGTGTTCTTTTATCGCTCTTATTATTTTGTTCCTGAATTTTGTCGTAATTTTCGTCATCTCAATTCGAATTTATTTTGCTTCCGCTGTTACCTTGCTACTATTTTCTCTAACAAGTGCTATCAGAGCCTCACAAGGGGTATCTGAATCTAACAAAATGAAATCAAAACTCATAAATCTAAAGTTTCCAATTTAGAGGGACTAGATCCAATTGAACTAAGATTTAAAATTTGTGTGCTACCGACTACTACATACCAACTACTACATAAAAAAAGAAACAAGCGAAGTTTAATGAGACATTTTACATTAGTTCATCACAATCTAAGTTGGAAAAAAAAAATAAACTCTGGCTAGAAGTAAAAAAAAAATACATAGTTGAACTTGACTTGTCTAAAAATATTTGAATTTGTTTAGCTGAGTTAAACTAATTTAAGTTTATTAAAAGAATTCTTGGATTGGGAGTAAAAAAACTACAATAATATAAGCTTTTAAAATGAAATGAGTGTGCAAGATTTTTCAATATATATTACAAGAGCACGTGCTCTAAAATATTGCAAGTGAACAATCACAATAACAAGAGTGAACAATTGTAGTGTTGTGAATGAACACCCATAATAACTAAAGTGAAAAATCGTAATATTTGGAGTATATGCTCGAGATGCATCTAATAATAAATTGCAAAGATTTTTAACCAAATCTTACTTACCATGACACCATAATTTCGTCAGCAAAAGTACGGGTTGATCTCTGAAAAAAAAAGGTGAAAATATATGGAATGTAGCAAATTTGCACTTTTCCCTTCATTTTCGTTTTTATTCAATTGTTTTAATAAGATACATCTTACAACTACATGCATAGTACAATCATATTATTATTATTATTATTATTATCACGTACTAAATGTTATAATAATGGGTGATTACTGCTCCTATCAACGTATATAAGCTCAGAGATCGAATTAATTCTACATTACAAAAACAAAGCAAAACAAGATTCCATATCATGAGAAATAAATAATTTAGAGGAATCATGAGCTGTTTCAATTTTCAAACAGATCAGAAAAAGTGCAGATATATAATAATAATAGATAATAATTTCGATTTTTGGACGGTAATACCTTAAATTTTAGAGGTATTAAACAATAATATATTGAACTTTTTTTTGGACACAAATATACTGAACTTTGAGGATATCAGACAATAATGCATTTAAAACGATTTCAATGGTGACTTACTTGGTGGCGGTCCTCGAGAAAATGACGTGCAAAAAAGTACAAGTTTTCGGCATGTAAGAAAATATACATAAGCATAATGACTAATATATTTTTTCTGAAAAAAAGAAAAACAACACCTCAAAGTAGGACCGCCACCGTGTCAACTACCACCGGAATTATTTCGGGTGCATTATTGCATAACACCCTCAAAGTTTAGTGTATTAAAATCAAAAAAGAAAGTTCAGTGCATTATAGTTGTAACGCCCAGCCACACATGGACCGCGAACATTATCAATAATCGCCTCAAGGATCGTGAATTGACCCCACAAATCACCACGAGTCTTTCCAGCGTGCTTCGTCCTCGCTCAAACGTTGTTTGGGAAAATTTCCCAGGAGGTCACCGCAATCCTAAGACTACTCTCAGCCAAACACGCTTAACTGAGGTGTTTCCAACGGAAGAACTAGCTACCTCAAAAGAAAGTGTACCTTGGTGATATAAGTAATTATTTCAATCCTTTTAAGGCTCCGTTCTTTTATGCAGTAGGTTGCGATGCGGTATCACACCGTACCGCATTTCTTTAATTTCTACCACATTTCACCACACCAAACCACACCACAATTATTACCAATATGTCTCTTAACTTTTCTCTCTTCTTACTTTTCTCATTATGTCTCCTCACCTACCCCACCTACATAACTCTCACTACAACTCACCAACTGTAAAAGAGAACGGAGCCTTATCACTCTTAACCATATACCCCGGGATGCTATAATAGTCCAATGCCCATAAAATTCAATTTATTATCGTTCAATAATAATAATAATAATAATAATAATAATAATAATATTCAGTATTATTGTTCCATAAACGTTTACAGTTTTCTGCCGCCCAATAACTCTGAATAATTTAGGTAGTACTCGATATAAGTGTCCATATCTATGTTGCATTGATCCGATCCCATCTATGTATAATATATACTTATAACATGTTAAATAATATGTTGGAATCTTCAGTTGTTTAATTTAATACATAGTTTCTTAACTTATTTCTAACATAAAACAAATATATAATATGGCCTTTGAATATACTGAAGGACCAAAGTTTAATTTGAATCATTCGAGTCAACTATTCATGTATGTTGTACTAATTAACTAATACTACTAGTTAGTAATAAGCTGGCTAATATATAGTTATTACTTATTAGGTCTTGCAATCATTTAGAAAATATTATGGTAAATGATTGATAATATAATAATCAAAACATGACATGGTATACAATAATCGTGATCATGTTAGAGTAAGATCGTTTAATTAAAATGTATGCAGTTTTTTGTCCATGTAAAGGATGAGAGTATATGAAAAGGCTGATTCTGATAGATATAAATTTGAGAATAAAACCAAAAGTAGAATTACTTGGGAACCGCAAGAATAAAAGAGAAAGATAACTTTATACCTCTATGCTCCAAGCAACGAGTTATAATGCATGTACACATAGTGAAAATGTAGTTATAGGCTACATAATGCATTCAATATGGTGGGCAATAGATTATCAATGGTAGCAACTTTTTCATGTTTTTTGCCTCCTACTCAAGTAAGAATCCCATGATCTTATGTGAGCAAACAAGTTTAAGTACTTCAGCGGAGTCATACTTCCAAGCAAACTCGAGACAGAGACCTTAAGCACAGACATATGTAATGTATATATGTATGTATGTACACATGCACACACACATACATATATATATATATATATATATATATATATATATATATATATATATCTGTGTGTGTGTGTAGGCATACGTGTGTGTATATATATGCGTGCGTGCCGCCCTACACACACATATATGACACACATATATGTATGTATATATTTATATATGTGCACACACGCGCACACACACATATATAATAAGGGCAAAGCAAGGTATGAACTGTTGGGAATGTCCCGACAATGTTCGATATACACGGAGATTAAACCAAAGTAATATAGTAATTATATGTCTTGCTAGAGACCTCTATAATTAGTAATTAAATATGTTTAATTACAACTATATTATTTGGTCCTACTGGGTCACACAAGTCAGTGCCACGAACAATGTATGTAACCTAAATGATATTGTATCGAGGTTTAGAAAAGTTGGAAAGCGATTTATGTGAAAAATCAGCCCAACACGGATCGAATTAAGTCAACACGGTCGTGTTGACCCAACACTGATCGTGTTGGGACACCACGGTCCATGTTGACCGTGGGCCGAATGTTTGGACTTTCTGGAGTCCAACACGGACCGTGTTGAGCCCAGAAATCGCGCCGTTGCTCTTTTCGGCCCTTTAGGGTTTTGAACCCTATCCCTAGGTTTTCTAAACACTATATAAAGGGGTCTGGGAGAGATTATTACACACCAATCGCCTTCGACTCTTAGAGAGATACGGGGTGATTTCGAGTTCCTCTCTTTTAGTTTGCGATTCTAGTTTCAGAAACACTATTAGTTTCTGAAACAATCTCACATACATCTTAGATTGAGATTCGTCTCGATCGGTCGATCTAGCAATCGGGTTCTGAGTGTCGCGTGGACTTTTCAGAGAGGGTTTCAGCGTTGGAATGGAAGGTCAACCTCTTCTTCACAGAATTAGCGATCAGGTATAATTACTGAAGCCTCTGCAATTGTGTTGATTAATTGTTTATAACTGTTATAATATTCCGCCAATTAATCTGTATCTGTTTAGGAAATAGACAACCTAAAACCTAACAGTGGTATCAGAGCCACCAATTGCATGTTAAAGTATTGTACTTGTATTCATAATTAATTTTGTCAATAGTTGAATTATATTATGAATATGCTAGAGTAGATTTATGCCTAAAATTTTGAATCTTTATGAAAGTTTTAATCTTTGATGTTCATGATAATAAATCTGAGGTTTTATTGTAAAATTTCATGCTTTGTTATTATTGCCTTTAATTAATCGATTTTATGTTTGTTTTAGAATAAATACATGAAATATAACATGAACTCGATTTAATTTTGAATGTTTTAGAAACAATATGTTCAATATTGTTAAACAGTAGGCAATACATGAAATAGGTTTAAATTCGCAAAATAGGGTTTTGTAGAATTTTCTGATTTAGCTTTACGGTAAATATAAAAAAAATCGAAATAAACTATCAAACGAAAATTTCTGAAATTTTTACAGTAGCATATTAGATGAACCTACTGTATGGGAAAATTATAAAATTTGATTTTTAAACTTATCGGACTGTTGTTATTTATTTTCCTCTTAAATGGAGAATTAAAAATGTTTAATTCCCTAAAATTTTACAATCTTTTGAAAATTGTTAAAATTCTGGAAAATATTCATATTGGGTTATTAGATAACGCTGTGATATGAAATCTTTAAATTCGATAAGTTACGATAGTTTTATTTAAGTTTTTATTCACGAAATTAACCGAAACTGGGAAGCAACACGGACCGTGTTAGTTCAACACGGTCCGTGTTGCCAGCAGTTTTGGTGAATTCATATATTTTAGGGTTTGTAATTAATTTTAGAAATTAATTATTAAATCCTATTACTACTAAATCAGATAATAGGCATAAAATCTATTACTTTGTAAAGTTTAGGAAAGTTGCAAATAATTTTGAAAGATATAGTATCTTTTAGACTCCTTGATTTTAAGAAAGTCAAGTATTTTGTATGTATAGGTATAAAATCCTAAAACTGTTTAGGTAACTAAGATAAAATTTGGATTTTGTTTTCTTTATTAATCATGCAAACCCTTTAGGAAATTTTATTTAGTATTTATTTCCTTATGTGTTATATTGCAATTATTTATATGCCTTTATAATTTGTTATTTAAGCATGTGTTTATTGCAATATTACATGTTTGCATGTGCTTCTAGTATGGCCATAGATAGTCAATTTTACCGGTCTGCGTACCGGGTTGGGTGAAATACGGCCTGCGTACCGTCTTTGAATTAATTTTGAATTTAAATTTTCAGTTAAGTTTATTTTTAATTCATGTAAGGCCTCAAATGTGAGGTACACTTTGCAAATTTGTTGTAATTGGAGACAACAAGTTGAGTGAGAGCCCAACAGCAATGGAGGTGTCTATTCGAGTGGGAGCTCATCCAAGGAAGTTGCAAGACCCAAGAAGTTTTTCTTGAAGACTATCAAAGGCTTAGTTAAATTAGTTTGATTAAGTCTAGGTGGCCATACTAGGGGTTTTATTTATGCTTTAATTTTGTTATTGCATGTTTTATTATGCCTTTTATGCTTTTCGAAAGAGTTCACCTAGAATTGCATGCTTAGGATAATAAAACCTACTCTCATAATTGAATTATTGCTCAACCTATCGAAACACCACTTAGATGGATAAATAAAGAAAGCCAAAGCGAATTATTTGTCCATCATTAATAAGTAGGGTGTGAGCTAGGTCAATTCAAATTGGCTATCAAAATAGTTTTGGGCCAAGAGCAGAGGAAGAGAAATATTGTATTCGATACAAATTTCTTGCCAAGAGTCATTTTGAATGATCGATCATAAGATGATCCACCAAAGACAACATGGGACCAAGTTTTGTTGGGCCAAAGTCCACTTGAAGCCATGGGTCTTGTGGGTCTTGGTTAAATTAAAACACTAAGTGAGAGTTGATAAAGTGTTTTGATTTGAAATTAAAATTAGTTTAATTTCTTTTGATGAATAAAATGAACCAACTTGTCTCGTAGAATTGTTTGTGTCTTTTGACTCACCACTAATAAAATATTGTTTTCTCCTTGAGAAAGAGAAAAACAATTAACACCAATTCCTTAATTGGCATTGCTATCGCAAGATTGTCTTGAGGGCAAATTAAAAGAAATATGTCTTTGATATAACATTGAGCTAGGCATCAATATTAAGAGGTCAATCAAGCCAAATGAATACATGTAATGTCATAGTATTCATACAACTTTAACTTCAAAATGTTTGAAGGTTAGAGGAAGTTTTTTCAATATTTCCAAACTCAAAACCAAGTTCTTCGAACTAGTTAGAGTTGATAAATATGAAACCAATAACCAGATAGTCTCGGTTGAGCTAGATAAAAGCCAATTGTTGGCACTCATGTTCTGAAATAATTTGACTAATTTAAAACATGAGAAACCTCAGACCCCCTTTAGCCAAAAGATTGGCGATCGAAGATAGTCTTTTAGTCAAAGGGAAAATAAAGATTTAAGAAATCTATCAAAGACTAGAAGTCAAAGGAAAGGTAAGGACAAACAGTTGTACATACCCAACCAATGACAGCAATCGGTTAACAACCAGATCATGTATGACACTGGGAGCGTGAATAACTATAAGGAAGACTTGAGATATGATTTCAATTCTAGGCAAATGCGTATATGATACACACTACCCTTATTAAACCCACTTTGAGTATAAGATACCGGCTGTGAAACTCGCATTTATGCAAATGTGCAGTATCTACAAAGAAAGTAGATGTGCTTTGAAGGATGAGAGTCACTACAAATAGGAACATACAATTAGTTGTAGTTCCTTATGAAGAGTTGTTGTTTATCCATTTCCTCAAGACTTATAAGAGAAATAGATAGGTGATTCTATGTTCTCATTATAAGTGTTTCTTACTCTCAATTAGAGAGAGAGGATCTCGAATAAACACACCCAACACATCGAAACCAAAAGGTTTGAAAGGAATAACCCTTGTTCAAACATAAAACTTGTAACTATCTATTAAGTCATGCAAATCAGAGCGCATTCAGAAGCGTCACAGTGATAGACTTTTGAATGATAAGACTTTGAAACATGTGATGTCCGCAGCATGACTGTACCTTTTACAAGAAAGGGTGAACGTGCCAACAAACACTCATGCATATGGATGTATGTAGACCAATTGAGCACAAGTACAAGGGGTGAATTACTTCAAATCTTCAAGATGAATAAAATAACACATGGTGATTCATGTATATGAGATTCATCTGAAGCTGGAATGTTAAAATAGTTTAAAGATTTCCAAAATGAAGTAATCTTGGCAAAACAATGAAGAACACTTAGATAAGATTGAAAGGATGCTAATAGTTGAGCCAAGAGTTTGAACAAATGACTCAAATGAAACACAATTCTGGCACTATAAGCTTAAGTCATATTAAATCAGAAATGTATTCAGAAACTGCATAGTGCAGGATTTTGGAAAACCTAAACTTTGAAAAGTTCAATGTTTGCAAAGCATGTCTGATGAGTAAGATGACTAAAATCACCTTTTATTGGAATTGGTGAACAAGCTAATGACTTATTAGGATGCATACATACTGATGTATGTGGGCCTATGAGCACTAGTGCTAGAAAAAGGTTTACTGTACTATTTCATCACTTACAGTGACGATTTTTTAGTAGATATGGGTATATCTACTTAATACGCCACAAGTCCAAATCCTTTGAAAATGTTCAAAGAGTTTCAAAGTGAAGTACAAAACCAACTTGGCAAGAAAATCAAAAACCCTTCAATTAGATTGAGGAGGTGAGAATTTGAGCCAAAGATTTCATTGACCATTTCAGAGAATATGAAATTGTTTCATGACTCTCTCCTCTAAGAATACGACATCTAAATGACATATCTAAGAGCAGGAATCACACCTTATTAGATATGGTGTGATCAATGATGGTTGAGTCAACATTGCCGATTACCTTTTGGGGATACACGCAATTAACCATAGCTGTAATTACTGAATAAAGATTATCGAAAGCATTAGGAGAAGAGAGGTTCTTGAACCATCTTCTGAAAGAAAGGAGTATCACTTCTACAAACTGTTGTAGAGAAAAGTGTTTGTGTCTCAAAATACTTTCTTCTTAGAGAATATGTTATTTTCTAAAAGAAAGAGTGGGAGAGATTTTGAACTTACCGAAGTTCGAGAGACACAAAACACTATAATCATCACATAAAACTCACATTTGATCCTAGTTCATATTTTCCTATTTGTCGGAAAATTAAGAACAAGGTTAAGGCAATGAAGTTTCTCAAAATGTTGAGGAGAGGATGTCATGAACATTACTCCAAGCAAGGTCAGTAAACAACTCCACACCACAAAGATATCGATCTTCTATGGATGAACGTGAGATGTTACTTTTAGAAAGTAATGACTCTACCTACATCAAAGAAGCTTTAAGTAAATCAAGATTCCATGCAACCAAGTCTAAAATGGATTCCATGTATTCAATTAAGTTTAGGACTTGGTTGATTTGTCTGAAGGTGTGAAGCCATCAGACATATGAGGGTTTTAAGGCAAAACATGGGTTCATTAAGATAGACACCAAGACTGACTTCAAAATTAGATTTTGAAGAAAGGTGTGTACTTGACACAACTGAGTGATCTTTTGTTGGAATACTTGTAAACTTCAAGAGACCATCTGTGGTCTTAAGGAAGCTTCTAGGAGTTGGAATCATTGACCTCCTTGACTAGGATATCAAAAAGGTTTGACATACTGGGAAGTGCCAAAGATACTATTGTGTTTACAAGAAGTTCAGTGGGAGCAATGCGTTTTCTGATATCTTATGTGATTGGCATACTGCCTACTAAGAAGAATATTCCAATGTTGCTTCTACTGAGGTTGACTTGGAAATAATTTTCAAAGTGAAGGATTGGTGGGGCTAAGAATTTCCTTGGAAACAAGATCTATAATGATAGATTAAAGATTTTGATTGTTTGAATCAAAGTTAACTAGGTGTTGAATAGTTCAACTTACTTCGAGAATGGATTAATTTCCAAAATCATGGCATGTCCTTACGGAATTTCATTGTCTCAAAAACAATCAGAAGTTCTAAGAAGGATGAGAAATATAACTCATGCTTCAGGCGTGAGATTAATATATGCCATGAGATGTTCAAAGTCCAACATAACATATAAATTGTATATGTATAAGAAAAACTAAGGATGTGTCCTAAGTCTAAAGTGGTTGATAAAAGCTAAGTGTGAAGAGTTGCATTGATGCTACACTCATGCAGAGAAATATGATTATCTGAAATGTCAGAGAAAATTATACGATCTGTTTTGAGTGGTATTGAGGTGAACTGGAAGAAGTTCCTAACATGACATGCGGTTAATTCTACAAATAAGACAAGTATGACACGACTTTAGAAGTTGTGGCAGAAACTGTTAGGATTGCGAAGTTCGTTTCAGAACTGGGTGATGTTTCTAGCCTTGCGAGAGAAATGAAGCCTTATTGATAGGAGCCATCACTCAAGCAAAGGAACTGAAGCTCACTATGAATCCAAACATGTGTTCCGGAAATATCTTCCTATATGAAAGGTCATTAGTGAGATTGTATATGTACGAGGTTCATTGCAAGTATTATGTACTAAACCCCTGTTGTAGTTATAGCATGATAGTCATGCATGGGCAATATGTATTAAACACATTCCGGAATATTAACAAATCAAATTTGCATGAATCGTTCATGAATTATGACCTTGTTGATTCATCATTGAGAATAAGATTCCAAAATTTACATCAATTGTGGTTTAGAATTATGTAAATGTCCAAAAAGGTTAGCGCATTCAAAATGGGAAATTGGATGAGGTTCGATTTCTGAAACCCCATTAGTGAACTTGATAACGCTAGTCTTGGTCGATAGCTGACCTGGTTCCTAATTGTATTATCACGTAGGAACAGTGATAATATCAACGCAATTAGCATGTAGGATTGAGGTGATGATCAAGTTTCGTGATCATAGTGATGTGATGACATCATAAATCAATCACATGGGTACTGTTGAGAACAACTACCGAACTGACCCGCAGTGAGAGCTCTTTAAGTTAGGAATGTCATAAGATCTCTCACTACTCAAAATTCCTAAATCCTGAGTTCAATACATAGACTACATGGTCTGCTGTGACTTTGGAGCGCGTTAAACGTCTTTCGAATAAAGAGGCTATAAAGGCGTGTCCGGGTTCTGATTGGATCATGTGAGAATGTGTGTCTGAACAAGATGGCATTGTCCTCCCTATTAGGGACAGTTGTCTCGTTGGCCACTCGGTGAGATTGGACTGAAAATGCTTGGCCGAGCTCAGTTGAATCAATAGTTGATCATCTGTTTTTCAAAGTCTAAACTCGGAGATCGAGGAAACGTTCGGGTCTTACATAAGGATGACTTTAGCTTACCTTATCCGAACTAGAGACAGTAAGTGACAAGGGAATTCAAGGTATCGAACACTTGTGGGACAAGTGGGAGATTGTTGGGAATGTCCCGACAATGTTCGATATACACGGAGATTAAACCAAAGTAATATAGTAATTATATGTCTTGCTAGAGACCTCTATAATTAGTAATTAAATATGTTTAATTACAACTATATTATTTGGTCCTACTGGGTCACACAAGTCAGTGCCCTGGAACAATGTATGTAACCTAAATGATATTGTATCAGGTTTAGAAAAGTTGGAAACTGATTTATGTGAAAAATCAGCCCAACACGGACCGAATTGGGGTCAACACGGTCCGTGTTGGGACACCACGGTCCGTGTTGACCGTGGGCCGAATGTTTGGACTTTCTGGAGTCCAACACGGACCGTGTTGTTTCGACACGGACCGTGTTGAGCCCAGAAATCGTGTCGTTGCTCTTTTCGGCCCTTTAGGGTTTTGAACCCTATCCCTAGGTTTTCTAAACACTATATAAAGGGGTCTCTGGGAGAGATTATTACACACCAACTGCCTTCGACTCTTAGAGAGATACCAGGGTGATTTCCTGAGTTCCTCTCTCTTTTAGTTTGCAGTTCTAGTTTCAAGAAACACTATTAGTTTCCTGAAACAATCTCACATACATCTTAGATTGAGATTCGTCTCGATCGGGTCGATCTAGCAATCGGGTTCCCGGAGTGCTGCGTGGACTTTTCGAGAGCGTTTGGTGTTGGAATGGAAGGTCAACCTCTTCTTCAGAGGAATTAGCGATCGGGTATAATTCAAAGCCTCTGCAATTGTGTTGATTAATTGTTTATAACTGTTATAATATTCCGCCAATTAATCTGTATCTGTTTAGGAAATAGACAACCTAAAACCTAACATGAACATGAGGGGGGAGGGGGGAGGGGGCACATGTTAGACTCAACATTTTATGGGGACCATAATATTAAAATTCAATTGTATGTTATATAGTTTATAATATTACATATTCAAAAAATTAGTTATACACAAAAATCGAGGAGCACTGTGACCCGGTCTTGTCCACTAATTCTTTCGCCCATATATATATATATATATATATATATATATATATATATATATATATATATATATATATATATATATATATATAGACACACACATATATATATATATAGGATTGGGGGATTGTTGCATGGCTAGTTGCTCACACAATGCTGCCATTGTGGTATTTTTGTATGTAGAATTTGAATATTTTTTTTATCCTTAATTACATCAATCAACGTTGACAATTACACCTATGGATTATGATTATTTGCAATTGCCACTTTCTTCACAATATGTAATGGGTTTGAATGTTTGATGAAGATAGTTCTAGGAGTATAATACAATCACTATATCTTATTATATAACAATTGATATTTGTTAATTTGTTAAGACTTTAAATGTTGAAAAAAAAAAAAAGAAGCAAAAGAGCTAGTGGTCATGTTAATTATAGGTGGAGTTTAGGTTAAATATACATCACCACAAAGCTTCCTTGTAATCACATTTATGGAATCTTTGATATTAATGGTATTGTGTTTTCCATTTAAACTCTTGTTTCTATCTTCTCTCTTCTTGTTATTCTAGGTTTTTTTTGTTACTCGCCCTGAAGAGGATAATAAGTGTGATTGTGTTCTTGATAGTGGTTATACTTATCGTATCTGTCTTGATAATGATGGATTTTCAACGTATGATCCTATTATTAACTGTTGTGTTGTTCATATGGCGAATAATGCCCAAACCGATGTTTTTGGGGTTAGTGTTGTTAATATCATCAATGCCCGTGATGGTGTTATCAAGGCTTTTACTAGAGTTCATCGTATTCCTGATTTTAAGTGTAATCTCATCTCCTTAGGCTCCTTTGAATATGAGGGTTGTAGATATTCAGTTGAAGGTAGAGTTTTGGCCGTATCTAAGGGTCAAATTTTATTTAAAGGTTTTAGGAAAGACAATCTTTATATTGTACAGGTTCTATTTTTATAGGTTCTACAATTAGTTCTACATCATCATCTCTTGTTGTTTTCAAGTCTAACTTGAGCTTAGCTTATGCTCATCACATCTGATTGCTCTTAACCCTTCGAGGTTCTTTGGCGGTTTTGGAGAATTTGGCCCAAGGTGGAGTTTGTTTGAGTTTTGTCTCGAATTCTACTTTCCTTTCTCAAGTGATGAATAGTTTGGAAGTAAGATATCCATGCTACCTTATTATTGTCATAGAGTTAGAGTTATATAAACTTGTTGTCTTGGAATCCAAATTCAACGAGAAGATGGAAAATTGTCAATTCAAGTTTGACTATCATATATTATATTCTTGATTTAGTGTATCTTCTCTGAAAGTCTACATCCTTAGTAGGCAAGTCTTGTGGCAGTAAGGTCTTTAGAGTTTATATTTTTTTATGTGTTGTATTTCTAGTTTATTTTTAGAGTTATTATTTTGCCTTCACATTATTCCGTTATGCTATAAGCTATTTGAGATCTTTTTTTTTTTTGTAATTTCTCTCTTATACTAGTGGATTGTTGCTTTATTGCCGTCTGTGGTTTTTGTCCGCTTTGGGTTTCCACGTAAAACTTGTTCCTATATACTCTCGTAT
This sequence comes from Portulaca oleracea, assembly GCA_029582165.1. NCBI lineage: Eukaryota > Viridiplantae > Streptophyta > Magnoliopsida > Caryophyllales > Portulacaceae > Portulaca > Portulaca oleracea. Next base: position 9,534,564 of record CM055871.1, read on the forward strand.
TTTAAGTACTGATATTGTCATATTATTCTCAATTTTTACATCCTAATAATTATGTTTTGCTGCAAATACTAGGCTTCTATATTTATTCCTAACAATCTCCATCTTCCATGCGCTCCATAAGCAAAATATTTTCCCTTAGTAGCGATAGGGGTAACGTAAATTAAATGGACAAAACTTACCCAAACCCAGACCCTATTTGTGATGTCCGAGCCCGAACACGATTTGTCCGAATCCAGACTTGCCCGAATACACCCAGACCTGAATTCTCATTAAATTTCGACCCAATTTCAATATTTTGTACAAATTTTCAGGGTTTGGACACTGTCTGAACTTGAATTAGACACAAAATTCGGATGTCCGTATTTCTTATCTCAGATCCAAACCCGACTCAATTTTAAAATCAGACATGACCGAATTGTATAAATCTAAAATTTGGACAAAAAATTGATGATCAGACCACGTTTAATTCGGATTAGAAAAATTCAAATATTTGGGTCTGTCGTATTTTTGCAGCACTATATATATATATAGAGTATACCTAGGAGAATGAATAATAATTTTTCTTTATGGAAATGAACAACCGTTTAAAAATTAAAACCACTATTATTATGGGTTGAGAGATTAAAGTTGAGAAAATGATAAAGTTACCAAGGAATAAGGTTCCAATGGTGAGGTTCTTTTTGAACCTTATCAAAAGGATAACAATAACAATAAAGGCATTACATTATGTGGTAGTGATAGAAGCCCAGTGAGCCATGGATAGTGCCTTTTTTTTTCCTCTTTTTCCACTGCAAACACTTTCCTCATGTTATTGGTCAGCTTTTTTTTTGGGTCACAAAATTTCCCTTTTTAAGGATTGGAAGGAGCATCAAGTACTTGTAGAGAACAATTCACATGTGCCATGACTTGAGTTGCTGGTGGACTTGGCAATACAAACCCGAGATCTGAAACTCGAACCGAAAAAATGGAATCTGAATAGAAATTAGAATGGATGATCCGATCTTGACCTAAGAAAAAAAGAAAACCTGAACCTGAAACTGATCTGAACCGCAACCCGAAAAGTGATCCGGTTAAGATTTAAGATCCACACCAAAATGAACTCAAATTAAATCAGAACTCAGTCGGAAAGAACCTCACCCGAAACAACCCGAACATAACTTATCCGAAGACAAATCGTGCCTGAACCGAAAGTTGGTTGATTTGATGTCAACCCGAACCTACCCATTCACTATTAATTCACCTGACCGTCAAAACTGAAAAAACCGAACCCGAATGGATAATCTAATCTTGACCCAAATATGAAGAAAACTCGATCCCGAAACCAATTCAAACTGCAACCCAAAAAGTGAACCGATTAAGATTTATATAAGATCTACACCCAGATGACCCCAAATTAAATCAAAACCCAGCCGGAAGAACCTCTCCCAGCTCGACCCCAATAAAACTCACCCGAAGTCAACCCGAACGCGTGCCTGAATTAAAATTGGTTGACTCGATGTTAACCCGAACTGATTTTCAACCGTCCCAAACCAAAATTGATTCACCGGATTGTTAGGTCAACTTGCTAGGTCATGAACACAAAGCAAACCCAACGATAAATGGAATCCCCTTTATTAGTAGAAATCATTAGATGGTTGACACCTATGAACATAACTAGTAGGTACATTACATGTGAATGAGAATCCAAATTTTACTTGTTACGTAAAAGGGAGATTAGATAAGGCTATTATGAGAAGTTTAGAACAATTATCTTGTTAATTATTGGTCATATATTCAATGGGTGAAAATTTAAAATAATTAGAGCTTTTGGTGGTGAAAGAATCTAATTATCATGAGTGAAAAGTATTAAATCGGGATAATGTGGAATTGATTAATTGTAAATAAACTAACTAAAGAGTCCAAATAGAATATAAATGTAGTGAATTATCTTTTGTTTCAAATACAAAAAATATGAATGCAACTACAATTTATGTGTATTAATTATTATGACAACAATAACAATATGTATCAATATAGTCCCGCTAACATAAAGTTTGAAGCATCCAGGCATAGACAACATTTCCCTATATATAAAAAGTGCATAAAGATGTTGATTTCAACGGCTTTAACATTTTGAAAACCAAAACTGACACCATTTTGAAAACCATTTGAAAAACCATTTATGAAAGGAAGAGAACAAAAGAACCGCGAAAAGGAAACTACATACTTATATGCTCCAAATAATGAATAATTACATCAGCCCGTCAAACATACATAAAAAAACACATACAAAAGGAGAGTCCAATTCAATATATAATTTAATAATATAAATTTTACAAATTATGTGTCGTGCCTCAAATTAATTCATGCTCCCTCCATTCCATATTAACTGTTATAATTTTGACTTTCATGGTCTTCAATGTTACTCTTTAATTAATAATTTCTTATATATATGTTATTAACAATTGCAATATTATACTTTTATGATAATATTTTTCGTTACGAATTTATTAATTGTAATTTTATATAGCAACTCATTGTATATATTGACAAATTTATGGTTAAAAATTTTAAAATTTGACTAAACAATTTCTAAAGACGACAATTTATTTTTGACTTGAAATAAAAGATATATGAACCTAAGGTACAGTCCCAAAGCATAGGAAAGAGTACTTGAAATTGACGAGGAAATTTCTTTTAGAAAGCTAAAAGGACAAGGACATATTACATGGGATGCCCATGGTAAGCGGTGAGGTGTTTGGCTCTTCAAAAAAAAGCTTGTGGCTTTTGATGGGGACTTTACTTTCCCCACCCTCTTTACATTCGACCTTTTCTTCTTCCCTACTAATAATGCATGTTTTATTTTTTGTTCTTTTTTGTTTAATGAAATTTCTTTTATTATTGTCCATAGTAGCTGGATCAATGGACATTATCCCAAAATATCATGCATTGGAGCCTCCTATAGCCATGGGCGGATCCCAAGTATAGTTACGAGTGGCTATAGTCACCGGTAACTTTAAAAAAAAAAAAGTTAATAATTTCATATAATTTATGATAAAAATTATGGGTTTTACGTGAATTGGATGAATATAATAGTTTATTGGTCACCTTTAATTAGAAGACCTAGGTCCACCACAGTCTTTAGTCGAAGTGTTATAAAAGTTGACCCGGTTGTTTTGTGCGGTTGGTAAGATGCAGATATGGTATGGTGTGTGGTGAAATTGTGGAAAGTGCGGTAAAGTGTGGGATGATATGGTAAAATTTGTGGAAAATGTGGTTGATGTAGTAGGTGAGGAGAGAAAATGTTAAAAGTAGAAGAGAAAAGTGAGGGGAGAAAAGATTGAGTAGATAACTAAAGAGTTGAACAATGGTTTTTTCGTGTTGTCAAAGAATTGGACAATGAAAATAGATGGCGAGTGCCTGATCGAATTGATCGGGTCATGTAGGAACAAGGTTCAAGTCTGTCGGTCTGTTAGGATGCCTCAGCTGCATATTGAGTGATATATTAATGCGTAATTCTTGATAACAGTAAAAATATTTACCATAGAAAGTGTTGGGTTGATGGAAAATCCAGAAAAAATGGTCAACTTTGCCATTTTTATCAATTTTCTTCACATTTATATATTTAATATCGTAATATGTAGTCTATTTGGGCTTTGTTCTTTTGTGCGATATCATATCGTATCTATCATAATTTATCACACTAATAAAAATCAACACATATTACCATAGCATGCCATACTTTACCGCAACAATTGTAATTTTTCTTTCTTCTCACTTTTTCTCACTTTTTCTCACTCCTCACCTATTACACCAACCATTCTTACCACAACATACTGCACTGTACAACATCATATCATATTATCTACATTTTTACCATACCATATCATTGCCACACTTTACACACGTAGCATATTTGGGTTGAAGATGGATTAAAGTAAAGCGAATCGACGTCACGCATCATAGAGCTACATCATCTTTCCGATGAGTTAAAACTATAACAACTCGGTCGTGTACTGTTGGAGGAAAATATATATGTCGATAGTTGGTACTACTAGTGTCCAAGAAAATAGTTTATATTATTAATCTCCAATACCACCAAAGTTGGTATTATTGACGTCCAATAATCCTAAAGATAAGGAATATTTATGAGTAGTAGGTGTAGGCTAGTCTTTGGAGCAATAACCACTACTAATATATCTACTACCTACTAGCTAGGGTTGTATTGTGTGTATGGGAAGGACCACCACGCACTTGCACTTGTGTTGTGCCGGTGGGTGTGACCAAACATGAGAGCAACCGAATTCTCCATCCACTCCTACCATTGATTGGCTTTCATGTTTGGTTATTGTTTGGATATATTCGCTATCTCCCTTTAATTTCCTGCACCTGCACATTGCACTGCCAAACACACCCCCACTCCTATTTGAAAAATCACCATTAACATTGCCATTCATTTACCCTGGGGGATGAAAAGGTCGTTTCGGGTCCAGATGAATTAGGTATTGGATGAAAAGTTGATGTTCAATATCTCGTTTATACTGGTATTGTTTGGGCCATTTCGAGTCGAGATGAATTGGATATCGGATGAAAAGTTGATTTTCGATACCTAGTTTGTTTAGGTCGTTTCGGGTCCAGATGAATTGGATATTGGATGAAAAGTTGATTTTCGATACCTGATTTGTTCACGTACTTTTAGGATCAGACAATTCATATAAACCTAAATTCAGGTAAATATTAGGTTCAATTAATAGAATCAAAAATAGAATATATTAGGTTATGCATAGTTCAGTCTAGATCGAAAAAAAATTAGGGACTGGACTCGATTCAAGAATTATGATATCTAGTGTAAAAAAATCAAGATACATATAAGTTCGTGAAGGGTAAAAACTTTTAAAAGATGTCTTAGGACAAGACACGTATATCATCACCCAATAAACAAATAATTAAACTGAAAGACAAAAGGTTTCCATGTATTAAAAAAAAAAAAGATTTTTGGATGTCAATAATGCTAATTTTTGGAGTATTGGATACTAATAATACAAACTATTTTTTTGCACACTGACAGAACCAACTACCGACCTATCTTCCACCAATAGTATACCACCATGTTGTTATGGTTTTAACTCATCGGAAAGATGACGTGACTCCATATTGTGTGACGTAGAAGGCAGATTAGTGTCCACTTCAACATTATTTTCACAAGTTCAACCTTCCACGTCACATATTATGGAGTCACGTCATCTTTTCATGAAACAAAATCATACCAAATTGATGGTGTGCTGTTGGTGGAAAGATCAATAGTTAGTACTATCAGTGACCAAGAAAATAGTATATATTATTAATGTCCAATACCCCTAAAATTGGCAACGTACAAAAATTCCAAAAAAAGGACAAAAAGGGTGCTATATATTAGTTAATTAACAAAGATGATAAGAAATAAAGTAGGTTATTAATCTATCTTTTCATCATGGAAGTACTAACATTTGTTTAAAGGTGGTACTTAGCAAGGACAACACACTTATTTGGTAGAAAGCCAGAAGTTGACAAGAGTTGATTACGTGGTAAGGCATCGTTTGGTAATAACAACATAAATTCTTTTGTGGATAGCCATAAAATAAACCTTACGCATAGAATATACCTTTGGTATACTTCTCAAAAATACTCATATAAAAACTCTTCATAATATTTATATAGTTCAATTTCCAAAAGAAATTTAGATCCATGCATGCATGAATCAGACATACACTCATCATAACAGTACAAACACATCCCCGTTATTAGAAATATCTTATCTATTTTCTCTTTTTTTTTTTGGAATTATTTGAAGTTTAAGGAGGCTGAAAGTTCGCATCACTAAGGATATAAGAAACCGCTACAATAGTTATAGGTGGCGAAAAGGTGTGGAGATTTCAGGGCGTTGTTAGTAGATAACACTACAAAAAAAAAAAAAAAGGTCTTTTGCCAACATGACTTATCTGTTGGTAAAAGTACAATATTTGTTGGTAAAACGTTTTACCAATAGATAATTGTCTGTCACTAGCATGTTGGAAATAAACCTAATGGTAAAAGTATTACCAACAGATATCATGTTCTGTTGGTATTGCTAACTAATGCCAACAATTTTGCTCTTTTGTTATTGAGAATTTTATACCAACAGTTAACGTTTGTCGGAGATACATCACCTTTACCAACAAATGTAAATGTTGGGAAATGTATTTTTGGGCGTTAAAAATATTCCCTACACACTATATCTGTTGGTAATACATTTTCCACCTAATTTGATAGACATTGTCCAACAAATACGTACTTCAAATATAAGAGTATAAAGGTAACCATCTTGAATTGTCCATATTTCATATTTTTGCAACTTTTAATAATATTTTCTCTAATAATTATATATATTTATCAACTATAAAAGTATAATACTTATTAGCTAGGTAAAAAATATAAATAATATCCTACTTTTATCAATTATAGTAGAAAATGCACATTTTACGCATAATTTTATATTTATGAAAAATATAAATAAATAATTAACCATCTTGCGGCAAGATGTTTATCATTTTGTAATAATAATACAAGCTAATGATACGTGAAGAATGACACAAAGGGACTAATGGGAAAGTTCAAATCATGAAAAAATCACGAATAATGCACTATCAGAGAATTGCAAGTTTGCAATAGTGTTTCGGAGATTCCTCAAATATATGCAATCTCTCACAACCTTCTTAGAATTACAACATGAGAACTCAATCCTCTTAGTTGATGATGTGTCTCGCACAACTCCGTCAGGAACACAAAGATTATATATCAATCTTTTGTGACATGGATGAAACACTCAATTGCTTATGATACAAAATTAAGCTTACCATGCATCATATCCTATTTATGGTAAAGGTTATAAGTGCTTTTTTTTTACTATTCTCTATTTTAAGAGTTACTCTTTATTATCACTTTGTAGGTCAACAAAATGACTAACAATGAACAAATATGGGCTCGTTAAAGCTCGTGAGGGCTCCCGAGCCTTGGCGAGCCAAGCCGCGAGCCTAACTTTTTAGGCTCGCCAAGCTCGCGAGCCGAGCCAAGCTTGCAATGTAGCTCACGAGCCAAGCCTCGAGCATGCCAAACTCGGGCTCCGCTCGGCTCGTTGCCAGTCCTAGTAAAGGTAATACAGTAGTGTTTAGGGTTAATAAGAGTTGTTTGATCGACCGCCCAAACACTTCAAAAATAACAACAAAATTCAAAATAACCTCATATTAGGAAATTATGTCAAACAAAACTCCGATCTAAAGAGTAAAAATCGACGTCACTGAATTCCGGCACAACCTGTGTCCATAAGGTTATCGTATGGGGCGGCCCGTGTGAGCATTTTCCTCAATTTCCTGCTTTCTAATCGCCAACACGATCCATGTCAACCCTAAACTCGTCTGTGTTGCCTTCATTTGTGCTTCAAGTGATCCCAAACTCATAATTCGGGTCACACACATCAAACCCAACATTAGAAAAGCAGCAAAAACAAACAGAACATACAACCTCTATGATGAAACATGACTAAGGCCTTGTTTTGTCATCAACTTTTTATTTCTGTAAATATATCAGTCAATCACTCCCTTTGTTCCATATTAATTACCGATTAATATAAAAGTTACACGACCTCCAATTTCCTTATTTGACTAAGAACTTTTTATTATATATTTTATCAAAAAGTTACACCATATTATCACTCTTATGATACTAGTTTTCATGAAGAATCTAACGACAATATATTTTCATATAATAGAACATTGTATATTTTAAGAGATTAACAATTAAAATGTTTAAAACTAAATTTGACTAACATATAATATTAATGGGAGGACCACTACATTCTTGATTTCTTCTCAAAATTTAGAAAGGACAATTATTAAGAAACGAGGGGAATAATATAATAACTCAGCAAACGAATGGAAAGAAAAGGTCCTCAAACTAATTATTTATGCAATTTAATGTGTCTAGTTTATTTAAAGTTATCTCAAATGATTTATTTAATTTTCAACATTTCATCATTGAAAGTGCCTCTTCTTGTATAAAATACTATCTCAGTAGAGCTAACCTTTCTTACAAAATCTCATTATTTAATTATGTTCATTAATATTCTTATGGACTCTCACATAATTATTACTCCCTTCATTTCATTCCATATATTAATCTTCTCCAGAAATTGTACCGTCAAATTTGGAAAATTTTGATCATAAATTTCTCAATATAGACAATGCACTTGTTATATAAAATTCTTACGATTAGATTTGTGACAGAAAATATTATCCTATAAATATGATAGTGAAATTATTAACAAATATTGTAGAAGAAAATCATCCATCAAAGAGAGATATTGAAGACTATGACAATCGATTAAGAGACAAATAATATGAAACGGAAGGATCATATAACCCTAAAATTATGCAAATTATTAGATACAACACTTTATATATTTTGCTACAAAGACAAGGTGTAGCTTGATATATTACAGTTGTCAGCATCTTGAAGTTAAGTTTGTCTCAATGGCAATGGTTTTGCAATAGACCAACTCTTCCAAAATAAATATCCATTATTCTATTTTGAATTATCTCTAAACAAATTTTCATTTTTCAAAATTGGTAAGTAACACATTTGTCCTTTCTTCATTTGTGTAAGCTAAAGAATGTCTTTTTGCTCCTATACCAGGGTATATACTTTCAATTAGTTGCATGATTCATCAATTTCACAATTTTCAATATGTAATTTTTTTTTTCTTTAATGAAAATTGAACATTGGTAAAATTTCGAAGATGAGGATAGTAGCCACTTGACTATCATATAGATCTTTGCGGTATGATTTAAAAAATCATGTATATTGGCAAATTTGTGGAGTATTCTAGGGCTAGTTCAGGAATTGGCTCCAAATTTAGAAAGTTAATGACCTACTTTTCAAGGACAAAGTAGTTAATTTTGCAATTTTATTTACTGATTTGACACAACAATAAATGTGATATGTCCTAGTAGTCAAGTAAAGTTTCTTAAAATTAAGTCTAAGTGAATGCTATTTAAAACCAAAACAAAAAATATTTATAGTACTCTAAAATTCTGCTTAGGCAAGCTATGGAGGGATCCGATATATCAGCCTTACCACTAAATTTTATAATTTATAGAGATCAATTTCATACCTTCATTTGACCCACGATTGGAAATCATTCGCTATCTATTACTCCATGAAAAAAGAAACTGTAAGATGAGAGTTTAAAACATTTTACTTTAGTTCATGATCACAATAAATTGGAAACAACATTCCAAACTTTGTTGCTTTAGAACTTGTATAACATCCAACATTTCAAACATCACTCTGTGTAGCATGGACTTTAAGCTAATATAGATTATTAGTTTTGTTGTTTTAGAATTTGCTACATGTTGAGCTATTAATATCATAAGAATTGTAATTTACTACTCATTTTAATCCATACATACATACATACATACATATATATATATGTTTGTCTATTAGATTCCATATGGAGGAAATGACAAAAAATGATGAGCAAAAAGTTAGATATCCTCCACATTAAATAGGAATTATTGATACATACATATTGGAGGAAGAATGAAAGAACACATAGCCCATAACAAACACATACTTTGTGTGTTTGTGTTTTTGAATTGAAGGAATATACCTAGCTTGTGTCATTTGTTCATTTATACTATTTGACAAAATTAAACTGAGACCCGAAACTCAAACAAAAAATCGAACCGAACTCGAATTGACACTTGAATGGATGACCCGAACTAGAAGAAAATCAGTACTCGAAACCGATCCAAATGCCAAGCCAATTAAGATCCATGTCCAAATGATTCCAAATCAAACCAAAATTCAATCAGAAAGAAATTCACCCGAACGAACTCGAATAAAGCTCACTCAAAACCAACCTGTACCTGAACCGAATCGAAATTGGGTGGCATATTATCAACTTGAATTGACCCTTCCCCGATTCGAACCTGAACCGATTCACCCTATTATCGGGTTTAATTTACAAAAGTAATAAATAAATATATTTATGGAATGGAGGGCAGGCATGTATGGTACTAATTCAACCTGATGAAATTGTCAAAAGATTTGGTCTCCCATATTTGCAAAAATTAAATTAAAAGACACGCATGTATAGAAAGGCTGTCAATCATCATGTTCTCATGACCCATCTTCGGTTTTTAACAAACTAACTTTTAATTCAATTCATTTATTCAATCAATCCAACTTTCTGTTTTCTATATGCACTAGTATATTATATAGTTAATAATATAATTCCTCTACTATATTGTATATAAATTATTTGTATATATATATTTGGCCTGACCCATCACCCATGCATACAGGTGAATAGGTGATCGCATTGTTTCCCATTTGTATTAATAATGCACTCTACCTTTTCTTCCTTCCATTTTGCACCCTACCTCAATGTCTTATATTGACGCTTTAGGCTTTGTTCGGTAAAATTAGCGTTTCAGTTGACGGATAACAGTTTATGTAGCGATAGCGGTCTACCTCAATAATGTCTTATACTAACATTTAGGCCCTGTTCGATAAAATCAGTGTTTCAGATGACGGATAGCGGTTTATGTAGCGATAGCGGTCTAGGCAGCGGTCGAATAGCAGTTTAACTAGCGGATAATGGATGATTGTTCAAATATAGGAAATTGTGCTCGGAAAATTTAGCGGGTGAGTTAGTAGATTAATGTGGATTGACGTAAAAGGATATGGATAATTACAAAAGATAAAGTTTTCAAAGGGCTTTTTGGCAAAAAAAAAAAAAAATATGAAATGCTATTCCAAACGCTAAACATTAAGGCCTTGTTCAACAAAATTAGCATTAGATCTACAATTGTTCAGTCACGATTTTCATTGTAAGTGTCGTAGGACTTGTTATTAATGAAATCATTATGTTTGGTTTCAAAAAAAAAAACATTAGAGATAGCGGATAATGGTTTACATAGCGATAACGGTTTAGGTCGTGGTCGGATAGCGATTTAGGTAGCAGATAGTAGATGATTGTTCAAATGCGGGAGAATTGTGTTCGATAAATTTAGCAGGTGAGCTAGTAGATGAATGTGAATTGACACGAAAGGATATGAATAACTAAAAAAGATAAAATTTTCAGAGGATATTTTTTGACCAAAATATATGAAATGCTACTCCAAACGCTAAACAATAACTTCAGGGGCGTGGCTTTTAGTGGCCCGAAGGCGGCCACGGCTTCCCTCTACTTTTGATATACAAGTTGTTTTTTCAGTCATAAGGTATCATAAATTGTATAAAATTGACCTAATTTTTAATTCCATGGCCACCCCAAATTATTCGAACTAGTTTATGGCTCCCTTTAATTTGTACATAATTGGCTTCGCCCGTGATTAACTTTATTAACGTTTCATGAAACGCTACTTGAAATGTTAAACGCTCCTCAAAACGATGCCCTACCGAATGCTAATAGTTATGAAATTAGAGTTTTAATTTGATCACGCTAAACGTTATCCTAAATACTACTGTCAAACATACACAACCATAGATAATTATGATATTTCTCCTGTTCTTTTTTATCTGACTTTTTATTTAATATTTTTTTATTTTATATTAAACTGGCTCTTATACTTAATTTCAAAGCTATTAGCTCTTACTAAAACAGGTAAAGCTGCCCCTTGTTACTAATAGCACACCTAAGTCATCACTAATTGTATGATTAGCAAACAATATATTTGATTAAATAAAAAAAACCAAACAATATGTCCCTTTCCACTAGCACAACTTATGATTCAATTAATTAATTAACTAATTTTTTGAAATCAACTTATTTTAATTTGAGACAAACAAACTGATGCCATTTGCAAAAAAAAAAAAAAAAAAAAAAAAAGCCTTTTCCCTTCCTAATGATTTGATAATTTAAGGACACTTTTTTGCTAACATTTTTTTGTAATATATTTATCTTTCTACAGTAGAATATCTGAGTGGTTGACTATGAAAGCATGTATAATATGAAAATTGGGTTGTCAAAATGTCCCCTTTCAATAGCATGACTCATGTCCTAATTAAATGCACCTCAAGAAGAAACCTAATTTGAGCACAATAAAATAAACATAATAATAAATTTCTCACATTGTTTTATGACTAACAAATTTTTGTTCTTTTTTGTGGTGGGTAAAGTATAGTTACGATTAAGTTAGTAAAGTGTGGTTAGTGTGGTTAAAGGTAATTGAATTTGACAAATAAAGGTAAAAACAAGTGGTATGACGCGGTAAAGTTGATAAAGTGTGGCTATGCAGTTAAATTTAATTAACTGTATTGGGGTTTGTAGTATGCAAGTTATTATAGTCTTGTTTACCATGGTTGATAGCAAATAATGGAAATGTCCTAAAATTTATGAGACCTTTATGGTCTAACCAAACTTGTTTTAGTCATGTGTATTCCAATTTTTCATGTTAAAGATGAAATATGTTGAGGTATCCTTAGCTAGTAATGGTAAATTCTCTACAAAATCGTTAAACGGGGTGCCATAAGTTAGACTATACATCAATATGGAAAGGTTAATGGCTCTGAAAACTTGATGTTGCCTTTAAAAAAAAGGTGTCGGAAACCGTTAACCATAACTAGATCGCCTCCAATATCAATAAGTCGCCAAAATTTAGAGGGAAACAATATCGTATATTATTATAGTTGTATCTCCAAAGGTGAACTTTTAAGAATAACGTACTTTTTACAGAGCATTTAGAAGGAGCGGAGTAAGTGCGTCTTTACCACTGGATCTTCAGTCATATAATCCAAGTCATAGTCAGAGCCAAAACGTCACAATCAAAATGGCAAGCTGAAAGGAGATTTTCCTTTAATTTAGACAATAAAATTTTAGTATAGACTAGGAACACTAAACTCAATAATGCTCACCGATCGATGGTAATGAATTAAAAGGTATATCAAATTTCATATTGAAGGGAGCAATGTTATCTTAATCTAAGCAATTCAGGGCATTATCAAAGTTTCGTAGGAGATCTTTGTTTGAGTCGTCAAAGAAATGATCTCCCACCATAACGGATTTAGACTTTAACATATTTCTAAAGAATCAAATGATACATAACATTTATATGAAAAACCAATGTCACTTTGCAAATAATTATGTTTTATGGACATACAGTCCATGTTGTGAAATTTCTTTAATCTTGCTTGAGAGCAACTTAGGTAGACCACACATACCTCATAAGAAGGCCCTCGGGATTACTTGTAGCTTTTATCCGTGTTCAAAACAATATGTATATGTGTGTGGTGTACGTGTGTAGAGAATGAATTAAGAATTAACTTTTTATGATCATGTGAGAGATAACATTGTGACATGAAAATTTTCAAAATATAGAAATGATTCAGTGTGGACATAATATGTAATATGTGGACATAGTATTCAATATATGGGCATTACACACAGAACTACATAACATGTCCATACTTCAAAATTTTCATGCACACATTGTTCTTTCTTCCCTTTTAAAACCACTACTTTCTAATATGTTCCATTCCTATATAGGCTCGGTCAGAACCCAAAGAAAACCATAACCAAAACCAAAACCCGATCTGAACTGCAACTTGAAACGTGATCTAATCAAGATCTGCACCAAATGGCCCCAAATCGAACAACAACCCAATTTGAAAGAACTTCGCCGGAACTAACTCGATAAGCTTCACTCGAAGAAGTCAGCTCGAACCCAAACCCGACCCGAAATTGGTTGGTCCGATGCGACCGATCCAAAATTGTTTGGTCTGATGCGACTCGAACCGAAATTGGTGGGCCCGATGGCTACTCGAACCGAAATAGGTTGGTCTAATGCCAACTCGAACCGATCTTTACTCAATCCAAACTCGAATCAGTTCACCCGTCAGTTAGGTCTGTTCATATATATATATAGTGTCAAATAAACATGTTACACGACTTACATTGACTTTCACATTTTGATTCCAATTTCCAAATGTTCCAACCCAAACCAACCCCACCCCCCTACTAATTACAGCCCAAACCTTTATCATAATAATATCATTAATTAAACCACTCAACCAATTCAATATTTGCGTTTGACGTTTGCAAAAGGCCACCCCCAGGCCTTTCCCAATTTTAACATGTCACCCCCCGTGGGCCCACGTACGGACATTAAATAAATCCATAAATAAAATCACAAAAACAACCGAAAGAAAAGAGATTAAAGGTATGAGTATTTTGATGTAATTATTTAAAGGGTCTTATATTATAAATAATTATGAGGTGATATTATCTTTATTTTAATTGTTTATCAGATTATTCCGACTTATTTTCTGACCCAAAAATACGGGAAACAATGATTTTTGTGTTTAACGTTGTTTTGATTGAAGTTAACTACCATTTCAGGTTTCGATGGTTTAGGGTTGGTTAAAAATACATAATATACCTAATTAGTAATCAACAAAAATTCAGCAATTAATGCTTTGTTCACCGAATAATATATCAGAATGATCCCTACAAATAATTATAGCAAAGATGATATCACCTTATAATTATTTATCAAAATACCAGACCTTTTTTTTGAGGCTAAAATACCAGACCTTTAAAATGATTATATTAAAGATAATATCATCCCATAATTATTTACTCCCTCCGTCCCAAATAAATTGCCCCCTTTGCTTTTTCACGGTCTTCGATGTTATACTTTGTCTATTAATATTTTACATTTTATCTTAGCAAGACTTGTAATATTTTGTTTAAATGAAAGTATTTTTCGTCGCAAATCTAATAATAATAGTTTTACACGATAACTCAACGTATAATTTGATAAATTAACGGTCAAGTTTTATAAAATTTGACCTCATTAGTCAAACTAGGACAAATTATTTGGGACGGAGGGAGTATCAAATTACAAGACTAGTTAATAAAAGCTGACCCAACCCAATTTTTCAAACCTAAAATATAACAAATTCTAAATACGAAGCATACTAAACCCGATCCTCCGAAATTAACAGATCTATAAAAAGATCCTTAAAAACTCTTAAAATAATTACATCAAAATAAGAAATCTTTAAATCATTTTATTGCAAAAACAAGAACAAAAACAAAAAAACAAATGAAAAATAACTCCCTAGATATAAAACCCCCCGCAAACCCCCCATTTTTGCCAAACAACACAACACAACAAAACACAACACCATAAACACCAACACCATCTTCTTCTCTCCCTCTCTTTCTCTCTCTCTCTCTCTCTCTCTCCCCCTGAATCAAATCAAAAGGCAACAAAAAAACCCTCGAAAAACCTAATCAAGTGATTAAGCGCTTAATTACGCTGTGATTAGTGTGAGATTACGTTAATGGCGCCGGCCGCAGGCCCTATATCGCCGTCGGAAGCTCCGTCGCCGGTTTCCATGTCTTCCTGCGCGTTTTCCGGCACCGGAAGTTTGTCGCCGTCGCAGAAGGACAAGGTGATCGAGTGGTACCGAGGCGAGTTCGCGGCGGCGAACGCCATCATCGACGCCCTCTGCCACCACCTCGTCCAGCTCTCCGGCGGCGGCGACGCCGGCGACGAGCGAGTTCCGGCGGTGTACGAGGCGGCGTTCGCCGCGATTCACCGGAGGAGGATGAACTGGATCCCGGTGTTGCAGATGCAGAAGTACTTCACCATCGCTGACGTCACGCTCGAGCTTCGCAAGGTTGCCGGCGGAGAAGCCGCTGGAGTCGGCGAGGTCGCGGCGGAGAAAGCGGCGGCGGTGGAGGAGATCGGAGAAGTGAACGGTGAAAAGTGTAATGGAGAGAGTAATAATGGAAATGCGAGCTGTAATGTTAGCGATGGCGATGATTCACCTGATAGTGAAATCACTGATACAGGTACTTAATTACTACCTCCATTTTTTGTTCTTCCATTCTTCAGATATTTTGATGAGTTTTTCTCGTTCAAATTGATCCAATACTGCGTATATATCATGATTTTTTCGCCATTGAAGCTATTTTCAAGCTTGATTGATTGTAATGAATTAAGGTTAAATGCCTCGAAATTTAGCTCAGTTCTTCACGTATTTTGATTAGTTTTTCTCATTCAAATTCATCCAATACTGCTTATATAGTCGTAATTTCTTCATCATTGAAGCTATATAAGCTATTTTCAAGCTTGATTGATTGTGATGAACTAAGGTAAATTGCCTCGAAATTTTTACTCTGTTCTTCACATATTTTGATCGGATTTTCTCGTTCAAATTAATCCAATGATTTTCTGGTACCTTTTCATCATTTAAGCTATTTGAGCTGTTTTCATGTTTGATTAATGGTAACGAATTAAGGTAAAACATCTAGAAATTCTAGGTCAATCGCAACGGGTTTCTAATATCATTTTCGTTTTGATTTTGGGTTAAGTTATTTATGGTCAAAATTTGTAAATTCTACTGCACGATTTTAAAGAACAATAATAAATATTAAATATGGAACGCATTTTCTTTGTTTTGTGATTAACATGGTTGTCTCTGCTTTTAGACTTGAAATTCGCCCATAAAATGGGAATCATGCTTTTCTTCTGACTTTCAAAAGTTCTAGAACTTGAATCCTTTTTGTGGCCTTTAAAAATAGAAAAAATGAAAAAGGCAAGGAAAGCTGAACAGCTAATCACTTTTGAGTACTCCCTCCTTCCCATTTTAATTGTCACTCTAGACATAATTTCAAAAATCAAGAAGACTTCCATCTACATTAATTTAATTTATTGGAAATGTAGAAAACTTGAATAAAATGATGAATAAAAAAGGAAAAAGGTGAATAAAAAACAAAAGTTGAAGAAAAAGATGTAATTAATAAGCTTAATTTGATAAATTAGTAATTAATGTGTCATTGGAACTATAAAGTGACAGATATTATGGGAAAAAAGAAAGTTAGTTAAAGTGACAGATAATATGGGAAGGAGGGAGTATTCACCTACCACGCTGGAACAAATGAGTTTGTTAATTTTGCTTCTTAATTAATTAGCACAAATAAATGATGATTAATTAATTAATTAATGGAGTAATAATAGTGCAAAAAATAAAAAGCGAGGGAGTTTGTTTGTTTGCTAACTAAATGATGATTAATTAATTAATGGAGTAATAATAGTGCAAAAGAGAAAAAAGTGAGGCTGCTTAATTAAAGTACGTAATGTACCATTCATCTTTTTCGAAAAAATTGGATCCTCAGATCCGAAATTCAATGCGAGATCAAGAAATGAATAGTAATTTAATTGTTTTAATTTAGTACTGTAGTTTATTACTCATTTCTCAATGTAATGTGACACTTTTTTGGTGCCTGCCTTCCAACTTGTTTGTTGGCGTAAATAGAAACAACGCATGTTTTCAATTAATGTTTTGGGGCGAAGAATCCTACTGGCTTTAAAAAAAATAAACAAAATCTTACTTTTCTACAAATTATAATTAAAATGCAAAAGAAAATTAATCACTCGGAAACTTACAAAGAACATAATGCAAGTGAAAATATTGGAATGATTGAGTTCCAATTATTACATATGGTCTAAATCTTTTCTTAAGAAAAAATTATCGGCTCATTTATCAATCTACTGCTATTTATAAATTGATTAACGTCCATTCAGTAAAATTAACGTTTTAAGCAGTGAATAATAATTTAAGTAGTGGGTAGCGATTGTTGTTCAAATTGCAGATAAAGGTGAATTGACATAAAAGAATACAGATAATCTCCAAATATAAAATTTTCAGACTGTTTTTTATTAGAAAATATGAAATCCTACTCCAAACATTAAACGTTAATTTTTTCATAAATCACTATTTGAAACGTTAAACGCTAATCAAAATACTACCTTACCGAATGACAATATTTATGCAATTAATAATTTAACTTGATTAAAATATTAAACGCAGCTCTGAACACTGCTGTGAACACAATTTTGAAGTTCATATCATTATTCTATATTGTACAAATATGTTGCTAGTTTATATATTGGTAGTTTATATTTTTCAGAAAAGAATTTTACTCACGAAGCAATTTGAATTGTAACAACCACGCAGGAATATTTTGAATTGATTTTGCGGAATCTTTTTACTAAAAGCTTTTATTCGAGCTAAAATTACTTTATACCTTTTGAAGTTGATAATTTATGCCTTTCTTTTTTGCATACTCTAAAAGAAGTGAATTTTGTGACAAAATGTTTGGAATCAATCATACAGTGATTAAATTAATCACATGACAGCGATTTGCATGACGTTTAGCTCTCAGTGATTCCGGACATGTGTACTTTAACTCAATTCATTTAAAAAATGAAATAATTCTGATAACAACTATACATATATTTTATTATTACTAGTTTGTTAATTATTAAATTAAAACTAATTATTATAATACTAATTTCGGTATGGTTCGACACTTCAACCTGTTGTACAATTCAAATACCTTGTTACATATATATTCTACAAAATATTTGACCCCACATAATTTTGTAATTTTTAATTTTGCTTACTAAATCAAGCTTGTTCATATAATGAAGAAAGTTTGCTTTGTGTTTGAATTGCAACAACATGCTCTAATATGGTCGTGCTAAATGTACACAATTTCTTCTTATACACGCTAATATAAAAAGAGTTCAATATACTATTTAATTAGAAATTATTAATGTTGTAGATATGTTCACAACCCACTTATTATGTTTGAGTTTTTTGACATGTACTTATCTAATTTTTAGTAAAAGACACTAGGAGAATTTTTGGTTAATGTTTTGCTCATATTAACCTAATGTACTAGTACGTATTAATACACAAAGGCTTCGATCTTTTGTGTGGTAACATACCTTACCACGACATGTCATATTAACTACAAACCATTATATATTACAATATCATACTACACTTTATCATAACAATCAGAATTTTCTTTCTACTAACTGTTCTCTCTCCTTACCTACTACTACGTGAGACATCTTTAGTACAACTCACCACAAAGTACCATATCATATCATACTAATTATATTTTTACCATAGCATAACATCCCCACACTTCATCCACCTCAAAGTACACTATTTATCTCATAATATCTGCAATTTTCTTTTACTTTTAATAATCTTTAATGCATAACTTTAAACTTTATAATTTTTTTTATCTTAAAATAATAAAATAGGGAGAGGGAGAAAGGTAAAGTTTAAGCACAAAGAAGAAGGAAAAAAAGTGTCAAAAGAGGAAAGGTCTTATAAGGTGGTCTGATGAGAAAGGAAAAGAAGAGGAGGCCAAGTTCTAGCGAAATTCCTTCAATTGGGCAAAAAAGGTGGGACTGGGTGGCTGCTATTCTTCCAAGGATTGAGCCTGCAAAGTAAAGTAGGCCCAGGGGTTAGCAATTCGAGGGGTGGATGCATCAGTAGATGTCTCAGGACGGAATTTGGATTCATTTGACTTACACACCTCCCTCTAGAAGTGTCACGCTTACAGTTAGTTTTAGGGGTATTTTTTTTGGATGCCTTTCGTTGAAAACTTGGATTTTTTTTTAATTTAATGGTGCGTTTGGTTGTTTATCAGAAAAAATTTTTTCAGAAAAAATTTTCCCGAGAAATACTTTTCCTATCTCCTTTGGAAAACCTTTTACTGAGTTTGTAAGGGAAATAATGGATCCCACATCAAAATTTTCCTATATATTTTGTAGAATCAAACATGGGAAAGTTTTTCGATCAAACGCCCCATAAGGTATTCATTAATATCTATCCAAAGATTTGAATTTGTCTAATTTTGAAAATATTTGATATTGAAAGAGTGTACTGGACATTGAAACATAATATTTTTTTTAAGTGAATATTTACGATAAGAAGTGAATTCTAATTTAGGATGACTGACCTTTATAATTTAGTTCATATAATGTCTTTTTTGGGAGCTAGAGGAAATGTGTTGTAGGTACATCAATTAGATGTCGAATAAGGGTCGAAAGTAGAAGAATGTATGAAACTGATGCAACGTAGTACAATCTAGAGAGACTTCCATTTTCATCTCTTTTTTATTGTCGAAACTTGACTTTAACACCAGCACGGTTTGAATTGTCTAATCCAAATCAATCCAAAAGAACTGAATTCGAATATTAATTTCTTTTTTATCTTTTACATTGACCAAATTTGATTGGACCAAATTTACTCTATCGAATCCGACCGAATAAAGTTCTTAAGGATATCATGAAGGAAAATGTAACAATTGGGATGAATTATTATTAGGTCAGGTCAGTTGGGTTACGTCCTTGGACGTATGTGTCTGCGGGCAAGATCATTTATTTTCCGGGCAGCGTTGAATGATATCCGTTGGATCCGGAGCCAACCACACTTGTGCTATGTTGTTTTTGTTTGTTGGCAAAATATCCTGCTAACCCCTAAAAAAAAAGGAAATAAATGTGTGAGTGGCTGGCAACGCACATTTGGGTTGACCCACATGACGTTTGACGTTTTAGATTCCCTTTCTCCTGTACCTCATATGATTGGATTCCCCACACCCAAACTGTACACATTGTAAATAGTACTATTACTCTAATTATTGAGCTTTAAAATGCATAATTCCACCCTAACTTTAAAATACATAATTCCATTACTTTAATTATTATTATTATTTGGATCCCATTGAAATTTTAGACTTGTTAATTCTTGATCCGACCCAATAACCCCATCCGAATTTCACCCGAAAATTATTAGTTTTGAACACGATTTTCTCGATCTATATTTGAAAACTCTGGCCTGGTAGAATTTGACTCCACTCGAACATCGACTCAAACACACTTGAAGGTTGTTGAACACGGTTTTCAAACCTGACAGCTAAATAAACCTGAAACCAACGACCACTCAAATTGATAGTTCTAAGAAATTCTATTAGTCAAAACTATGACAAGAGAAGATAGTGTTTGCATTTAGTTCCCATACCAACCAAACTCTATTTAAGAGTAGAAGATTTTCTGAACCATACCTAAATTTATATATTCTTACTTTGTTTGATCAGAACTCTTTGGTATACATATTATAGTTATGATTTCTCTTACAATTTTCTGCATGACTTTATGTTACCAAATCTTACCTTACAGCCTTATGTATGCATAACCTTATTTTGTTGCGAGTTTGACGTAGGGTTGTTTTTAACTTGTAGGTTCTCATGAAGTACAAGCAAGTGTTGACGAACACATGGAAATATGTGAAAACCACGAAGAATGTGGGAATCGTCGAGAGCAGATAAAGATGACAAAAGGTTTCGTAGCCAAGGAGCCAGTGAGAGGGCACATGGCGAGTTCTCCTTTATATACCAACTATACATACACATATATACATTTTCCTTCATTCTTGAATATTATGCTGCATTTTATGGGGCATTTGGTTGAGAAACTTTCTCGAGAAAGTTGGTCAGCTTTTCAAAGTTAACAAACTTTCCCATGTTTGTTTCTTCGTAATATATAGGAAAGTTTTGAAATAGGGTCCATTATTTCCCTTACAACCTAAATAAAAAGTTTCTCAAAGGGAGGTAGGGAATGTTTTTCCAAAACTACCAAACGCACCATTAAATTATTTGAGAGATTTTATTATCAAGCATGTTAATGTTAATGTTAATGTTAATTACTAACTAACAAACTGCATGGTCCAATATATATTGACAGGTGAATGTTGTGAAAGGTCTGAAAATGTTTGAAGACATATTCACTGATTCAGAGTTGTCTAAGCTCAATGACTTTGTCTATGAACTTCGAGCTGCTGGCCAAAGTGGACAACTGTTAGGTCTGCATGCCTATTTATCTTTGCTTCAACTGCTCTAGTTAGATGCATTTTCATATGCATTTTGATTCAGGATATTTTTTTTAAGTATTTTATTTTTCATAAAATTGACGTTCATCATGAATTTTAACTCTTATTAACTTTATAGCTATGATTAGTTAGGAGCTTTATTAGGGTTTGTTGGCCATCCCAACTAATGTAATTATACCCGAATTGAATCTACTCTATCCCTTAATATTTATTTTAGGAAAATTTGTATATACCTCCTTTTATGTTTATGATTATGACATTTATAATTCCAACCCTGACTTTTTTGAGTTAATTTTTTTACCTCACCCGACCTTTTAAACCAATTTAATCTAGCAACTTTTTTGGTGGATGTATCAACTTTTTCGGTTAACGTGTGATTTCTGATGATATTTATTAACTAAAATTGATAACATTTTAGGAAACAAATTTCATCACAAATCACACCTTGACCGGAAAAGTTGCTAAATTTGCTAGAAAATTTGGTAGATTAAATCGGTTTGAAAGGTCGGGAGTGGTAAAAATTAATTTAAAAAGGTTAGGGTATATGCAAATTTTCCCTTATTTAACGCATATCTTTTGTAAAATTTGTAAAAGTATGTATAAAAATATGAAGATGCCTGATGAAACTAACATTATACATTGTGTGGATGCAGGAGAAACCTACATTTTGTTCAACAAAAACATGAAAGCAAATAAAAGGGAGCAGATTCAACTGGGTGTTCCAATATTTGGACAAATAAGAGATGATGCAATGGGTCAGGACCAAAAATGTAAGTACGAAGTATTTGATAAATTTACACAGTTTGAAACTCATGAACATCTTTGTTGCAGTGTTCATAGTTATTAAAATCCCGATCTTGATCTACGATTTTACGATTTTATGATAAAAAAATCCATGATGTGATTCTACTATCTACATTCTGATCCACGATTTTACGTGGGTTAATTTCGATCTTAACTACCACATTGATCTGAGTTAGGATCATCCTTTAACAATAAAAAAGCCATGGACAAAGAACTCATGGGCTTTTTTAAATTTTTTTTTTAATGTTGATATAAGCAGCTAATATATGACCAAGTTAGAATGGTTGAAAGAAGACTCTCTAATTGATATATCTTACCATTTTTAAAAGACTATATGGAACTAATATTGAAGATATACCAACACTTCTTAAACTTAAGGACTCTTTTTATGTTGATATCTACAGCTAATATTGAAGATATACCAGCACTTCTTCAGAGTGTTATTGATCACCTAGTCCAATGGCACATACTACCGGAGAATAGGAGACCAAATGGATGCATTATCAACTATTTTGACGAGGTAAAACTTTATTTTCTTATGCATGTTTGCAACTAGACCCGGCAAGACTGACAGAAACCCGAACCAGACCCAAATGGATGACCCAATCTTGACTCGAACCCGAAGGAAAACCGACCCAATCCACAACCTGGAAAATGACCCAAGATCTACACTTGACTAATCCCAAATTGAACCGGAACCCAATATGAAAGAACCTTACCTGAACCAACCCGGAACTCAACTGAACCGAAATTGGTTGAGGTGATGTCAGCGTAACCCAAAACAATTCACCCATTTGCCAGGTCTATTTGCAATGGCAAGTTCAGTGCAACTCCATTGAACTAGTTCAAGAGTTGACAGTTGGTTTTATTTTGGTTTGTGTAGGAAGAATTCTCTCAGCCCTATCTAAAACCGCCTCATCTGGATCAACCAGTGTGTACTTTGATCCTCTCAGAGTCAACAATGGCGTTTGGTCGAACTCTTGTCAATGATGGTGAAGGCCATTACAAAGGCAACCTCATGCTTTCCATCAAACAGGGGTATGTTCATGTTCATCCTCGTGCTCATGCATACCATCATTTGCATCAAATTTTGAGACAATTTTAATTCTATTATCTCTAATTCATCAATCTATCTCTTTGTTAACGTAAGAGTGCCTACATCCTGATCTAGTAGCGGATAAGCCTTAAAATTAGGGGTGACCAATATATATTAGAGAAATATACAATCCATGATATATATTTACCCGTAGTTATGCTAGACTTTCGTTTCTTTTTGGACAAGGGTAGCCTAGATTGGGGGTGACCAATATAGATCATTACGTATGCTCATATGATAAATATATGGTCCATGATATTTAACCCTAGTTATGCTAGACTTTCATTTCTTTTTTGACAAGGGTAGTCTGATTGGGGGTGACCAATATACTATTACGCTCAACAACAATAACAAATTTCAGTATGATTCCCTTAATGCGAGGTCCAATGATATTCAAATGTTCCCCATGCAAGAGAATGTATGATCAAATTGATTTTGACAGACTAAAAAAGACATTTCAAAAACCCTGAACAAAAACATGTCGAAAACCACCCCCTAATAATACTATACTTTCATTTCTTTATGGCTAAGGGTGGCCGGTCTCTTTGAAGACATCGGATAAAAATGGGCTAAGGGCGGCCAAGCTAGGCCACCCTAAGCCCAATGAAGATTCGCCGGCCAATGCTTGAATCTTCTGAAACTCCATATAAGTGGCGGGACCCACCCTAGATATTGTTGTTACTCTTACATAATTTATAATAAGTGTTCTTAACAAGATTCCTAAACCAAACTACATTAATTCTTTTTTAGGTCCGTTCTTGTGATGAGGAACCACAGCGCGGACATGGCGCGCCATGCCATGTGTGCATCCCCCTCAAAGAGGGTGAGCATCACCTTCTCGCGTGTCCGCCCCGGCTACGTCCACAACCACCATCACCACCACAACCAGGCACCACTACCCTACGCCCCGGGCTCCCCGGCCCAACCCATGGCTCTATTACCAAACGGATCAGGAGCCCCGATCGAGCTAGTCCCAAAGTGGGGGGTGATCCAAACGCCCGTGGTCATGCTGGCTCCCGCAGTGCGGCCCATGGTCATGAGCCCACAGACCATGCCCAACGGGGGCACGGGAGTTTTCCTACCCTGGGCCACGGTGGGCTCCAGGAAGCCCACCAGGCACCTCCCGCCCAGGGCACAAAGGGGCAGGTTCCGACACGTTCAGGCCCACAATATATCAGACACGATGTCCGATCCTGGTGCATGTTGAAGGGAGGACAATATGAATTGAAGTTTGGTTAGTCACTAATTTCTTCAAAGCAATCTTTTTTCTTTCTTTTTTTTTTTCTCCATCTCCAAGTTTGATTTTTACTCTTTTTAGTTTTTTTTTCATTGGAGTTGATTAAAGTTGGAAATTAAAGGGTAGGTTTTTAGGTGGCTAGGAGTGAGTTGAGTTTGACACAGTATGAGTGAGGAGTGAGCCTCTACTAAAGGCGAGATCTTGTATTTTATCTTTTTTTATTTATTATAAATTTTGTTTTCTGTGAGCATTCTTTGGTTTCCTCTTCTTGTCCTCTTCCGGAGATGTCGTATTACATGCATTTGGAGCATATGTTCTGTGTATGTGTAAGTGAACAATTATACTATTGAAAGTGAACAATTCAGTATATATACACGTGAACAATGATAATATTTAGAGCACATGCTCCAGGAGTATATGATAAATTGCAATGGTCGTTGGAAACATAAATTGCTATGTACACAACATAAGAACAATGTAATTTGAAAATGCAGAAAGAAGAGCAACAACTAAGATAAAAGTTCATCACATGCAACAAAGTCGGGATTGAAACCAGACGAGATTTTCAACAAAAAAGGTGTTAAGATTTTCATGGCATTATTAGCAAACAGACAATAGCTACGCTAAATGATTCACACACAGGAATTAACGTGGAAAACTCAAACCGAGGAAAAAAAACCATGAATGATGTACTATGAAAGGATTACAGGTGTATATCAGAGATTCTCATACCTCTACATTCTCTCACAAATCACAATCTCCCTAGAATTATAGCTTGAGAACTAACCTAACAGTATATGAGTCTCATACAACTCCCTTAGGGACAAAGATTACAGATCAATCTTTTGTAATACATAGAAGCCTAACACTTATACCCTATTTATACTGATAACGGTTATAGAAATTAGGGTGAAAATAGACTCCAAAACAATTAAGAAACCCTAAAATAAGCAGGCAGAGACAACCGCCAATCTGGGGACGACATCTCTCTCTTACCATTTTGGAGAGTGTTGTGGGTTGGAGTGGGGTGATGGAAATCAGCCCACGCTAAGTTCCCCAAGCCCAATCAAGGAAGCCCAATTGAAACACCAAATTAAAGATGGGATCCTCATCAAAGGCTCATTCACATGGTGTGCTTCTTATTTCAAGAGGATGTCCAAACATTCTAGAAGTTGGGCCAAGCCTCACGCCAACCCAAGAGACACACGTCCAAATCAAGAACATTCAAGCTAAATTTTACTATCTTGCTTTTTGGATGTAATTTATTTAATTAATTATAGCTTTTAATAGTTTTGGTGGGTTTTTATTTTTAGAATAATGTAAGATGACAAGTGGATTATAAACTTGATCATCCTATGATTAATATTTTCGTGTGGTATTAGTTAGATTAGGCGTCACTTTTCTATTTCCTAGATATAGTTGGCTATTTTGTAACTAATCCATATTGGATTAGGAAAGCCGAATCAACTAGGATAAGGTTAGTTATAACAAACTCCCCTTAGGATAAGGATTCTAATCCAAGGGAGAGTAATAGTAGGATGACGTCTAGTTAGAGGAGTTCTACTTGGATTACACGCCAAGTTAGAGTCTCCTAAGGTTAGATAGCTTGGTTGCACGCCAAGTAGGAGTTCTAGTCCCTTAAGGACTCTCCTAGTATAAATAGGATTGTAAGCCTCTCAAGGAAAATAACACCTTTTGAATTATGAATACAATTAAGCTTTTAGCTTTCCCCCGAGTGTTTGGATAAACTCTCAACCCTTTTCTTCTATTGTATCTTGGCATGGCACCCAAGTGGTTAGGAAGAGCTTGATCCTAGGTTGCGATCTAGATCAAGTTAGCCCTAGGTTGTCTATCTTGTGGATTCAAGTTAGAAACCTAGTTCTATCCGTTCTTACCTTTCTGTCAATACAGTTAAGGTAATTACATTGTGAGCTTTCTGTCAATACAGTTAAGTCACAACCCAAACCTATCTCTTACCCCTTCAAACCACACGCCACTTCTCACCTCCTTCATCCCCACAAAACGTCCCACTCCCTCATCTCACAAAAACACCTTCTCTCTTTTTCTCTCTTCATAACAACTTTCCAACAAACTCTCTCTCTCCTCCAACAAACTTCATCCCTCTCTCCTCTCTCCTCTCTCCTCTCTCCCACACCACACGCCAACCTCCTCTCTTCCCCTCCAAATTCACGTCAACCCCCTCCCATATTCCCATCCAAGAATCCATTATCTTTTCTCCTTTTTCCTGTTCAAGATTCACTCTCTCTTAAATCTTGAAACCACAAAAGCCCTCACGGCAAAATAACCTCCACAAATCCTTTTTCACGAGAATTACTCCCCTCTTTTCCACCCTAATCTCGTGAACCATCCCACTTCTCTGTTTGGTTACACGTGATGTTTCATGTATTATTGGATTAAGATTTTTTCTTGATCGGTAATACATCATGGGGCCCATCCTGTTGGTCATTAACATCCCCCGTCCCGGTCCGTTACAAAGGCCTATTGGGTTATACCCCTGAGATAGGGGCCCGATGGCAGAGACAACCAACATCAAAAACTCCATGCCACAACTCATCACAATCTGTGTCCCATACGACACGGTCCGTGTCCCATACTCGTGTCGCACGCCAAATTGCAGATCTTCAGTTTCTAATTCCCATACTATTCATATTCAATCCCATAACACTCGTGTCACCTATTTTTCGCGTCCAAGTGAATCAATTAAGCTCGACACTCAATAAAAAGGCAGTGTTGAAGACCTAAGACCTCATGCAATATATATTCAATTGGGTTTAGAGCATAAATCAAAATTTTTGAAAGACTGTACAATTATTTTTTGTAAAATGTACAAATATCTATTCATGGATTCAGTTTAAACTATCCAAGGATAAGTTGTACCACATGCCATGGATAATCTTATCCCTCCATTGATAGGTCGTACCATTGTCCATGGATATGTTGTACCATTGTTCTGTGACATTCTATCACATCATCTAAGCCCTTGCAATTTTATAAAGAAGAATTTTATGATCTTCTCAAGAATTTTGTGATCCTAACATCTTTATATTAGAACCTTCAAGTCAAAAACTTACTCTCCAAAGGTAATCAAAAAAGTTAAAGGAATATATGTAAAACATTTTCTTTTCCCTCTCAGGTGTAGTGCAATGTAGTCTCAATTTATCTTACACTAAAGTTCATTTTGTTAGAGACTCGACCCAAATTTATCCAAAAAAATGCCAAAAATAATTCATGGCCCGAATTCGAAGTGACTCGACCTGACTTGACCCAAATTTATCTTACACTAAAGTTCATTTTGTTAGAGATAATCTTATCTGACAACAAATAAAGTGACCCCAAAATCAACTCAACTCAAGCCCGACCCAGCCCAACCTTTCCTTATTCACTCAAAGGAACCCAAGCCAAATGGATCCAACTGAAACCCGATCCAACAACAACAACAACAACAGTTGACCCCAGTGTAGTCCCACTAAAGTGGGGTTTGAGGGGGTCCAAATGTAGACAGTCTTCCCACCATGTACAAAAATGCATGACGAGGCTGATTCCGGCAGACCCCAGCGAACTAAAACCCGATCTAAATGACCCAATTACCAAATCTACTTAAAATCACCTGAATATACAGTAGGCTCAACTGCAGCGTAAATCAAAGGAAAATTGGTCCACAATTTACAAACTTCAATGACAATTTTTGTCAGGGTTCATTTCATTAGATAAATTTCCTTGTTCAAAAATTTCAATTTGTGAACTAAAATACATTTAGTCCAAAATCTTCAAAGAATAATGGGAGTTCTTTTGAATACATCTCCATCTATGCACGGATTGCTGCTTGGATCTGCTCTAGAGTTTTCCCCTTTGTTTCCGGTACCACTTTGATCACGAATATAATCGCGAGTGCATTAATCGCCGCATATAGAATAAATGTACCTGAGAAAACCCCACAAAAAACGATAAGATTATACGATGATCTTCGATGGGCTGCCTAACGGACAACGGTTGTATTACTTACCATTTCCAAAAAAAAAGAAAGTATACAATCTTCAATGGGCTGAATGGCCAATTTTACTCAACCATTATTAGGTATAAACATATGATAATACTAGCCTTCATATATGTGACTCGAATATGTGTGAAGGGTCTCCTAAAAAGAGGTTTGCTAGTAAAGAAGGCAGAAGCTCATGTTAGACCTATCAAAATTTCGGGTTTGGGTCATTTCTAATCCAAATGAATAGGACGTCGGATGAAGAATTGATGTGTGATACTTAGCTCTTTTGTAGGTTTATTTTGGATCAGATAATTTGTACAAGCTTAAATTCGGGTTTGGATAACAGAAATATGAAAGCTTTTGTGTACGAACTTGGAAAGAAGCTTATCAAATGTCAAAATACAATCAAAAAATCTATGACCGTAACAATTTTTTATGGGTAGATTGAACAAGGTTTTCAGGTCAGAAAGTTTTTTGCCTGCTCTAGTTCAGATACTTAGTCCTATTTCAATCACTAAGACCTAATTTGGATTTTTCAATAAGTGTAGTGCACAACAATAACAACAAGAATAAACTCCAGTATAATCCTGCAAATGTGGTGTTTGCGGGGATCCAGATGTAGCAACCTTCCCCATTCATACGGTTGCATGGAGAAGTCGATTCCAATAGAACCTAAAAAAAACTCTTTTTGAAAAAAAATCAGTTGAGTTACATGATTTGAACACAAATCAACTGTTGGGGAGATCCAAGGAGGGAGCCCATTTCAACCAAGGTCTATGGTACACAAGTTAAGTGAGGTTTCATCTTAAAACCAATTGGTATTAAGAGGAGTAACCCACTTGACATATATACCATGTCCTTTCTCTTTACTTTTCCGATGTGGGACATTTTTACTCATGGGTGAAACCCAACAACAAGTTGCATGATTTTTTTTTTTCAACTTATATGAAATATTGATGATTATGTTACATTACATACCACATGAACTCCACTGCATAAGAAAATTGAATGTGTAGGAGATTGCCCAAGCTCCAAACCAGTTCACCAATGTGGCCAAGCTTCCAGCCACTCCTTTCACATTTATTGGGAAAATCTACATCAAAAAATTCACAAAAAAATAAAATTAAAAATGAGCAAATATGTCATAGCCTTCATTGTCAATCAAGAGCTCTCAAATACGGTTTTTAACCTTGGAGTTTTAGTATGAAAGACTTTGGACTGTAAATTCTAGAAGAGATCATGAAGTTCTTATTCATATTTATATCAAAAAATAATTACATATGTCATTGATGGATAACCTTATATACCATCCATAAATATAAATACCATTAAAAATCTCATAATCTCTCCTAGAACATTACTAATTTCGTATCATATTAATTGTCACTTAGTTGACTGTCATGGTTTTCAATATCACTATTTGATATTTTGATTGATTATTTCTTTATATAAAATTTTATTAAAAATTTCATATTATATTTTTAGGATAGTATTTTTCTTTACGAATATAATGATAGTAATTTTATATAATTAGTCAATAGTCATTGTTTATATCAAGAAATTTATGGTCAAAATTTTTGAAGTTTAACTGCACAATTTCCAAATACGACAATTAATAAATAACAGTGGGAGTATATTGTGAAGTCTTTCATACTATTTGTCAAAAATTTACCAAACTTACCAAAAATTACCAAAGTTAAAAAACAAAAAAAAATAATTTTGATATATTAACGTAAATTTGACAAAATTTACCAAAATTTACCAAAAATTACCAAAAATTACCAAAAATTACAAAAAAAATTACCAAAATTTAACTTTTACCTAATTGTTTTTTACCCGTGAATTTTACACTCCAAGTTCAATAACCCTCTCAAGTAATCTGACAGTCTTTCTGCATTCTGAAGTCACTCACCTCAGACATTATAACCCATGGAATTGCTCCCATGCCAGCTGAAAAAGAAGATATGTACACCTATTTTTCGAAGATCAAGAGAAAAATATAAATCAGCATTAAAAACTTTCAGAACAGGATATTATTAATTTGTTATTTTTCTTCTGAAGTGAATAATTTAGAATACCAGAATTCCTGCCACTGCAAAGAATGCTGCTGCTTTTTCTGATATGTGATGATCCTGATCAAATCATAGGAAATTAACAGCAGTAATTAATCAAGTTTAATGTTTTTGTTTTGTTAATTAAGATGGTGTGATTAATGTGAAGTGGTAATTTGGAAGTTACCTTGAGGTAGAATGCAATTGCTGTTAGTAGACAACCTGAAACTAACCCTGCTGCAGAAACCTGTAATGACGAACGAAGATGAGCTTACGGTGTGTTTGGTAGAACTTTGGGGAAAAGTTTTCCTCGGAAGAAAATCTTTCTCGGGAAAGTTTTTCCTAAATGGACTTTTGGTTATACAGCCTGAAATACTAGCAAAAATTGTTTGAAATACGTTGGGTTTTCGATATTTCGGCCAGGGTATCTCTGGAAATTCAGCAAAAATATGAATTCCCACTCAAGACCCCCCAATAAAAAGGAAAATTTCCCGTGGAAAAAATTTCTCTAAAAGAGCATTTGGTAAAAGTTTTAGAAAAAATTTTCCTATGAAAAATTGCCCTACCCCTTTTCCTGAATGAAGGTGGAAAATTATGGGCCCATGTAAAAAATTTTCCGGGACCCAAATGCAATCAAATATGGCTCTTTAGTTGAACTGTGATTTCATCCATTAAACAAGACCAAATACAGAAAAATTCGGTCAATTTTTCCAAGTAGATCAACTTTCACCAGGAAAAATGTCAGCCAAATTCCCAAAAATTCATAGCTTTCTTTCACTCAAATCTAGGTATGTTTCTAGGTCATTTTGAGTTGTTAAACTTGGTATGTTTCCAAGTTTACAAACTCATCACAAATAAAATTATGGGATGAGCATTCTTGTGGCCTTACTTGGTACTTACTAGGTTAGACAAGAGTCACATATACTCACCAAAAGTAGAGGTTTTCTTCCTGTTTTATCAATCAAAGTTGCTCCAATTCCAGTAATAACTACCTGCACAATAATCGAAACTTCGATCAATTCGTTTCGAACTAAATGCACCAAAAAATAAATGCAATTTATTACGTGTTCCTGGAGATTGTTCTCCATGAGGAACAGTTGTTCACTATTTTGTTATGTTTCATGCAAGAGTATATGCTCTCACTGCATGTAATATATGTTGAAGAATAAATCAAGGTACTTTCAATTACCTGGAGGACAGCATATATTATAGTGCCAATGGTTGGGGCAAACCCTGCAACATAAATAAAATTTTATGACTTGTCCTGTTAGATGAAAAGCTGGATATGTTCGTATATTTTTTAGACTAGCTAAATTTAACTGTACATGAGAAACATGACCCACCAACCTCATAGTTTTCACAAGTGGGAAAATCTTTTCCTTTCAACTAGGGGTGGACAATGGGTGGGTCGGGTCATGGTTGACTATTTAGGGTTGGGTCGGGTCAAGGTCAACCCATTGAGATTGTGGACCGGTCAGGGCTTTCTAGCAAAAAAATAAGTGTTGGCTTATGGGTCTACCCGTTTTGACCCTAAAGTTAAAATGAAGTATACTTGTACAAAAAAAAATAATTATTGTTAATTATTGATTAATGTGAGGTATTAGCATTTAGCAATATACTACTACTTAAGTAAGTTTAACATTTAAAATAATAGGAAAAACTATTTATTTTGAGTTATTGATAGACCAACCCGGTCCGGTCCATTCACCAACCCTTTCAAATTGTTAATCGGGCCAACACTTTAACGACCGACCCTTTCACGACGCAACCCTTTACCGTCCCCTGTTTTTTTACCTCCCGAACCTTTCAATTTTTTCAAACAAAGTAAATTTTTACTTCTACCAAGTCCAACCCGTCAATTCGTGCGGGCCGGTCGGTTTCGGGTTTCGGGTTTAGTTATGTTTTAGGTTTGGAAACTCCGGACCTAACCTTAAACTTTCAGGCCGGTTCGAGTCGGGTCAATTTCTGCCAGCTGTTCAACCTCGATATATATACCAAGGAGATATTCGAGTTGCTTTTTACCTGCTGTTTCGAAAATATTACTCTCATAGAAGCAAATTCCATTAATTCCTCCAAACTGTTGGAAGATCATCAACCCAACTCCAATCTATACATAAGCAAGAAAATTACAGTTGAGTTTAGTTAAAACAGTTAGACAAATTTGAGTTGAGAGTTGTAAAATATGAAGAAATCTTCTTACAATGACAAAACGTAGGTATCTTGTTTGAAACAAGTCCATGAATTTAACCTTGGGTAGTTTTTCGAGTTCTTCCAAGTAATTCTGTCATTCAAAACACAAAATTGTAACGTAAATCCAATCGAATTTGAAGTATGAATGTTGCAACGTTTTTCGTTTCTTGACCATAAATTTCTCAACATATACAATGAGTTGCTAAATAAACTTACCACCATTAGATTTGTAACGAAAAATATTATCATAAAAGTATAACATTGCAATTATAAATAACATATTATGTAAGAAATTATCAATCAAAGAGTGACACTGGAGACCATGAAAATCAAAATTATGACAATTAATATGGAGCGGAGGGAGTACTTGGATTTCAAGTGCTTCTTTGGTGATATTGGCATTGTTTCCTCGGAGTTTCTGCAATGCAACTTTGAATTCTTCGTGTGCTCCTTGCTTTGCCTGAAAAGTCGATTACACTGGCATGAGCATGTATACGTAATTTATTACGTGTTCCTAGAGTTTGTGCTTCAAAAAAGATCGTATATTGTTCACTTGTAAATAGATATCCTGGAGCATAAACTCTAGATGCATGTAATTTATACTGACATATATAGGACATGACGTAATATTTGTGAAGTTTGTGCATGTAGTGATTCTTACCAGCCATCTTGGAGATTCAGGAATGAGAATAAGGCCCAAAAGCAGGATGGCGCACGGGACAATCCCTGCCAAAGTAAATTATTAGATAGTTTCAGGTCTACTTACATAGGCAGATTGATAAACGTGAATAGTTTCTTCTTTCATTTCTCTTAAAATGCTCCTATTTTTATTTATCTGGCTCTAAGGAAAAAAAAAAACAAAAAGAAAAAAGGTAAATATGTTTGCCAGAATTAGCCTCTTCTTCATGCATTTCTGTGCATATATGGGGAAATATTGACTTCGTCTGGATCCCATTTACCTCACGTTAGTAGGGCTACACTAATATTCAGCATGCAACACGGGATTTTGTTTCGAATGGTATGCGTTATGAAATTAGTATGTTTCTCCAAGAAATTTTTACCTGTCAATGCTAACACCCTCCAGGGTAGTACTATCCCTATGACAAAACCTACAGATACTCCCATGCATATCATGAGCTGTAAAAATAAAAATCGACAAAAAAAGTCACAATGTTAAAATTAGCGCAAATTCTAGTGTAGTCACATCAATCAGACATGTGTTTGTGTTAACTTGAACATGAAGTTTAGATTTACCTGGTTGAGTGTTGTGAGTGCTCCTCGAAGATTCGCAGGCGCGATTTCAGCAATGTAAACCGGCACCTGTTGATTTTTAGTACTCAAAACTCACAACCCATAACTAAACACAAAAATTGATGATATGATGAAGCTTGAAGATTAGAACAACATACCACATATGAGAAGGCACCCATTCCATATCCCCCTGCTAGCCTTCCGATGTCCAATGTCAAAGCATTCTGATTTTGTTCGATTTGTCATATATTTTTTTTCGAAATTTGAACTTGTTTGAAAAGAAAAGAGGGATTTTTTTATGCTAATATACTATATTGCTTCATGGTATTAGACAATACTGAACCGTAAATTGTCTTGTACGATAATATATTGTACTTTGGACTTTGGAGGGTGGCTGTTGTTGTGTACAAGCCATATAACTGTGGATAATTATGCACCGAATTTTAGCCCAATGTCTCTGAAGTATAATATTGACATGCAAGAAAACTGTATGATGCAATATTGTCCAATACCTCTAAAATATAGTATATTAAAGTCCAAAACTCAAATAGAAAAGAATGTCAGTTCGAATTTGGACCTTAGCAAAGTATATTGCTAGCCACCCGGCCACACAGAAAGCAGCATACATCCTCATCGCCTGCAACGCAAGTAGTTCGCATTCGGTGCAATGATCATATCGTAAAAGAAAAGATGTGCTTAAATTCCGGCTTGATTCATTCCTACCCCTTTTCGACCGACGAAATCAGCAATGGGCCCACTTGTTATTGCACCAATCATTGCGCCGAAAGTCAAAATAGAGCCGAAAAGTGAGTACTGCAATCAACATAAATGTTCATACATACATACATACATACGTACATACATACGTACGTACATACATATGTACGCACATACGCGTTCAAAGATAGGAAGAAGAAGGAGATGGAACCTCAGCAGTGGAGAGACCAAGGTCTGCAGTGATGGCAGATTGAGTGGGAGATGAATACCCAACCTGAACACCAACATTAGACAATGAATGTAGGAAGATCCGTACTCAAAGTACCAGTGTTGTCAAAAAATCGGTCCGGGTCAAATTTTAAGTCGATCAACTCACTTCAATTTTAAAGTTCGGACAAAAAGTTATTGACCAATATGCAGTTTTCGGGCCAGGTCGGCCAATTGGGACAATTACAAACATATGTTCACATCAAAATCGGTACAGACAATCAAAATATTCTATCCATTTTAGAATTCAGACGAAAGTTGATGATTAGGGATGAAGTCAAACAATTCGAACAAACACATATTTAAGTCTTAGACAATAGAATTATTCGGTCCAATAGTCTTTTTTCTTCCGAATGAATTTGTATATTTAGATCGGACCATATTTTGACAACTCTAAACCAAACTAAAAGGGCCATTATATTTTTCAAATACTATTTGGGGTTTTTTTTTAAAAAAAAAAAAAACTGTAAACATCATATTATGGGGGAACATACAACAATTCAGTAATCACCACTAATCACCTACTATATCAAAACTTCTATAATAAAATAAATATCATCAATCAACCAACAGAGATAAACACTAGGAGGCAATTTGCCATTATCTCTAAACCTTTTCATTCTTTGAGACCATTTCAATGTGCTTTTCAAGTTCAACACTTCCAACTCCAAGGAATTCTCAATTTTCACAAAAAGGGTAAACTTGGATCAACTACCATTGTCATGGAATATTAATTTTTTGCAACTTAGATTGTAATGGAATTAAAATAAAATGACTCGTTAAACATTCCCTACTTTTTTTTCAATGGAATAGTAGGTAGTGTACGATTTCTAAATCTTGGATCAATTAGAAGTTAGAACTGATCTCCATAAATTGTAAAATTCAAGGGTAAGGCTGCTACATACTACCCCTCCATACTTTGCGCTTAGATAGGATTTCTCAGTATTGAATTTGGTTTTTGCATAGTTGTAAAATATTAATTTTTTGCAACTTAATGGAATTCAAATAAAATGACTCGTTAATCTGTGGAATAGTAGGTAGTGTACGATTTCTAAATCTTGGATCAATTAGAACCGATCTTCATAAATTGCAAAATTCAAGGGTAAGGCTGCTACATACTACCCCTCCATACTTTGCGCTTAGACAGGATTTCTCAGTATTGAATTTGGTTTTTGCATAGTTGTAAAATATTAATTTTTTGTAACTTAATGGAATTCAAATAAAATGACTCGTTAATCTGTGGAATAGTAGGTAGTGTACGATTTCTAAATCTTGGATCAATTAGAACCGATCTTCATAAATTGCAAAATTCAAGGGTAAGGCTGCTACATACTACCCCTCCATACTTTGCTCTTAGACAGGATTTCGCAGTATTGAATTTGATTTTTGCATAGTTGTAAAATATTATTTTTTTGCAACTTAGATTGTAATGGGATTCAAATAAAATGACTCGTTAAACATTCCCTACTTTTTTTTCAATAGAATTGTAGGCAGCGTACGATTTCTAAATTTTGGATCAATTAGAACCGATCTCCATAAATTGCAAAATTCAAGGGTAAAGCTTCTACATACTACCCCTCCATACCTTGTTTAGGCAGGATTTCACAATACTGATTTTGGTTTTCGCTTTACAATAGTGTCCTACTCATTAGGACATATAGTAAGAGCCAAGAGAATACATTCAACTTCTACGTACCAACGGAAAGAACAGAGTCTACTTACACAAGTTCCGAACTCATAAGAGCCACAAATAGCCACAAGGGTTGAAAGATAAACCATCCATGGATGCCCTCTTTCATCACCATCAACAATGGTGGTCTCCTTATTTTGTAAGAGTGCTTCTTCATCTTCTGGAAAACCCATTTCTTGGTCTCTCTGCTTGCACTTGAATTTGAGTGTACACAAACACACCCTTTGGTAGATGCTAATTAATGTTGGAATTATATATATAATTTTTTTTATATATATATTTTTCTGTTGGGTAGATTCTAATAATGTTAAAATAAGGTGGGGTAGACCAATGTAATCTTTGTAGCTAGAATCTAGATTGAAATGTTTGGCTGTTGTCACAGCCACCACATGGAAGAAATTGACACTTCTTTCAACCTTAAGTAGTCCTGGCGAAAAGCTGTCTGACCCAAATATCCAAATTTGTTTGACCCAGAAAAGATTAGGTTTGATTATATATTGATTTTTCGTCTGAATTTTGACATGCATTGACTGGATATTCTTGATTTTGGCCTGGATTCGATTATGCTTTCTGACCCAAAGACTCAAATTTGTCCGACCCAGAAAAAACCAGGTTTGATTATAGATTTTTCGTCCAAATTTTGACATGCACTAGCTGGATATTCCCGATTTTGACCCGAATTTAGTTATGCCTGAATTACCTGACTAAAAAATATTGAATCCATACATCAATTTCTCGTTTGAATTTGACCCGGATCCGAATTTTGTTGTCGTTAACTTCGATGTAAGTTGTGGGGAATGGGATTTGTTTTATTTGGCAACTTGGCTAGTAGTAGTACCAATGTTGAGTTTTATGAAAATGAAAGATGTATGTGGATGGTTCACATTCATAAATAAATATCTTTTGAGAAATTATTGGATGACTATTGACTTATTTAGTACCAATTTTGAGAAATTACTGGATGGTTATTGACTTATTCAGTACCAAATTTGAGATATTATTTGATGGTTATTGACTTATTGAGTGCCAATAATAGGGGGATTATTATAGAAAATTAGAAATGGAGGGATGTATGGTGATTTTTGTAAAATAGATATTATGTGAATTGTTTAGCTTACAAAAATGTTACTTCCTCGTCTTATATTATTTGTCATTTTAATTAAGAAAAATTTAATTATAATAAATTGAATAGAAGTTAGGATAATGGTTAGACAAACTTTTGAAATGTACTACCTCCGTTCCATATTAACTGTCATAATTTTGACTTTCACGGTCTTCAATGTCATTTTTTAATTGATAATTTCTTATATAGTATATTATCAACAATTGCAATATTATACTTTAATGATAATATTTTTCATTACGAATCTAATAGTGGTAATTTTATATACCAACTCATTGTATATATTGAGTAATTTATGGTCAAAATTTTTGAAATTTGACTGCACAATTTTCAAAGACGACAGTTAATATGGAACTGAGGGAGTATATCACAGTACAGCTCATACCAAATGAACTAAGAGTTCATTGGTAGGTTAATGAATCCTTAAAATTCAATGCAACACCATGGAATTGGTCCAAATATACTATGGCACCGTTCACGGTGAAATTGCGGTGCGGTGAGTTGCAATGCGGTAAGTTGCAGTGAAAAATAATAAATGGGTGTTGATATTAGTGGAAAGGTAAATAGTAGATTGCAGTGGATTGCGGTGAGTTGCGGTAGGTTGCGGTAAATTACGGTGCGGTAGGTTGGGGTACCGCATAAAAGAATGGCGCCTAAGTGGCATTAGAGAAGAATAGTTTGTCCAAAATCTAAATTCTTTTTTTTTGAAGAACAAAATCTGAATAATTGAAATTAATGGATTAAAGTAAAATGTCTCATTAAACCTCAATATGTTTCTTTTTCAGGTCAATTAGAACAATTCCCCTAAATTGCATAATTTAGGGATAAGGTTGTTATATTCGATTCATCTATACTTTCACATAGGCGAGATTTTGGAGCATTGGTTTTGTAGTAGTCAAAACTATCATATATTGGATTGTAATATTCTAAACTATCTGGATTGAATTGGAGTATTACAAACATATTTGAGGCTAACTTAACAAATCAGTTACGGCCATAAAAATTTTCATCTGAATTTGACATAGGCAGGCTTGACTGAATATTCGGATTCGAACAGGAAAATCCGATCCCGGACAAAATATACACCCTAAAGGATGATCCGATCTTGACCTAAACCTGAAGATAACCCTCGACCCGAAACCGATCCGAACCGCATCTCGAAAAGTGACATGATTAAGATCCACGCCTAAATGACCACAAATAAAACCAGAATCTAATTCTAAAGAACCTCATTCGAACTCACCCGAATAACACACACCTGAAATCAACCGAACTGAAGAAACCCCGATCCAAAACTGATCTGGAAACCTGAAAAACGACTCAATTAAAATCCATATCCAAATGACCCTTAATCAAACCAAAACCCAATAAAAAAGAACCCCACTCGAATAATTTCACTTGAAATCAATCGAACCCGTACCCTAACCGAAACTCATTGACCCGATGTCAGTCTAAACCGATCTTAAACCGACCTAAACCCAAATCTAGACCTAATTTTAGCCCGCATTTAGGTCCTACTTAATTACTCCCTCTGTTCTTTTTTATCTGTTATTTACGGTTTTAAGTGCTAAATTTTAATTAATAAGTTTTAATATAATTTTTTATAAGAAATTATAATATTATACTTTTTTACTAATATTTTTTTATTATGAATATAATGATATTAATTTTGTATGATTCATTGTATAAATTAATATATTAACGGTCAAAATATTTAACACAATTTCCTAAGCGACAGATAAATAAGAACCTAGATTGTAAAACCTATTGACCCACCAAATTCGAACCGGATCCATTTTTTTGCCGGCGA
This sequence comes from Portulaca oleracea, assembly GCA_029582165.1. Taxonomy (NCBI): domain Eukaryota; kingdom Viridiplantae; phylum Streptophyta; class Magnoliopsida; order Caryophyllales; family Portulacaceae; genus Portulaca; species Portulaca oleracea. The sequence goes on from CM055871.1 coordinate 9,574,565, forward strand.
ATTTTCATTTCCTCAACGCTGTCGCTGTTGAAACTCCGATCTTTTCGTCTCTCTCCGGCCATCCTCCGGCGGTTCCGCCGTCATGATCACCGCCGGCGAACTCCCTGATTCTCGCCGGAAACAATGAGGCGAGTCTGGAACAACTTCTCCCTTGGATCTCGAATGTCACCACATTTCTTGATCCAACAAAATTCCTCCCGAAAACCCAAAACCCTAACAAAACCCTTCCTCCTCCACTCCCCCATTTTTTCCCCAAACCCTAGCAACCATCTCAGATTCCTTCTCAGCGGATTCGTTTCTTCATCTCCGAACTCCTCGCATTCGCTTGTTCCGGCGGTTGGTGATTCTTCGACGGCGGCGAAAAAGCCGATCTCGGAGGTATTATCGCTCAGGGATGAATTGATTAGGGTTAATGGAGATATTGATGCTATCCACCGTGTTTTGGAGGATGAGGGTTTGCAGTTGTTCTTGTCTTCCTCGGATGGATCGAAGCTGATTGAGCTTCTCAAGCTGCTTTATCCCTTTCCCTGTTTGGCTGTCCAGGTAGGGTTTTTCTTTTGCTTGAATTTCATTTTCATCCATGGTATAGTTTGTGTTACTTGGTAGATGTAATTGGATTCAGTGTTTGATGTTTTTCTAGGGGTACATGGATTGGTTTTTATAGAGAATGATTTTGTTTACTATCTGTTTTCTGCTTGTGTATAATGCTCCTTTGTGTGTGTGTGTGTGTGTTTTAAGATGAAATATGATTGTGTTTTTGCTTGAATGAGCATAGTTGGTTGCTTGTAGTTATTGTTACTGTCGAATACAAGTGAGAAATCGGACAGCACGTATAGCTTTTGTGCTTGTTGGAAAGGATATAGTGAATGCATCTTTCTATAATCTGTGAAGTGTGTGTTCACTGTTCATGTTCTTTGTGGCTAATCTACTGTTTTCTCTGTTCGAAATGGTTTTATTTTCGGTTTTCAAAAGGTTATTTTGGGTATGCCGGGATTGAATAGGAATTATATTCCTTTATTCTTAAGAGAACCTTGTAGGCTTCTACCGGAACCATTCTTAGGATCGCCAAGCCTTCTCGAATGAGCTCTACTGTAGAAGCTTTCAATGTAGACCTGAGGAAAAATTTAGTCAAAAGATGAGTTTGATCTTAGCTAAGAAGGTTAACACATGTAAGTTGAATGTTGTTTTCATGGAGCTAGGCATCGAACGACCCAATAACTCGAATGGCTTCCATCCTATTTTTTGAGCTAGGATCTCAATGTTACCTTCCAGTCACCATGATATGGAATCAGTCTCTTCTACCTCAGTATCTCCTTAGATCTCACATTAGCAGGACTCTGCTGGGGATTGTTGTTGTTTGTTTGTACTTATTAGGAATCTAGTTGAAAGATAAAGCAACTAATATGTTCGTCATTAGGATGGAAGCTATTAGGCATGGATACTTTGGTGCCATATCTTGTGTGAGACTGAACTTTGGCACTCCTCACTCAAGTGTATGACATGTCAAGAAACCTAAAAAGCTAAAAGATTAAAATTACATTCCAATTTTTGAAAATCAATGTATCCTGGGGACGTGTATGTAGGCACGACTGTCCCCGCATCATGGGATGGCAGTCTGACTTGTGTCTTCGAATTTCAAAATAATTGGGAGAACTTTGTTTTCTTCAATAACTTTTAATGTTTATTACCATTGTTTTTGTTTCTTACTACTTCATGTCTTTTTTCCATGGGTTAGGGCTCACAACTTTCTACTTCACTCATGATATAATCATATTTTTATGACGTGTAAGATGGAGCTGGAAGTGTCTTCCAAAATCTGTAGGGTTTTGTGTGTAAATATTTTTGGTCGAGGCATTTAAACACTTACAATCTCCCATTTCACTGCTTGGGATGGGGGATTGATGAGGGCGGCGTGCAATTATGGTGGGTTTAGATGATAGATATTACTTTGTTATGGTCCAGGTTTTTGACTGGAGAAGAAAGCATGACGGGTTGTTTAGCTCTTGCATTTCTGCTGAGGAGTATGTCAAGGGTATTACTGTTGCTGGTAAAGCTAGAAAAGTTGATCTTGCAGTCGAGTTGTTCACCGAGGCTGCTAACAATAATGTGAAGACGTCTTCTACATACAATGCTTTGATGAGTGTTTACATGAGCAACGGTTTGCCAGAGAGGTGTCAATCGTTGTTTGAGACATTCAAGAGGGATGGCACTTGTATTCCTAATATCGCGTCGTATAACATTCTTATTTCTCTCTTTGGTCGGATGATGTTGGTGCACGACATGGAAGAAACTCTTGGGCAAGTATATGCTTCAAATTTGTCCCCCAATGTTTCAACATTCAACAAGTTAATTGCTGGGTACATTACGGCTTGGATGTGGGATCGCGTAGAGAATGCCTATGAAAGAATGAAAACGGAATTCGTCGAGCCGGATAATGAGACTCATCTGTTAATGATCAGAGCTTATTCTCATTCCGGTAATTTGAGGAAGATGGAAATGATGTACGAGCTAGTCGAACAGGATGTCACTAGGGACAACTTACGTATAATCGAAACTATGATTAGTGCATACTATAAGAGTTCATCTGCAGACAGAGTCGAAAAGATTGAGGCTTTGCTGAAGCTGTTTCCAAACCAGGAATACAGCCCGTGGTTGAATGTGCTGCTCATCAGTCTTTACGCTGAAGAACAATTGCTTGAGAAGATGGAGAAATATATCGACGTCGCATTTGAGCATCGTATAACTGTAACAAGTGTAACTGCGATGCGCACGGTTGCCACAGCTTATTACCAAATTAATGATGTCGACAGGCTCGCTACATTTTTGAACTGCGCCGAGAGTAATGGATGGAGGTTTTGTGCGTCGCTCTATCGGTGTAAAATGATCATGTACAGGACACAAAACCGGCTGGAGGAAATGGAAAATGTACTGTCTGAAATGAAGGCATTGAGGATGAGGCCAACAAGGGAAACACTAGAGTTTCTTTATGATGCTTACTTGACTTTGGGTCATAGATGTAAGCTTGAGCAAGTAGCGGGACTGATGCTCAAGCGTGGATTTGGGATTCCCATGGAATAGTCGCATTTTTAATCAAGCTTTTCACGTCGTGAAATTCTTAAACTGACTCAAGCAAGTTGCTGCTTAATCCAATGGATGCTAGATTCTGTCCAGTGCAAGGTATTCCCTCCTTCCCATTTTATCTGTCATCTAGATCTACTTGCCAGTCACTTTAATTATTAATTTCTCAACATATACAATGTTCTAGTATATGAAACTACTATCATTAGATTCGTAATAAAAAAAATACTACTGTATGAGTGTAACTTTGTAAGTTTTTGATGAGATATTATGTGTGAAGTTGTTAATCAAAGGACATTAGACTATGAAACATCTAATGCATGACAGGTAAAACAGGGAGGCCTGGCAAAATCTGACCCGACCCGAAACTGACTCGGTTCTTCCCCGAAACAAACCCGGAAAATGTGGCATACCAAACCCGACCTGCCTCGCCCGAATTAACAGGTCTAGAAGGAGGGAGTATACTTTAGTTTCAAAATGGTTTTATTCAGTCCCGTTTCTTTTCAAATGCTCCCATCCCATCAAGTATCCTGCACAATCTGATATCAGAAAATGTCATTTTTGGAGTTTAGTTGACAATTTGTTTCTATGCCTTTGCATAAGTCAGTGTTGTTTTCTTCTTTTTTCTTCCTCATTTCGAGTGGGCTCAGAATGGGAATCAACTAAATTAATAGAAGGGATATCGGTTCACAATATATCGACCTTTGGGGTATTGGATTGTAATATACCGACCTTTACTATTGGATAATAATATCCCTAATCTTTATACTTAGGTGAGATTATTATACCAACAGTGACTAAGGGGGTGGTGACTGGCTCAGTGGTCTCTAATCTGACATGAAAGGTGGAGGGAAAATAACCGAGCCTTGCTCAGTAACCCCATTAACCCCTCCGTTTTTTCACTAACCCACGCTAAAAAAAATCCGCCCTAACACAGTGACTAACCGGGTGGTGAACCAGTCTTCATACTGATGTGACACACAACCATAAAACATTCACATATCCGTCGTACCATTTCAATGTGTCTTCAGTTCTCGATATATCCTTTCATGATCCCCAAACTACTGAATTGTTGAATGTTTGTTTTATGTTTTATTGTGAACTGCTTTTGCATCATGCAGTTCGTGGTATGTTAGGGGTTTTGAAGGTGGGTATATTACAGTTCGAAACCCCTGAGGGTCTGTATATTAGCGTTTGAAAATTCAAATTAAGAAAGGGTTTTTAGCTCCAAATAATCCGTACTGAAGGCCTTGTAACTGAGAATAATCCAAAGTGACTTTTTGGCTAATGACAGTCTATACTTTTATCTTATGTTCTCATAGCATAATATTAACATTTTCCGGCAACGGAAAAATGACGTAGCCAATGGGAAAAGTGAGTTTTCGGCCAATGAGAGTTTATACTTTTCAGCCAACAGCACGTAGTTCGGTGGCTACATCATTTTTCCATTGTCGGAAAATGCAATATTATGCTATAAGACTGCCATGGCCGAAAAATCACTTTGGATTATTCCCAAATACAAGACCCTCCGGTATGGATTCTTTGGATCCAAAAACCCTTTAAAAAAAAAAAGAGATGACATTTATTCATTCATTTTGTTTTTGAAATCCAGCAAGTGATTTGTATCCTTACTTGTATAAGTACTTGCAGGGCTAGGGATGCAACACTACTTGCAAGTTACAACTGGATCTTCCTGAACCCTGCGAAAGCAAGGGTTGTGTAGGTAGTAGTTGTTGATGGTGATAATAGTAATTAGGAAGTGATTTGTATTAAAATTCCAATCCTGATGTACGATCCTATGATTTTATGGTCCAAAATCGTCGATACGATTTTACAATTTACACACGATCCATGATCTTACATGGGCTAAATTTCGATCCTAACTTTCCCATAGTTTTGAGTTAAGATCACGATTTTAACAACCTTGTTTGTTATTACTCACACTTTCTTACACTTTGCTTTGTGTGCCTGTTTTCAGAACCCGAAAGGCGATGCTTGCATAATAAACATGTGCATTCATCATAATCTTGTTAGTATTCTGATTTACGCAGATCACACAATCATATTTGGGAGGCTTTTTAATGGGAGCTCTACCATTTTTGCAAATGCCTAAAATTTTGAAAATTGGAGAATATTGTGGTGAAGTGAATTGGTGAACTAGCTGGTACAAGAAGCCTTTTGCTTGCCCTAGAAATAGGATTTTTGGATGATAATATATCGACCTTTGAGGGTATTGGATTGTAATATACTGATCTTTACTATTGGACAATGATATCCCTGACGTTTATACTTTGGTGACATTATTATGTCAACAATAAGGGGTGGTGTATGAGTCTCCATGCTTACGTGGCTGACGGAGGAGAAAAACCTGCCTCAACCCAATAATCCCGTTAATTCATCCATTTTCTCACTAGCCTACATTAGAAGACATTGGTTGGTTGTTGGTCACGTTAATACGAAGACCAATTCACCACCCCTTTAGTTATTATGCTGGGGCTTTTTTAACGTGGATGAGTGAGAAAAATGGAAGGATTAACAGGGTTACTAGGTAAGGGCCGACTATTTTCCCTCCACCTGCTACGTCAGCACGAAGACCAGTTTATCAATCACAACCCTCTTAAGATATAATAATATCACCTAAGTATAAAAGTTAGGGATATTATTGTCCAATGATAAAGGTCGGTATATTGTCTTCCAATATCTCATAAAATATTATTGATAGAACTTTATTGTCTCTTCATTCCCCCAACAAAACCTAAACTAGTGAATCATGGTTCACCAGTGCACTTCTCTTAAAACTAGCTAAATTGCCCGTCCAATGGAAGGGGCATTTATTTTGTATTTTTGAAATTATATTTATCAATAATTTCTCAATATTTTTTATCTATCATTTTGAAAAAAAATGAAGAAATCAATGTAACAAACATTAAGTAGAAATAAATTAAATGACAAAATACCATTAATAATTGAAAACGTAAATGTGATAAATAATAAGGATAAAAAAAAAGTTAGTTAAGTGAATAAATAAAAAATGACGGAGGGAGTATAATGAAATTACAATACTTTTCCCATTATATAAATAATAAGCTTGTAAAAGTTAATAAAATATTTTCACTCGACAATTAACTTAATTCAAACTAATCATATCCTCTCTTATTCTATTCTTTCCTTTCCTTTCTTTTCCTCTCCTAACCTAACCTGAACCTAACCTGGCTAAAAAATAACGTCTAAATGAATGAAAAATGTTTTTACCTCATTTATTTTTTATAAAAAATAATTACTCCCTCCCTTCTTTTTTATTTGTCATTTTCGGTTTTCAGTACAAACTTTAATCAATAATTTCTAATATAAAATTTGTATAAAAAATATAATATTATACTTTTTTAATAGCACTTTTTCTAATGAATCTAACAATATCAATTTTGTATAATGAATCATTATACAAATTAAGATATTAATGGTCAAAGTTTTTAACACAATTTCCTAGACGACAGATAAATAAAAACGGAAGTGGTACTTACTAAAAAAAATTAGCAAAATTATAATTAAAAATAAACACAAAAAAGAAAAAGGAAAAACATGAAAAAGGAAAAAGGAGAAATAAAAAACACAAAAAAGAAAAGGAAAAACAAGAAAAAGGAAAAACAAAAAGTAATGACCACACAACATACACACAGCCATAGAAGCAAAAAAAAAAAAAAGAAAGAAAAAAGATGAAAAAGAAAAAAATTAAAAAAATAAAAAATCTCCATCACAACACCACACCAATAAGGGGCAAGGGCAGCTCCCCTTTCTACTTTAGTAATGATACTAGCCAACAAACATGTCGTATCGACGGGTTAATTAAATAAATCTAATATGTATTTATTTGAATTCAAAATATACGTAACTTTTAACGTCAAATTTTTATGAACCTGAAATACAATCGGACAGTACTTACCCTAATTAAATATGTACTCCACCTATATTTAACTCATTCATTTGAATTGATAGATTTAATAGGTTAATTTTTATTTGATTTTATAATTCTTGGTTATTGTATTTTAATATCAAAATTTGTGTGAACAAAAAATGTAGGTATTTAGCCGAATTCAAAATAGATCAAACTCGTGTTTTTAATATCAAATATACATAATCAAATATACATATGACATGTATTTAACCCGCCCGTCCGAATTGATAGAATTAGTAACTAAATAATATTCATTTGATGATAGGATCCATTGTTATTGTATTTGAGCGCAAAATGATAAATTTGTGTGTAAAAATAAGCTAATATAAGCTGCTAATTAATTATTATATTCAAGGGTAAAATAGTAAATTCGTGTGTGAACACAAGATAGCAAATAGAGAGGCAGACCTTCACAACACAACAAACCCAACATTCCTTTCTACTTTATGAACTAGTTATGGTACCCATCCTACGGACGGGTTTGAATATTTTTTTGTGATATGATAAATTTATTTTATCCGTGATATTTTTAGTTACTTTATCCCATATTTTTTTACACTATTCATATTTATTACTTACCTTTATAGTATATATTTAAAACGTCATACATTTAATAAATAAATATTGTGAGTGATGTGACTATAAACTATATTTAAAAACTCTTGTTTTTAAATAAGTGACATACATTTCCAAACACTATCCTATTCACCCACTTCATCCTACTCCATCCACCCTCCAATTATCTTTTAGAATATGACCCAAGTTTTGTAACTATTAAATTATTAGTTTTTACTTGAATCTAAATACACCGACTTGTACTTTTAATGTCAAAATTTCCCAGCCGGAAATACACATGACGTGCATTGGCCTTTACCAAATATATACACAATTTGTATTCAACCCATCCATCCGAATTTATAGGTTTAATAATATAATTTTCAACTGATGTTAGGATCCTTATTTATTGTATTCGAGGGCAAACAACAAATTCACGTGTGAATATAAGTTACAAAGTAAGTCGTTTGTTATCAATTGTATTTGAGGGAAAAATGGTAAATTTTTTCACATAGCAAGGGTTTAACTAAGAAACTACCCACATAAGTAAATAACATTATTTTTCAAGGTGTTTTTTGGACATCAAGGTGTAGGTAGTGAGAGAATGTGAGTATGAGTAATTTTTATTAATTGAAAAAGTAAAAAGTTAACATAATTATTTAAATTAAAATAATTAAATTACGTATTGGAAAATGGAAAGTGGCAATTGTTTTGGAATAAAAAAATTTAGTTTCAGGGTCAATCAAGGGTCATTTACGGTTTTCAGTATCAATCTTTAATCAATAATTTTCAACATAAAAATTTTACAAAAAAAAATATAATATTATACTTTTCTAATAGTATTTTTTATAACGAATCTAACGGTATCAATTTTGTATGATAAATTATTATACAAATTAAGATATTATTCTTAGAAGTCAGATAAAAACAACGGAAAAAGTATTACTTATATAGTATTTTAGATATGAGCCTATTTTCAAATTGTTGATAAAATAAATAAAAAAATATTTGTACCACACAATTTATAAGAGATTAAGAAAGAAAAAGAAAAAAAAAAGGAAAATCAATCACAACACAACACTGTGCACGCAAATTAAGGGAACTCCCTTTTCTACTTTGTACTAATAACGAATCTAACTGTATCAATTTTGTATGATAAATTATTATACAAATTAAGATATTATTCCTAGAAGACAGCTAAAAACAACGGAAAAAGTATTACTTATATAGTATTTTAGATACGAGCCTATTTTCAAATTGTTGATAAAATAAATAAAAAAATATTTATACCACACAATTTATAAGAGATTAAGAAAGAAAAAGAAAAAAAGAAAAAAAAGGAAAATCAATCACAACACAACACTGTGCACGCAAATTAAGGGAACTCCCTTTTCTACTTTGTTAAAGATACCAGAAATCCATCGAAAGAGTAGCCAAAAAAATAGTCAACCTAGGGTAAAGTTGGCAAAAATTCAGGTTTAGGTAAATTCGAGTTCGGTCAACATCGAAATTCATATGAGAAATTGATGTCTGGACCCCATTTATTTTGGTCAAATCGGGTCAGACAATTCGGACAAAGTTATTCAGGTCAAAATTAGGTTTAGACAATAGAAAAAAGAAATATTATGTCTAAATATTCAGTCAATTCGGTTGATGTCAAATTCGAATTCAGACAAAATTGAGTTTCTCTAGAAAATCGGACGTTGGGAGTCGGACAAAATTTTCCCAACGTACGAGTCATCAAATAGGCAATATTATTAATGCTCATATGTGCTGAAGCATTAAGATTTTCTCCTCAACCAAGGAAAGGCACAGCAAATAACCCTAGCAAATATTGATCGAATTGACTGTATATTCGGACATAATATCTCTCTTTTTTCTATTGTTCGAAACTGATTTTCACCCGAATTCAGCTCCGCCCCGATCTTTTGACCCAATTAAACACAGACAAAACTGGATCCAGTCATCAATTTCTCATTTGAATTCTGAAGTTAACCAGATTTGACCGACCTGAATTTACTCGGACCACTTGGACCCCAATTTTTGTCAACGCTAATGGCAGTACATACATACATACATACAGGGTGCCCCAGTGTTGCAAGGCCATCAATCAGTAGTTAGATTAGTTTCCTAGGAATGCAAACCTCAAGTACATGCTACAAACACTACAACAAATAAAACTTTTAATGATGCAACATAATGGCCTTAGATTAGTTAGTTGATATCAATTTACAGCCTTGATCAGTCTCCAGAATCTGTTCTCGAAACATTGGATTCGATCTCAAGGTTTTCCTGGCTAGGTTACGAATATCTTCTCTAGCCGATTCAGTCGATATCCGCACCACTTCCTTCAATCCTCCAGTGTTTATAAACTCCCCGGCATTTTCCTCTGGAGAAACAGCACAAATTTGCATCACTCGGGGGAGACAAAAACAATCCACACGATACCTTAACAAGAGCATTAAGTCTAAGAGGAGGATGTTCAAGCCTTCTCGGTTTGGCCAGCAATAAAATGGGCATACAATTGTGCTATGCATTTATTCGAATGACAACCTAGTTGGTAGGTTCAAATAGGTGTTTTCTCCTTGATCTCAAATTCTTATTAGTATTGTTAAGGGGTCATCAGAATTGGGATCATAAGATCGGGAAGAAGATTGTAACATTGGAATATATCATTGAAATAGTGATAAAAATGTATGAAGAGTGACATTAACTGTCCATTATCTGGATAGTTGAAAAAGATTATTTTTTTCCGACTTTGTAATGGACTCAAGTAAAGCCTCACTAAACCTCCCCTGCTTCTTTTCCATGGACTAGTAGGTAACGAACGATTTCTAAATCATGGGCCAATTAGAACCAGTCTAAATCTAAATTGCAAAATTTAGGGCTAAAGTTTAGAAAGTTTTTCCATTGACGTACCATTTTGTGCTAAATGGCAGAGAGCAAGTTCAATATGTCGTCTCGTTGAATCTGAAGTAGTTTTAGAGTTGGAAATCAACCATGCAAGTGCACCATCTTCTATGAGAAGTGACTGCCCAGCCTTATGACCTGAAAGAGCCAATACATTCAACATTCACAGCTGAGGATTTCGAACTTTGAGCTGAATAGAAACAAAGTACCAACCTTGGATGACTTCTCGTGTTTCGCATTTGGCAAAGTTAGCCAATCCCCTGGCCACCTGAGCAATTACGTCGGCATTTGCAGATCCACCCATGCCCAACAGGGCCTTGATGCATCCACCTTGTTTCAGTGCAGCGTGCAATGCCACTGGAATCAACTCAAAATATCAGCTAATGGTTCTAGGGTTCCACCCAAGATGGCTGTTTTCCCCTATTTCATTGATTGGCCACCATATGGTGTATGGTGTAGGATCTTTTGGTATTTATCTACCCCAAAATTTTTGACATTATTATTTCGTCTCTACATTTTGAAAGTTTATATTTAGCTAACTTGTGGTTTGTCTAATGTATTTAAACTTGGTGACAACTGGAAAAATGAATGTCAATTTGTGGAGCTTTCAAGGAAAAATCCTAAATAATGCAGTTTTTTATTGATCAATAAGGACTCCCCAAAATTCTTTAGGCAAAAATTGTTTTGGGAAACATGATTGCTTACCATTGCCACACAAATTAGCAATTGCTCCAGACACCATTCTCAAAGTTTGGGGATCATCTGTTTTGGACGTTGTATCTGCCAAAAGTTGAGCTCCTCCCTTGCTCATTATCAACCCTTGATTAGTCTCTGCCAAAATACAACCAGTAACAATTTCATGAGTGCAAACGAGTAGCATAGACTTTGTATGCTGAACCAAAATTTTTGATAAACAATGCTTTTTAGTTTAGTTTTCAGTTCCCAAACTTTGCAAACCAAAATTTCTGTTAACCAAAACACCAGGTGACCACCTTTGATCACTCTTTAGTTCATTGGACTTGATATGCGAATTTAATTGTTCTCCCATCCAAACTTGGATTCAAAATGTGGCCATTCAGCAACGCATTTAATAAACAAAACCGTAAGTGAGCCTTAACATGCCAAAAAGCTTACTACAATTTTTAACTCATACAATTCCTTTTATGTTTGTTCCTTTTTGATATCGAAATTCACATCAATGACTGTGGATCCTCACCCCGGTGGTGGTAGCATGAGCATTAATTACAAGGGGGGGGGGGGGTTAGATAGAAAAGCTGTTGTTGAAAAATACTTGTTGATAGCTTTCATAGACTTCCCACAAACAAGTATCACAAGGTAAAGACATTGACATACCATTCATAGCCAAATTTGCAATAGCACCAGAAGCCACTCTAAGAATGGTGCTATTTTTTGACGTTTGCAATAGCATAAGCAATGCATCTAGTCCTCCTTCATTCACGATCTTCTCTTGATTGATATCTGATACCCAAAACAAGACTAGCTATTACATTTTCTGTTACGTGTCAAAATGATGAAAAAGCATGGTATGCATTTGTTAAAAAGCCATCTTCCACGAAAGTTTTTACAAAGTGTGTGAGTGTGAAACTAATGAAAAAGTACAGCAAAAATCTTCTCAGAATGGGATTTACTGAACGACTGCGACTAGACTTGAGTCAACCAAACAAAACACCTTGAATAAAATTCGCACAAAATTACGCATAGATACCTTCAGGTTTGTCCAAACTATTTTTAGGACCCTCTAATTTGGAAATTTACTTATTGTGCAATTTAAGGCACCTTACTCCGGTGAACTATATGAGATTTTCAACAATTTCAGATAGACTGTCAGCTAAATGGCTTTTTTTATTAAGTCCGTATTCATTCCCGAGAAACAAGCGAATATAACCCTTCGGAAGGTGCACAGGATAAACATGATGGCAACAAACAAACAAACAGAAGGCAAGAGAGGCAATACCTTCTGCAGCAAGATTTGCCACCACCTTCAATGCATGCATTTGGACTTCAATGTCTTCTGAAGACAATAGTTTCAATATCTTTTCAAGACCGACTGTTGAAACACACAACACAATGTCAGCATGCGCAAATAAAGAATAAATTCAGACAGTTTTCCATATAAAGGAGGCAAAGAAATTATCTTTCCTTCTTCACATATCTTCGCAATTGTCGCCCTCTGACCAGATATGGATCTGTTTAAACCCACTGCATTACGCAATGATGATGGTTCTCTGCTCATCTGTGGTTTTACCGGTACTTTCTTGTCCTGTGGTTCAGAATCAGTGCACTTAGAACCTTCAGAGATGGTAAATCGACTGTTTCACGAATTTACCTAAACATATACATTACCTCAACACCTTCACTATTTTCGGGTCCAAGCTTCTTTAATCTGAGCACTTCATTTTCAAGCATCATCCTTTGCTTCTCCTCAGTTTCTAGTTTCAGTCTTAAAGCAGCAGCTTCGGCATTCAGTTTTTCCTTCGACCATTTCAAATGTAAAGATATGATAAATTACTTGCTCTAGCCACGCACACAGAACAAGAAAGAAAGCATTGATCCATTAAATAGAAAATCGTTTTACCTGTTCCGATAGTAAATTTGTTTTCTCTGTTTTCAGTGTCCGTATTTCATCAATAGCAGCCTGATGAGATTGGTCTTTTTCTTTTAATTTCATCACCAAATCATTGATCTTGCTCTTCTCTTGACTCTACAACATACGAAGGAAAATGCTTTAATGATGGATCAACTCAGAAGAACGAAAAGAAAAAGTAATGAAGGAAATCGAACAAACAGAAAAACGAAAATCAATTAATGTCACATGAAACCCGTCATGGCAGAGCAGAAAAGGGTTCAGCATAGCAAAAAATATAGGTCAGTGTTGTGTTGGTCTTCTTTTTTTTTTTAATTTAGCAATTTTAGTATTTCATAGCAGCTAATAGCATCTAGGATTAGAAGTTAAGTAGTATCAGACCATTTTTTAACATTTGACATTAAAAACTGCTAAACAGAATACAAAAACGAACAGGCATGTACGATCCAAGAGCAGAAAGATTATTCTACAAAAGATTATGTTTCAACAGAAATGCCACCATAATTTAGTGGATGAAAGAACCTACCTGACTTTCATTTTCTTGCTTCAGAAGCTTCTTTAGTGACTTGATTTCTTCTTCAGCTAACTGATGGCTCACGTGCTCATTGTGTAATTGTTTGTTCAGATCAGCGATCTTCTTCTCATACATCTCAGTTGTCTCCGAGAGCAACTTCTGATCAGAGTGCTGCTCCGCTAAAAGCTTTCTTAAAGAATTCAGTTGCTCCTCAGCATGTTCACATCGTAATTGCAGACCCTCTGACTGTTTTCTCAACTCTGCAATCTCCTTCTCATACGTCTGCTTCATGTCTAGGACCTCCTCCTGATGTTTAGAGTTTTCCATCTGATATTCGTACCGTGAGAGGAACCAACCGTCAGATCTTAATCAGCTTGAGTTTATGATTAATATCCATGAGATCAAGAGAAAGATCATATAGTATGAATCTCAGATTACTAGCAACCCCTCGTCAACACACAATCATTTTGAAAACTTACAGTTCTGTTGTTCATCAGTGAATTAGAACATACAATTACCATTATAGTTAGGGTTGTTCATAATCCAGTCCGGACCGAATAAAGGACTGGACCGGACTGGACCGAAATGACAGAAGATGGTCCGGTCCGGTCCGGTCCGGTCCTCGGTCCAAGGAATACTGAGTTTCGGTCCAGGGAGGACCAAATTAGAAGACCGAGGACCGAACTACAAACCCACTATTTTTCTATGGTCTTCAACTTTTCATCACTATTCACTAATGTTTCACAGTCACTAAGTTGTACTCGACTAGATCGAAGACCATGTTAAGTGGTGGTATGCCAGTGTCCAATTTTACTAATCATCCCCAAAAGTCAATAAATTGATGATAAATAGGTCCAAAGGTCAATGTACTAGCCAATTTTAAAGGTCCACATATTACAGTCCAATACCCCCAAAGGTCAGTATATTATCGTCCAAAAATTCTATTTTATAGTAGCGGAACTTCTATATTGCTGAGTAAAAAGAAGGAAACAAATATTACAATTCAGAACAGCGAAAATGTAACCTAGAGAGAAAGGAACTGAATTCCCCATCAAATACAAGGCTGACCTGAATTGAAGTTTCACAGTCACTAAGCTGTGCTTTCAAAGCATCCAATTGCCTTTCAGCTACTTCACAGTGAGCTCGTTCATCTTCCAATTGATTGATCAAAGCTGCAATTTGTTTTTCATACATTTGGGTGGTATCTGCTAGAGCTTTTTGGTGCGTTGAATTCTCATACTGTTTTTGCTGCAACATAAAACATCATCACCAAGAAGTTAAGCCAATCAAACAAAGAGGACACACCTCTAGCATGTTAGTCGGTGACACTAGAAGGTACATATCACAACATAAGGTAGAAATACAAAAAATAAATAATAAATAATAAAGAAAAACATTCGTGCACATACCCACATCCCTTTAAATAACCCAGGGTCCCCTATCATCATTGGATATAATGCTTACCCGTGTAAAAAGAAGAATATGTTACAACAACAAAAAAATTTCATTTAGGTTGTCTAGATACAAAGTTCAAAGTACAAATCGTCAAGGATCAACAAAATTTTATTGTGACACGGAGAAGATAGTGAAAGCTTCTCCAAACCAAACAAAGATAGCACCAATGAATACATGGACCAATTTATTAATCTTGCCACAGACAATGCCACATTTTAGTGGAGAAAACCAACAAGAGGGGCCGTAAGTAACCTTACTAAAGAATGCTGTGAGTGAAATAACTATGGTAAAACCTAACCAAGCTGAATGAAGCGGTCAAGGTTCATGAATTTAACAGAGCTAATTTGAAGGACAAGCAAAGGAGAATGACACTAAGAATTGCAACAAAAACAGTTAAATATTGGTCATTGGGAATACCTTGTAGTGTTCTATACTCATTTCCAGGGATGTCACTTTATCACGCAGGAGTTCATTGCAGTCTTTTTGATGACTTAATTCATCTAAAACAGTTTTCATCTCCATCTCCAACCGAGCATTATCCTTCTCAAGGATCTGCAAGCATTGTTTTCGTACATACATATATTCATACGTCACACATAGAGCCTCAATAAAAAACAAGAATGTTATAAGTTCAAAAGGTAATGAAAAGAATCATCGGAGAACCTCGTGATTTTTTTTCCTATAATTCGGACCAACTAGAAAAATAAATGCAAGTGTACGATAGCTAGCATGCCAAGTACCTCAGACCTTGCAACTAAACTCTTTTCTGCCTCCATGAATGAATGTTGGCACTCTTTGAGCTTCTTCTCCATTTTACTTATGTAGCTATCCCTCTGCTTTTGCTGCCTATCAATTTCTTTAGTGAGATTATCAACTTGGCTTTCTAGCTTTCTGGCCAGGCTTTCATAATCGAATTCCTCTTTCACTTTCATCATATTTACAACCTTCATAGCCTGCCATAACACCCACAATAAATAAATGAAATCCAACATTATACACACACACACACACACACAAAAAGATAAAAAATAATCAACATTGTACCGTGAATCCAGTACCATAATCAAATATCAGTGTATACTGCAATTTTTATTTATTTTTTTTTGGGGGGGGGGGGGGGTGCGGTGTTGTTGCTTACTCGTTGACCAAACATTATTGTGCTCGTAGTTTCAGCATGATGGCATGCTGAAGGCCCAATCGTTATTATTAAAGAAGTCCTCGCTGATCCTATTTAAAAAACAAAACAAAATAAGAATAGAAATAAAATTCATGCCTTTTACACTCTTGCCTCGATTAAGGTTGTAGGGAAGAGTGACTTGAATAGAAATATGCACTATGATGGTAGAACCATGAACATAATGAGTAGAGGGAAAATACGACAAATCAAACAAAAGCAGCAATGCATGTTTGACAGAAGTAATAAGAAGTAATTCAAGATCAAGCATCCATAAAAGTCCTATCAATTTACCTTAAAATAAAATAAGAAACAATGAAAAAGAATATCATCATGCATATCAAGTGAATGCTATCGTCCATCCATACATGTAAACCTTAGCATGTCCGTCAATACTCCATAAATTCAAAAGATAAGATATTTAGCCCAACCTCCAAATGAATCGCGAAGAATTCTTGTCAACTTGGACTCCCGAGTTGGAATATGGGGAGCATTTTCAGCTAATG
Source organism: Portulaca oleracea (assembly GCA_029582165.1). NCBI lineage: Eukaryota > Viridiplantae > Streptophyta > Magnoliopsida > Caryophyllales > Portulacaceae > Portulaca > Portulaca oleracea. The sequence goes on from CM055871.1 coordinate 9,591,314, forward strand.
CATTTATGCACTTCCCCAAAGAAGTGAGAGAGAGATTGATAAATTTAGCCTCTTCAAGCAAGTGCCCTTCGCTGCCTGCCATAATAAATAAATTAGCGGATTACGATTTTGAAGACTATTTTGTTCGATGTAACTACAAACTAATGTTGAAAGTTCATGTGCCAAATTGCCAGCTAGTTGACAAGCCATACAACAACTCCCAATGTAGATCCCACTTTCAGGGGGTCAGGAAGACCCATGTGTAAGCAACCTTACCTCAACAAACATCACTGTTTGCGGAGGGACTGATCCAAGAGACCCACCAGATTTATTTATCAAAAATACTAACAATACATAGCTATATTGATTGAAAAAAGAAAAAAAAGTCAACCAAACATACTCAGAATATTAAACCACAAAACAAAAACCCTTTTTCCTTATTAAGGTTACTCACATGGATACTCCATAACATTACACACAATAATGCCAACAAGGTATGTTATGGTGTCTTTCCAACTCTACTTTAGCTATTGTGCTCCTAAGAAGAGAATTTACAATACTTTTATAACTCCTGTAGGAAATAACAAATATCAAATTCCACTACTAGTTTACCAGAACTTTTTTTTGATAGGGAAAAATATATATTAATAATAGGATTGAGAGAAAAGATGCTCGACCAAAATCCTACAAAGTTAGTTTACCAGATTTATTTATCCTCTCAGATCCAGCAAGATCTACAATAAGCAACTTGCTTTTCCTTATCATATTTACGGCCATGTGATCTTGTTCACCGACTCCAGTTGCATTCTCATAAGTTTGGGTCTCCCCAGTGAAAGACCGCTTCACGCAAACCTAAAATCAGAAAGTAATGTCAAATCGCTAAGGACTGTGTGGGAATGATGGTCAAACTGTGAGAATTCGTCACCATTAGAATAGCGTGACTACGTGAAGAATTGGTGTTGAGCTTGGTATTTGCAGCGTGACGGTTCGCCTCTCCAGACTGAAGCAGTTCCATAAATTGGTCTAGATCGCGAATTCGAATAATGGAGGCACCTGGCAACAATACTTCCCCGGTCTTCGCATCCTCGACAATGGGAATATTCACCTTCTCAGGTGCAAGTAGATCTTGAATTGTTTCCATGTACAGCTAGAGCGAAAGGGGGGAAAATAAAGGAAAATGGTAAACATTGGTAATTCTAATAATATCTACCAAACCAACAACAATGAACAGTTAATTCGAAAAAAACATACAGCAATGAAGGACAGTTACTATCTACTTGTACGGCCCTGTTCTTTCTGCAGGTGGTTATTACCCACTTTACTTGACCCGACCCAAAAATTTACCCATTCATTGCATATTTTTAACCCACTGCTTTTCAAGTTTTATCTAAATTTACCTATCCTTATTTTATCCAACCTCACCTTAACCCTCTAAAGATGCAATTTATTAGGTGCTCCTGGAGCACGCGCTTCAAATTCTACAATTGTTCACCTATATGTATTAGGTTGTTCACTTTTATTATTATGATTGTTCACTCTAATTCACATGATTGTTCACTCGTAAGCATCTGGAGTACATGCTCCGGGTGCATGTATATACTGCTCTAAAGAATAGGCCCGTAGTCATCTACGCTAAAAAGATAAAAATAAAATAAAGAACAATGAAAGATAGTTACTACCAAACTCAAAAGCCTGTAGGAAAGGAGAGTGCTGACCAACAACTTAAAAAATAAACTTAGTTGCCATAAAAAACACCAACAGAAGTGTTGACAAAATTTCCACTTTTACTTAGTCACCATACAAAAAATAAAAATAAAATAAATAAATAAAGGAAGAATTTTTTTGGGGGGTCACCATGAAAGCAAAAAAAATTTGATGTCAGGATATGTTTAACTAAGCAATTCATTTAACTTCGGCACACTGGTGCCAAGTACCTGCAGATAGGAAACTTCTACGCTATCATTTGGTGATGAAGTGTTGACAATTATATCTTCTACTGCTCTGACCATGATGCCACGCTCTGATGCGTCGTTTTTGCCGATATTGCCGACTGTGTAAGTCTTCCCAGTACCTGTTTGGCCATATGCCATAATCGTCCCATTATACCCACTTAACACGCTCTGCATAAATACATCAAAGGCGCACTATCAACATGCTAGGCCTAACAATCATGATCACCCAATCTAACCCTTAAGACAGGAAAGAATTATTTTCACGTAAGGTCGTAAACACAAGTTCAGCCAATCAATAGCAAAATCCAAATAGAATGACCCCATTTTGGCAGAAATCAACAAGTATTTCCAGATTTACAGTAAAGTTATACAACAATAAATTGGCAACTACAAATGGGAATCATTCACAAGGCTTAATGAGTCTGATTAGAGCTTACCTCTACAACAGGTTTCGCTACCACTTCATAAATGCGCTTCTGAGAAGCTGTTTCAGTAAATACTTCGTCAAATTTGTAAGACTCAGAGCTCCAATTATTTTTTTTCAAATTTAGTTTCTTCAGCTGTACATGAGCAAAAATAAATATATGAATATATGAATTGATGAATGAACAGATAAAATTTATGAGCGAAACTAAATGTATGAATATATGAATGGATTAATGAAATGAACAAATGAATATATGTTGATCCCCTTTGAGTCCATCGGTTTCCCCTTCTTGATACCCTTAAATCGAGCTTTCAGCCCCATGCTGAAGCGATAGAGCTTCGTATGAGGACTTGATGCACAAACATCAAGATAATATCCTGATAAAGCAAAAGATTTCAAACCTCGAACTAGGAAACGGGTCATTCAGAGCAGATATAGTCCAATTTAAGCTATGATTGGGTGAGCAGATGATCAGTTGATGCCTCAATTCAGTTTGGTCAGAACAGAAGATTTCCGGCTATGGTCAATTTCAAGCCAACCGATTTTTGTTGTCTGTCTAATAAGATTTAATTCAAAATAAAGCATTCTTGCAAAGAATTCGGATCGAGTTTTGTTCAATTCGGGTCAACTAGAGCTTTGAGTCCACTTTTCAGGTGCCGACTCAGGTTGTTTAGTTCAAGTTTTCAGGTCAATTTTGTGAGGTCTGCTGAAACCTATGACCCAAAGAAGGCATCCTAAATTGGAGAAGCTTTTAGAGGAGAAATCTTCCAATGTTTGTCCTAGCTATGTTACTTGGATCCAGGTACGCGTGTCCATATCGGACACGGATACAAGTGTCGGACTCGGCTATTTTAAAGAAATTTTATACATTTTCATTGTAATTTGAGGTGTCAAGTGTCGTACCCTTTTCCAGGTATCAAGGGTCCGACATGGGTACGGCAGGAAAAATGAAGAGTCAAAGTAACATAGTGTCCTAATGATTACATGACAATAGCACCCCAAAAATATAAACCAAAAAAAAAATAAAAAAAAAACACCTCTGGCTGTAACTCGACACAGTCAGCATAATCTGCATCTGAAGCAAGATCCTCAGCATTTCTGGGTCGAAGCCTGACAGCAACTCTGACTCTCCCAGGCTCTGTAATCAGCAAAATCAAATTTTAAAAGGGCTAAAAATTTGCATGGCAATACTCCACGCAGCATATATTTTCCTAATTTGATTTTTAACCATCAAAAGTTTAAAATCAATTAGTTACATTTAGGGACGGAGGTAGTATTATGGAGGAGCTTTGACATTGTTAATGACGTGTTGTTTGATTTTATATTGTAACTCATTATAATCTTATATTGTAATCTTTAGTACAAATCTTTCTAACGATGGTAATTTTATATTGTAACTCATTGTAATTTGTGAGTAATCATCGGTCAAAACTTAGTCAAATTGACACATATTTAGGGAGGGAGGTAGTATGTAGGAAGAAAGAACAAAATGGCACTGAAATGCACAATCACAATAGAACCCACTCATGAACTCACCACAATAAATACAACCAACCTAACTAAACACTCCCTCCATCCTAAATTACTTGTCCCCAGTTCGTTTCTGAAGGTCCGGAATCATGATTCCTTTTCAGTATTAAGCACTTGACCCACCATCACCAACATTAACGGTCACTAACATAAACTAGAAAAACCGAAAAACTCCCAAATTGAGAAGAAGAAGAAGAAGAAGAAACTTCCGATAGCTCAAAAAATTTCAATGTTCTACACAACCAACCAAAATAAATACTCCCTCCATCCTGAATTACTTGTCCTTAGTTCGCATTGGAAGGTTCAGAATCAAAATTCGCTTCAAGCACTACGAAGTGGACCAGTATTAATTACCAACATTAACCCTCATTAACATAAGCAAGACAAGAAGAAGAAGAAGAAGAAGAAGAAGAAGAAGAAGAACTTCCAATAGCTCAAAATTTTCAATGTTGTATTACAACCAACCAAAATAAATGCTCCCTCCATCCTAAATTACTTGTCCTTAATTCGCATTTGAAGGTTCCAAATCAAAACTCCTTTTCAGTATTACGCAGTGGACCCAACCAAAATAATCCCCAAATTGAGAAGAACAAGAAGAAGAAGAAGAAGAAAAACTTCCAATAGCTCAAAATTTTCAATGTTGTATTACAACCAACCAAAATAAATGCTCCCTCCATCCTAAATTACTTGTCCTTAATTCGCATTTGAAGGTTCCAAATCAAAACTCCTTTTCAGTATTACGCAGTGGACCCAACCAAAATAATCCCCAAATTGAGAAGAACAAGAAGAAGAAGAAGAAGAAGAAGAAGAAGAAGAAGAAGAAGAAGAAGAAGAAGCAGAAGAAAAACTTCCAATAGCTCAAAATTTTCAATGTTGTATTACAACCAACCAAAATAAATGCTCCCTCCATCCTAAATTACTTGTCCTTAATTCGCATTTGAAGGTTCCAAGTCAAAACTCCTTTTCAGTATTACGCAGTGGACCCAACCAAAATAACCCCCAAATTGAGAAGAACAAGAAGAAGAAGAAGAAGAAGAAGAGAAGCTTCCCGTAGCTCAAAATCTTCAATGTTCTATTACAACCAACCAAAATAAATGTGTCCTTACTCCTTAGTTTGCATTTGGAGGTTCCAAATCAAAATTAGTTTCAAGTACTACGAAGTGGATCGACCATTAATTACAAACATTAACCATCACTAACAAGCAAGAAAAACCGAAAAACCCCCCCAAATCAAGAAAAAGAAGAAGATTAAGAAGCAGAAACTTGCGATAGCTCAAAATTTTCAATGTTCTATTACAGCCAACCAAAATAAATGCTCCCTCCGTCCTAAATTACTTGTCCTTAGTTCGCACTTGAAGGTTCCAAATCAAAATTCATTCTAATTACTACGAAGTGGACCAAGCATTAACTACGAACATCAACCATCACTAACATAAGCAAGAAAACTCGAAAAACCCCCAAATTAAGCCATAGCTCAAAATTTTCAATGTTCTATTACAACCAACCAAAATAAATGCTCCCTCAGTCCTAAATTACTTGTCCTTGGTTCGCATTTGAAGGTTCAAATCAAAATTTGTTTTAATTACAACGAAGTGGACCAAGCATTAACTACGGACATCAACCATCACTAACATTAACAAGAAAAACTGAAATAAACCCCAAATTGATGATGATGGTGATGATGATGATGATGATGAAGATAAACTTCCAATAGCTCCAAATTTCCAATGTTCTATTACAACCAACCAAAATAAATGTGTCCTTAGTTCGCATTTGAAGGTTCAAAATCAAAATTCATTTTAATTACTACTAAGTGGACCAAGCATTAACTACGAACATCAACCATAACTAACATTAACAACAAAAACTACAATAAACCCCAAATTGAGAAGAATGAACAATGAGAAGAGGCAGAACCTGGATCACGGGCAACAATGGAGGGAATTCTGGAAATCTGAGCCCTAGAATTCGGCGTGACGGAGCGCTTCGCCGTCGCATTCGCCGCCTTAGATCGGCCATTGTTGTTGCCGGAAACAGGCCCATTGACGCTCTTGCTCAGGGAATTACCGGCGAGATTCAACAACGACGAAGCAGAAGAAGAAGAGGAAGAAATGGAGGAATGCTGCCATGTTTGGCGCTCTTTGTTGCCGTATTTGTTGGCCGCCATTGGAGAAGATTGGAGAAAACCAAGTCTTCGGAACACGAAAATGGAAATTGAAATTCAAATGGCGAATTGTTGTTGTTCTTCATTGAAGAGTGAGGGAGCAAGAGTTGAGGCATGCACGTCTACCTAACGAGTGTTGAAGTTGAGCTGAGGTTGAGTTTTGAGTCCATTTTCTTCATGTGTGAGTTTGCTTATTTCCCATAAAAATATTTAGTAGGAAATTGCTTTTGGAAAGTTTTTGGTAGGAAAGTTTTTTCTTTCTCAGGAAAAATATTCACAGTGTTTGCTTTATATTTAAGAAAATGGAAAAGCTTTTAGGAAAATTTATTTAAAATATCCAAACTATTTTTATATAAGATTTTGGGGGTGTTGAATAATCATGTATCTGAAACGATTACAACGTTGGATAAATCGGTGACGATTTACGTGGTGGGTTGAGGAACAAAAAAGTTAAAATCATTACTAAATTAATGTCATTATGAGGCATTGTTAGCAAATGTAAATGAAATTTAATTATTTTTTTCAAATAACATATCATTACTTCACATTTTTGCTACTATAAACAATGTTTTTTGTTTGCAAAAAGAAAATAAAATTCACCTTTGCTCATTTGCACTCGCTTACATGATATTAATTTAATAAAGATTTTAATTTTTTTGCTACTCAATCTAGCATGCAAGACCGTCACCAGAGTTAACCACCGTCGCAATCATTTTAAGTGCATTATTTTCTGACACCCTCAAAGTACATTATATTATTGTCTGAGAATAAAGTATAGTGTAATAATGTCCAATGACCCTTTTACATATTAATTTATATTTTTTCAAAAACATTCTAAGAAGTTAAGTTATAAACAATTTTTCTTTCCCATGAAAAAAAAACATTCTCCGTTCTCCATGAAAAAGTTTTTTCCATCTATCGTGGAAAAACAATGAAATCCACTCCAAAACTTAGTACTAATCAAAAACAGGAAAATTTGGTCATCATAAAAAAAAAATCAATAAACTTTCTCCAGAAACAAATAGCAACCAAAGACACCATATATTCATTCATTCACTCAACTTGAGAAACATAGAACATGCATTGTTGTCCTCTCTTGATACAAATCAGCTCGTATACATACAAACAAACCAACGACCAACATCACATAAATAATGTTCGTTGTCCTGTCTTGACACAAATCAATTGGTATATACATACAAACAAGCCAACAACCAACATCACATAAATAATGACTTCTTGTAATCTTGTTGGTAGCCATGCTAAAAAAGGACTAGAGAAACATTGTTATATTCTATGCATAATATTATATTGTGTTATGTTTTAGCCATGTTCTTTTACGCCGATGGAATAGTATAAAGATAGTATGGTGTGGTTGAATTATGGAAAATGTTATATGGTACAATACTGTAAAATTTGTAATACTGATTGATGTCGTAGGTGAGGAGATAGGCAACGTTGGAAATTTTGATTAGACACAATTATATAGAAGAAACACGTGTATCTTATGCACATCTAGGCTCTGTTGTTTGGTTAGGTTGGATGTAACTCTCCAAACTTATTTTAACTTATCAAAACCTATCCAAACATATCAGAACCTAACACAATTCCCCAAAAAAACATCATAATTTATCATAACTTATCCAAACTTATCCATTCAAACCTGAAAATAACCTAACCATAGTATAGTTCAGGCAGAATATCATGTTCTTTAGTTCTTCCCCCTTGATCCACACTAATCATAAAAAGAACAATATATTTTACAAGCACCCGGAACATGTGCTCCAAATATTTATTAGTAAATAATTATAATAACCAGAGTGAACGACTTAATATATGTGAATGAACAATCGTAATATTTGGAGCACATGCTCCCGGTGCGCCGAATAAATTGCATACAAAGAAGGGCATATAGAAGCACTTTTATGGATGATGATGGCATTTTTTGCATAAGAAAGGAAATACATGCAAAGCAGGCCATATTATGACAGTAAATGCTATTCTACTCCTAACCTTAAACCAAAAACCTCTTCCTCTAAATACAAAGAGAAAAAAAAGAAAAGCTTGATCTCCCTCAAGCAAAACAAAATTTAGATACACAGTCAAACTCTAATTTCCTGCTGACCAAAAAAAACAAACAGGAAGGAAAAGAAAAAACCTCTATTTTGGGAAAACTTCTCCTACCATCACTATTATCTCTTCTTCTCTAAAAGGGAAAATAAATAAAATCTTTGATATATAAAATATCTTGCTACTCGGACAATGGCGAAGATTGTCAGGATAAGTCAATCAGAGGTTCCACTTTTTTCTCGAGCATGACCGTTCCGTTGAATTCTGTCAACTGAAGCTGCCTGGTGTATACACACAGCTGCATTATGAAGAAAGGATGCTCAGTTTAGCAGTAACCAAGCTAGACGTGACAAACGGGTGAATCGGTTCATGTTGGCATCAGGTCACCCGATTTCGGGTCAAGTTGGGTTCAATTTGACATCGGGTTAGCTAAGGTGAAGTTCTTTCATATTGGGTTCTGGTTCAATTTGGGGTCATTTGGGTGAGGATCTTTAATCGAATCACCTTTCGGGTTGCGGTTCGGATCATCTTTCTTTGGGTTCGGGACATGGTTGGATTGCCGATCCGGGTGTCGTCGGGTTCGTTTTTTCAATTTGGGTTCCGGGTCTCGAGTCAGTTTTTCCAGGTCTAAACAAAGCACACACACAAAAAACACATGACACGTAACAAGATTCTTAGCAGAAACAAAGTGGGGATTATTGAGATAGCTTCTGTCATCTGCCACCCCTCAAATTTCCCAATCTGGCATCGATTGGTTATTGATGTTTGCACTCGAAAGGTAAATTATTAGGATGCCCTTGGTCTACCTAGCATAATAGTCTCAACAACTATGGATTCTCTTTTTTTCCCCTTCTCTTTGTTCCAAACCCCCTATTTTCCCTTAATATATCCGAAAAGAATGTGAATTACCTTGCTAGATAGACCAGGAAGTACCTAATAACATCTCGATTCCGAAAGGCTGGTTTTCGGTATCTATCTAGATAGTTTTGGTGGATCCTATAGTGCCATGGGCCCAAAAAAAAACTCCCATCGGAAAAGGGAATTGGGTTGTTTTGGGGGGGGGGGGTCCCGGGTTTATAAACAGTGGCGCCGAACACCCTATCAAGACGTACTCTCTCTCTCTCTCTCTCTACATTTTTTTCTTTTGGTAGAATCTATATATATATATATATAAAAGTGAAGCAAGGTTATGATCAGAAACAAATAAATGAAGCAATATTATACTCAAATAAACACACAACTTCACTGAAGATGTACAGTAATAAAATTACATACCCGCTCAGGACTCATATCTTTGAAGCCAAATCGATTGACCCACATAGATTTGGCTTTCTCTGCTGCAGGAAGGACTAGGTTTTCCACATTCAGGGAATGTAGCAGCTTTTCAATGCGAGCAAACAATGCCAAGAAGTAACCCTGCCATGAAAAATCCAAGAGTAACCGTAAACCTGAGGCCAACTCTGAACTCAATGAAACTCCTCAAAACCCACTACCACCCAAGCTAGTAACAAGAACCCTGGGTGTGTGTGTGCACGCGCGCGCGCGAGAGAGAGAGAGAGAGAGAGAGAGAGAGAGAGAGACAACAACAAAAGGGCACTTGTGAGCGAAATCAGATGCGCTTACTTTTCCTTGATACTCCTTGCTTGTGGCCACCAGGGGAAGCTCAGCCACCTCGCGGCCAAATATTCTTAGAAGACCAGCCGATACCACTACTGACCTGCATGTATTTTTCCGAACCCTTGTAAGGAAGTGTCGCACTCACCACCGGGATTTCTTAACTTGCATATTTTTCTCATGGCAAAACAGCAAAACTTTAGTGCATAAAAATAAGAAAACTTACTTAACAGTTAAAAGTACACAATACATTCCCCCAAATTCTTGGCCAGAAATGTTTCTCCTGAAAGAAGCCAAAAAAACCAGTAAAGCATTAAACCATGGTTAATACTCCCTTACAGCATGATATGAACTGCAAAGGAAGAGCTAATAATGGCTGAAATATGCTTAAAATGTACGTCTCAACTATTCACCCTACATATTAGCCGTCTTATGCGCATACTTATAACGAAAAAATTTCCACCCCCTCCTCTCTCCTCTCTCCTATAAACCCCTGATCCAGCCCTAAACCCCTGATCCAGCCCTATTCATATTGCCATCTTTTGTAATTGGTAATGCCTAACAGTTATGTTTTGAACACAATTGGACACTGTTTGCAAGAGAGTTTGCCCTATTGATATGAATATCAGCTCATTTTCTAAAGGAAGTCGCAATTAATTTTTATTCTGGTTCAAGGGTGGTAGGATACATATTGGGAACACCACTGACAGATTTTGTCCTATCGATATAAATATCAGCTCACTTCATAATGAAAGTTGACATTCAAAGCCTTCCAAGTACTTCTACAACATCTCTGTACCAATATGGCACTCAAAGCTAAGTGGTCTAGAGAAGAGCAAATGAGAAAGTAAAGCTACAAAGGATCACAGAAGAATCCAAATATCAGATGGAGCTGATTCTATAGAGTTATGCCATGCAATTTACGAAAGTAAACTTGCAAAGGATGCATGGTTTTAGTAACAATACCAGCATCATATTGACCCAAAAAAAAAAAAAGAAAAATCAATCAAACTACTTACCCATGCACCATAACAGGAATAAGGTCACGGCCACCCTTTGCAGTTATGGGGCTGAAACACTCCTGTAAAACGAAAACGTTAAGCAACTATGTAGAGCCAAATATTTTATAAGAAAAGCAAAGAATTTCTCACAACACCATAAGGGATTAGAGGTATCATACGAAATGTTATGCAACTCATCTCTAGAGCCTGTACTCATCACATCATTGCCATATAATTCTTGACTACAATACGAATAAATTAATTCCCATTTGGTAACCGTTAACACGTAGAGCTTGGAGCATAAAGCCCCTAGTGTATATAATATATACTGCACATACAAACATACGTGCACACAGACAAACAGTGTACATCTGTGCATGTGTACGCACATATACAGTGATGGCTCCACACTTGAAAGACTGTCTACATAAATGATGTCACCAGGATCACACCTTTTTTGCCTTTTTCGGGCAGGGGAGTGTTTAAGAAGGTGGAACATATGATGTGATTCGCGGATAGAGAGTAACACGGCATCAAACACTGACAGGAGCTATACTTTAAAATGTTGAAAATTGAATAAACATATTATGATGAACACCAGAATGGGAGGATTGATGTCATACAAATTGCAAATCATGAATCTATTGTCATTAGATTTAGAGAAAAGGCTTTTAAAGTTGTAGGTAAGGCGGCAGCTTTCAGTATCTCAATGCATACAGTAAAAGATATATCAACAGACCACGAGAATATGACCAGGTCATGCACTATTCTACCAAAATCTTGCTGGGTAATTGTGATCTTAAACTGGACCCTGTAAACCTAGGCTTTACCAGGTCATTGACAATAGTCCAATACTCCAATTTACAGTCCAGCTCAAACTCAAAGTACTAATGACTGATGGTCATCAACTTTGCGTTTGAAATATCCCTAGTCCACAAGAGGTGTGGAAAAGACACTTTGACTAGAAATCTACTGAAATTTGAGGGAGCCAAGCAGAAAGGGGCAAAAATAAGTCACTTTACAGAACAACTAACAACGCACACTTAACCACAAATAGTTGCACGCAAATGCTAGACCCGATCGCCCGAACGCTGTCTGCTTTTGTCTCTAATTAACCTTGCTTTCAAACACAAAGGAAATAGCAAATGAAGTTGAAATTATTAAGAAAATGCTCACCCGGAATATAGAAACAGCCTTGGACAGCAATGGCAGATGCTCACGATGTCTACATTTCCCACTCAATACATGCCAATGTACATCACTATCAGCCAAAGGACTCAATCCTTTGTCTAAAAGTTTCTTGCTTATTTTTATTGACTCAGAAGCTGAAATAGTCTCTGAGCCTTTGAGAACCAGATCCCTCAACGTACAATGGATCGTCTCACAATCACTGCAACAGAACCACTTGTCCTTGGGAAGTTCCTGCAATCATAGTGGTTTGTGTAAGAATAATAACCATCAAAACACCGTAAAATCGCAAGTTCAATCAACACTTACTTTGAGATCGCAACGCCCACCCGCTCTCAAGCAACCAACATGGTACTCCTTCTCACACTGCACAAAAACCAAAAACCATACTTAGTGCCATTCAGAAAATGGAGCAGGACATCATGACATAGAAAGTAAAATTACATCAAAAGTATTGCAGAAACCATACTTGGTCACAGATGATAACTGTTCTTTCATCAAATTTCTCTACGCTGAAATCATTTTCCCTGAGCCAGATATAGCAAAAAGATTCCATCAGTGAAATTAATAAAGCAGCCCATCATTACCTCCACAAAATGGAGAGAGAAACATTTTAAGGAAGCACAACATATATACAGAAGACCGTCCAAATCAGAATGAAGTGAAGTGATTGCCACCCAAAAGAAAGCAAATTGACTGTATTAATGCACAATCAAGAACTAAAATATTATAGCTCAGAACATCACAACTCAAAACCAAGTGGCCTACCATAAGACAAATTATCATTCAATTAAGCTGTTCATCTTCACATTGGTTTGACTCAGAAGCTCTTACTTGAAGAGAACATACTTACTGCTTGGCAAAATTTTGTTCAATTTACAGATCTTAACGAGAATATACTTAGTGCATACCTCACCAGAATGTACATAAGGCAAAACTTGGAATCAAACATAATTTGAAATAATGTACAAAATCAACAAACTAGAGAAACTTTGGGCCCAGCAAAGACAAGCAGCATAATGTCAACTTATATTGAAACCAGATTCATATCGAATATAATGAAAACTTATTACTTATATGAAAATAGATTGACTTCTCTGAGTTATATCTTGCGCAAGTAATCAAATGTAAGGAACCAAAATCCCAATTTACTAAACTCTTCACACAAAGATATACCTTCAATTAGGAGTTCTGGCTTCCACGTGAAAGATCATCATGAAAAATATACATGAGATGCCAATAGGGAGACTAGGTAATTGATATCCAACATCAGCAATGATTAACAACAAGAGTCTATACTAACTCAATCACTAAGATTGAAGAGAGCCTACTTACTAACTCAACATCAGCAAGCTATTCATCTAACATACTGCTCGCCACATTTGTTCAACTTAGATATTTAAGAGAATCCTCCTAGTGCCTACCTCACCAGAATGTATAGAAAGCCAAAAAGCTTATCCATATCAACTACACACAACATTTACAAACCAGAGAAATCCACAAGAAAGCATCTTCAGATACAGAAGCTCCAAAGTAGACCGAGAAAATATCTTCCAACCATAATCAAAGCACGATTACAAAGCACGGAAAAGAAGAAACTGAACCATAAGAGCCTACCAACCTGCATAGAACGCAACCACCAGATTCAGTTTCTGCTGTCTTTACAACCCTTGTCAACCGGAAAATAATTGGCTTACAATTACTAGAAGAATCCCTGACATCAGCTTTTCTGTCGTTGCAATTCGAGCAGCGCCAATCACTATCTGGGACAAGTGGCAGTCCAAGGCAAGCTGAAACCATTCAAATGAAGAAAGATAAGTTTCCTTGGGATAAGCCCCTCTGTCCCTGATTCACAGGTAAACTAATGAACAATCAAAAGCAGTATCTTAAGCAAATAGTAGTCAATAGTCACCCACCCCCCCCCCCCCAAAAAAAAAAAAAAAAAAATCCTCCAGAGAAAACATTGAAATAAGGAGTTAAAATCATTTGTTATGATCACCCATGTAACAGTTGCGACTCACTTGTAAATTTTATCAACCCCACCCTTGTCAGGCTTACCAGACTAAAACTATCATTGAAATGTGGTACAGACACATCAGGCACAAGGGGATTCTCATAAAATTCCAGCAACAGTAAGCCAATAGCAGGGGCTAAAAAGTTCCACCCCCATGGTGGAGGTAACACAAAGGCAAAGGAAAACCCACGAGCCACACCAATAAAGGCCCAGCCCTTCCCCAAAAGACAAATAAATAAAACCACGAAATTAAGAGCTATAAAATGGCTAGTGGACTTCCTTGGGATAGGTCATAACATTCATTTCAAAGAAAAAAAATTATAATATTTTCATTAAATATCCCCAAAGGTTGATTTATTGATGTCCGATTTCCCATTGATTATCAAAGACATTCATAAATTTATTAAAAAATTGAAAAAGATGATTGTCATACTTTACCCCTTTCACCCTTGGTGTTTCATATATTTTTGTATTTACCCCTAAACCCTAAACCAGGTACTGCATCATTAATATATTTTTGTACTGGAAGGCATGAGAGCTCGAGGGCATGATGATTTTTCGTACTTACCCCTTCCGCCCTTGGTGTTTCATTAACATAGCTTTCGATAACTCATTTATTACAAAAGTGAAAAAGATGCCACCACAGAACAAGAAAAAGTAGAAATGAAGTGGCAGTAAGATAGTTGATGGGAAGAAAGTTACATTGGTGATAAGCCCTTGGACAACCTCCACAAGGGATAAGCTCTCCTCTATCTCCACATATGGTACACATGTCATCATTGCTTCCAGTTGTTATAATTTGCCCACGAGCTAGTGACATAGCCACATCATGGAGAGTAAGTCCATTCGAAGTATAAATGTGACGATAGCTGCACAGGACAAAAATTCAATAAGAAAAATTGCTGAGTTGAACACATTGATGGCAGCACTCAATTAATACTCACGGTTGTCTTCTAGCAGCCCATCCCGCGTGAGCCTCAAACTGCGAAGGGCTAATCTGCAGATAGGCAAAGGGAACTGTTAGAAAAATGAGAAAAGAAACAACCACAAACAGAGAAATGCATTTTAGTTGATTAACACTATCCTCCATTTAAGTCAAATGTTTACCTCAACATTACAATGACCACAAACAGAGAAATACATTTAGTTGATTAACACTATCCTCCATTTAAGTCAAATGTTTACCTCAACATTACAATGACCACAAACGATTCCATTTTTGTGCTTGTAACCTTCCAGAATTTTCTGCAAGAACAGAGAAGTGGGATGATTGATTATACAATTCATTATGAAAACAATAAGAAGGGGGAGGGGGTTGATCCCAATTTAGACACCTTGCATATGCAACTGAACATGAAATAGCTGCGAAAGATCCAATTGAGTTTAGAAGACTAAATATAACAGAGAACCTGTCCTTTAGCATAGTAAGCTAACTGGGCACCATCTGGAAGACCATTTGGCATGAAGAGCAGTCGATGCAGGTCATTGTCCCTGTCAATGACAAATACATAACTTAGAACACAATGCCTAACAAACAGTGTCTCTGTAAGAAACAAACAAACCACCGCATTTCGGCCTGAGTATTACCTCTTCTTACCACTGCTGTCACCACTTCTCTTGTGAGACAAAGCAGAGTGTGAAGTAGAAAAACCCGGCCTGCACAAGAGTGGAGTCAGATATTCAAGTGATGGTAAAAACTGTCAAAATAGCATCTCATGCCTTTATATTCTCATTTTAGTGTCAATGCATGGATGGCCAAGTTGCAACCTTTTTCCCAAATATTTTGAAGGATTTGCTCTTCGCTTGACCACCTTTTGCTCATCGTCTGTAGGTCTGTTTGCTAGGCTGAGAAATTGTTCAGAAATGGAGAGAAAGTCAAGCAGGCATACAATCATATATCCATAGGGAACCTTCAATCTTCACCAACAATTCAACTTACTGTTCCCTTGGGGTGTGAAAGGGGAAAACATTATTACAATCCGTGAAAGATTCTTTTAGTTACCAGGAATTTGTACTTTGTCAAGAAAAAAATATATATATCAGGAATCTCCACTTATCAAAAACAATTACCAGGAATCTGTTGAGGATATAAGTGAAAACAGAGAGCAAGAGAAAAAAAATGGTGCAACTTGCCCTTCGAACAAGCCAACCATTTAGACAGAATTGTTCACAAACAAACTTATTAGCAAGGTAAGCAGTTATGTAAGCACAAACCAGAAAACTCACATGAACTAGTGAGATCTAAATGTCTAGGTGTCTGATTTTTTACTAACTATGTCCCATCCTGTTTTCTCTTCCTTATTGCTCCGTGTGAGGGACATCCTCAAAACTTCTAAGTAATAGCCAAAATTAAGATACATTCTCAGCTATACACTTTCTGACACAAGAAGTCGACAACCCAACCTTCCCTAAGAGGTGTTGATGACAAAAGAGTTGTTCTAGTACATTAAGTTTACAACAGTTGCATGACAACAAATAAACTTGAGTCTCAGAAGGAAAGAGGAAAAATAAAGGCCTCGGTTGAGCATAACATGCAGGAACCCACTATGAGGATGTGCTTTTATATTTCTCTTCAGTTTGAAGCAGCAGATTATGGACTAGAGTAGCATGTTTCACTAAATTCCACTACATTGTACAATAGGATGCAATCTAAATTTGTTTTTCAAAAAGGACCGAAATAGCTTCTTTGCAATTCAGCTGAAAGATGCCATACATCTGACCCAACACTCCCCCCAAAGGAAAAATTATAAGTTCGACCAAAACATATAAAGGGCACCCTTTACCTTAAGTGTGCCGGGTAAATGCCAGTAGATTTTCTTTGGTGCTTCTTATCCGCCACAACCATTCCATCGCATTGCTGAAGGCTTGCTGAAACATGTGTTTTAGTCAGATCACATGCAGAACCCATAACCTAAAAAATCAAAAAGAAAAACGACAAAGCGGGAAAATAGGTAAAATAACAAAATTCAGCATACCTTTCCAGGCATGGAATGATCCTTCATTGAAGGATGAACCAGCCATTTCTTTCACTAGCTCCTCAAGTATTCCAAGAGGAGCGGTCTTCAATTCTTCAATAATACTATATATCGGCCTCCCATTCTCCAAAAATATGTGATTGTTTGGGTGTCTTGTTTTTGAACCGCCAGCATGCTGCTCAAATTCGTAAGCACTAAGCACCTGCATACCATCGACCTCAACGTGACTCAAAATTTCTCCAAAAGAAGCTTCACAACATAATTGTCTGCAATATAATCATTCAGTTCAGCACTAAGCAACACTTACATTAGTAAAGTTACAAGCCACACAACCACAGAGGTATCCTGAACCTCTTATTTCCCCAGCTATCTCTTTCTGAAAACCAAAGGGCAAGTTAGTTACATCTCGAAGAACATTCAAACCACACGAACATTTCACGATAAAAAAAGGAGATCACATTACATACCTGCCCAGAGGTGGATTTATACTTCACTCTCGCTCCTTCCAAGATCCCGGTTGCCAAGAGCTTCTTAACATTAGTAGGGTAGCTATCTGGAACCACCTTCTTAGACATCTTCAACTCCATATTATACGAGAACCGATCGCTACTTGAGTAATCCATTCCAAGCTCGTCGCTTGAATCGATAATCGAGTCCGCCTCATGTACCCCACTAGAGGGGCCTAATTGAGCTAATTTGCTCTCGTACTCCTCCTTACTCTTGGTAAACTTGAAAGTAATCTTACGAATCCCCGTCGTGCTGATGTGCTTAGGGATTTCTAATGAGATTTGGGAGGTAGAAACTCCGCCGTGATCACGATCTCTAGCCCCAATCTCGTTGCTGCAGCTCACCAAGCACGAGTTCCCAGAGCTCCCGGATGTCACATCGGCCGAACTACTCATTTGATTATCACTACTACTATTACTACTACCCATACCCGTTTCAACCGGGAGACTTGTGCTGGTCTCCAAGCTTGATACATTCTCATTCTCTCGAAGCTCCGACCACGGACAAGCACCATCATCAATGGCGGTTTCTGAACCAGCCAGTCTTGCCTGCTTCTTAGGAGGAGATGCTCCAAGCTCGGCTTCTTCGTTGACTGCACAGCCTAGCTCGCGCTTCAATTCGATTTTGGGATTGACTACATTGTCGACTTCTTCGCCTTCTCCCATGTTCACTAACTTTGGATTGTATTGACTGGCGCAGATAAACAAGGGGGAAAACCCTAACCGTTGTCAATAGGTCCAATACTCTTCCTAACTATTATCACTCACACCAGACCAAATTCTGAATCAAACTCCAAAGCAAAACAGAAGAAAATAACAACAAAATAAAGACACTCTAAACCCTGGTTTCCTCTCTATCACTCAAAATTGACCTTTTTACGGTCGAATTGGCGTTGGGAGCAATCTAGAAAATTCGAAATTCTAGCCTCAAGAAATCTCTGTTTCTATTCAAGAAAATAATAATAACATACCAGAAACCCTGGTTTCCTCTCTATCACTCAAAACCTACCTTTTCACCGTCAAATTGGCATCAAAAGCAATCCGAATTCAACCAAATTTCAAATTCCAGCCACGAGAAAAACTTGTTTGGATCCCTCAAATAACAATAACAACATACTCCAAACCCTGGTTTCCTCTGTACCACTCAAAATGGACCTTTCCACAGTCAAATTGGCGTCGCAAGCAATCTGAATTCGAAACCCTAGTTTCTTCTCTACCACTCAAATTCGGCCTTCTCACCGACAAATTAACGTTGCAAGCAATCCGAATTCAACCGAATTCGGAATTTCAGCCACAAGAAAAACTCGTTCGAATCCTCAAATCTCCAATAACAATAACAAAAGACCTTTTCACCGTCAAATTGGCGTCGCAATCACTCTGAATCCACTCGAATTCCAAATTCCAGCCACAAGAAAACCTCGTTCGAATCCTCAAATCTCCAATAACAACAACAAGATACTCGAAACCCTAGTTTCCTCTCTACAACTCAAATTCAACCTTCTTCACCTTCAAATTCGCGTGCAATCACTCCGAATCCAATCAAACTCAAAATTCCAGCGACAAGAAAACCTCGTTCGAATCCTTTCCTCAAATCTCCAATACTCAAGACCTTTTCACCTTCGAATTCGCGCCGCAATCACTCCAAATCCACTCGAATTCCAAATTCGAGCCACAAGAAAACCTCGTTCGAATCCCTTCCTCAAATCTCCAGTACTCAAGACCTTCTCACCTTCAAATTCGCGTCGCAATCACTCCAAATCCAACCAAATTCCAAAACTCCAGCCAAACTCGTTCGAATCCCTTCCTCAAATCTCCATCGAAACCTTAGGAAATCAAAACTATCGAACCGCGCGAATTGAAATCTGCCTCGAATCAGCGAACGACGATTGAAGATGATTCCGAAATCAAATCAAGAGTCGATAGAGGGACGATAGATTGAAGAAAACTTGTTGAATCAATGAATGGAGGATGAGATTCAAATGAAGCGGGAGATGAAGGTTGAAGAGGAAAATGGAGGAGAAAAGGAGGGTTCCATAATGTACGGATTGCGGTTTTTGGGTGATGTGTGAGTGTGAATGATTTATGAATGAATGTTTAGTTTGAGTTGAGGAGAAGTTGAAATGACGATTGTAACCCTATCTAGGGTTAGTATTCTAGTATCAAATATCTATAGTGGTGGTGTATATGTCACTCTATCCTTTTATTTGGGAGGGGGTTTCTTGCGTAGGACGTCTCTTCGAATTGGATTATTGGGCCCAGATTTTGGCCCACTTACTTTCTTTGATTTTTTACCCTAATTATGGATCATAAAGTACTTCATCTTTGTAAAATTCAGTGATAAATATCCATTAAAAAAAAAACAGTGATAAATAATAGATACGGTGGATGTTATTTTTGATAAGTTTTGGCACATTTCAATAAGTTTCGGTAATTTTTGAGGTAACTTTCAATAAATTACGTTGTAACACCCTGACCCTTTACGGGCAGTAGATATTACCGATAACTGCTGCAAGGATGGCTGGCTGACCCCACAAATCACCACGAATTCTGAGACTACCTCGAAAATATCCCAAGAAGTCAACCATTCTGAGACTACTCTGTACGCTTGACTAAGGAATTTCAAACGGATAAACTACCATAAATTAAAAATAAAAAAAAAGACATCTTGGTGATATGGATAGTAATTTCACTCCTCTTAAGCAGTTAAGCCACGTGCTAACCATATATCAGTAAGCTTTTACCTTCACCCACATACCATCCAACTTTATAAGCCTAAGACTTTGAGGTTCCAATTTATAAAAAGTAGGCTTTTAGGTGGTAGTCAAATGTACATTTAATTTTTATTTTTGGTTTGTATCATTAATTGAAGTATTTGCCCATTGAATTAGTTGTCATTCCATGCTAGAATAACAGATTCCCACTAGTCTTTACTTTTTACAAATTGGAACCTTGAAATCTACGTGGTGTTTTATGGTCCATTTGCTGAATGGGTCATCCCTTGGGGTCAAAAACCCTATTTTCTTTGTTTAATTCACAAATCACAGTAGACCTAGCAAAACTAACTCGAGAGGTCAAGACCCAAAACGAACCCGAACCCAAATTGACACCCCAAAATGGGTGGCTTGATCTTCGCCCAACCCCGAAAAGATAACGACCTGAAATCGATTCGAACTACAATATGAAAAGTAGCCCGATTAAAATCTACATGCAAATGACCTCAAGTCAGACCCTGTTCTTTTATGATGTTGGCTGGCTGCGGCGCCACACTGCACCACAATCCCCCACAATCCACCAAATCTACCACAACCCACCATAATCTACTTTTCCAATTACAATTTCACATTTACCAATACATTAATAACTATTAAAACCAAAACTCACCACAATTTTCCACAACCCAACACAATTCCACCATTCCGTAGCTAGCCGTATAAAAGAACAGGGTCTCAAACTAGAACTCAATATAAAAGAGTCTCACCTAAACCAACCCAAATAAGACTCACACAAAGTTAACCTGTACATGAACCCGAACTACTTCACTCGTTTAGTAGGTCTAAATTCACATTGCTCCCTTTAGGGGGTGCAAATTCGGTAAATCCGATTTAGTCCAAAAATTTGAAAAATTATATTCGAATACAAAACAAATATAATTTTAAAAATTCGAGACCACTTACATATATTTCTAATATTTGAATTATTAGTGACTAATCATCAAAAAATCGGGGTTATTAGAACCAATTTTCCTTCTTGAAGTAGCTCTTTGAACATTTTCCTTATGTGCCCGTGTGTGTCTATATGTGTGTGTAGACGCTGAATTTTGTATCTATTTTATTTTCTTTTTTAGTGTCAGTTTTAGAAAATTGGCTAACCGATAAATGGCACGCAGGCCTCTTTCCACCGAAAACTCAAAAAAATATACAAAGCCCAAATGCCGGGAACCTGGGTTCAGTGGGCCGGAGCTCAGCTCCAACACCACAGGAACCCGTCTGGGTTCTTGGGCCCGAGGCCCGTTTTCCTTCCAGGAACCCGTTTGGGTTTCCTGTTGATTCCCACGGCGCCGCGGCTTAACCTAGCCTCCAAACCCTAAACCTAAACCTAAACCTAATTTCCCCCCTATAAATACCCACCATTCATCACCCACAAAGGACACACCGGAATATACTGGGAGTATTGACACTAGTATATTCCTCTTCTCTTCTCCCTCCATTGCGTGCTTTATTTTAAAGGTTAGCGTAGTTTTTTTTTGTACATAATGTAATCCTACGTGTTCTTGTATTTTTCTTTTCTTTTATTGCATGACATTAATGATAAATCTATGAAATTTATTCAATTCCTCCCCCTTTTTCAAATCTGTCGCTTTAATTTAATTCTAGTAGAGTCTATTCGTTTGAATAGGCGGGTTTGATGACTTTTATCGTCAAATTCGTAACCTTACCCCCGAATCCGTCTTTGGATTCGTAGGCCGGAGTCTCTTTTTCAATGGTTTGTTGTTTTATCCTTAAATTCAACTGGCGACTCTAACCCTTTAATTTATTTTTTCCCCGAAAACTTTTTTTTTTCTCCTTCTCATGACAGAGAACCCAGACGGGTTCCTAGTCCCTTTTTCTTCTCTTTTGCTTCTTCAGGAACCCGTCTGGGTTCTATTTTCTTTTTTCTTCGTTTTGTCTTCATGGACTCAGACGGGTTCCCCGTCGAGTTTCCTCTTTTTTTATTTATTTTCCTTTTTGTTTTCTTTCTTCTTTTTTATCTTTTCTTTAATAAAATCGAGTTTCGGGGTCAAACCAATTTGTCAATTAAAAGCATCCTTAAAAGTTCAACCTTAATTAAGGATAAGCAATCCTAGTCGGCTCCCAATTTAAAAAGAGAACATCCTCTTTTGAGTAGCGCATGAAATGATCGTGATTTTTGGGGTCTCTGATTAAGCGACTCCAGGGACTTAAACTTAAAAGAGGGTAAAACTTGAAAGGGTTGAATTTTAGTGTTTTTGTAAAAAAGGGAGGAATTAATTTATTTCATATTTTTATCATTTTTTTTAGGCATATTGCATCCAGGCTACTCTTGGGCCTTATGGCTGGGGAGCACAAAAGCGTTGGTAGGTTCTAAAACTAGGATTACCCTTTGAGAGCGGTCAGTCACTACTTGTGGGATGCACTTACATACCCAAGCCTTTGACTCATCCTCTCCCCGTATTACACTCTAAGGGTTTCCTTGAAATCCCGAAGAGCAACACCCCACACATCGCTTCCTACGTACGTAGGGGGAATGCACCGGGGCGAGAACATGCGGTACATTATCTCCTATACCTAAAAATCCCTAAAGACCTAGAGTCATGGTTAGGTTAATCCCGCATTTGTATGCTATGTGATTTTATTTTAGAATCCATGTATAAGTTGTAAAGTTTTATTTTTGTATATGCTGTAAAATTTTAGTTTGTAAAGAGTTTCGAGTCCATGTATATGTTGTATAATTTTATTTCGTAAAGAGTTTCAAGTCTATGTATGTTATGTAGTTTCATCTTGTAAAAGTTTAAGAGTGCAGTTATAAAGAGTCTTGCCCGAATATTCAACCTTTTTCATGAGTCGAGTCATTCTAGTTCGCGTAGGAACACGCAAGAGCAGACTAGACACCGGGAACCAGACGGGTTTCTGGCCTGCCAAGTCCGGCCCATCTGTATTGGTGACCGTCGGTCTGGGCCCATTCTTGAAGAGAGAACCCAGACGGGTTCCTGAACCCTGTCTGGCCTTCTTTTTCTTCTTGAACTGTTGCTTCACCCCACTGACAGCCAATGCGCTAGCGATGATCCTATTCGGCCCTTTATGACATTCCTAAGTCTAATCCCTATTAAATGCATTACTCGAATTTAAGCCCGAAACCAAAATCAATCGTGACTCGATCCGAGTAAGGACCCAATAGACGATTAATGTTGTCAGTCCCCATGCTAGTCCATGTAGAGTTAAGACATGCACTCCCGCGAAGTGGGTGAGTCGTCCCTTACGTCAGCATATAGGCATCGTGTCCGTGTCCTAGGTCCATGTAGGTCCACTAAGTCATGTATACATTGGGTGGTTAGCATAAAAAGTTCTTTCGAGCACTAATCAGTTTCCATACAGGCAAGATAGCATACCATCTCCGAGCCCGCATCCGCGACCCGCACACCGGTAGGCTCGTCCACAATCGACTACAGCCACCAACCCGATCCGGTGAATCGGTGAATCCATCATGTCGGGATCTCCTAACAACAACCTTTCCGGGGAAAGTTCTGGTAACAAGCTACCTGATGGGCTATATGAGGGGATACAGGAAGCAATAGCCTTTTACATATCAGATTTGGAGGATAGGACTAATGAAAAGTTGGAAAAAAGGTTCAACGAAAGCCAACAGACCATGAATGGCATGCTGGAGGCCATTAGGCACTCGATAAAAGCTAGGTGTTGAAGTCGAAGAAGAGGAAAACTATTATGAGTGCAGTGCAGGCCGAGGATGATGACGGGGATAGAAGGCAACGCCTCAAAACCAAAACTGAAGGCCTACAAATTAAATCATCTGGTGAGGTCAGGTCCAAACTTACACCAAAGGGCTCCAAAACTTCGGAGGACCCTTATGTCAGAAAGCTTGAAGAGAAGGTTGACATGCTCACTAGGAGGATGATGAAAACCGATCCGACCTTCACCGACCCCTGCATGGACTTTGCCATCCCCAAACATTGTATATCGAGAATAAGGGACAAGGTTGAGGTGCCAAACATGAAATTTAGACCCTCCGAAAATCCATCGCATCACTTGGAGGAATTCTTGAGGCTGGCTCCCCTCCATAAGGTAGACGAAAGTCTCTATACCACAGTCTTCCCTTCCACTCTAGAAGGTAAGGCCAAGGTATGGTACCAAAATCTACCCCAGCAAGTTAAGACCAACGCAGATGAGTTATTCAAAGCCTTCATAAGCCATTTCAGTCGCCTGAAGCAAAAGGAGGTCACTGTGGATGATTTAACTTCCATGAAACAAAAGGAGGATGAACCGTTCCTCTCTTATTACGAGCGATGGCACTCCATGTTATCTGAAATCGACGAGTCTTTCCCCTTCAGAATGCAACTAAGCACCTTCAATCACTCGGCATTTTGGTTTCCAATCCATCAAAGACTTTGAGACTTTAAAGGACTTATGTGTTCAAATTGAAGCTGCTAACAATGAAAAAAGCACACAACATTCTGGTTGGAAAGGATCTAGCTCCAACAGGAGGGCCACTAGCGCGCCTAGCCCCCCTCAGAAAACTGTTGAGACTAATTCCATCCAACGAAGGCAATACACTCCAAGGTTCGACTCTTACCACCCACTAGATATGTCTTATGCCAGGGCGTTGGAAAGGCTGGTAAAAAAGGGTATCATCCAGTTGCCCCTGCCAACCCCTGAACCTGAGGTTAAGCCTCCGAGGTGGGATGGGAATAAATACTGCAACTTCCATCGCAGTCGAGGTCATGACACCGAAGTATGTTGGTCTTTGAAAAATAAGATCGAAGGGCTAATCCGAGACGGTGTTATTCCTCCACCAAACCCGTCTCGAAAACCCAACAACAAAGAGAACCCATTGCCCAATCACACCAATGCCGTCTTTTTGGAGGAGAACATTGTTGATCCGTCCACTCTCATCACCGATATGGGTCAATTTGTCTCAGTTCTTCTCCCGCTTACGGAGGAACTCATCATCAACGGCATTTGGGATAGTGAAAGTGAAGAAGAAGGCGAAGAGGCCACTGACCTTGAAACGATAAGCATCCATTATATGACTCTTACGGACGGAGGATGTGGAAGAAGTGACAATTCCTCAGTGCGATTCTTACTCGGTCGGCGCTACTATAACTGGAATGCTACCTTGTCGTGACCCTAATCCGGCAGCGGAAACCCTACACCTCCGCGGAAGATCCTTTCCTCACGCAGCTGAAGAAAACAAAGGCCGAAGTCACAATTTGGCAGCTTTTATGCGCTTCGCAAGACCATAGGCAAATACTGCTGAATGCTTTCAATAAGCTCATGGTGCCTACCTCAGCATCACGGAGGATATCATCTCTCACATTACCTCAGGAAGCCTGCCATCACCTTCGGGGATGAAGACTTACCCGAGGAAGGAGGTTCTCACAACAAGGCTCTTTACCTCACCGCCATGTGCTCTACTCAAACCATACCACTTGTTCTCGTGGACAATGGTTCGGCCGTCAATGTCTGTCCGTGGAGAACCGCGCAAAAGTTAGGAGTTCAAAAACAGCATTTGACACAAAATCTTTATTCGATTCTTGCGTCGATAACTCCCCCCGTAAGTCGCTAGGATCGATTGTGCTTCCCATCACCATAGACTGCATAAGTAAGAACGTTAAATTCGTCGTTCTGGATATCCCGGCTTCTTTCAACATGCTGTTAGGAAGACCTTGGTTGCATGAGTGCAATGCTGTCGCCTCTACCTTACACCAGAAGGTGAAATTAATCATTCAAGGCCAAGTAGTCACGATCTCAAGCAAACCCCTCAGCGCCGTTTTTGTCCCCAAGAAACCTACGCTCGAGATTGAACATAGCTCAGCTGACGAGGAGCTACACAACTTTGAGATGATAGCAGCTTTGAGCCAGGATCAAGCCCACTTTGACTTCGATCCATACTCAAACCCTAATATCCATACTATATTGCGGAAGCAAGGTCATTTTCCGGGAATGCCACTTGGTCGAAATCCCAAGAACAAGTTGGCGCCAAACTTCAAGGTGTTCAAAAACAAAGGAAGGTTCGGACTAGGCTACAAACCAACTAAGGAGGAAGTGAGACTGGCGAAGCTAGCCATGGCTAAGCAGAAGAGATTGGACAACCCTCCAACCTGTGCAAGTCAGCCGTATCCACGCTCTTAATGGGCGGTTCTTGAGAGAGTGATGACTTCCCTTATTACGGCTTCCGAACCACATTACCTAAAATCTCGAGGTATCAGTGGCGGGGCTAGAAATCTTCAATGGTATGCCGTCACCACAACCCCACGTTCATCCGCCTAGGAGAAGTCGCCCACCTTTGGAATGGACCCACCTCATTGGAGCGCATCTTTGGAATGCTCTTTGGGTAGAAGCGCGAGGAAGAAGTCGTCGACCAGTCATCATTGCACTTTCCAACCCACTTTGACCCAAGTCATTGATCGGAGAAGGCGGCGCCATCGTGAGATCACTGGATCGGCGATGAGGAGAATAAATTTACGCTTTACGTA
Organism: Portulaca oleracea; assembly: GCA_029582165.1. Taxonomy (NCBI): domain Eukaryota; kingdom Viridiplantae; phylum Streptophyta; class Magnoliopsida; order Caryophyllales; family Portulacaceae; genus Portulaca; species Portulaca oleracea. The sequence goes on from CM055871.1 coordinate 9,617,960, forward strand.
GGAGAATCGTAGGAGAGTCGTGGGAGAGTCTGTCCCAAAGGTCGTAAAGTCGAGTCTAGTAGTCCTAAGTTGGTCGGGATTAACCAGTCTGTTGATGTACCCATTTACGCATTTAATAAGATGAACATTTACGCTTACTCGGTACATTGCCAGTCGATAATGAAAGCGATGAACCTTTAAAAGATCAAAATAAATTAACAGAAGCCATGGATAAATTTGAGGAAAAGGTGGCGATCATTGAAGATACCATAAGCATAAATGTAGGGACGGAGGACACGCCCTAAGACTTAAGTTAGGCAAGTCTCTAACAGATAAAGAGCAACGAGATTTATTTGAACTTCTTAGGGAATTCAAAGGCGTGTTTGCATGGTCGTATGAAGACATGCGGGCATCGGCGGGAGCATCGCTGAACATACCCTTCCACTATATCCGAAGCTAAACCGAGTGCACGGAAGGCTCGCGAGGATCAGCGGAATGGTCAAAGAAGATTGAGAATGAGGTGATGGAGCAGTTAAAGGCTAAGTTCATACGGGCAATGCAATATCCCGATTGGGTGGCCAACATCGTCCCGGTTCCCAAGAAAGATGGACGAATAAGGGTGTGCGTTGACTTCAGAGATCTAAACAAAGCCAGCCCGAAGGATAGCTTCCCTTTGCCACATATTGATGTGCTAGTGGATAACACTTGCGGACATGAGTTGTTGTCCTTCATGGGCTGATTCTGCGGTAGTATAATCAAATCAAAATGGCGAGAGGAAGACATGGAGAAAACATCTTTCATTACTCCTTGGAGTACATATTGCTATCTGATGATGCCTTTTGGCCTGAAAAATGCGGGGGCCACATACCAGCGCACCGCGAATACCCTCCTCCACGACATGATGCACAGAGAGGTAGAGGTATATGTGGATGATATGATCGTCAAGTCCAAAACCAGGGAAGAGCATCTCCCGATCTTCGAGTTCTTCCTTCGATTAAGAAAATACAACATGAGGCTCGATCCCGAAAATGCGCATTTGGGGTTACGTCAGGCAAGCTACTAGGTTTCGTGGTCAGTCAACGTGGAATTGAGGTGGACCCATCAAAAATTAAAGCAATACAAGAGATGAAACCACCTAAGACGGAGAAGGAAATCCGAGGTTTCCTTGGTCGCGTACAATACATCGTAGATTCATTTCCAAACTCACTATGACTTGTGAACCACTATTCAAGAAACTTCGAAAGGAGCAAAGTGGAATGGGATGATCGGTGTCAGCGACCTTTGACAAAATTAAAGAATACTTGACCCATGCCCTGTACTAAAGCGCGGTACGGATGAGCCTCTGCTCCTTTACCTCGCGATAACTTGACTCGTGCAATGGGGGCTATGTTGGCTCGAGAGGTAAAAGGAAAGGAGAGCGCCATCTATTACCTCGTGAAGTTCGGTGATTGTGAGTCGATACACCAACATTGAGAAAATGGCTCTAGCATTAGTGCAGGCGAAGAAGCTTCGACATTATATGTTGTCACACGCGGTGCATGTGATCGCTGAGTGCAACCAGTCAAGTTCATCATGGAACAACCCGCGATCAATAATCGTATGGCTCGATGGGTAGTTATGTTATCGAGTTGACCTAAAGTTCGTGCCTCAAAAGTCTATCGAAGGAAGGGCCATCTCGGACTTCTGGCGGACTTTCCTTGTCGAGAACCTCGAGCACCAACTTGGGTTCCCAGGGCGAAGAAGTCTTTCATACGGACGAGATCACGTGGGAAATGTATTTTGATGGTGCTTCTAACCAAATGGGATGTGGCGCGAGGTACTCTTGATATCACACGAAGGAGAGCATCATCCGTTTACATTAAACTTCGAATTCAATCGACCAACAACGCGGCGAATATGAAGCTGCATCATCGGGTTACAAGTGGCGTTAATTATAGGAGTAAAGTACATCGAGTGTTTGGTGACTCTAGTCTTATCATCAATCAAGCCAGACGCACGGAAGGTCGAAATGAATCTTTGGTGGCTTATCAGCGGCGGTTGTTAGACTTGGCGGCATGATTTGAGCACATTGAATTCAAGTACCTACGAGATAATAATGAGTTGGCGACGCCTTAGCTAAACTCTCCTCCATGATCGCTATGCGGTAGGAACTTACGAATTTCCTATAATAATGAGCGGCGTGACCCGCCTATGTGTACTTAGAAGAACCCGTCGTAGACTCGAATGCATGGTTCTTCGATGTCTATACATACTTGACAAAGGAGATTATCCGTGAGGTGATTCTAAAGGACAAGAAGCGTCGAATTATGGCGGCAATCTTGCATCATTCACGATCGACTTTACAAGAAGACCGCTACGGGCATTAACCTACTTTGCGTTGATACCAAGTCAGCAGAAGAATTAATGACCTCCATACATGGAGGGGAGTGCGGACCACATATGAATGGCAGAATGTTAGCAAAAAAGATTCAAAGTGGCTATTTACGGTCCACCATGGAGGCCGTGTCTCAACCGTTAGGAGATCGCGAATGTCGGGAATATGCCAACTTGCAACACCACCATCTTCCTACCTCACCACACTAACATCCCATGGCCATTCTCAATTTGGGAATAGACATGTCGGGAAGGTACATCCACAGACGCGGAGGACATGAGTATGTGTTGGTAGGCGTGGATTACTTCACTAAATGGGTAGAAGCAACCTCTACGCAAAGATCACCTCGAAACATGTAGCTAAGTTCATTTTGAACAATATCATCTGCGAATCACGGTACCACGAGATTATCGGTGATAATGGGAGCCATTTCAAGAAGGAAGTCGAAGTGTTGTTGGCTAAGTATAAGATTAAACATCATAAATCGTCACCCTACGGGCCTCGAACTAATGGGGCGGTAGAGGCGATCAACAAAACCCTCGCGAGGATTATCGAAAATGGCGGTAACACTGATTGGCACGACAAACTTCCCTTCGCCTTATGGGGATATAGAACTTGATTCGAGCGAGCAGAGCAAGTCCTTTCTCCTTAGTCTACGGAATGGAAGCGGTACTTCGATTGAGCTCGCCATACCTTCACTTCGCATACTTGCGAAAGTGAACTACGAGCCGAATGGGCTAGGGCGGATCTGAAGAACTAACACTCATCGATGAAAGAAGGCTTAGAGCCCTACACGATGTGCACTTGTATCGAGCTCGCATATCGTGCTTTCAGCGAAAGGTTAAAGATCGGGTTCTTGAGAAGGAGATTTAGTGCTTAAGGAAATGAGGCACCTCTTGAAGATCGAAGGGTAAGTTCGCGCGAATTGGAAAGGGCCTTATGTCATCAAGCAAATCTGCCGGGGAAGCGGCCGCTTAGTCGCGGCGGAAGGAGAAGAATTGTCTGACCTACCAATGGATCGATTGAAGAAGTTTTATGCATAGAAAATTAGGGCGGTTTAACCAAGCAACTATAATATCCATTCCTAGACACTTGGTTATAACCCAAAACGATTCGAGCCTCGCCATGGTTAAGCCAAGCAACTAGAATGTCCACGTCTAGACACTTGGCTTTAATCGAACAGTTTAGTTATAAAATTGGGCGTCTGATGGGTCGTGTCCAAACCAGACGGGTTTTGTGTCGAGAATAAAGGGAGTAATCCGGGCGGGTTACGGGCCATTTATTGGGCTCGATTTCATGAGTTTTGCAAAGGGTGGCCGTTGTATATAGAAATGATTATTTTATTATTAATAAAAGAAAATTTCGTTACAGCGTGATCTTTGGAGTAAATAGTACAATTATCCTAATTGTAACTAACAAAGTTCATCTAAAAACATTATCTAAAAAAGACAAAATAAAATTGGCACGCTGCTTGAAGCTTGTTTCATCTTCTTCCCATCAGTGATCTTTGGTCAGTCTTAATCTCCTTAGTGTTACTAATCCCTCCTCGGTGTCCTTAGGGCGGTATCTCTTCTTCGCCTTCTGGAGCAATAACGGGGACTTGCCTCTCCCAGTGATGTGTCGGCATCTCTTGGCATAGGAGAATGGGGCTCCTTATTACAACTCCGAGGCGGTGGGCCAAGCCTACTTCTTACATCGATCTTAGGGCCCAGCGATCTTTCACACTAGTCTTGGGACCTAAGCGGCAATACATTAACCTTAGAGCTGTTATATCTCTTGCATGAGTACCCTTTGCTTCTATTGTGGTATCGGCCAATCGGATAACTGGATCGATCAATTCGAGATACTTTTGCTTTTGAGGAGCACGAATAGTGGGTCGTCTCTCCCGATACTTCAACCAAGATTCTGCAGCGGTTTTACGGAGGCGAAGTATCTTTGGGGCATTATGAGTCTTGTGGGAATCTGTTGCCTCAACCCCATTTGCGCATGGCGCTCGGGAAAGTAGAATGTCGGTGTGTCAAGCGGCAATGCAAACATATGGAGTTCTTTGATCACAAGTAATAAAATCTGCGATGTGCGATTCTCTATCCACCAATTTATCATGATATCGTCAGACCTTCGCAGAAGTTCGACCCATTCAATTGTTGATCGGCGGTAGGATATCTCTCTTGCGGCGAGAAATTCGCAACGCTGTGCGGAACTCCGCCTTTTCAATCAGGTTGAGGTGCTCCATTAGCCAAACTGCGAAGCAGCGATTAGTCGATTTGGAACCCGAGCGGGTTTGCTATCAAGCAGAGAAGAAAAGGGTACTCAAACAGCAACCCAGACGAGTTCTTATGCGCAAAGGGCAAAAAAGAAAACTCAGACGGGTTTACCTGCAAAATCAAGGGACTGCCGCGGTAATCATGTTCCGGGTTCGAATCATCTAAGCACATTAGCGTTTCTCCCAATATTATCGGTACAGGGTTGTAGCCGCGAGCCATATCCTCCACCACATGGATCAGGTTCGCGGGACCCGTCCTTTTGCCGCCATGGTAAGCGAACTCTCTAAGGCATAGTACAAGAGCTCTCACACGCACGCGGGCCCGTACTCTAAGGTCTCGGGAGCACGGAAGTACTCCACTATGGTTTGAAAGTGCACCTATCGCCTATTATCATACTTCCAATTACCTAGGGTGAAGGCATAATAACTCTGGTATTCCTTCCTCGTCGGTAGCAAAGGAGGCATCAACGATGGCGCGTAATGATTGGTCGAGAATAGCGGACCATTCTTGAGCAAGGAACCAGTTCTTGCATGTCGAATCTATATGCATGGAGTTCTTTGTCCCGAGAAGGTCTCGTGTGTGAGAAAATCCCAATCTATCCTCACTTGCCTCAAGCTGCCAAGGATGTCAACTTGTACCTCCCCAATTCTTTCTTTTCCTCTTTGGACAGTGTACTTATCCAAGTGGCCAACTTCTTTTCGAAAGCCATGAGATGAGATGAGATGAGAGGGATTTGATGCAACTACGAAGAACTCAGACGGGTTTCTCCGTAAATTGGAAGCTCAGATGGTGAATGACGAAGACACGACGGGGAGACGAATTTATAGTCGGACCCAGACGGGTTTCACCGCCTTATTGCTACCGCCAGGCAGGTTCACCGTCTTATGGCCACCGACAGAAGACTCATTCGAGCTGTTGTAGTCTTGTTTCCAAGCCAGGAACCCAGACGGGTTTCTTGGCCTTGTTACCACATTGATCCCCAAGCCAAGAACCTAGACGGGTATCTGGGCTCTTTTGTCGCACCATTCCCAAGCCAAGAACCCAGACGGGTTCTGGGCCATTGTATTCCTTTCCTCGGCCCATCTGCTGTAGGCCACAGCTCCTTTTGGGCTCTCAACTCGGACGATCTTCCTTTGGGCCCGATTATGGTTGCGATATGGGTCCTCAAGTTAATTATGCGTCTTCGCTAGCCCTGAAACTGTCGTTCGAATTTACTTATAAGGCTTAATTTTCTTTTTCTTTCTTTTTTATCTTTTTTTCGTTTGGGGAAGTGGGGACGATCCCACCATGTAGGTCGCATTTTGTGTTGCATGAGTTCAGCGTCTCCCATCATGTAGGTCGCATTCTGTGTCGCATGAGCATCATGTCAGTTTTAGTCATAGGTTTAAAAAAAAGAGAAGCAAAAAATAAATAAATAAAAAAAAAAAGCTCAATGACCTTTTCTAAAAATCGACCTTTTTCCCTGCTTAACTTGCTTCACTTAGAAAAATCTGGATGAGATCTCGAAAATTTTCAAAACCTTTTCCTTCAAACCTTCTGATTTTGAGACAAGTTATAAAAGACGTATCTGGCTGCTTTGACTATCTTAGAAGGTATAAATGTGCGTGCCGCAAATCTTTGGGCTAAGCTTAGTTGATTGAGCCCGTCCCGTGAGTCCACATCGCCTAAAACTTGAATTGATTACTTTCATCAATTCCATGATCCTTTGAGCGACTCACCCATTAGTTGCATCTCTAGAACTTGTTTTGCATCTTGCTTGAGATTACATGTTTGCATAGCACGCTGTGACAAAGTGATTAAGGCATTCAATTTTCTTAAGCTACATAGCCAAATAACCTTCCCTGCATTGTATTTACCGTTCTTTTTGCCCCGCCTAGCCTTTGTTCACCCCTTTTCTCATGATTGTACCCTGACAATACAAGCCTTAGCCTATGATATCCAGTACCCCTTGAGCCTTGCTTGGTTGGAAGAGAGTCTGCCATTTTTGGAAAGAATAATTGGTTTGGTGTGAGCAAAATATGAAGTCTGGAAGAATTTGAAAGTCCCATATCTTGAGCAAATTTGGTTATGCTGTTCAAAGTCGAGGTTGTAATAGAAATTTCTTCTCCCTAGTCACCTAAAAAAAAAAAAAAAAATCAAACAAAGTTTCAAAAAATAAAAGGGCGGTTAGGGAGATTCAACTTAGAGTCCAGAAAGCCTTGACTCGGTTGTATTCGGTTGAGATGTTTTAGGATGGAAGGTGAAACGCTTTGCATACATTAAGTGAGAAGGAAAGTTTAGAGGATTTCATTGAAAATCAATCCAAGCGTGGCTTTTAACTCCTCATTCCCAAAATTTTACCGCTCCTTACCCTAGCCTAAGCCCCGTTACAACCCGAAAAAGTCCTTTTGATTGTCACTTGTGCATCGCATACAGTAGTGGAGAGCGAGGTTCTTACCAAGCTTATGGTAGGTTATACATTGGTTTGAGCATGAGAGAAACTCACATACATATTCAAAATTGAGTGTTTGAGTGTTCATTCCTTCCTGTGTGAGGTTCGCTCTTTCTGGCTAGCTTACGTCCATAACCAACCGCGCATATTTGCGTTGTTCTTCGAACTGTTGGTGGACTTGTGCGTCTGAGTTACTTGTTCTCTCCCTTAAGATTCGAAAACTTCTTCCTATCTCTTTCAAACTGAGTTTTGATCTTGTCCAGATTAATCTTTGTGCTTGCTTATTAGTTCGACTTTGTGTTAATCTAAAATCCTTTGTCGAGTTATTTGAGTATATAGAAAGTCATAACTGCATTGCATAACACCATCATTGCGTAAGCATTACATCAATAGTCTGCACTAGTACATAAAACATAAATGCATTTCGGTTTAGTACATCATTGCATGGCATTATCATAAGTACATAGCAAAGAGTTGTGTATAGCATAGCATAAGAACTCTGCAGGCGCATCATTCTCAATCGTCATCATGCCTGACCTCCACCGCCGCCGCTAGCGCTATCGGCCCCATGGGCTCCGCTTCCACCGACTCAAAGTAAGTGTCCCATTGGTAGTAGGAGAGTCCACCACCTCTGTATCACCGCTTTGGCCGGACAGTGCAACGCCGGTATCACCGCGTTAAGCCAAGAGTGTTACGGAACGCCACTCGTGATTACCTCAGGCCACCCCGTGGAAGCGAAGTTCTTACTACGGGCTGGGTCGGGCCACCCGACCATTCACAGGTTTGTGTTCCCCGTCCGGATAATCGAGGCTGCTCCAACCCCCTTGCGAAGGAGTAATGGGAACAATGGTTGAGGCGGAAGCATTGATGGCGTCATCTGCGAGGCGCGGTTATACCGTAGATGCACGAGTCGCTGCGAAGCACCACGATGGATCGGCCGCCCCAAAGGAAGTGCGAAACCCGAATCCGATCGGTGCGGGGCGTGCTCGGACATTCCATAGAAGTGCGGGGTGAAGGATGAGAAGGTTGGTGCCCTGAATGACGAGATTCTGGAGGAGTATCCAAATACAGTGAAATGCCTTCTTGTTCGCCACCCGCAGCTCCACCGACAGCGCTAGACTCGGAGCACGTCTCCACCATAAAGCTGGGAGTGCCAGAGGCGCGGCTCGGCGAAATTCCCATGATCATGAGACCCCGCGGTGCCGCGCCGCTAAAGACATGGATGATATCTTGTTCTCCGCGGCCGTGAAAGTCGTGGCCAAAATCCGTATCTCCTGGCGAGGCGGTCGAATGACTATCTTGAAACAAGATACCTTTCCGCGATCATCGTGCGTCGGTGTACCGTGCTCGCCTACTCTCTCCGTGCCTTGAGAGCACCATCACCCGTAAGACGCCTCGCGTCGGCCATAAAGGAAGAATGTCGAGGAGGGTCAATCCGCTCCGACCGGCCACGAGGCACCTGCGCATCCGAATGGCGAGGAGGATCCACAGGGTGAGACTGTACCTCGTCATCCACGTCCGCGTCCCCGACCACAGAACCTGCGAGGTCTTTCTCGCGAGCCCATTTAAGCGTGAAGTAATTCTTGAGAAAGCCCTTCGCTTGTTTCCATCGCCACTGCACAGAATGAGGAAAATCGGTCAAAATTTGAGCAAATTGCAACTAAGCAAGGAAAAGATGGGAATCACCTACCGGCTTTTCCATAATCTTCTCTAATTCTGGTTTGATGTCCTAAGCATGCGCCTCGGGTAGCCCTGTTGTGTCCCTAGAGCTACTTTGGCTCTTCTCGTCATCCTTGCAGTTGGGCCCCAACTGCAACAAACAAAGAATTGGTCACATTGGGCAGTAATAGAAGGGGATATGAAAAGAATAAATGGAGGTCTTCTCCCCCACCTTTCTGAATGCCAGGCGGTCCCGATATTGTTCCCATTCTTCCCAGAATTGGTCGGGCGATGCCATCGATGCGTGGTTCGTATACGAGAACCGCGCCTTTGCTACAAGCGCCTCGGCATGCGAGGCTCGCGGATCGTTCATGGTCTCGGGAGGTGCGATGGTATTATCCACCTTTCATGACCCGGGGTTTGCCTCGTAAACCTCTCACCAAGCTCAGACCCAACCGGGACGGGCTCGATCACCAGCGCGGTACTATCCTATGCGCGCATTTAAATGAGGACAAAATCTTGTGGAATATTGAAGCCAACAGGCATTCGATTGGCGTCATCTGCGTAAGTAAAGGAAACATGAACACTAAAGAAATTCGAGAAATTACATGAAAGATGTACCTCTTGGCGATCGAGGATGCGGCGCGGCTCGTCAAGCTCGAATGGCTTCTTTTCCGCTCGAGGTAATTCTTGTGCCACCGTTCATTCTGGCAGCCTTTGTCGAGCATGTCGGGTAGGGATGGCGAATCCCTTAATATACTCGTACCCCACACGCAAATACATCAATACGAGGCTCGCGATATAGGAAAGAGAAAAACATGTAAAGAGAAGCGTCTCGAAGATTACCTCGAGCACCTTCCACGTGCTCGGGCGCTCATCTCTGCGGACTCTGGCATGAAGAACGGGTCCACTTGATGCAGTCGTACACAGCGAAGCCGGCGAATGAAGTTGGCATAAGCGGCTTTGGCCGATTCCGGTGAATGACTTGCTCTAGGTCGAGAGATTCTTCATCGAGTCAAATAAACATCATCACCTCGATTGGCAAACATTGTGGCGAGAGATAAAGTATGCCGAGAAAATAAAGCGGCTGAAACTCATCCATATGAGTAAAGTCGTGGAAGTGATGGCGACTTGAAGGAACCGTAAGAGTTTCATCTTTCGACCAAATCGGCGCCGTTCGAGCGCGGCTCTAATAGTTCCATCACTGGTCTTGCGCAGTGGTCGAATTCTACGTCTTGACCACCCCGTAGTCGGTAATCATCACGAAATCGGCGGGAGTTATGGTCATTTCTCCTACGGGAGGTGGAAGGTGTTGTAGAATCCCGGAATCTCTCATGGCCTTGCCCATTACAGTGGTGTGCGAGTTCCCAGGCCTTAACACATTTCCAGAAGAGGTCGAATCCTGACTCTTCCAAGAGTGTAAGCGCCCAGTTGTCTTCTGCAAAATGCTCCACCACCTTTATTGGCTTAGCGTATTGCGCGATCCTAGGGAATCTTCACGAAAATCGACATAAAATTCAAAAAAAAAAAGACAAGTCCCTACGGCAGCCTATCAAATGATCCCTAGTTAAGCAAAAGCTAACTTGAACATCCACTAAACTAGGGGGCTAAAAAAATCATCTTTACCCACCCATTTAGATCCAGGCGGGCTCTGGCGCGAACTGCAGGCGCGTCATTGACTCAAAAAGTGGTGGGCGTTCAGGAGAACCCAGACGGGTTCTTACACCGCGACCATGGGCCGCATCAGCCGAGTAAAAAAAAACTGGGCCTTGTTGCTTTTGGGCCCATACCTAAGAAACACAGCCGGGTTCCTCTACAAGGGGGCTGGGTTTGGGCCTCGCCGTTTTCAGGCCCAATTGAAGCTGGGCCTCGTTTGCAAGCCCAGTGCATTTGCTTTTGCAGCCCAGAACTTGGACGGGTTTGGGTTTGGTGTCGCTGTTTTCAGGCCCAAGAAAAGAAAGTTGGGCCACGTTTCTTTCGGCCCAACTAACTAACGCAGCCGGGTTCTGAAAGTTTTCAGGCCCAAGAAAAGAAAGTTGGGCCACGTTTCTTTCGGCCCAACTAACTAACGCAGCCGGGTTCTGAAAGTTTTTAGGCCCAAGAAAAGAAAGTTGGGCCACGTTTGTTTCGGCCCAACTAACTAACGCGTAGGATCTGAAAGTTTTTGAACGAGGCGGGTTCTGCCGAAGCGAGGTTGGGCCACTCCAAATGGGCGAAGCGGATGGGCTCACTTCCAGGAGGAACTCAGACGGGTTCGCCTTTTCGGTCCATTCATTTTATTGACTCGGACAAAAAAAAAAAAGAAAAAGAAAAATAAGGCGAGGCGGGTTCTGTAGAGTGCAGCCTTTTTCTTTCATTGACTCGATCAAAAAAAGAAGAAGAAGAAAGCGAGGCTGGCGGGTTCTTGTAGCGGCCGTAGGCTGGGCCGCATCAACCCAGCTCAAACAAGTTCTGCAAAAATTCCGGGCTCGTTTTTTCGGGGCTAACTTAAGGTAGGATCGGCTTATCATTCACGGTAATTGACATAAATTACTTCAACAATATTAGCTAAATCAACAAGTTAGAACTTAAACATTTCTACTTGCAAATTTATGCTACAATTAAAAAGCAAAGTCAAGAAGGAGACATTACCCGGACATGTGAATGCTTGTGCCATACATGATTCCATGGTTCGGGCACCAATTCCGACGGTTCCCAATGCCGGTAGAGTCCATGCTCGCGGAAGACATCTCATGTGCCCGATTCGCGCGTAGGGTTGAGCAGGCGGATTCTAGTTTTCTAACCATTATTCCCTAACTAGAAAATAAGTGGTTTTGAGCAAGAGAGAGAATCAATGGAATGAGTGAAGAGAGCTTGAAGTGTGAGTTTTTGAGGAAGAGGTTGCACCCTTTTTTTGGGAAGTTGGATGCTCACCCTCCACACAAGTGGCAATGGCGGGCCCTTAGCATCCGGATAATGGAGAACATGCATTGGCGGAAATCTATCAAAAGTCTATCCATGCATTGGCGAAAAGAAAAGAAAAAAAAAAAAAGGAAGAGGAAGCGGATTCGGAAGAAGCTACCGATTGCACTGCCTTATGTGCTTCACTCGGATGGCCCGAAGAAGCGGCCAGTTCTTTGGCCTTATTTATTGAGCCCAATCTTCTTTGCGGCCCGAACTTGGGCGGGTTCCATTTCTTGTGATTCGGAAAAACGCGAGCGCCCAATTTTGAGCCCAACTTACCTGGCGGCTCATTTGGCGGGGCGGGTTCTAAGCGCACTCACATTTGCGATTCACTCGAACTTGGGCGGGTTCTTGCGGCCCAAGCTCGGCGGCCAAATAGGCCCAAATTCGTCACTCTAAATCAAACCCAAAGCAACGGCAAACTCAAGCTCATTCCTGAGAACTAAAGCTGACAGGTAAATTCTCTAACTCGTTCTGATTTTCATATAAACTAATACCCTCCTCCTCTGTTTTGCAGGACAATACGAGGAACATCGTCGGCGATTACAAAGATGAACACACTTCTTCGCGGCCATCGCCGGGCCCTCGCAATGCGATGACGGCGGCCACCGCCAGGCCTCACGTCACGGATACACTTTTGGTGGCCATCGCCGGGCCCTCACAATGCGATGACAGCGGCCTTCGACGGGCCCTCACAATCCGATGGCGGCGCCATCATCGAACCCTCACATGCGATAGCGGCCATCCGGGCCTCACGTCACGATAGCGGCCACCATCGGGCCTCACGTACGAGATACACTTTGGTGGCCATCGCCGGGCCTCACAATCACGATGGCGGCCATCGCCGGGCCCTCACAATGCGATAGCGGCCATCATCGGGCCCTCGCAATCACGATGGCGGCCATCGCCGGGCCTCACAATGCGATGGCGGCCATCGCCGGGCCTCACGCGATACGATGGCGGCCATCATCGGGCCTCACAATCACGATGGCAGCGGCCATCGCCGGGCCCTCACAATGCGATAGCGGCGGCCACGGGCCCTCGCGTCGATAGCGGCGACGCCAGCAACAACGGCGTCGCCGGGCCTTAACAATACATGACATCGGCCGTCGCGACACGCGACGCCGTCAGCGGCCATCGTCGGGCCTTCGCGTGCGGCGAGGCCATTGTTGGGCCTTCGATGCGACGAGGCCATCATCGGGCCTTCGTGCGATGAACATCGTATCGACATCAACACAGGACCCAGCTCCCAAGCGTCAACCAGCTTCAGAATAGACTTCTGATCCATATCCAAGATCATCAAGACTACTTTGATCATCGTTTTACTCAAACTCGATCAAAGTGGGGGCTATCTGTAGACGCTGAATTTTGTATCTATTTTATTTTCTTTTTTTAGTGTCAGTTTTAGAAAATAGGCTAACAGATAAATGGCACGCATGAGCCTCTTTCCACGAAAACTCAAAAAATATACAAAGCCCAAATCACGGGAACACAGGTTGATGGGCGGAGCTCGGCTCGACACCACAGGAACCCGTGCAGGTTGATGGGCGGAGCTCGGCTCAACCCACAGAACCGTCTGGGTTCTTGGGCCCGAGGCCCGTTTTCCTTCCAGGAACCGTTTGGGTTTCTGTTGATTCCAGCGCGCGGCTTAACCTAGCCTCCAAACCTAAACCTAAACCTAAACCTAATTTCCCCTATAAATACCCACCATTCATCACCCACAAAGGACACACGGAATATCTTTGGGAGTATTGACACTAGTATATTCCTCTTCTCTTCTCCCTCCATTGCGTGCTTTATTTTAAAGGTTAGCGTAGTTTTTGTACATAATGTAATCCTCGTGTTCTTGTATTTTCTTTTCTTTTATTGCATGACATTAATGATAAATCTATGAAATTTATTCAATTCCTCCCCTTTTTCAAATCACGCTTTAATTTAATTCTAGTAGAGTCTATTCGTTTGAATAGGCGGGTTTGATGACTTTATCGTCAAATTCGTAACCTTACCCCGAACGTCTTTGGATTCGTAGGCGAGTCTCTTTTTCAATGGTTTGTTGTTTTATCCTTAAATTCAAGCGACTCTAACCCTTTAATTTATTTTTCCCGAAAACTTTTTTTCTCCTTCTCATGACAGAACCAGACGGGTTCCTAGTCCCTTTTTCTTCTCTTTGCTTCTTCAGAACCCGTCAGGTTCTATTTTCTTTTTTCTTCGTTTTGTCTTCATGGACTCAGACGGGTTCCCCGTCGAGTTTCCTCTTTTTTTATTTATTTTCCTTTTTGTTTTCTTTCTTCTTTTTTATCTTTTCTTTAATAAAATCGAGTTTCGGGGTCAAACCAATTTGTCAATTAAAAGCATCCTTAAAAGTTCAACCTTAATTAAGGATAAGCAATCCTAGTCGGCTCCCAATTTAAAAAAAGAACATCCTCTTTTGAGTAGCGCCGCGAAAAGATCGGCAGATTTTTTCGGGGTCTACATTGTGTCTGACTGTTTGTACGTGTGATTTTCATAAATTTCAAACATATTTCCTTGTTCCGAATATCTGATTGAATATCACTGTTGTTGAGTTGTCCTACATCGGCCTTTGACACCCATATTGTGGTGTCTATAATGGCTTGAGTGCCTCAACCTCCTAAACTAACTTTTGAGGTTAAATTGAGCTTAAGTCCATTATTTCACAACTGCGGTTAGAGTTAGATGAGAAGCAAAAGAACCTTGAATAACTTACACGTTCACCTCCAGTTAAGAACTTCAACAAGGTTGTCAAATTATGTTCATCACATTTCGATTTGCTTAAGTACCTCTGAAAGACAAAACACATACCAAGATCGACATCGAAAAAACTTACTTTGTTCATGTCCCAATATTATTTCACCAAGACGGCATGCATGGCGCCAACTATATATGGCCATACGACATCGAATTTAGTCTAGTACAAGAAACCATCACATGAAAACAACTTATTGATTATACACAATAACATAACCACAATTACACATACAATACCCACATTTCTAGCCTAAAGCGTCGTTCGTTCCCCATTACCAAAATCTTATCTAGTTAAGCTTCAAGTAGCCATAACACGGCTAGGACACTCATACGTGACCGTGCAGTCCTCGGCGACAGTCACCGTGTAGTTGTGCCTAGGCTTGGCAAGAAACTGCGGCAAATGGACCAGCAAATCACAGACACACTTCGTGTCCACCTCTCTCAGCCATCGACAGCACTCTGCTTCCGCCGGAGTTTCATGGTAGCCCCCACCACCACCATGCCTGTGCCTGTGGTGGTGGTGCCTGCGCCCGCTGCTCGGGGACATAGGCGGGGCCGCCAGGGAAGCCGCCAGCGCCGGTGGTGGCGGGGACGGTGGAGGGGGAGGAGGCGGGGATGGAGGGGACCGAGGTGGCACCGGCGCGTATGGGAGGTTGGAGCACGCGTGGTTCACCAACAAGAACTGAGAAAGACATAGAGGACGTGGGGCCGGATAAGCCGGCACTGAGAAAACTGGGGGCGCTCCTGTTCCTGCTCTTGCTCCCGGTCCTCCTCTATACTGACTCATTGACTTGGAAATGACTGCCAAAAACGAAGCAGCAACCAGCAACACCCTCGAAATTGAGATCTTTATTCGAACCATCGTCAACATTGTTGTAATTAACATTGTTATGAAATTGATAAGATAATTAAGGACACAAAAGTAAGAGAATTTAATGGTTTTGGGAGTAATTAGATAGTAGTTAGGATTATACTTAAATAGTAGATGGTTCATGCCCTTGTTGTTGGTCACAAGAATGGGCTTCTTTGGAGTGGGCACCTCCTAATATGGAGGATGTTAGGTTGTGCACCTACAAACCATACATAATGTATGACTATACATCATATTTCTAGCTGGCCCAAGTTTTTCTCTTGATCATTAATAATTATCTCATGCTAATATTTCCTCACCCACGTGCTCGTTATCGATAAATCCCATTTCAAGCATTCTAATGATGTGGAGGATGACTCACTTTTTCAAATCGGACAAGCCCTAAAGCTCGATAAAATTTTTCCAAGAGAAAGTGGGGAAATTTTTCTTCGGAAAATTTGCAAAGATTTCACCAAACACACCCTTACAGGAAAACACAGTAAAGTCAATTTTTAAAAAGTTTTAACTATAAGTTTCTCCAATGCATGTAATGAACTATCAAATGAAATTATGATTTTCAAATCGGACAAGCCCTAAAACTCAAATAAAAAATTTCCAAGAGATAGTCAGCGAAAATTTTCCTTAGGAAGATTTCCAAGAATTCCACAAAACACGCCCTTATATGTGACCATAGTAAAGTCAAATTGTAAAAATGTTAAACTATTAGTTTCTCCGACATATGTAATGAGCTATCAAGTGAAACTACGATCATCATACGATCATCATATTCATAGTGAAAAGTACTTCCTAAAAACTACAATCGAATTGTAAAGCAAACGACGATCAACATATCACCTTAAAAACATCAAAAAGTCAAAAGTGACAATTATTTCTAGGACGACAATCAAATTGTAAAGCAAACGATGGTCAACATATCACCTTAAAAACATCAAAAAGTCAAGAGTGACAATTATTTCTGAGAGGGAGATCAATTTTTTGCTCATTGTTACACAGAGGAGAAAATCAAAACCCTATTAACAACATTGTCATTGGAGCCAAACATTTGAACACAAAACTCCTCAACAATGTGGATGTTTATTACACAAATCTAGCCTTCTTAACTCTACTTCCTAGAATTCCGGTAAACGGATATATATGGATCAACATCGAACGTAATTGACATGCTTTGTTGTTGTTTGTTTGGGGAAGGGGGGAAAATCTACATATCAAGTAAGTAAAGAGGGATACAAACAAAATTCTGGGGTTGAGATGAATCTACATAACATACATGGATTACACTATGTATGAACATTGAACATAGACAAACAGTCACCTATTTTCATTGTGCAGAAGAGACTTCCTCAGGTCACCTTCCTCATCGACCTTCGTTGGAATGTGAACATGCCTACTTTGCTCACCCTACACAAACCGAATAGACCGAAAAAGAAAAGGGAACGGAAATTAGCAAATGAGGTGTTGCTCACTGCAATTTAGGACGTGCTCCCAATAGTGTGATTGTTCACTTTCATATATCGGGTTGTTCACTTTCAATAGTATAATTGTTCATTAGTAGGGCTATCAAAAATTCGGAATTCGGGTTATTTCAGGTTTACGGGATTATACTAGGGTTTGTTGTTGTTGTTTGGGTTATTTCGGGTCCCGATGGGACGAATTGGACATCAGACAAAAACTTTAATGTCCAATCTTCATTTTTTCAGGATGGACACTTCGTACAAGCCTGAATTTGTATCATAATCGGGTTCAGACACTAGAAATACAGTACAAACTTCAGACCTCACATTCACGAAAGTTTGTTGTTTTCTGGGTTATTCCGGGTCGGATGGATGAATTGGACATCGGACGAAAACTTAATGTCCAACACTCGGTTGTTCCGATCGCACAATTCGGGCAAGCCGGAATTCGTGTCAATCAAGTTCAAACAATATAAATATGGTACATATTGTGCCCAGATTTTTCGGTGAAATCAGCTAATTTTCAAAATTCAGACGGAAATCTGCAATTGGATCCTCTTTTTTCTGGGGCCGAACTGAGGGATAGTTTTTATGACAGCCCTAGCCACCCTATCTATCTACATGCTCTTAGCGATCATCGGTATTATTAACTGTAGCCTATAGGTAGGGCCGGCAAAAATCTGACCGACCGAATAGTCCGAATTTTATCGACCCGGAAAAATCGGGTATTGGACATGGCGATTTGACCGAATCTGAAAATTTGGTCATTCGGTAATTGACCGAATAAAATATGGGTCGGGTTCAGGTTTAGCAAAATGAGTTCGGGTTGACCGAAACGAATTCGGTCAATCGGGTCCAGGTTGACCGAACCCGAAATTGGGCAAGAATCAATGAGTCACAAGATATATTACTAAAAAGAATAAAAAGGTCATTTATGAAATTCGGTCAATCGGACACATTCGGTCAATCGGGTTAGGGTTTGAGGTTTTTGACCGAATACCGAATTGGCCGAACTCGATTTTTTGTGCCACCCCTACCTATAGGTGTACATAAATGGGTGGGTCGGGTTTGACTGCTAATTCGAGGTTTGGTTTATTTCAGGTTCGGGTTGATAAAATCATGTTCAGAACCCAGAATTTTCGGTCTGAATTGGTCGGGACAAGAATTGTCTTTATCAGAACTCATTACGCGCAAAACTTCAAAGGGGACATCTTAAACAAAACCAACATGTTCCTTTTAGCATATCATCCCCGAGCTCAACTAATTGAGAACACCATGCAACTAATAACAAGAGGACAGTTGGTTAGTTAAGTAGTTACTCACTGTTTTCTGACTTATGAGTTTGCGGTTTGACGGAGCTCTTACAACCGATGAAGCAGCCGCTGCAGCAGCCACCCGTATCCTGCACAAATGAGAATGTATAGTGAACCGAAACACGTCTACGGTAACATAGTTCGATGTAATTTTACCTTTTGTGTACATCTATATACACATCTGTCTCGTCTACGATCTCTTCCTGTGAAACCAAACCATGAATCTAGTTTAGAATGCAGAAAGACAAACTTAGTTTTTTTTTTTTTTTTTGGGGGTTGAGGTTATTTACATGGTGAAGTAGTATAAATGTCAAACAGGATTGATCACAGATTTACTCAGGAAAATCGCAAATTATACCGTAAACCGTGGTGGACCTAACTACTTAGCTATCACAGCACCACAACTATTAAAATAGTCCAACTTTTTGCCCGATGAATTTGTATAAAAAATTGATAAATTTTACAATAATGTTGATAAACTTATGATAAAATATTATATAAAATATTAATGATTTTTTTTAAGATTTAACATCTTGGTGGACTTAGGTAATTATCCAAGGTGTACCATATAACAATTGCTTTTATCTCATTAATTCAACACATTTCTTAGTTTAAAAAAGCGCCGTGAGGCAAGCCTCATCCAAGAATCCTACAAAAGTCGTGCCTTTTGTCTTCTGCATAGTTACCGAGAACGCTACATATGCTAGCGACCCACGTTCCAGGAACAAGCATTCCGAAGTCAAAACTACTAAACTAGACTAAATTTGTGTAAAAATTAGCAACCCACGTTCCAGGACTAACGACCCGGGAAACTTTCCTGGTAACTATGGTCTTTTGCACACATTTTGGATCCCCAGCGAAAGAATATATAGATATATATGAGTGTGTGTGCGCGTGTATGTATGTATATGTAAAAGGTTCTTTTTGTAGGGGAAGCATCCATACCTGCAAAAGTTCTTCGAAGACATCTTCGAGGGTAATAATCCCAATCACATCACCATCTTCAATATCATCATTCAGATCAGCAAACCCGTTTTCCGTGGCATCATTTAGACTCGACGCCATCTTACTTCTGCTTATCGACATCGGCTGTTTTTCCATATCAACGACAGTATCGGATTTCACCCCTTGATTAAAGGTCGGATTAAGCGATTTAACGCTTTTTGCTTCAGAAATTTCTTTGATTCCAACCGGTTGAATGCGCTTGCTTTTCCCTTTCACCTTTACAACAGCAGCCATATGACTGCTTCCCTTCTGAAACTCGTTTAGGATATCGTACAACGGCATATCTGCTGGTACTCTGAAAAAAATAATGTCGGGTAGTTTACGAGATCGAAACCCGAGAAACATGGAAGGATAAAGTATGAAGATTTGTTTTTCTTAACGAGCTTACCGAGGAATCCTGCGAATAGAAACGGAACTGACGGATGTTTCAGTTTCGGGACGCACCGTTAGAAGACTCTTCACCTAAACAATAGCAACGAAGAGACATTAAGCAGAGAAAAGCTTATTGAAATGAATTTAAGTAACCAAAACAAATACTCCTAAATCCCGCCGAGCAAGGTAGGGAGGGGTCAGAGAACTGCCATTTCGGGTGGGTTGGATAAGCTTTGGGTCAGGTCGGTACGGGTCGGTTTTTGGGGTTATTAAGGTTTCGGGTTCGGAAACCGTGTTCAAAACCATGAGGGGTCAGAGAACTGCCAGTTCGGGTGGGTCGGATCAGCTTCGGGTCAGGTCGGTATGGGCGGTTTTTGGGCTTATTTAGGTTTCGCCTTTGGAAACCATGTTCAAAACCGTGATGGGTCAGAGAACTGTCAATTCAGGTGGACTGGATCAGCTTCGGGTCAGATTGGTATGGGTTGGTTTTTGGGATTATTTAGGTTTCGGTTTCGGAAACCCTATTCAAAACCCTAAACTTTTGGGCGGGTTCGGGTTGATTTTGGGTCGGGTCAAATTCTGCCGGGTCTTGGCACTTCTCCATGGAAAAGAAACCGCTCAAAAACCCTAAACTTTCAGGCAGGTTTCAAGTTTGAAGATCGTGTTCAAAACCCTAAGTTTGGGCGGATCTACTTTGGGTCAGGTCAGTACGGGTCGGTTTTTGGGCTTATTTAGGTTTCGGGTTCGGAAACCCTGTTCAAAACCCTAATCCTTCGGGCAGGTTCGGGTTGATTTTTGGACCGGGTCAAATCCTGCCAGGTCTTGCCACTTCTCCTTGGAAAAGAAACCATTCAAAACCCTAAACATTTGGGGGCGGGTTTCAGGTTCGAAAATCACGTTCAAAACCCTAAGTTTAGGTTTCGGCTCAATTTTGCAATTTAGAAAGATAGGCTTCAATTGACGTAAAATTTAGAAATCATTCGCTACCCAATAATTTAAGTAACACTACAAACATAATTTATCTATGTACAACTCCACCAAGAAAAGGGGAGCTACATATGTTCCATTAGGAAAATCCCACTCACCAGCAAGAGCCCAATGATGTTCTTAGGGTTCCCCGAATATACAGGAACACGACTATGACCTCGTGCGAGAATCCTCCCCATAGCTTCCCTGTGTTGTAAGAACAAAGAACCGAGTTTGAACATATTATAGCTTTCCCATGAAACCCAAGCAATCGGTCAATCGGACACATTCGGTCATAATACCCAACATAGTAAAATGGTAAATACCCGACATGGCAAAAATCTGACCGACCCGATAGTCCGAATTTTACCGACTCGGAAAAATCGGGTAATGGACATAGCGATTTGACCGAATCTGAAAATTCGGTCATTCGGTAATTGACCGAATAAAATACGGGTCGGGTTCGGGTTTAGCAAAACGGGTTCGGGTTGGCCGAATTTTTGAAGAAAATCGAATTCGGTCAATCAGGTCCGGGTTGACCGAACCCGCAATTGGGCAAGAATCAGTGAATCACAAGATATATTACTAAAAATAGTAAAAAGGTCATTTATGAAATTCGGTCAATCGGACACATTCGGTCAACCGGGTTCGGGTTTGACAAATGTGTCCGAATTAAAATTCGAACAGGGTTAGGGTTTGAGGTTTTTGACCGAATACCGAATTGACTGAACCCGATAAGACCCGGACCCGAATTTTTGCCACCCCTACTTTTCAGCAATCGAATGATATTATGAGTATGTCCAGACAAAACCCCTTACCAATCCAATTTCGAGTTCACGTCCAAGGAAAATGTCGATTCTATGGGTGTCATAGCCCCTTCAGCTGTCTACAAAATAGCATTTTTATTCGTAAAGCTCGGAAATTTGAAAATTGAAAGTTCGAGAGTTGTAGTAAAAACAAATACCTTCTCAGTTAAGTCTAGTGCTCCACTGATTATTGTCGTCTCGTCGTGAGTAAGTTCTCCACCCTTGCCTTCCTGTAAAAGAAATCAGAAAGTCTTATATGATACCGTCTCACCATAAATTTATCGTGGGACGTATAATTTTAAAGTGACTTCTTATGAATATAGGGATGACTAACACTTTATTGGGGATGACTCTGATAAAAGTCATCCCTTGGTAAATTATTAACCATATCCGTATTAAAAGGTCATTCTCATATCAGGTATTAGTCATAGTAAAATATTATGGTGTTTGGTAGTTTCCCGGGGAAGACTTTCCCAGGAAAAAATTTCCTAGGAAAGAATTTCCCTAGGCCCTAGCCCCCCCGGGAAACTTTTTCCTGAGGTTGTGAGGGAAATAATGGGTCCCACATCAAAACTTTTCTATATATTATGGAAAACCAATCATGAGAAAGTTTCTCAACCAAACGCCCCATCAAAAAAAGGCATCTCATAAGGAGTTCGTCTTACAAGAAGTTTACGTGAGACGGTCTTATGCTAGAATTTGCGTAAGAAAATGTACCACAAGAAAGGGAAATCAGATGCAACGAGCACATTTCCGGATGTAGTTCAAGAGAAGGGCGGAAAAAAAAGGAGGAAGAATGATACCTCCATACTATGTATAGATACAAGGGCTTTCAACTGCGCTCGCCTGAATAATGCAGTGTCATGTCCTAGTATAGCATCCAGAACCTGGCATCATAATATTGACGAAGGAAAATGATGTCTATGCCATCGATTATTTGAAATATTGAGAAGTACGATTACCTTTCCAATCGGATAAGCTATGGGATAGCAAATTATCATCAAAACACGCACAAGCCAAACGAAATTTGCACCCACGGCAAGCCCATATCTAGTACAAATGGCCTGCGGGATAACCTGATCCGATGACATACGAGAAAAGCTCATGAATCTCTCATTCATAGCAAAAGGTCGGTCCATGTAAATGATAACAACCTAAATGAGATTAAACCGGACCAACCTCCCCAAATGCTAAGACAAATGTAACGGAGAGTACAACAGCAACAAAGGGATGGAATATCTTATCCAGATATATCGGAAGTGCCTGCACCGAAATCAACCATCGGAAAGTATTCATTAAACAATCGGAATCCACAATCGAGCTACGAAAACTATCGGAACTTTTTGCTTACTTCCATCGCGCAAGCATTGCATAAAAGCAATGTCACGAGAAGCTGATGCTGCTTCTGAACCACAGGCAGAATCGCAGCTGGAATTGAAAGAAAAGAGATTTCATTTAGTTAAGAAAGTACCCGTGAATGTGGAAAGTCCAAAAGGAATTAATTTTCCTCAAAAATGTTTTGCAAGCAAATTTCCCGATATTTGGGTTAAGGCCAGTTAAATTACAACAATAGGGTCATGTTGTTTCAGTGGTAGGGCAAGGTTATGTAAAATAAGGTTCTGCAGAAAGTTGTAAATATAAAGTTGTAAGTGTAATGGAATATGATAACACTTTAGGTAACTTTTGGTCAAACAGGGTAAGATTGGGTCATAGTTAGCAGGAACGCTTCCCGCGTCGTTAGTCCCGGAACGCGGGTCATTAATTTTTACACAAACTTACTCTAGTTTTGACTTTGGAACTCTTGTTTCGGGGACACGAGTCGCGGGCATATGCAGCGTTCACGGTAACTATGGAAATGAACACCTAAACACGATCCATGCAAAATCAAACCCAACCCATCTAAGCAAATACATCAATCAATCAATCAGCAAACTAACCCCATCATCATCCACCCAGAGACTCAACAATTCCAAGAGACTCCAAATGAACACCTAAACACGATCCATGCAAAATCAAATTCAACTCATCCGACCAACCACATCAATCAATCAGCAAATTAATCCCATTATCAACCCAGAAACTCAACAATTCCAAGAGACTCCAAATGAACACCCAAACACGATCCATGCAAAATTAGCATTGACAAAAATTCGGATCCGAGCAAATTTAGGTCATTCAAATTGGTCAATGTAAAAATTCGGACAAGAAATTCATGTCAAGGTTATTATTCGGGTCAAACCAGGTCGGACAATTCAACTGAAGTTAAATTCGGGTCAATCAATCCCATCACCAACCCAGAAACGCGACCATTCCAAGAGACTCGAAACGAACACCTACACACGACCCATGCACAATCCAATCCATATAGTCATGGCAAAAGCTGACCCGACCCGAAACTGACCCGGTTTTTCAAACCTACAATATAACAAACCCGGAATACGGGGGCATACCGAACCTGACCCGACCCGCCCGAATTGACAGGTTATTCAACCCATCTGAGTCAATCAATTAGCAAATCAATCCCATCATCAACCCATAAACTCAACAATTCCAAGAGAATCCAAATGAACACCTAAACAATCAAGCCAGAAACTGAAGAATTCCTTCCAAGGGACTCGAAATGAACACCTAAACATGATCCATGCAAAAATCAAACTCAACCCATCTGAGCAAACACATCAATCAATCAGCAAATCAATCCCATTATCAACCCAGAAACTCAACAATTCCAAGAGACTCCAAATGAACACCTGAACACCATCCATGCAAAATTAGCACTCGCAAAAATTCGTCGGGTCAGCCAATGTCAAAATTCAGACCAGAAATTCATGTCCATACCCGATTATTATTCGGGTCAGACGAAGTTAAATTGGGGTCAGAATCGGGTTCGGATAATAGAAGAAAGAGAGATATTATCTTCGAATACTCGGTCAATATCAAAATTCGAACGAAAAGTGGACCCGGTTTTTCGGGTCCAACAAAATTTTCCCAGCTCCATGCAAAATCAAATTCAACCCATCTGAGAAAAAACATCAATCAATCCCATCAACAACCCAGAAACTCAACAATTCCAAGAGATTCCAAATAAACACCTAAACACGATCCATGCAAAAATCAAACTCAACCCATATGACCAAACACACCAATCAATCAACCCAGAAACTCAAAAATCCCAAATAAACTCGAAATCAAACCCTAACCTGCTTGTTTCTTCTCAGTAGACGATCCACTACGCTGCAGAATTTCAAGCTCAACAAGACCCAAAGACATCAACCCGAGAGTCAACCCGGACATAATCCCCGCAAAAAGCACAAGCAAGCACGAAATTCCAGCATAAACGAACCAGTAAAACGTCCCGAATTGGATGTCTTCGGGCTCGAATATGAAGTCTGCCATTGATATCCCCACGAAGGGCACTCCACCAGGACTCGAAATCACCGCCATGAATGAATGAAACTCTCAGAAATGGAGATTTGTTTCAGAGATTTGTGTAGGGTTTAGGGTTCTTCAGAGGCTGGAAATGGAGACGACGACGTTACCAATGGTGGTGGCCGCCATGAGAATCGGTTGAGTTCAGGAAGGAAGAAAACAAGCGCGGATTTAGTTGAAGGGTTGGCATCTAATAGTGTATTTGTGGGCACCCATCAATTTAAACAAGTAAATTTTTTTTTTTGTTCTTATTCTTCAACTCTAAACATGATCCAAATTTCCAAAATATGAGTGAATGTGGGACCGTAGGTGGGCCTAGTCCTGTCAATTCGGGCGGGCGGGTCAGTTTTATATTGGGTCTAGTACGGACCGGTTTCAGGTTTACTTATTGATGGAGGTCCTCCATCTGAAGATCAGAGTCCAGAACCAACAGCAACTCCGACCTCACCAACACCAACTCCAAGGCTATCATCAACAACATCAAACACTGACATCCAGGAGTGTTTCATGGTGGTCCAGCAGGTCATGAGGTCATCCAGCAGCAACAACATCAGCATCAACAGCAACAGCCAGCCAGTGAGGTTATTTCTCAATTCCATATCTTTGGATTGAGGCCCTCACCCATGTTTGAAGACTTCACTTTAGATTGTTGAGGACATTCCATTTCGATGGAGATATTTTGCGAGGTCCTCTTTGAAGACATCACTTCTGGACTGTTGAGGATATTCCAATTTTATGAGGTGATACTGCATTGAGGTCCTCCATGAAGACTCACTTCCAAGCTGTTGAGGTCATTTCCAGCTTGTGAGGTGATATAACCGTTTGTAATAAAGAAAACGCGTTTGTTAGAGTTATTTCATTTTATTTCCTTTTATTTTGAAGTTATCCAGTTTGTAATGAGGCTTAATTAGCTTGCTAAGTTAGTTAAGTAGTTTAATGCTTAATTAGTGTGTCTCTTGAGCAAGGGGAAACCCTTAATCATCCAGCTCAACCCTAGCTTTATATAGTTTGTAATGTCGACTTGAGGTCATCAACTATCGGTGAAATTAATAGCATTTTGAGTGCCTTGATTGAGCCTCTTGTTTGTGAGTGACGTTAAACTCTCATCTCAGTTAATTCTACTGATGGCAAGGATTTGGCAATCCTTGTGGTGGGTGTAGAGCTTGGTAATCTCAGTGGTGGTGTGCCTGTATCCATTGAGGTCATCCAGTCCATTGCCCTTGGAGTTCTAGCTGTGGTGTGCCTGTATCAGCTTGAGCCTCAAGACTATCTTCGGTTACTGTTTGATTGTAAGTTTGTCCATCCGATCATCATTTCATCATCATCCATTCATCCATTTGTTCATTGGTGTTTATACTCTGTTTTGGAGGAGGTTGTAATTAACTTCTTGTCGTGAGGTCTGTTTTGGGTGTTTTGGTGTTTGATTCTATATTGTGAGGCCAGATTGTGTGTGATATGTGTTAATGTGGTGTACTGTGAGGTCAATACTCTGATCTTAGGACTTTGCATACATCATAATTGGTATCAGAGCTGAGTAACATCTTGGAGGAAGGTCTGTTTGTGTTATTTGTGCATTTTATAATGTCGGGCTGTAGTAAAACACCTCAGGAAGTAGCAGAACAAGCCTTGAGGGAGAAGGAGGAAATGGAAGGGAGAATGAAAATTATGGGTGAACAGTTGCAACATTATATGAGGTTGCACAGGAGAGAGATCAATAGAGAGGCGATGTGGAGTGCGAAGAAGAAGAAGAGGATAACCCTTTTAGTGAACTGGAAGGAGGAGGAAGACCTAGATATCACGGAAGAAGGAGGTATAACAGAGGTCACCTAGAAGTAGTGTTAGTGAATCCAGTAGAAGTGAGAGGGAAGAAAGGAGGAGAAGAAGAGTAGAAGTTGGATTTCAAAATAGATATTCCGAATATGGAGGTGAGTTGGATCTGATGTATTTACGGATTGGTTGCAAAGCAGTGGAGAGGGTTTTGAATTGAGGAGTTGTGATGAGAACAAGGTGAAGTTGGTTGCATTGAACGAGGAAATATGCATCTACATGGTGGAACAACTTGCAAAGAAGGAGAGAAGAGATCAATGAGCCTAAAGTCAGTACATGGGTTGAAATGAGGCAGAAGCTCAAGGAGAAATTCCTACCTGAAAGTTACATGAAGGAAAATTATTTCAAGCTTCAACACTTTGTCCAGGGTAGTAAATCTGTTGAGGAGTATACCAAGGAGTTTGAACATCTGCTGTGGAAGTGCAATATGAAGGAGAATGAAATTCAAACCTATGTGAGGTACCTTGGAGGGTTGAATGAAAGCATCGATGTGGTCGATGCAGTGTATAATTCACTTGATGGTGAGTTCTTTGGCTCATAAGGTGGAGCACAGAAGAAGGCCCAAAGGAAGGAGTATGGAAGCAAGTACCCAACCAAAACTTATCCTCAAACCAAATCCTATAACCCACCTCAAAGAACCTATCCATCCCCACAACCACAAAGCGGATATCCAGCCTAAACCACCTCAAACACAATCCCAAAATCCCCACAAAGAACCTCAATCCCTACCAATCGACCATTCCACGAGAGGAGGTGCTTTAGATGTCAAGGTCTTGGACATCTAGCCTCAAAATGTCCAAGCAGTAAGAGCGGTGACCTTAGCGAATATCAAGCAAAGCCTGTTTGTTGAACTGAGTCGATTGTTGAGGAGGAGCAGATGATGAGCACAAGGAGATCCTGTATATGATGAAGAGGAAGTTGAGGCGGACGATGAAGGTGAAATGTTGGTGATCGGGAGGATCCTTAGCGACAACAATTGATGATGAAGGCGAGCGGAGGAGAACATTTTTCACACAAGATGTACGGTCAAGGAAGATCTGTTCCTTGATTATTGATGGAGGCACTGCATAAATGCGACCTCACGACTATGGTGCAAAAGTCGAGTTTGCAAACTGTCCTCATCCGGACCATACACCATCCGGTGGTTGAATCAAAGTAGAGGTATCAAAATCTCATCTAGATGCCTTGTGAATTTTTCAATTGGTTCATTTATAAAGATGAAGTGTGGTGTGATGTTATACCTATGGATGCATGTCATTTATTGTTGGGAAGACCTTGGTTGTTTGATAGATCATTAACCATGATGGAAGAACCAATACTTATTCCCTTAACCTAAACCACAAAAAATTGTCCTCACCCCACTTAAACCATCCGCTCACAAAAAGAACCAAGAACGATTGTTGAACCATCCCTTGATGTGATCTTACCGGTGAATATCATGAATTCGTGAGCGGAAGGAGTTACTTTGCTTGATCTTGATGAAGAACCGGTCTCACAAAATAAGCTGACCTGAAATAGCCATCCTTTATTCCAACCCATCCTAAACCCGGTACCAACATGTTTTCGGAAGAAATGCCACGGGTTTACCCCAAAAGAGACATCCAAAGATAAAATTGACCTCATCCAGGATCTATTTTACCAAACAAACCGACTATAGAATGACCCTCTGAAACCAATGAGATCCAGAGGCAAGTTGATGAGTTGTTGGAGAAAGGAATGATTAGAGAGCTTGAGTCCTTGTGCAGTGCCAGCATTATTGGTCCCTAAGAAAGATGGAAGTCAGAGGATGTGCATTGATTGTAGAGCCATCAATAAAATCACAATTAAGTATAGATATCCTATTCCAAGACTTGAGGATATGCTTGATGAGCTCCATGGCTCAACTGTGTTTTCAAAGATTGATTTGAGGAGTGGATATTACCAGATCAGAATTTATGAGGGAGATGAGTGGAAGACAGCCTTTAAGACTAAGGGAGGTCTGTATGAGTGGTTGGTCATGCCTTTTGGTTTGACAAATGCACCTTCAACATTTATGAGGCTTATGAACCAGGTTTTGAAGCCTTTGATTGGGAAGTGTGTTGTTGTGTATTTTGATGATATACTCATTTATAGCGATCGAGGAGGATCATGTGAACCACTTGAGGAGTGTTATGGAGATTACAGTAAAGAGCGGTGTATGGGAACCTCAAGAAGTGTCAATTCTTCACCACCATGTTATATTCCTTGGTTATATTGTGACATCGAAGGAATTCAAGTAGATGAGGAGAAGGTCAAAGCCATTAGAGAGTGGCACATTCCTACATCAATCCAATGAGATAAGGAGTTTCCATGGTTTGGCATCATTCTACGGGAGGTTTGTGAGGAATTTCAGCACCATTTTAGCTCCCATGACCGAGTTAGTGAAGGGAAGAGCTTTACTTGGACACCAGAAAGACCTGAAAGCTTTTGAGGAGGTCAAAAGACAGCTAACCTCGGCCCATTTGGCATTACCTTGTTTTGCCAAAGTCTTTGAAGTGGAATGTGATGCCTCGGCGTGGGCATTGGAGCGTGTTGACTCAGAGGAAAACCAGTAGCTTATTTCTGAGAAACTCAATGAGGCCAAGAGGAAATACTGACATATGATAAGGAGTTCTATGCTATCATCAGCTTTGCAACATTGGAGGCATTATCGATTGGAGTGAATTTATTCTGCTTGGTGATCATGAGGCCCTCAAATTCATCCAGGGCAGCATAAACTCAACACTAGGCATGCTACTTGGGTGGAGTTCATGCAATTTTCATTTGTGATCCATCATAAATCGGGAAGCTTAAAAGGAGCGATGCTTTGTCCGAGGTATTTGTTGTTCTGAGTTTTGGATGCAAGAGTGCTTGGTTTTGAGCAGTTGAAAGCTTTGTATGAGAATGATGAAGATTTTGGAGAGTTGTACGAAATGTCG
This sequence comes from Portulaca oleracea, assembly GCA_029582165.1. NCBI lineage: Eukaryota > Viridiplantae > Streptophyta > Magnoliopsida > Caryophyllales > Portulacaceae > Portulaca > Portulaca oleracea. The sequence goes on from CM055871.1 coordinate 9,647,352, forward strand.
AGGACATCCTCAAAGTCTATACCATATAGACCAGGATTTCTTTCAAAGGAGCAAGGTTATGCATTCCAAGGAGAGTTGTTGATCTCAAGTTCATGGAGGTTGCTTGGCAGACATTTTGGCATTGAGAAGACCCTTCTTATCTTTGAATGAACATTATTGTTGGCCTAAAATGAGGAAGGATGTTGAGCATTGGGTCGAGGTGTGCTACATGTCGATTGCAAAGAGTCATAGCTTACCTCGGGCTATATACACCTTTTCGATTCCAAACAGTCCTTGGGAGGACATCGGCCTAGACTTCATTGTTGGTCTACCAAGAACTCAAGGAGGAAAAGATTCAATCATGGTAGTTGTGGATAGATTCATAAAATGGCTCACTTCATTGCTTGCCATACCACCTATGATCTTTGTGAGGTGGTGAATTATATTTCCGGGAGGTTGTGAGACTCCATGGTGTTCCCGGGAGTATGGTGTCCGATAGGGATGTCAAGTTCCTAAGTCATTTTGGGTTACTCTTTGGAAGAAGTTGGGCACCCAATTGAAGTATAGCCTGACTTGTCACCCCCAACCGATGGGCAAACAGAGGTCACAACAGACACTTGGAACACTATTGAGGTCAGATATCCACAAACAAAGCAGGATGGGACGCCCTCTTGTCTCATCTGAATTTGCTTTCAATAGAGCACCATCCAAGGCAGGCCTTTCACCATTCCAGGTTGTCTATGGTAGAAATCCTATAACTCCATTGGATTTATCTCCACTAACAAATTCTGTGAGGTTTAGTTATGAAGCAGGTAAACATGCAGAGGACATCAAGAAGCTTCACCAGCAAGTCAGGGAGAAGATCATCAAGTATTCTGAGCAAGTTTCTACATCAGCCAACAAGCATAGGAGGAAGATGGTTTTCAATCCAGGAGATCTAGTGTGGATTCATCTAAGGAAGGACAGATTTCCAAGCAAGAGGAAGGGAAAGTTGACCCCTAGAGCAGATGGACCTTTTGAAGTGCTAGAGAGGATTGGAGATAATGCTTACAAGTTAGACCTTTCTGAAGACTATGGAGGCAGTGCTACATTCAACGTTGCAGATTTGAGGCCTTACTTTCCAGAGCATGAAGACCTTCCAAGTTTGAGGACAAACTTTCCTCAACCTGGGGAGGATGATGGAGGTCCTCCATCTGAAGATCAGAGTCCAGAACCAACAGCAACTCCGACCTCACCAACACCAACTCCAAGGCCATCATCAACAACATCAAACACTGACATCCAGGAGTGTTTCATGGTGGTCCAGCAGGTCATGAGGTCATCCAGCAGCAACAACATCAGCATCAACAGCAACAGCCAGCCAGTGAGGTTATTTCTCAATTCCATATCTTTGGATTGAGGCCCTCACCCATGTTTGAAGACTTCACTTTAGAGCTGTTGAGGACATTCCAGCTCAGTGGAGATATTTTGCCAGTTCTGAGGTCCTCTTTGAAGACATCACTTCTGGACTGTTGAGGATATTCCAGTTTTATGAGGTGATACTGCATTGAGGTCCTCCATGAAGACTCACTTCCAAGCTGTTGAGGCCATTTCCAGCTTGTGAGGTGATATAACCGTTTGTAATAAAGAAAACGCGTTTGTTAGAGTTATTTCATTTTATTTCCTTTTATTTTGAAGTTATCCAGTTTGTAATGAGGCTTAATTAGCTTGCTAAGTTAGTTAAGTAGTTTAATGCTTAATTAGTGTGTCTCTTGAGCAAGGGGAAACCCTTAATCATCCAGCTCAACCCTAGCTTTATATAGTTTGTAATCGGCAGCTTGAGGTCATCAACTATCAGTGAAATTAATAGCATTTTGAGTGCCTTGATTGAGCCTCTTGTTTGTGAGTGACGTTAAACTCTCATCTCTGGTTAATTCTACTACAGTAGCAAGGATTTGGCAATCCTTGTGGTGGGTGTAGAGCTTGGTAATCTCAGTGGTGGTGTGCCTGTATCCATTGAGGTCATCCAGTCCATTGCCCTTGGAGTTCTAGCTGTGATGTGCCTGTATCAGCTTGAGCCTCAAGACTATCTTTGGTTACTGTTTGATTGTAAGTTTGTCCATCCGATCATCATTTCATCATCATCCATTCATCCATTTGTTCATTGGTGTTTATACTCTGTTTTGGAGGATGTTGTAATTAACTTCTTGTCGTGAGGTCTGTTTTGGGTGTTTTGGTGTTTGATTCTATATTGTGAGGCCAGATTGTGTGTGATATGTGTTAATGTGGTGTACTGTGAGGTCAATACTCTGATCTTAGGACCTTGCATACATCACTTATGTTTTAGATTTGGAAATTTCGGGTCTAACCTTAAACTTTCGAGTGGGTTCGGGTCAATTTTTGGGTCGAGTCAATTTCTGTCGGCTTTAGGTGGGCCTGCCAATTCGGGCGGGGCGGGGCGAGTTTTATGCATCATTTCTGGGATTTTTTATGTTTTAGGTTTGAGAGAAATGGGTCTGCTTGGATTCTGCTAGGCCTGAGTGTAGGTGGTCAGCGGGGGAGCTGTCCCATCCGATCTTCGAAAATTTGTGGGTCAAGGTCAAAGTATTTTTAGGTCGACTTTAGCATTGGTAAAAATTTGATCAATATGAATGACTGAATTTGTTCGACCCAGAAAAAACCGGGTTTTGTCCGAACCCAATTTTTATATTAACGAATATTCGAACACAATATTTCTCTTTTATATTGTTTCCGTACCCGATTTTGGCTCCGTTCGAATTGTATGACTCAATTTTGACATTGCTTGTTGGGGTCAGAATATTTTTATGTAGACTCGATATGACTCGAAAATTTCGATGACCACACTTAGGCCCTATTTTTTTCATGAAATTGTACCGCAATTTACCACATTATTCACAAACTACCACATCTTATTATAACATATCACACTTTAATATAACAATTGGGTCGAGGCTCATGCGACTTCATACCTTGCCCTGGCCAAACTTTGAACTAGTCTATGTGTGTAAGGGTTCTCGATAATTTGAGTTACGATTATTTTAGATTTGAATTAATTAAATATTGGATGAAAAGACGATGTCTGATATCTATAATAGTGTGTGTGTGTGTATGGTGGTCATGTCAATAATTTAGGTCCGAATAAATTGGACATTGGATGAAAAGTTGATGTCCAATATCCATTTTTTGAGATTTGTTTTGGGTAAGTCAAATTCAGATGAGCCTAAATTTGAGGTTGGACAATAGGAATAAAGAAAAAATTGTGTTCAAAATCCAGGGGAAAAAATCAATGAACGTAGTTGGATTGTTAGCAGTCTAATGTGGAATTAACACCAATTAAACGCAAGTTTTTATGTAATGTAACGTTATTTTTCTGGGGTGATATAAACAATGGAAATGTGCCTAAATGGAGAACAAAAACATTGCATTTTAGAAAAAGCGCAGAAATTAACTGATGTTAATTTGGTTTTAGGTTGCTGACAAATACTATCCCAAAGCTTTGGATTTTCACGTCAAAAGTGAAGTTCAATATATTTTAATAAACGATTCTCAAAATTCATAATTTTTAAACCTAATAATCCTTAGAAATATGCATGAACTTCCTACCATCTAAATTAGTTCTCATCATCCATGTTGTAGTGATCTAGAACATTAACCATGAAATGCTAAAAGCCTAAAACATAAGAAATTGATAACTGACTCAAACTTGTCCACCCACCCACTTTTTATATTAGTTAGTTAACACTCCCTTTCATCTTTTCCCAAATCAATACATTTTATATTCCTATTAAAATTTCTATTATCTAATGTCCTAATCATCAATTTATTGTTTATTTTATACATATTCTTTTTAAATTTTGGTAAATATGACATGCTCATTGGACTCTTATTTTAGGGTAATAGTCAGCAAATTTAACGAACGGACCATGATATACATCTAGATTCAAGATAGTTAATATCCATATTGAACTGTCCATATTTCACTTTTTATAGCTTTTAATAATATTTTTTTAATAACTATATATATTTATCAACTACAAGAATATAAACTTATTAGCTATGTCAAAAAATATAAATAATAGCCTAATTTTATCAATCACAGTGAAAAATACATATTTTATGCACAATTTCATATTTATGAAAAAATATTAATAAATAATTATTTTTATATTGTTTATAAGTTGTAATAACCCTCAAACTAATGAAAAGTACATTTATACTGATTTAAATATACTTACATTTAACTTTTTGAATGATTTAGATGAAATACAATATGTTTATTGTCTTTCTTGCGTCAAGATATTTATCATCTTGCTTAACAATATCCATACTTTAAGTATATAATAAACTGGCATGAGTCATTGTAGCCTAGTTATTTTTAAATAAACGTATCACATTGATCATCAATACGTACTTCAAGTATATAATAAACCGCCATGAGTCATGACAATCCCTCACATAAAAAAAAGGAAATTAGATTCTAATAATACGAACTTTTGGCCATATAAGACTTAATAATACGAACTTTTTATTAAGTGATGAATAATATGAACTTTGACTCCCTGTTGCCCCCAGTAACACGCCACCGAGTTAACATTTTCTTGACTCGTCGGCGATCCTACCTGGCGGCGGAGGCTTGTTGCCTTTGCTGTTTGACCATGTCATGTCACCCATTGACTTAAAAAATTGTCAACTCACCCCTTTTATTTTTTTAACCCACCACTCTTTTTTTTCTTCTTCTTCTCACACCACCCCACCATTCTTTCCGGCCACCTACTCACCGGAGACCTCATCCACTCTTACCTTAACTCGGTGGCGTGTTACTGGAGGCAACAGGGGGTCAAGGTTCACATTATTCATCACTTTAATCGAAAGTTCGTATTATTAAGTCTTATATGACCAAAAGTTCGTATTATTAGAATCCAATTTCCCAAAAAAAATGTCAAATAGTGTTTCTTCGTGTTTTACTTTTAAATTGAAACTAAAATTAAAAGTAAATATATACACATATTATCATCTCAAATAAGATTGATTGGTATCGTATTATTGGAATTATTTCAAGAGTATACAATGATTATATAGCATAAGGAATCGTGTGGAATAAGTATAAGGATCATATATAATATAAACATTAAGAATATAATATTGATAATTATCATCTCAAATAAGATTGATTGGTATCGTATTATTGGAATTATTTCAAGAGTATACAATGATTATATAGCATAAGGAATCGTGTGGAATAAGTATAAGGATCATATATAATATAAACATTAAGAATATGGTCAACACGAATGGGTTTGAGACCAACACGGGTCGTGTTGGTCTCCATAGAGTAAAGAAAACGATCATGGGCTCAATCACGGGTCGTTAACACGGGTCGTGTTGAGGCAACACGGATCGTGTTGCATTCAACACGGATCGTGTTGCATTCGACACGGATCGCGTTACATTCAACACGGATCGTGTTGCATTCAACACTGAACGTGTTGATCCAACATGGACCATGTTGGAACCTATAATCAGTTTTTAATGCTAACGACTATATAATATTGTGTATTAAGGTTTTGATATCAATAATAAGTCCGATTATTATGGATTCCAACAGTTATACTTATTGACTTAGTCAAGTTCATAATCCCTTATTAAATGTCCTTAATTATCCTTTGACTAAAGGATATGATTGAGGGCCTGTTTGGGAGATGGGTAAAGGGGAGTTAGGAGGGGTTAAGGAGGGTTCCTACCCTTCCTTACTCCTGCTTGAGAAGAGAGTGAGGGAAGGTAAAGGAGAGTAAGAGGGAGTAGGGTTTACCAGCTTTACACCTCTTTACTCTTGGTTTTTTAACACCCCAATTTGGGGTGTAAGGAGTTGTACATCATACATAACATAGAAAATGATCATTATACCCCTATCTCCCATACTCTCACCATTGAATTACATATATTATGAAAGGGTAATTATGTCAATTAACATTTTACTCTTATGAACTCTCTAAACTGTTATCCCAAGCAGAGGTAAGTAGTTTACCTTTATGAACCCTCCCATACTTTCACCCTCCTTTATTCTTATGAACTCTTACTCTCCATTTTTAACTCTCATTCCAAGCAGAGCCTAAGGGGTAGAAGTTTCCTATAAATAAGAGACATTCAAAGTCATTTGAGATCGTCATCTTCTATCATCTTATGTTAATCACATTCCTATTCCACTACAACAGGGTAACAAAAATAAGACCGTTCTGAACGGTCTCAATTCAGCTTGAACGGTCGTTCTGGGGGGCGGGCGACCGTTCATTAGCGACCGTTGGGGACGGTCGCCTCTCAATGGTCGTTTGTGGAAGCGGGCGACCGTTCATAAACAGTCGCAGGATGCGGACGACCGTTCATGAACGGTCGCTAATTAGCAACCGTTCAATGAACGGTCGTCCGCTCCTGCGACCGTTTATGAACGGTCGTTAGCCTTAGTGACCGTACATTAACAGTCGTTACCCAGCTAAACGGTCGCCCATTTTATTTTATTTTTTTAAAATTTTTTTTGTTGAGTGTTTCTGGTAATATAATCTATCCGGAATATATTTGAAATATAAGTGCCAAACGGTCACAAAATGAACGGTCGCAAACAGTAATATATATATAAAAATGGACGGTCGCAAACAGTAATATATATATAAAAATGAACGGTCGCAAACAGTAATAATATATAATAATAGTCAACGGTCGCTAGTCAACGGTCGCAAAATATATTACATATCCGACAAGTTTTTAAAGTTGTCCTCACAAACACTATGAAGAAGGGGGGTCATTAATGAAGTTGGAGGGAGAGAATTGACCACTGGAAGGCGTCCCCTGTTGCTGCTGTTGATTTTGTTCTAATTGGGATAATCTTCTTTCAAGTTGGTTGAACATCTGATGGTATTGGGAGAGTTGACTCCTCAAAGACTGTGTTTCAGCCACCATGGAAGCATAAGCAGATGGGGCAGCGGTGGAGGATGAGGAAGAAGATCCCTGACCATTGTGGCGTGCATAGCGGGCCGGCCTTTCATAGAACATGCCCGTCGAGGATCCCAGGCCGTAGACAGACTGATTCTTGACAGAGAACCCACCGGCGACATTGTAGAAAACCGCGTTGGCTTCCACAGAATTGGGCTCTACGCCCGCTGCAACTACTTGCTCAAGATAGTCATTCTGCAAATGATCAACATTAATGATAATTAGTAACCCCAACTAAACGTAAAGCAAAGTGGTCATGTTGTTTGTTATCAAAACACATTATCAATAGATGCCACAACTAAGGTAATATAGGTATAGTTACATAGAAATTTCGGCAGAGTTTCCTTTGTAATATGGACTATACCAAATTCATAATACAAGACATTAACCTACAAGTAACAATATACGTCCTATCGAGCCACACGCTCGTTTATAAACATAAGTTGCACATTCCAACTTCCAACAACAATTCCAACACATACAATCAAGTAACAATATACGGCCACACGCCGATTAATCCTATCGAGCCACACGCTCGTTTATAAACATAAGTTGGACATTCCAACTTCCAACAACAATTCCAACACATACAATCAAGTAACAATACGGCCACACGCCGATTAATCCTATCGAGCCACACGCTCGTTTCTAAACATAAGTTGCACATTCACTTTTCAAAAACAATTCCAACAAATAAATTATTAAACTAACTTTAGAAGAAAATGACTTACATAAACTTTGGCCGCCTTCGGGTCAGTCCATTGCTTGTTGCCGTGGGCGTCTTGCTTGCAATGATAGTGCTCTATGACGTCCGCGGGGGATGGATGGATCCCGTCACTAGCCTAGGAATATATTTAGAAACATTACATATATTACCTTATAATTTGTATTGATGAAAAACGTCAAAGTAAAAGATGATGGGAGTCTTACCAGTTTCCGCAAGTATTTACCGGCGGACATCGCGCCACCGTAGTGCTTATTCTGGTCCGGGGCTTTGTTCCGATTCGCCGTGTATGCCTCGACCCGACGCTTATAGGCCTCTTCCTCTCGTTTAGCCCACATCCTCGCCCGGATTTCAAATGACAAATGGGGGATTGCTTTGTTCCTTGGGGTCCTTTTCTCCGTGAGACTGTGCCCTTAAGGAGGTCGCTAAATTTGCTATGCCACATGTTGAAGACCTCCTGAGCCAGGTCCATTTCATATTCGAAACGTTGCTATACAATAACAATTAAAACAATTAAACACATATTTACTGTCCCATATATACTAACGAAATCCAAATAAAATAATTAGGTTCCGAAAGATTGTATTCTTACATAAAAATACGACCAATAAACCATTTTGTCAGGATCTTCCATATCACCGGCGCAAAGAGCCTCCCCTTGGTAATGAGATTTTAAACTCTCCGACACGACCTTAGTAACCTCAGGCAATGAGAACCTACAAGAAATGAGCAACAAGTGAGAGAGTCGCAATATTTATTAATTATTATGTATTGACCAAAATTAAAGTTGGCATACCAGTCTTCCCCCCTAATGAGGGGGATCCTTGGGTCGGATGGGTCAGGAGGGTTACCGGGCTGGATCTTCCACAGAGGGGATGGTGGGGACATAGCGTTTTCTTAAGCTGCACTATAATAACCAATAATTGACCGCACAAATAATGAATTTAAAATTAATTTACATTTGATGCATGCTGTTAGCTAGTAATCGAATAACAACCATGAAAACAAATTCAATTATAACCAAACTAAATAAAAAAATTATTTCTAAATTGTTACATCGCACAACGTAATAAAAACAAATGACAGTTCAAACAAAAGAACCTACACGTACGACCTACTCATCATCATCATCACTAAGCAACTCAACAAATGCGGCGTTTTCCAATGCTTCATTCCCTTCTAAATCATCGTCCTCCACACCCTCTAGTATACCCCGATCTTCTCCTTCTTCATCATCACTAAATAGTTCGTCTCCAGAGCCATCTCGACCGTCAAGTAGGTCGAACTCAGCAAATGATGGGGGGTCCACATTGTTGTCTTCCTGAAATTCTCCATCATGATCATCGAGTCCATCTATTGTTTGCCTTGCCTTAATTGTCAGTGTAGCAGTCCATGATTATCTATCCTTCTTGGTTGTTGGGTAATGGATGTACGCCACTTGTGTAGCCTGAGATGCCAACACAAAAGGCTCATACACCCTATACCTCTTTGCTTGGTTAATATCAACAAGCTTGTAATGATCATGCACGACTACGCCACCTTGACCCGGGTCGAACCATTCAACCTTGAACAAGTGGACTTTGTATTCCCTACTACGCCCAGTGTAAACTAATTCAATAACCTCTTTCAAAATCCCGTAGAAGTCAGTTCCATTCACCCCTTTGACACACACCCCATAATTTGCATTCGTTGTTTTATTATCGGCACGGTAAGCATGGAAGTTGAAGTTGTTAATGAAAAAATGAGCCCAAGATAAAACATCCTTCCTAGGGCCATTTGCTAAAGCAGTAACAACTTCGTCTCCTTCACCGGATGACAAAACCTACAAAGTTGTTTGATAATTATGAAATTAATCTCATGTAACCTATGTTAACCAATAATTTAAAACCAAACAACTCCAATTGAATGTTAACCTTTCTTCTCAACCAACGGGGGAATTCTTTGCGATGTCTGTTCCACAATTCACCATGCGGCGTACGTGGATGCAAACAGGCCATCTCTTCCTCAAATTGACTGAAATAAGTCAACGTAGGTGAAGATTCTACCGGATAAATAAGTTATTGATAATTGAACTGCCGATCTAATTAAGTTATGTTGTATATATACCTTTCATATTCAGTCATTAAATCGGAGTTTGAAAGGACATATTCATGTGCAGCCTCATATTCTTGTTGGTCAAGGAATCTTTTCTTCCCTGCAGCTGGAGAGTACCCAATGTTCGATGAAAACAACTCAGGTATTACTCCATTGCCGTCGGATGCATCCCCCAACTCGGGGCATGCTTTCCTTGGAAGGTCCCTTGATTTTGTATGCACTTCCGGTGCAAAGTATGCAACACAAAAGTTGGAAATCTCCTCCGTTAAGAACGCATTACATATGGAGCTTTCAACGCGTGCCTTGTTGCCAACCTTCTTCTTCAAATGATGCAGAAATCTACAACATTTGACAACCAACACGCGTCGAGGAATGCATTACAAAGAAAAAGGCGGTCCTAAATGTTTAATAAAATACACTACAAAGAAAAAGGCGGGTCCTAAATGCATTACAAATATTTAATTACCTTTCGAAAGGGTACATCCACCTATACTGCACCGGTCCACCTTTAGCAGCTTCATATGGAAGGTGTATTGGAAGATGCTCCATCACATTGAAGAATGCGGGAGGTAAAATCATCTCCAGTTTGCATATGATTTCCGGTATATTCATCTCCAACCGGACCATATCATCAACACTAACCTTAGAGGCACACAAGTCTCTAAAAAATTGGCTTAATTCCGTCAGGACTTTCCAAACATTCTGAGGAAGCAACTCCCTAACGGCAATTGGTAACAACCTCTCCATGAAAACATGACAATCATGACTCTTCATACCATGTAATCTTGATGTGTTAACATCTACACATCTACCTAGATTGCTTGCATATCCGTCGGGAAGTTTGAGGTCTTTAAGCCACTGACATAATACCTTACGCTCCTCTTTACCCATGACATATGCAGCTCCGCCCGTCCTTTCTTTATCAACCCGGCGACGCTTACAATGAGCGGCTAGGTCCTTCTTAGAGTTGTCATCATTTTTTTTCTTTCCTTTGATGTCCATGATGGTGTTCAACACCTGCTCAAACACATTTTTCTCAACATGCATGACATCTAAGTTGTGTCTAATTAGCAGGTCTTTCCAATACGGTAGCTCCCAAAAGATGCTCTTTTTATGCCAATTGTGACATTGAAGATAGCCATCAACGTTGCCTTGTTGTTGAGTTGATGTTGGCAACCTAGACACTTGTTCCCAAACTTGGCTCCCATTAAGGCGAGGGGGTGGAGGTGAATGTTCTTCTCGATTTTTTGAAAAGCACTCTTGTTAGTACGATAAGAATGGTCCATTGGGAGAAACTGTCGATGACAATCAAACCATGACTGTTTCCTCCCATGTTTCAGCCACCGTGTTTTTGTTTTGTCCATGCAATATAGACAAGCTAGCTTACCTGCGGTGGTCCACCCAGAAAGCATACCGTACGCTGGAAAATCGCTTATTGTCCACAACACGGACGCTTTCATTCTGAACGTTTCCTTCAAAGACACATCATACGTGTCTACACCCTCCACCCACAACTGTTTCAACTCGTCTATTAACGGCTGCATGTATACGTCTAAGTTTCCCTTTGGACTTTTCGGACCAGGAATCAAGAGTGTGAGGAACATGTAAGGCTTCTTCATGCAAAGCCACGGAGGCAAATTGTAGGGGGTAGCTATAACAGGCCATGTAGAATAAGTTTGCCCGAAACTACCGAAGAAGCGAAACCATCCGTGCATATACCCAACCGCACATTGCGTGGTTCCGATGCGAACTCTTTGTGAGTGGCATCAAAATGTTTCCAAGCTTCACCATCATACGGATGAACCATGTCACCGTCCCCTCGAACATTTGTTGAGTGCCACCTCATTTGCTCTGCTGATGTCTTAGTCAAGTATAATCTTTGCAACCGCGGACCGATTGGAAAGTATATGAGCTCCTTGCGGGCGATCTTTTTACCCTTAGCCGTTGTCCGCACATATCGATCAGCACCGCAAAAGTTGCAACTATCAAGCATCGAGTTCTCCTTCCAAAACAACATACACCCCTTTGGACACGCGTCGATCCTCTCATGCGGAAGTTCTAAAGCTTTAAGTAACTTCTTCGACGAGTGGTACGTGTCTGTCATTTCATTAACAGGGGGACAAATGTCTTTCATGAGGGCTAGCAGACTGTCTACGGCTTTGTTAGGGAGATTATACTCACATTTTATGTTAACAAGCCGAGACACTACTGACAATTGTGACAGTTCGCAACCCTCATACAAAGGTCGTTTGGACGCTTCTAACATTTCAAGAAATTTTTGCCCTCCATCTGACGGCTCATCCTCTACTGTGTCGAACACGTTGGATGATAAATCTCCGATGGCATCCGTGAGCATTTCTTGCATTGGGTCTAACACATCAGTCCTCGACGACCCTTCAATTTGGTTCGACGTTTGGATGGGGACCGTGGCCACGGGAGGTACGTACACCTCACCGTGACTCGTCCACTCAAAATAACGTGGTACGAACCCATTTTTGTACAAGTGCACCTTAACATTGTCCTCATGTTGGTGTTTCATGTTTTTACACTTTGAACATGGACAGCTAAGTACTTTGTCCGATTGGAAGCTAATGGTTTGTTTAGCAACTGGCAAAAATTCTTCTTTCACTCCTCTAACAAACTCTTTGCTAAGATACCCCTCCTCATCGATTCTCTTGTACATCCATTTCCTAGTATTTTCCATTATGTTCAAATCTGCAAAGTTGACCGAATTAGATTTCAAAGTTGTCATTTTGTGCATGTCAACACACTAATTTGCAAGGTGAGCTCACTTACTTATAACTACCAAAAGCATCCAAACTCAACACTTTTCTATGACATCTACAACTAAGCTATATATGTCAACAGTCAAGAGGATAATGTTATTATCCGATGAGAGTGTGTTTGTTCCTGATAATTTATGGCTGAAAAAATACTTTCATGAGTCGTACCGACTCTCCTTTTATTTGTCTAGTTCCCAAAAAGTAGCGCAATCTCGGCAGTGAAATTACGCGAGGTCTATAGTGCTCTGGGAGTTAGAAGCGTCTCAGATTCGGTACAATGCAGTGTTTCCATTGTGCAACCTGGTGGGCAACAAGACAAGGCGGGAATGAGAGAGAAACTTATAGTAAAAGGTCTAACAGAAATTGTGGTGGGCTTTGATGCATGCAAGAAAGCCCACCACAATTTCTATTAGACCTTTTATTATCAGCTTCTCTCTCATTCTCGCCTTGTCTTGTTGCATCCAAACGAACACCCAAGAAATCAAGATTGAGTTCCTGGGTGTTCAATTTCTTAGTGATTAGTATGCTACAAAACTCAACGATCGACATTTGTTTTGCCACAAACGGTGGATTTCTCGTATGTATAACTCTGACGAATTGTTCATCACAACAAGGGTCAATTGACATTTAGAGGCTTGCCTTTAATTAAGTTATCCAACAAAGTTGTTAGTCGCGTAAAGTCATTCCTAATCAAACATAATAACTAACTCATATACTAATAACTACCAAAATCATCCCAACTCAACATTTTTTTCTAATAATGGTAGATTTCGATGTCGTAGATTCAAATGAATTTTAAGCGTGCTAAAACAATTATATACAACTTAACTAACTAAATATTCTTTACACATGTATTAACCTAACCCATACTAATTTACGCATGCTCATAATTTATACACATAAACATACAATTAACAATTTTCAAAACTACAACAATAAATATTACAAAACATAACTAACTAATACCAAGTAACATACAATTAATACAAAAATTCAATAATAAAACACAATTAACCCAACAACATACACATAAACATACAATTAACACAACCAACATATCATTACACTAATTGATAAATTTCACCACATACCTAACCTAATTAACATACAATACTTAAACAGTAATATAACTAACCTAATTAACATACAATTTCACAACATATCATTAAACTAATACAACTAACATACAATTAACATACAATACTTACACAATAATTAACACAAAAATTAACCGAATAAATACTAATTATTCACTCAAATTATTCACAACATAACTAACTAAACAACTTTTTACACAAATACTAACATAATTAATGCATGCTCATAATTTATACAAATAAATATATAATTGACAAAATTGACAAATTTCAAATAATTTACCGGGGAGAACGACGGCGGCAGTGGGGACGACGGCGACGGCGCAAGGCTGACGACAATGGCCCGGCATCGACGGCAAGAAAGGGGCGGTTCCCGGTCCGATTTGCTAGCAAGAGGAAGGGCTTGTGTTGTTATTAACCACCAAAAACTTAAAAGAATTGATAAGGAGGGAGAAGAGGAGGACTTACCGTCGTCGGCTCCAGCGGAATGTGGCGGCAGGCGGCGGTTTCCGATCAAAGTCACCGGCTAGTAAGAGGAGGGAGAACAGAAATTGGGTTTTGAGAGAGTTTAACGGTGCAATTGAATTCGATTGAATTCGGCCGAAGATTTAACCACGGAACGACCGTTCAAAAACGATCGTTCAATTAAACGGTCGTTACCTAGCGACCGTTCAAATTAACGGTCGTTAATCCGAACGAATTGAACGGTCGCTAATTAGCGACCGCTTATTGAACAGTCGTTCCCATTAACGACTGTTAATTTGAACGGTCGCTAGATAACGACCGTTCATTAACTATCGTTTTTGAACGGTCGCCCGCCTTTTTCTTCCGACCGTTCATTGAACGGTCGCTCCGGACGGTCTTATTTGGCCAGCCATCTTGTAGTGTTCTTGTCTAAACTGCAACTATACTTGAGTGATTCAAGTGAGAAACCAATCTTTTGAGTGTTACGAGTGCTAAGCTTTATCTTTTTGAATATTTACGGTATAGTAAATAGTTCTTAAGGAAAGTAAGTACGTAATTGCAGATCTTGATGATTCCATCCTTGAGGCTTCTAAGGGTAAAGGCAGGAGTAAGAGGAAATTGAACGTGTTGATGAAATTTAAGTGCCAGCTTGTCAGAGATGCAACTTGTAAAGTTGCTCATGGGCAAAAAGGTGGCTAGAAGATTAGGATAAAAAGACGTGCGAACTTGTCGGAAAATGACAATATTGATGACATTGAAGCTGAGATTGAACGAAGGAAGAAGATTAATGGCAACGATATTGGCGTGCGATTCTTTGATGATCCAAGCAGCTAATTTCATTGATCTTGCTTTTATTTGCGATGCTATAGTTTATTTGACTGTGGTGCTTGTTAAGTCCTTGCAGTGTTTTTCATTTGGCATCTTTTTGGTGGTGGATACTTGCTGTTATATTTGCGACTTGTTGTTTGTTATGAACTTTTAGCCTTTTGGCTATTAATAATCGAAAAAAATACAATCCATGAATCTTAGCGATATCCAAGCGAATTCCCATTGTTTCTATATCATATACTCCATTTCCTCGAACACATATACTACTAGAGAATACCCGGGCGTTGCTCCGAATAAAAAAATAAATACCCGAGAACGTTCATATATAAATGTTATGCGCCATCAATCAAAAAATGTCCTAGTTGCTTGGTATGAATATAATCATACATCAAGATAAAATTAAAAAGACTTAACTAACTAAAGAGAAGCAATTGTTTAATCAAATGAAACAAAACTTCAATAAAAACATGAGTTCAATAATATTTAAGATATGCACGAATATCACAAAATGAGTGGACGATTCTTTGATCATTTATTACCCGAAATTGGCACTCAGATGACACTAAACCACGCAACACAATAGAAGCTCCCTCAATTGACCAGACCTTCAATCACTTTCCACTATCAATATTAACTCATTTCACGACCTTTGCGGCACTCCGAGTTGACCTAGCTAATACCCTCGCGTTGCTACACCTTCGATTAAAAAATACCCATATGTTGATTGGTGCGGATATGATCATACATTATAATGAAATCCAAAAGAGTTAATTGAATGAAGAAGAATTAGTTAAGACCCTCTTACATCAAGTAAGGGTTGATGTAAATTTACAACTTTAGGCGAATGTCGCTGATTATTTAAATCTTTGTGCTATTACATAAAATTGGATAGACTAACAAATACCCGTGCACTAACCTATCATAGTTTTGTAAAAATGCAAAAACTGTTAATAAATTTAAAAGCTTAAAGCAAAGATACGCAAGTATAACAAATAAAACACAGTTGCGAAAAAAATATAAAAAGTTCACCAATATGTAAGGTAAGATAAAATTAGATGACAATAAAACATGAATATGTCCCCTATCCTCGTCCCTGTTTTTACCCGCCACCAACGTCAAATTTAGACCTTCAAAAAAAATACCCGGGCGTTGCTTGGTACGAATATAATTATATATGTGATGAAATTCAAAACAACATTTTAAGCAAAGAGAAATAATTATTTTATCAAATGAAACAAATCAAGAACGAAAAAATGGAGTTCATAAAAGCAAGATCGCCGGCCAAAAAAGCGGCATTTGTTATCATAGAAAGGAATATTAATTGTAAATAACACATCAAATGAGATGGTAGTTAATGACGATTCATCGGTCATATGTAGTGAGAATTCAGGAAAATTAAAATAAAATTATGAAATATAACGCGCGGAATTAAATTTATGTGGTTATTGGATCTACCTATACCACAAATCAACCGATTAGATCAACTCTATGAACTGTTCACATTCAATGTTAGGAGGTTCAATGCCAAAAATTCATGATTTTTGTGAGTGCTTAGGCAATTGGACACATAAACTACATATTATTTCTTGCTACATGTGATAAAGGGCAGACATATTAATTATTTTATACTCATGTGCTGCACGAAAATTAGTTAATTGAGTATATTGTTTTATTAATCATTGACATTGGAATTAAGTAAATACCCATAAATTTCGATTTAAATTTGCGTAAACATGAGGTTTGCTTTACTTCTTAAATGATTAAATTGTACTTTGAAATATCAAATTTAATACTCTGAAATATTACCACCAGTCGAGATATGGAGAGATTCAACAGTACAATATTACTCTTAAATTTTACAGTCTAGAGATATTGATGTCAATTAATTTAAGATTATTTTTTTAGGGCCAATTGATTTAAAATATATAACTCATTTGTTATACCAACCTTTACCTAAAAGTTATATTTGGAGTACAAATTTATTATCAAGCAAAGCCTTTTGTCTATTGCCTTTATGTAGTCGTTCGCTACGATACAATACCTTGTAACAAAGACCAAATTCAGAACCTATAGAAACAATGTGAATTTGCACATTAGACACCTATGTAGCTATATACTATCATAACCAAATTTAATAAAAACAATTGAGGCATAAAAGGTCATATCCTTTTTTTGCCAGTAATTTTGCTTTACTTATGTTTTGATCCTTGTTTGACTTATTT
Source organism: Portulaca oleracea (assembly GCA_029582165.1). Classification (NCBI taxonomy): domain Eukaryota; kingdom Viridiplantae; phylum Streptophyta; class Magnoliopsida; order Caryophyllales; family Portulacaceae; genus Portulaca; species Portulaca oleracea. Next base: position 9,664,528 of record CM055871.1, read on the forward strand.
CCAATCATTGAACCGCAATTACTGTTTACCTTCAACCTGAATAACTATTTGTAGCCTGCAGGCAACAAAATTATTAAATCTCAACTATTATTTACCTTCAACCTGAACAATCATATTCCAAACAAAATGCTATAAAAAAAACATATTTAACATAAAATAAAGCTAGTGTAATTACATATCTTTTAAAATGGCCTTTGTTTTGTGTGCTTTGTTAATGGTGGTTATGATTAAATTTGTTAAATTTGTTTAATGTGATTGGTTCCAGATAAGTCAAACATTAGACCAAAGAGGAACAACTGAACTCGCCATTTGTTGATACACTTTTTCCTAGCTCTTTTATGTTGATCTCCATTGCATTTACAGACTTTAAAAACTCCTCCTTGATGTCATACATGAACCATTTCCTTATCCTTACTAAAGTAGAAAGGACACTTGCCCTTGGAATGTGTGCTAGGTTGTGTTGTGTTGTGATGATTTTTTTATTTTTTATTTTTATTTTTTATTTTTCCTTTTTTCTGTTTTTCCTTTTCCTTTTTTTTATTTCTAATTATAATTTTCCTCAATTTTTTAGTAACTGTTGTCTCCGTTTTTATTTATAAATATCTTAATTTATATTATGATTCATCATACAAAATTGATATCGTTATATTCATTCTGACGTTATTTTTTAGTCAGGTTAGATTCAGATTAGGTTAGGAGAGGAAAGGAAATGAAATGAAAGGAAAGAATAGAATAAGAAATGATATGATTAATTTGAATTAAGTTTGTTGTCGGGTGAAAATATTTTATTGACTTTCACAAGTTTATTATTTATATAATGGGAAAAGTATTGTAATTTACTAATTTCATTATACTCCCACCGTCATTTTTTATTTATTCACTTAACTAACTTTTTTTGTTCCTTATTATTTATTACATCTACGTTTTCAATCATTGATGATATTTTGTCATTTAATTTATTTCTACCTAATATTTTTTACATTGATTTCTTTATTTATTTTCAAAATGATAGATAAAAAAATATTGAAAAAATTATTGATAAATATAATTTTAAAAATACAAAATAAATGTCCCGTCTATTGGACGGGCAATTTAGCTAGTATTAGGAGAATATAGGCTTCACTTTAGTCAGTAATTTGGTCGTCCAATCACCCCAACCGACTGCTAGCCATCAAGAAGAGTAATGAAATACAATTTTGTCGACCCTGATTTCATAACAATATATGAACATGTATATTCCTCAAAGCCAATATTTTGGCTGTTTATATGATTGAGAAAAAAAAGTAAATTTTATAATGTATAGATAACACACAACACCAAGAAAACTTATTCCTCATACATGCTACTAGATTAAAGGAGCAAACAAGAATCGCTTTTATTATTCTACTTATATGAACAACAGCTTGTACATGTTTATTCCTTGTACATGCCACCATATAAAGGCATCGTTCTTTTACGCGTTAACGTAGCCAAACGCAACGCAACATAACGCAAATTATCATCGCTTTTTAACCATTTCCAACGCAACGCACAAAAGAACGATGCCTAAATAAGCAAACAACAACGGCCAGACTGATGCACACACTGACAGTAAACTTATATTCATTGTACATGCTATAGCTCCCTATTTTTACTATTTACATGGCTGAACTAAACATGATACATTAGGGGTATTGAAATTAGAGTCGGTACCGAAATGAATCGATGAACCCACCTGAGACGTTCACCCGAAAGTGGGCACAAAGAAGGGTCCAAGCTGAGTTCGAATGCCCTTTAATAATACACTGCAAAGGTAAATCCTTTCATTTAACATTAAAAAGCAGGGATTCACAGTTACTGTTCAAATTGGTTTTCACACTGTTCCAATGACATTTTTGTGAATCTATCCAACTTTAGGGCTTATCTTTTTCTTCCTTAGTTTCCCTGTCAATCCCGATTCCCGAGCACAACTATTCTCCTTCTCCCTCGTTCTGCTAGTCTACTTTGGACATTGACACTTTAGCAAAGCTTTCTCCAATCAATTTTAATGGCTACCCTTTTTCTCCCTGTACTCCTACCCCAGATATGAACTTCCTCTTTCTATCTACTAATTGGGTCTTCCGCCGAAAATCTCAATCAAGTAATAAGTTTCGTTTTTTGTGTGTTAGGGTTTTGGTTGTTACTTTCCTCAGTTCCTCGCTGGGAGTAAATCAAAATTCTTCTTTTCATGATTGAAGTACCATTTTGGTTTCAAGATCAGCGCTTGGAGTGGAGTGTCCCGATCCCGCCATTTCTTCACGTTGCTGGGCTAATTGGGTATTAACATTTAATCAACTCTTGTTGATTTCTTTTTTTAAAAGCTCAAGATTGGTTTTTTTTTTTTTTTTATTTATTTAAGTTTTTATCCTCATGCTTGTTCTATTTGCTGTAAAGGTATTGTGCTCATCAGTAGAGTGTTGTATTGATTACTGATGAAATTGGAACCATAACATAGTGAAAACTGTGGGTAGAAGAGAATTGAACAAATGCATTGTAAATCTGGCGTTTTGTTATTATTATTATTATTATTATTATTATTTTTCTTTGTGATACGCTTTTTGTTCAATTCGGAACATGTTATGAAGAATTTGGATTTGGTGTATGAATTCATAAATATAGCAAATTTCTTCTTACTGCTATAGCCTTCTCTTTAGAAATATCTCTGCACTTCAGTTAGTTTCATGGGTGGTTTTTAGGTTAATACTTAATATTATTTTACTCTTGCCTTACGTGACTTATGCTTGTTTACTCTGAATTTGATTTCATTTTGTGCAAAAGGTATGGTATATTTGCAAATTTTTTAAGAGTAATCTATCTATATGTGTGTGTATTTGCTATTACATTTTAAGTATTATAGTCTGTGTGTGTATGAGTTTTCCATCTGACTTCATTTTTTAAAATGGATTTGGCAGTTATTGGACTTACCCGATCATTGAAGGTGCAGAGGATGGAAATGGTAGAGGAAGACAGGTAAATCACTGACAATTATATATGTGTTCCAGTTGAGTTCAATGGATGATTTTGTCTGTAGTATATATAGTTTTTGCCCGTTAGTAGTTAGTTCATATACATATAATCAAATTGCAGGCTCCTCGTTAAAAGATTTTTCTCTGTAAATTATGCAAGAATATTTTTTGAAAAGATTGTTTTTTATGCTTCAAGAGCATGTGATGAGCCCTTAATTACAACCTTCCTATTGATGGTCATCTTGAAAGTTTAGTTCTGTAATACCTATCAATTTATAAGTGAGAGGATTCTCAACTTATTGCCTTGGATGGGAAGCAAAATCCATTCAAGATACCAAGGAGTAATATATTCTTCCATCTTTGAAATATATCCCCTCCTTTCCAGTTTATCCGTAACCTACTAATATTTCACGGTCTCCAATATCTTTTTTTGACCAATTATTTGTTATATAATAATTTACCAAAAATTACTACCTTGAATTTCTACAACAACAACAATGTTGTATTCCTATGAAAATATTTTTTGTAACGAACCTAATGATAATAGTATCATGTAATAAATCAGTACATATGGATGATCCGTTGGTATGTTTACCTTCAAATTCACAGCCCGCTTAAATATGACTTTCTGCTCCGTTTAGTCTAGAATAGCAATGGTTTTTTTTGTTTATGACGATGCAACCCCAAACATTGGTGACCCTAAATGCCCTACCAATTACTTTTTGGGGAAACTTTTTTGGGGGGATCATACTAATGCAATACTGCAAGTTGTTTGATTTCCATGCTCGAGTCAGTACAAGTTTTGAGTACTTAATGACGCTAATGGAAGTTTTTGGACACCTTGATTGCTATTGATGATCTTGTGTTACTGTCAAATCTTTTAAGTTGCAATTATGAGAATCATGTATCCTGGGTTCAGTTGCTCGGTCCCTTTGTAGATGATGTCAATTGTCATTGTAAAATCCAAGTTTAGACATTGTAGTAGATGCCAGACTAACTCTATCTGTTTTGTAGTTTCGATAGATAAATGTAATTTAGTATCAGCATACAGTTATTGTTTCTTCAGCAATGTAGTTCATAGCTTGACAACATTCAATAGGAACATGGGCTTGTTAAGTGGAGTTTTTTGGGGGTACAAGTCAGCTACTTGATGAACTTCCCCAATGGATGTTGCATTTATTAACAGCCTTAATTGGGTTCTGCAATTGTATGATTGTTGAATGACTATGCTTCCTCTATTTTGACTTCACTGTGAGAAAGTTGACGTGACTTCTTCACATGAGTGTATTTGGTTTTGCACTAATCCATGAGAACGTACTACTATTGCTTATTGATTGATCTGCTCATTTCAGTGTTGGCAAAATCTAACAATATTAGTACCTTTATTTTCCTCCTATGCTTATATTGATGGGCATAATGATTTCATGTCTGTTTTCAGCTGTTCATAGTGCTTGTGTGAATGTTGCGATGTCCTTGTTACCTGTAAGGCTGTAACTTTTCCTCGACCTTTTTGTCCCCTTGTTTCTAAGATAGTGCATTTGCCCGTTTTCATGTGCAAGTACAAGTATGATGGAAAATTGATGTCCTTGTTACCTGTAAGGCTGTAACTTTTCCTCGACCTTTTTGTCCCCTTGTTTCTAAGATAGTGCATTTGCCCGTTTTCATGTGCAAGTACAAGTATGATGGAAAATTGATGTCCTTGTTACCTGTAAGGCTGTAACTTTTCCTCGACCTTTTTGTCCCCTTGTTTCTAAGATAGTGCACTTGCTCGTTTTCATGTGTAAGTACAAGTATGATGGCAAATTGGCAATGTCTCCTAAAACATTGTCACTAAATGTATCTTACTATCTTAGTCACATGTTTGTTTTATATCCTGAACTTTTGACTCAATGGAAATATTGAACATAATATTTGATCAAGAATTGCAAAGTTATATTCTTAAATGTACAAACCGATGCACTCGATGAGAATGTAGAATGTACATGTTTACAGGAAATAGTATCCTAAATGCTAATGATGAAGGGAAACATATCCTTTAACTTGGAGCTAGACCTGACAATTTATGACCCGACCCGATAACCTGATCCGAACCCGTCCGAAATTTCTGGATTATGAACACAATTTTTTCAACCAAACCCAAAATACACCGAACCCTAAAATTAGCAGGTTAAACCCGACCCGCCCGTTTGACCCAAAAATTAATTTATCGTTACTACTTACTAGAAGATGATCATATTTTATAATGTATTTTGTACAAAAAGTAGCATTTAGAGACCTTTTTTTTAAAAGAAAAAATGGAAAAAGGTCGCAATTATAACCCATTGGGTTGACCCGAAATCGAAATACTCTGTTCGTATTAACCCGAACCCAAAATACACCCTACTCTATTTACCTGAACCCGATATATGACTGACCCAAAACCCGTCCGTCCGACCAAATTGACAGGTCTACTTGGAGCTATTAGATTGAGTTTCCAGTTTAGAAGCCCTTGATCGTGAGAATGAAAAGGAAGGGATAAATAAGGTGATCATTATGGTGGCAATTTGCATGTTGGTTAATTTTAGTAAATTTTGATTTTGGTTGATTATAGTTAGGTTGTCATTTGAAGAGGAATTCAGGCCATAAATGGAGGTGAAGGGATAGCGAGGATTGTGATTCCCAAAGAGAAAAATGGTATTTCCTTTGGCTTTAGTTCTTAAATATCAACATCTTTACATCCCTTCTCAGATCGTTCTAGTTTGGGGCTAGTGTTTTTACAAAAAATCTCTAGCCAACCTTCTTGCGAAAGAGCTTTTACTAACATCAAACGTCTTGATACTAAATTAAATAGAAAGGATAACCCTTTTGGCTATCGCCTTGTTCTAGCCGATCTCAGTATTGGTGTTTTTTTATGGATTGCCATTTCAAGTATAATTACGTCAAAATTCTTTAAAAACCTCTGCGTATGAAAAGTTAAACGTGCAATTTGAATCAGACATTACAATACTGAGTACTTGCTTTTATGGGTTCCTGGCTGAATTCCTTTGATGTCCTGCCCCGTTCTTCTCATCCTTTATCCATAAAATATGGACGATAACTTGATGAAATTTAGTTGGCGGTTGCGCCCTCAATCTCTTCTCCCACAATTTCTATAACTTTGTGTAATGTGTATGAGGAGCGACCATATTGTTGATCATTTTTTGTAGTTACTATTCCAATTGCATTGTTGTAAATTAAGACTACTTAAGCCCTTTTTTTGACGCCTTGTGTTATTTGTTTTGGTTTTATTTTAGTGACCCAAATATAAACCCTTTGTCATCCTTGTCGTGTTGCTGCACTGGGGGCATTCTTCCCATGACTTTCTTTTTCTCTCTTCGAATAAGTTCCTTCTATCGTATCCCATCCAAGGCTAGGGAGGTTAAGCTTTTCCTTTTTAATTTCTGTCATTAAGTCGACTGCTTCAACTATTTAATAAGTTCTGGGTTTTTTTGTTTGATGTTTCATTTGCTTTATTAATTGATTTCTTTTTGGATTTTTAGGGTTCATTCGTTGATTCTGTTGATTCTTCGCTCTTTAGTGTTAGTCTGATTCCTTTGATCGCAGGTTACAATCATTCTTTAATTTTCAATCGATAAATCCTGGGTTTTTTCGTTCATTCATTTGTTGTTTCATTTGGTTCTGTGAATGTGTGAGAGTCTATAACTATCTCTCTCATTCTTTAACTCATGGGAGAAAAATATTGGGTTTGCATAATTCTTTTACGGATTGTATTGTCAGTGGTAGGCATTGGAGAACAACATAGTTGATAAGCTTATCAAAGCAACTTCTTCCATTAAAGACCCTCTTGCTCCCTTCCCTACTTTCCACCATTACAATCAGCAGGTATCATCACTTCCTAATCAAGTTCATTTATATTAGTATTTTATGATTTTCTTATCTTGTTTCAAATTTGCTGAAATTTTTGGTATTGTGATGGATTTTGTTTTTGAATTTTATTGTATTGTATTGGATTTTGAAATGTGACATCGGATGTAGTAGAATTTACCACTGAGTTGTACCTGCACAAAAGCCTTTTTTCTACTTGATATCATTTGAAATTGATTATCATCTGAAATTGAACTGAGTATTGTTACACAGAAATGCTTACCTTATGGAGTCTTGTACAATGATGAAAACCTCATATGTTATATTGAGAAAAGAACATTAGAAAAGGGGTTGATTTGATTAAGGGCATGCTAGCCCTTGTACTAATTATATGAAGGAAGACAATATGGGGTGGGGTGGAGACGTAGAGTGTATATGTAAATACGCTCACAAAGGATACTAATGCTCAATTTTCCATATTTCTATTTATTCCATCTTGAGGGGTTGTGATGGCGGGATCAGGGATGACGGTGATGAGTTGTACTGTTGATGATGAAAATCAGACAACTATGATGTAGTCTCCATCTAGAGGGGTCCATACTCATGTTTTACTGTAGAACTTGAGAAGAAGAAACTAGAGCAATTGGCATGGTTGATGCCTATTAGGGTGAGGGAGTATTTATCTCAAGTCAGCCGTACACTGGCTTATACAACTTGGATTCAGGTGGCCATGAAGTACTTCCAACGTTGCATCTTGTCGCTGGTGAGATTTAGCTTTCTTTTATTTGAAATTGATATTTCTTTTCTTTGGATTCAATTGATTGGTGCACAAATTCGGGTTAATTTGGTTGATATTTGCTTTAGCTTGTTGCTTTTTCACTAAACCGTATTAATACTTCAAAGAATACTTAATTGACTATTCCCTATTTTCATAAATATCTGGATATAAGAGGTTACTGATTTATGGGTTTTGGTTTGGCCACTATTTTCTCGGGATTTTAGCATGTTTGTCTTCCCAAATTTTTGATTTTTTGGGAAATGATAATGTGGGTTATATATATGCATCAGAACAGGAGATTTTGGGTCTTAAATATACTACTTTTTGGGGTTTAAGGTTGATGGGTTTCCTGATTCAACATGTGAAAATTGCAGGTTCCGACTGAATTTTGGTGGCTTCAAGTGAATTGTGCGTTGAATGGTGTTACTGCTGCCAAAAGAACTTGCCCAGTTTTATCTTATAGGGCAACACCCACCCAGTACGTCCACCTTCTTGTATAGAGGAATCAAAAGAACTTGCCCATTTTTTTTTAAAATCTATTATGTTGGGTTTGGCATGTCTCAACAAGAAATCTTAAGCCATGAATTGGAACACTGCACTGTAGTGTTCCCATATGTACATGGGTGTGGGTGGTCTACTCATTAGTAACTATTGACCCGAGAATGCATGCCAGGGGTGTATGAAAACGATTAGTCTTTTTATGGACCACGGCCGATGAGTGTCGATTTATTTATTCCTCTCGGATATCGTTTGGTTCTTGGAAAATACGATGGAATGAAAATGTTTCAGACATGTTGCCGAATTCATTCGGATATGTTATGTTTGCCAATTATGGTTGATTCAGATCTCATTTTGTTTTCGGTTGTATGTCATGTTTTTAATTAATGTGCTTCTATTATGCTGGAGTGCTTATTGTTTGCTGTTTAAATGTTCTTATAACTCCACTAAGACTTCCTTTCGTGTTTATAAATGGCAAGATGACAATAGTCCATCATATTGAGATGCAATGAATCGTGCTATTTAAATGCAGTGATACATTTGGGTATGTGTCAATTTTTTTAATTTCATGATTAAGGAGGTATATGCTGAAGGTGTACGCTGGTCGCTCACTTGTCGTCTACCGCTTGCCATTTTCAGTCGGTGCTAAGTGCGTCACACGCGAGGGGTTGTCAATACAAGGTATGTGTGTGGTTTTTGAGAATTTCTAGGGTTTCAATTTTTGTGTTTAATTGGGGGTTCAGGGGTCCCAATTGTTAGGTTTTGTGACTTGGCACTGGTATGTCATTGAGTTGGGGTTGGTATCGCATGAAATTGGGGTTTTTGTTTGATGTCTCCTGTTCTACTCCTGTTACAAAATAAACTGAACACCAATTGCAAATGTAAGCGTCTGGGTAGCCCTTGGTAGAAAATAAATTGAACTATGGTGGGTTTGAACAACTGGACAAGCACTTGCATTTGCAGATAGTCGAGGTTCCAAGCACTTACATTTTCATAGTCCAAATACACCAATAATAAGGCTGGCCACCTACTGCATTCATGATTGCTTTGAATCTGAGATTATGGTCTTTTGTTGATTTCTCTTATTTGTGATAGAATAATGTATCAAAAATTGATATGGTTTTCTTTATGGATAGAATAATCTTCCAAAAATTGATCTTGTCAAGTTAAATAACTAGAAAGGATTTATCAGGTCAATCTAATTTCTAGGGTATAATTATGTTTCCTATTTGGGTCAGTGCCTGTGCCCTGCATACTGTTACTTGTCAAGGGATGATTTGTACATTTCATGATGTTAATAGATGAGAGCATATTGTTTACTATATTTCTCATTATCTTTCTCACAGTGAATTTCTGCGTATTATTTTGTTTCTTTGGCTTTGTTTATTTAATCTTATTTTCAAATTTGGGTTCTTTAATTGAGTGTCTTCTTCTGTTATGAATTATGATGTAATAGTGGGTTAATGCCTTAATAGTATTGTATGGTTATATTTGTTTTGCTCAAAAAAGAAAAAAATATTAAGCCTATTAGCTCAAGTTGGTAGAGCATTTGTGTGTGGTTTCCAATCCCCCATAGGCTATTACAAATTCACAAAGCTAGCTCTTTGACAGACACTTGAAAACAAGTAGTTTGTAGAACTCAACTGGTAGTATACCTAAACACCCCACTTGCATGTAAAATTTTACACTAGAACCAGATCCCATGTTGAATATTATATCTATCCGCCGATCATTTAGCCTAGATTAGTGATAATTGAGTAAATTGATATCCAAAGCGATCATGAAGACAACTGTAGAAGGCCTATAGTAAAAGCAAGTAGCCTAAAGAATATGCATTAATACATGATCAAATATTCCATGTTGATGATAGTGACCTTGAGTAATGTAACCATGTTAAATCGTACCCTATTTAGGATTTGAACCGACGTCATTTGTGCCAAATGCTCTACCAATTGAGCTAATGAGCTCTAAAACAGCTGAAATTAATCTAACATGATGAAAAAAAGAGAGGAAAAAGGTGATGAAAATCAAAATTTGGGAATGAATAGAAGGGAGATGACTCAAAAGGCACATGAACATTGAAGGTAAATCGAACTTGTGTAGAATTGGGGAAAGATGCATAACAGTGGGGCAGAGGTTATGTGCGTCAATTTTGCACCTGTACTGGAATTTGTCAGTTGTAATCTTTGTGGTTTGTGTCATCAGTGGTGGGTATAGTTGCTTGTGGAAGGATTTGTTACTTTTCCCTTTGGGATGAGATGTTTTTTTTTTTTTTTACTCTGTGAGGTCACTGTTTGCGTGCTCTTGGGCACTGTGGCCTCACTCGGTGCTAATAAAATTGGGCTGATTGCCCTATTTATCGAAAAATTTATTTAAAAATAAAAAAGAAACAAATGATGTGACATTTACCTACCTCAACTACTTTCCTTACTTAATTTTTCTAATCTTAACATTACCTTACCTAAGTACTTAATCCTACATCCATAAAGAACAAGACCATAAACTCCCTTCGAATTGGCTCATTTATATAATATACTTTTAGATCGGACGGGGAAAAATATAAAGAAGATGGCAATGAAATATAATTGTATACGTACCACTATATAATATATGTTGCTATATAGATGTGATCTTTAACTTTTATTGTATTTCATTTTCATGTGCACTTTGTTGTCCACCTCATCCATCTTGTATGCATCTTGTATGGTCCACCTTGGTTCCCACTATTGCAATAAGCATAGTCATATTTTAGAGCAAACTATCTAAAAGACATTGTCAGATTGAAGTTTATGCAATACCATTTTTCCCTTTTCATTACCTTTTCTTTATAATGTTGTATTATATGATTTGTTTGTATTTCATAGTACTTAGTTTTTGTGGTTTTACATTTACAACTTCATATGTAGGTGTTAGAAGCTTTAGAATGCAAGGAATCAAGGTCCACTCTTACGATAACCATTTTAGAGGACTTGCCATGATAACCGTATAGAAATCAAATTAGTAGTTGGATTCCATAATCTTTGCTTTCTTATAGTAAGACTTTTTGTATTGTCCTCATTTTTCTTTCTAAATTGAAGTTTAGTTATATTCCCTCAATTAATGTATTTTACGTGTTTTTCCTCAAATCAAGACGTCGGATCAAGCAAGCTTAACTGAGTATGTAATACTAATATATCCTCAAAGAGGGGATAAATTGCATACAACCTATATCTATTGTATCAACTTCTAGCTTGGAGAGTTAATACTTTCTGGGCATAAAATCAATACATTTGCTCTTTGATCTTTGTCTAGGATCAGCACTAACATTATATAATTTGCTGAATAATCTTCTTTCTATAAGGTTGTACACATTCAATTTCGACTTATTTTCATTGTACCTGTGAACATATATCATGCTTAAGACGACATTTTCCCCTTTTTATTACCTTTTATTGACAATCTTGTTTTACTTAGTATATTCACTGCACGCATCGCGTGCGTTTTTTTACTAGTAGATAATTAACATGCATATTCCATAGGTAGAGAAAACAATTCAACTGAGTATCCCACCAAAAGAATAATTTATGACATCAGTCAATTCCAATATATCATAGCTTTGACTCAAATTGATCGGTGACCAAAAAAAAAAGCTATTGATATAATTAGTTGAACCGTTGTACGTACATGATACCTCTAGTATCCCACCAAAACAGTCCCTGATTTGTGACTATACCCATTACACATTAATTGTTTTCCACTCCAAGACAGTGGGGGCGTTTAGTGCCCGGCTTTTTGGTTAGCTTTTTGAAGGAAATGATTTTTTGGAGGCTTTTTGGCAGTTTGACTTATCAATATACCAATTTGGGGTGTTTGGTAAGTTGACAGATTAAATTAGCTTTTTGCCCCCAAAAAGCCAATTTGTAAAAAGCTACTATGAATAGCTTTTTGTAAATAGCTGTTGACTTTTTATATTTTAAATTACCATATTGACCAACTAATTTACAAATACAAAAAATTGCCATTAAATAAAATAATCTAGGTTTAGTTCTTTTTTATTGTTCTCTCATCCCTCACTTCAATTCACTGCAACACAAAAAAAGGTTTGTTCCACCGCCTGTCTTCTCCAAGCACGTACGCCAAATTTCTCCAAGTTAATTATCCTTTTGGACAATGGGATTTATTTATGATGTTACTTGTATTCAAAATCTCCTAGTTTCTATCAAAAAAAATAAATAAATAAATCTCCTAGTTCATTTGTTTTTCCTACTAATTTGGAGAAGAGATTCATATTGTCATTATGGTTTATGTTGACAATGTAGTTACTAATTGATTATACATATACCTATTGTTTAGAATAGTATATAGTTTCTACAAATAAATTATAAAATATCTATATTAAATTGTAAAGTACATCGGGATAAAAAAACAAACTAAAAATGAATATAAATCATAATGTTAAACCTAAAAATGAATTAAAATATGGTCGAAGATACCTAAAATGAATATTAAAAAATCATAATCTTCAAAAATACTAAAAATAAAGCCAAGGGTACAATTGGAAATAAGAAGAAAAAGTTATCCGACAAACAACTAACTCTACCAAACACTTTTTACACAAACAGCTAACACAAACAGCCAACACAAACAGCTAACAAAACAGCCAAAAGTCAAACAGGTAACTTAACAGCCAACAGCTAAAAACAGCCAACAGCCGGGCACCAAACGCCCCTAGTATATCAAAGCAAAGCATAAAAATGAAGGGAACATATATATATAAAGACTTCTAGAGTTCGTCTAACAACCTATGATTAGTAAGCAAAAAAAAATTGACATAAATGCAAACAACTTTTACCACACAAATTCATTGAAAGCCTACAAAATAATACTTGACCATACGAATTAAGCGGTAGGATTGTAAACATGATTGAGCTTGGAGACTACTTTTTGAACCACCCACTAAATTGTTCTTGCAAATTTCCATTAAAAACAACCAAAATACAAAGAAATTTCCTTCAAAATAATCATAGACATATTCATAATTAACCTGAATCACATGCTTTAGGTAAATAGAGGGAGAACCATAACCAATGAGGACCCCTAAAACCATGGAAGCAACCAACATATCTCTGTCCTCTGTAAAGTACGATCGACAAACAAATTTGTTGATTATACAAAGACAAAGAAAACGAAAAGCAATAATTAAATATGAATTACTGGGTTGGAGGTTTCCAGTCAATTGCAACTGCAAACAATTCACAAAAAAAAAATTAGAAATTTCAATTTTTTTTTTTTTACAGGAAATAATAGAGACAGATACAAAATCAACAGGAATCACATATTTTAGGAACAGAAAGAGAGAGAACTTCCAAATGAGGATGCCTGTAAGAAAACATGCAATTACTATTTCTAAATCTTCTCTAAAGTGTGGTAAAGAACCTATATACTATATACAATGATTAAGATGATCAACATTTTATTAATGAAATTTGAATATTTAAATGAAAAAAATTATAGATGTTGGAAAAAGTTAATTGATTTGATATTAAAATAATAATATTTGAATTTTTTTTTATTTAAAAAATTATTTTTGGTTTGAGTGTTTTTTAGGGAGTTAGGTTAGGTTAGTTAGGTCTAATGTTAGTTTAAATTTTTAATGGCATTGAAGAAATACGAATAAAATGAGAGTGTTCGTACTATAGCCCAAAACTCATGCATGTTTATCAGACAAAAATCTATCCGACTTGGAAAAAATCGTGTCCAACCAAATACAGAGTATTTTTCATTGGAATTCTAATATTCATCAAATCTTGGCGCAATATTTATCTATTTCTATTATCCAAACATGATTATGATTTATGACCCAAATTTTTATGTTTATCAGAATCCGACCTGATTCGACGTGGACAAAAGGGTAACATTCATTAATTCTTTATGTTTAGCTTCCCAAACTTGTCCCAAATTATCCATGACCAACATTTCAAAGTAATAATTTCCTAAAAAAAAAACACTTCAAAGTAATTTGCCCTTTTTTCTAGCAAAAATATGGGTTTGAGTAAATTCGGGTCGGATATATTCAGTCAATGTCAAAATTCGGACGAAATTTTTTTGTTCGGACCGGATCGTACAATTCAGACAAAACTAAATTTGAGTTGAAATCGATTTCCAACCATAGAAAAAGATAAATTTTTTGTCTGAATATTCGACCAATTTGATCAATATAAAATTTCGGACGATAAATCAATGTCCAAACTTAATTTTTTTTGGTAGGACAATCTATGTACATACACTATTTTTAACGAAAAGGATAATTCAGATATTCAGATCGGACAAAATTTGTCTGAATATTTGAATAATTCGATTAATATAAAAATTCAGATAACAAATCTATGTCTAGACCAAATTCTTTTGGTAGGACACTCTATGTCTCGTCCTCCCTTTTTTTTTATTTTTAAATTTTATGAATAGGGCAATTCAGATATTTAAATCAGATAAATTTTTGACACTTCTATTATTTTATTTTGTGTATATATGTGGAGCATCTGCAGATTCTCCCTGATTCGATCTTGAAACGTTCCTTCCTTCCATACATTCAAACCGAACACGACAAACCCTAAATCGCAAATCAGCGAAGAAGAGAAGAGCAGATCGATCTCCTGCAGCTCGATTACCATGGCGACCCCCGACATCTTGCAGAAAGAGAAGGATTTTCTCCTCTTCGCATCAATATTCGAAGGTTTAGGGCTCGTTTTATGCTTTTCGATTTCGATTCATCTCTTTCCATCTGTTTTTTCTGCTCATTTCCAGGTGAAAAGCTCGTCGATTTTCATGGATTCAATTCCGGAAATGGACGTCTAATCTTGTTCGATTTTGACGGTGGTGGTGCTTTTGCAGGTGATGCGGTTGATACTTCTCGGGGATCGATGATTGAGAAGAAGATCGAGATTCTCGAGAGCTTAACTTCGAATGTAAGTACCTGTTTATTGGATTGTTTCTCATGTAATTTGTTTGGTGATTGATTATATTCAAGTTATGTTTGGTGTTCTTGATTTTTATGAGCTTAATTCTTGTTTGTATGGCATTTTTGAAGGTCTCAATGAGAGCCTATGAACTCAGTTATTCTAAGTACCATTGGTGACCAAAAAATTGTATTTAGCTTGTTTTTGGTGTTCTTGATTTTTATGAGCTTAATTCTTGATTGTATGGCATCTTTGAAGGTCTCAATGAGAGCCTATGAACTCAATTATCCTAAGTTAGTACCATTGTTGACCAACGAATTATATTGAACTTGTTTGTGATTCTTGATTTTGATGAGCTTAATGGGAGCCTATGAACTCAGTTATCCTAAGTTAGTAACATTGTTGGCCAACAAATTATATTCAACTTGTTTTTGGTGTTCTTGGTTTTGTTGAGCTTAATTCTTGATTGTATGGCATTTTTTAAGGACTTAATGAGAGCCTATGAACTCAGTTATCCTAAGTTTTTATTTATCGATCCAAACTAATATTTACCGGCGAACTATGATCCCAAGTACCGTTCCTATTGAACCTACCCCCATCGACCCGGGTTTCTAAAAATTTACGATTTCTATCCTCGATCCATACCGTTCCCTGACTCTGGCAACTATGATAAGAAGAGCAAGAAGAGCCAGAAGGCAACATGTGCCCTGCCTTTGAGACCTTTGAGTTGGACATGCATGAATTGCCCGGATACTGTTTTTGGTACTTGATTTTGGTTCACTTCATGGGAATTGTTTGGCTATTAAGCCTTTTTGAATGTTAACCCGCGTGAAGTTTCTTGCTCAGTCTGCTCATCTGGCGTGGCTTTGATAACATTGCTTGTAAGCTTTAGTTGTTTAACCTACCGAAAGAGACTTGGATATGGTTTCTATATGGAAATAGTTTGACATAGGCCTTGGATTGTGTTACATTTATGTTAGTTGTCTCATGCTTTCATGTTTCTACTGCTCCTATTTCATCATTCATGGTGGCAGTTAGCTCCAAATCCAATGTCATGCAGAACTTGGGCACCTAGTTATCTCGTCTTTTTGCTAATGTTGCATGTAATATTCATTCATGGGTATACCACAGCCTCATACAGCTTCACTTTTCTCACTCTGCAGGTGAGCAATCGACGCTCGCGTAGGCTGTTGAATGACCGATTATTAATGGAGCTAGTACCCCGTCTAAATGCAGAAGAAATTAGGGGCTTATTTGCTCCTCCACCATGGGGTATGGATATGATTGATAGATCTTTTATTTTATGAGTCAATTTCCTAGTACGATCAAGTCATTTATAAGGATTTTGGACCTAAATAATACAACCTTTTGGGGGTTTGGACACTAGTAATACAACCTTTAAAATGGGATCTGAACAATACAACCTGTGACAGTTTTTTATTTTTAGCCATGCGAAGGTCATTTTTTATTGTAATTTTGAGGCACTTCTTAATGAAAGTATCCACAAAATAACATAAATTGATGACATTAAGTTCTATATATTTGTTTCAGTGTCCAAATTGCCTGAAAAGTACAATTGAATGAGTTAGGAAAATCGCTCCTTATGTATGGCACCATGTTATTCAGATGAATGTTATGGTTTCTAAATCTTGTGCTTCTCTCATATATGGACAATGTAGCCAACTCAAGAGCTGCTAGTGGATGTCCTTGTAAAATTTGGTCAGGGAGGCATGTATGAAGTATATGTATGGTAACTGCATGATGGGGGTTGTTAGAACCATTTTGTTTATCTAAAGAGGTTAAGCCCTGAACAAAAGGAGGAAGAAAAGTAAAAAAGAAGATTGGAAAATTTATTTTCATGAGGCAATTTTTGTCTATTGTGCACCTTTTCTTAGGGATATATACTTATAATTACTGAAATTTTTTCACCAGTGAGTGATGCTTTTGCAATGATATCCCTCCAGATGATTTTGCTTGAAAAATGGTAGAATTTTATTCAAACATGCTTGGCATGCTACCTTAACTGGTTGTTCTGTGCTTATTCATGAGTTGGACGAGGAAAAAGTGCTTTGAAAAGTAGCAACTTGAGCAGCCTTTCTTGTTCGCTGCATTCATTCTATATTAGTAATGTGAGGTCCAATTTACAGGTGATGAGGTGCCGCCATCGCCATTTTATATGGCAAATATGGGCGAGTGGGACAAATTTAGGAACACAGACATGGATAAAGAGGTCCTATGCTTCTCTTATCATCCCACTCCCATCAACTTTTTTTTTAATAAATATTTTTTACATAGAAATGCATATAACTAGGAAAAAGTAGTTAGGCTGTACCTTATGATAGTTAAAGGTGAAAAACTACTAGTATCCAACAAATCAAAGTTATACCTGCTTGTTTGGGCGTTATAACAATTAAAATGCCAGCACTGTGTGAGCAGTGATGGCTGATATTGTTTGTACTAAAATCATGGAATGTAGCCCCCATGTTTGCTTGAACTTTCCTTGCAATTATAATCGTAATATGATGACATTCTATTCAAATTTGGATGGTATTGAATACCAGCATTTAAGATTTAACTTTATCAACTTTTGTGCCAATCAGCTAATCATAGATGCATATGATTCATGGTCATATTTGTCCCATCCTGGTAAATTGAGGTTGTAGGGGCTCTTTTCATTGTAGATGTGAATATATATGTGCTGTCAGCCTTGTTTGCTGATCTCCTATAGATTTCATTGCTGTTATTGCAGGCTAACCTTATGAAGTCAATAAGACAAAGTTCCCAATTGAGGAGAAGCCATGTTGATAGTGATAAAATTGCCGCGTTGAATGCATGGCATAGAATTGATCGCCGAACCAGGGAAGCTCTCAGACGTAGCTCTCTATGGGAACTAATCGAAGGCTATGAGGTATGCACTATGTTCTGCTTTCATAATGTCATTTGAGGCTTGCGAGTTCACAGCTTCCGATGTGTTTTGGAAAAACAAAAAATTAATCTAGTAAATTGGACTTCCTCCTTTCACTGTCCATCAAAACAATTTCACCACTTGGATCCTTTTGGGTTAGCTTCATATGTGCAGAGTCCTAATATGTGGTTAAGATGCACCTTACTGGTATGGTAGAGGGATATAGTTCTGAATCCTTGTATGCACTGTGAGAAGAAATGCATTTTAACCATAGTTACCGGGAACGCTACATACGCCTCCGACCCGCATTCTGGGAACAAGTGTTCCGGAGTCAAAACTAGGCTAAATTTGTGTTAAACTTAGCGGCCCGCGTTCCGGGACTAACGATCCGGGTAACCCCTCTGTGCACTGCATAGTCCATACTATAGTTATCGGGAGCACTCAATCACCTAGCATACCGTGTTTTGGAACGTGCGTTCCAATTTCCAAAACACGTGTTGTTTTGGATTCTGATAACTTTTAGATTAATTATATGGAACTCTTCCTATATCCTTTTCTGTGATGGCGCAATATGCAATAATTATCTTATATTTTCCGCGTTGAGCACTTTTTTTAATCCATCAGGCGTTCGAGCTACTATAGAAAGTTTCTCTTGCTTCTTACAACATAGTGTTGGGGTTTCAAATTGGTGATTGAATTCTCAGATTTATCATTTTTCACTGTGGGTATACGAAACTATCAAGGAGGGAAAGCAGTGCAAATTGGTTGGAATGTTGGATCATTTGCGAAGTATCACTGCACGGAAATATGACAGAAGGTTTTGCATGTCCTGGATATATTAAAAGTTGACGTGTGTGGGAAGGGGGTAAGCATATTGGTTATGTTATGTGGAGT
Organism: Portulaca oleracea; assembly: GCA_029582165.1. NCBI lineage: Eukaryota > Viridiplantae > Streptophyta > Magnoliopsida > Caryophyllales > Portulacaceae > Portulaca > Portulaca oleracea. Next base: position 9,683,365 of record CM055871.1, read on the forward strand.
GTGAACCCCGAGTTTGATTTATTGTTCTTGCAAGAGCATTAGATTTCTGATTCTTGGCCAGACTGTGAAATTCTTGAAAGCATATTGTTGCTTTAGTTTATCTTCTTCACCTGTTTTCCTTTCGATATATGATGTTGACGCTCTCCATTTTGCGATCTTGTTAAAATGTTATTTTCCATTTCTTTTCAGAAATGCGTCCGATCATTTATCCAGGAGGGCTCCGAGTCCAATGTGTTGGAACTTGAGGTCCAGGACCCTTTTCACAGGTTGCTGCTTCATGGTGTTTGTGAGGTAAACAGTTTCTTCTACAACCATAAAAACGTGTTTCATAGTTGAACTTCTTAGACTAGGAAAGAGCAAGACATCTTCGTGCAGCGTTTTCCACAGTTGTCCGTAACGATGAGCTGACCGATTGATTATTACGTCCTGAAACAGTTCTACAATGTGGCCTCAACAACCGAGACGCAAACCCGGGGCCCAAAAACGGTCAAGAAAACGAAAATAAAGAAGAGAAAAGGCGGGTGTGGCGAGCTTCCTAGCCTCACCCTCTCCAACTTCCTGAAAATGACCAAGGAAGGGATGTGGTGACTGTCAACAAGACTGCAGTGTATCGTGTTAACATTAAAATTTGCCATTATATGCGTTGGAAACAACTTATTTGCAGCCGCTTTAGGGGCAAAAGACGTGTTTTCGCATGGATGAATAAAAACCCATTTCTGCAGGGAAAAAACAGAAGAAAAAACAAAGATCCTGATTCCTGTAACTTGTAGCAGTGAATTCGGTCGATTACTGTTATTTGTTAGTTATAATGACAATGTAGTAGTGTAGCTTTGCATTCGAAAATTCGGTGTTGTACAGCTTCAGTATTAGTTGCCAGTTTTATTGTACAGATTCGGTATTATTACTTGCAAATTGTTGGAGCTAATTACGGTGTCTTCGTTATTTTAGTACTCCCTCCTTTTGTTATTTTAGTACTCCCTCCTTTCCTCGATATCAGTTATGTGGGATATTGTTAATATAAAGTCATCATTGGACAGGTTAATCTACCATTAGAGTTGGACCGAGCAAAAGATCTCGAGTTTGTATCTCAATAACATAATGTTTGTCTGCACAAGGTTAATGAAGTTTTTGTAGCATCCACGCTTCAAGCCTAAAGCTACATTCGTTAAAAGGATGAAACCATCACTTAGATCTTTAACAATCAGTTTAAGTAAAGGCCATGAGATATACTCTTATCCAAATCAAGAGTATGAACATGCCAAAATTTTGTCAAAACTGAACACCAGAATTTTGGTCGGAGAAGAAATAACACAACTTGATTTGAACCCCATTTTGACATTATCAACCGATTACTCAGACACAATTTTTGGTCTATGCTCGGACATAATATTTCTCACTTTCTATTGCTCGAATATGATTTTGACTAGGGGCCCATCCGAATTGCCCAACCCGAAAAGAAAAACTGGGTCCAAATATAAGTTTTTTAATCTAAATTTTAATATTGACCAAATTTGACCGACCCAAATTTAACCCGAACCAAAATTTTTGCGAGCATTACAAACATACAACCAGCATCCAACCAATGCAATACTTGGACTAACTCAAATCTGAAGGCATAACTGAGAAAACACAGCACAAAAGAGTAGAACCGAAGTGATTATCCTGCACACTAATACAAAACAACAGCTTCTCTTACTACACTAGTTCGGTTCGGTTATATGCAAACTTCAAACAGCAACCTCTGTAGAGTCTAATCCATGTTGGTCAAGTCCTGGATAGAGTCCATGGGAAGCATATGTAGACCATGGCACTCCAAAAATGCGAATGCTGCCGTCGGATTCTCCTTCAATAATTGCCCGAAAACTTCTTCCAGGGGCTCTCCAAACAGCCCCTTGTCATCGTTCGGGTAATAGTGACCATGTCCCTACAATCAAGCAAGCAAGCAATTTTGATCGAGGGGATCGAAACATAGAAAGAATTACAACAATCCATGTCGGCCGTGTTTTTTCTGTTAATTCGGTAGAAAGTTATAAATGTATGTAGTAGTTTATAAAAAGTTGTGAATATAGGGTGCAAAAAGTCGGTAAGGGTATTGAAACATAGAAAGAATTGCAACGATCCATGTTGGCCATGTTCTTTTCGTTAATTCGGTAAAAAGTTGTAAATGTATGTAGTAGTTTATACAAAGTTGTGAATATAGGGTTCAAAGAGTCGGTAAGGGGATTGAAACATTAGAAAGAATTACAACAATCTATGTCGGTCATGTTCATTCTGTTGGTAAAGTGAAGTTAAGTAAAATAAAATTCCGTAGAAAGTTGTCAAAAATATATGTAATATTTTATAAAAAGTTGTAACTATGATATAAATAAGAGAAGTTTCGAGTAACAAGTGGTCAAGCGAGGTAAGAATGGGAAAATTTAGGTAGGATTCAGAAAGTCGGTGAGGGGATTGAAATAGAGAAAGAATTACAACGATCTATGTCGGCCATGTTCTTCCTGTTGGTAAAGGCTAGGCAGGATAAGATTTTGTAGAAAGTTGTAAATATATGTAATATTCTATAAAACAATTGCAACTGTGATAGGAATATAAAAAGTTTAGTGGGCAAACAAGGTAAGAATGGGTAAAATTTAGGTAGGGTTCAAAAAGTCGGTAAATTAACAAGGGAATATAAAAAATGTAGCGAGTAACAAATTGCAAGTACCTCGAGAAAGAACAAAGGAGAAGAAACCGATTCGCCTCCCAATGCGGTAGCAGTCAAGTCCTGTATATGTTCGATAATCCATTCAAGATTTATTATTAGTTATTGTCGCAAGAAAAGCGCTACGGCAACAAAAAAACCCTAGTATAATCCCGCTAACTGAAGCATGAAAACCGAAAACAAAACCATACCCGAAAACTGTTCGGAAATCATTTTCATTATTACTAATCACACGTCACGCCATTATGTCCATGATAATTGGTTGACCCACAGTATCTCGACACTTAACTACCAGAGTGTTGTAAATATTCGGCATCTTACTGGGAGGAAAAGCTACGTCGAGTACCGGACCAATAATTTGAGCGACATGTCCCGGGGTTTCTTTTTTTTTTTTGGCAAGAAAAGGACTGATTATTAATAATCACATATCACACCCATTACGTCCGTAATTTGGATAGCTGAAAAAGTTGAAAAGGGATTTGTTTTTTCCGATTAATTATAATGGACCAAAGCAAAATACCTCTTTGAACTTCCTCGACTTTTTTCCGCAAAGCAGTAGTAACTAGTAAGTAGTGAATGATTTTGAAATCTTAGGTCAACGGAACCGGTCTATTTGATTAATGGTGACTACTACAAAGAAAATCAAGTTATACCTTCAGCTGAAGCTCCAAATACTTTATATATCCAATACAATTGTCTAGAACAGATTCTTGGTTACTCTGCACTGAATCTTGGTTAACCTGAAGAATCGAGATCGAAAAAAGAAAGCAGAACTGAGTCTTAAGAAGAATGAATCAACCACAAAAGCAATCAACATGTTGAGTTTCTTAAGAGCACGCATGCCAATAAGTTTTAATCATAGTTACCAGGAACGCTTCCCGGGTCGTTAGTCCCAGAACACGGGTTGCTAATTTTAACACAAATTTAGCCTATTTTTGACTTCGGAACGCAGGTCGGAGGTGCATGTAGCGTTCCCGGTAACTATGGTTCTAATTTCAAAATATCTATAGCGACATGATAATGAAGGCGGTTCAAACTTGATAAGTGGGATGCAATTGTACAAAGACGAAAAGATTTGGCGTGACCCGCAAAATTTAAGGGGTGAGACTGTTACATCCGATCCCTCCATATCCCACCTGAGCGGGATTTCGAGTATTCATTTTGTTTTGATTTGCAAACCGTGGAACTAATACATGGGAAGATCATGTTTCTTCATTCTCAATATTAACGGCTAACACGGATGTGTAAGTGAATGCCATCTATGTCACTCAGACTCGGGCAAGTGTGTACTTACGGACACGGATACGGGTGTTGGACTCGACTATTTTAATTTTTTTTTTATACATTTTCATTGTAATTTGAAGTGCCGAATGTCATACCCATGTCCGGATATCAAGGGTCCGACACGGGTACAGTTGGGAAAATGAAGAGTCGGAGTAACATAGAATGCCATAGTAACTAAATGCCCTTTCGAGCCACAATTGGAAAGCAATTAAAACGAACGGTCGCAAATGTAAATGTCTTTCTTACCTTTAGTGTCCTCGGAAGCAGCTCCTGCACGGCACGCAGCTTTTCATCGAAAATGAATTTGCGATTCTGAATGAAGAAAAGAAAACCCAACAAAAAGGAGTTACAAAAATTGATGTAGATAATTATATTTCAAGAGACCCTTTACTTTTTTCGGTCTACCCGGGTCCTCCCAGCTAAAGATGTCTTATGAAGGCTAGACCGAAAAACCCATTTCTGTTTTTTCGATTATTCAAAACCGAAAAAAGGTTGTTTAGTACACGAACATATCCTAGAACAAATTCGGCACAATGTAACGACATAATATAGTAACAAAGCAAAAGAACAGTGAAAAATATCGTGTAAGCGGTCTCACTTACAGCTTGTTCCTTGGACCTTTGTCTAGCTCTCCTGGTTAGATGACTCCTTGAAGACTTGGCGGGAGAATTCGGTTTCTCCGTCTTTTTATGAAACTCCGAACGGACATCGGTGCCATTGTTATTGTTGCCGGCAAAAGCAAGATTGTGCTAAAAAGAACAGACAATCACATCAGCAGGGCAGAATCAGTGACAGTTGAAAATGGAAATCTTCCGAGGAAAACGACGATATTTTGAGCTCGATAGATAGATAACAGACCAATTGCATGTTTGCAGGTGCGATTTCAGACTGTTGGCATTGCAGCATATTCATACCGGTCTCAGCTGAAGTAGCTTCATCATCACGATATGCCCAGTGATTTAACTGTTGAAAAATAAGAATGAATGAGTCCTCGAAAAATAAGAATGAATGAGTCCTCGGGTTCTAACGAGGCTTTCACGAAACAAATTGATTGGGTGTTTGGTAAAAATGCTATTTATCATCTTATAGAAAAAACCGGCTTATCGGGCGGTCCGACCAGGTCAAATAAGCTGAATATGTGTTTGGTAAATAGTCTATTCAATTAGCCGCTTGGCCCCAAAAAGCCGATTTCCAATTAAGCTGAAAAAAGCAGCCTATTGGAAATGACTTTTTGTGAAAACGACAATTTAGTCCAAAAGTTGTCCAAAAGTACATAAGATGCCATCCTAAAATATTTGACACATACTACGTTATACTGGTGATAAAGGGTATAAATGAAATTTCAACAAACACCTTATCCAGAAACAACTAGTCCCTCTGTTCCATATTAATTGTTATAATTTTGACTTTCACGGTCTCCAATCTCACTTTTTGATTGATAGTTTCTTACATAATACTACCTCCGTCCCAAAATGTTTGTCCGTTGACTAAATTTTGACTGTTGATTACTCACAAATTATAATGAGTTACAAGATAAAATTACCATCATTGTAATCTTTAGCAAATTATCTTTCTAATGGTAGTGATTTCATATTTTAATTCATTATAATTTATAAGTAATTCACAGTCAAAATTTAGTCAACGGACAAACATTTTGGGAAGGAGGTAGTATGTTATTGAGAAATTTATGGTCAAAATTTTTGAAGTTTGACCGCACGATTTTAAAAAACGACAATTAATATGAAACGAAAGAGGGAGTAATTTCCAAACATTCTTTCCAAATAGTCAATCCAAACAGCTAATCCAAACAACCGATGGCAAATAATCAATGCAAACAACCAATAGTTGTTTATCAAACATGTCTAAAGAATATACGTCGACTTTCAGAACATCACTTACCACCGGGGCTTCTTCTAGAATCTCATCCCTCGACTTCCCATACTGCATCGGGTACATAAATCCCGCTCTTTCGGTCCAACCATCGTAGTTTCCCGCCACGAAAGGATCGGTGAGCGGTGTGGTCATCGAAGAAGCAACATCATTAAGTGAAACATGATCGGCAAGAGGATCGGCTTGTGGAGTTTCATAGATTGCCTTCATTTGTGCTTCGGTTAGTCCGCTAGCAGCTTCGGTTGCATCGCCCGGTGGGCAGCCTTGATCCCCAAGACCGATATAGTTGGCGCCGTAGTAAGTTGCGTGCTCGCCTTGAAACATCGGGGGTAACTACAAGGTGAAGGCAAATGGCTTTTATAAAACGGTGGTATATGAAAGTTTTGAGGATTCGTAAACAGTGATAAAGTCTTGTAATTGCACTAAATTTATGTCGACTATTCTTACTTCCCCTTTTAAGATGAATAGTTTGACGAGGTCAGAAAACGCCTTTATTATATCGGCGACCTCTTTAGGAATGAATCCATCCTTACTAAAGGCTCAATTCATCTATATGTGTTTTATACTCTTATTATACGCTTTTCAACTTTCAACTAACAATGCAAGCAAGCAAATGAAGCTACACTACAAAAAGTGGTCTAGTTTGGCTCCAAAGAATCAAAGAGACCCTTTTGCAAAGCTCCCATGTAAGGCTTGTTCAGAGTTTAGAGCTGGCAAAACTGTGTCCGATTGTACGTGGCCCGGGAAAATCCAGGTTAGGTCATAGATTTGTTTGTCCGAACTTTGTCATCATCATCGACCAAATTGACGGAAAAGTCGTACATAACATTTCTCCTTTTTCTATTGTCCCAACCCGATTTTGACCCGCATATAGGTATGTCCGAATTGTCCCACCCAAAAAAAACCAACTAATGGACATCAATTTCTCCTTCGGTTTTGACACTGACCGAATCTTACCAGCCCTAGACTTAAGATGGTCAGTATTTATGTGAACATCAACACAAAAATAAACAACCAGAGCTTCATTTAGACAATCATATCATGGATACAGCATCAAATTATAACAAACAATGGGCATCAATTCTCAACAAACAACACTCTAACAAGTAAAGACACTCGATCCTGCTCCTTCTTCTGCAAAATCCTAGCAAAACTGAACTCGTCATTCAACAGTATAAACACGTCGGACATTCAAATAGACATCATTCAATCAAACAAATGCAAATCAAACTCTAGGTTTAAAGTCAATCAAACTTGAAAAATGACAACATGGGATGAAATCCAAAAGGGTTTGGTTTACTTATTTCATGTCCAATTTTCGACATTGACAAGTTTGACCGACCTAAATTTTACCCAGACCCGAATTTTTGCAAACCCTAGACTTAAGATGGTCAGGAATTATGTAAACATCAATACAGAAATAAGCAACCAGAGCTTCACATAGATTATAGACAATCATATCATGGATACATCATCAAAGTATACCAAACAATGTGCATCAATTCTCAACAAACAACACTCTGACAAGTAATTGCTGCTTCATCTGCAAAATCCCTGGAAAAACTCAACTCCACATTCGATTTCATTCAACAGTATAAACCCTAAACCCTAAACCCTTTTCAATCAACATTATAAACCCTAAACCCTTTTGAATCAACACATGCAAATCTACCTCTATGTCTAAACTCGATCAAACTCAAAACATGAAACTAAGGGATGAAATTATGAAAACCCTAAATCCAAAAGGGTTTTGATGAATTAATTTACCTGAAATTGTAGGGTTTTTTCTGGAGATGAAATCTTGGGACTTTGTTTGAGTGATGTTCTTGTTCAAATGAGCAAACCCTCTTCAGTGAAGAATCAATGGCGGCTGGCGGTTGTTGTTGTTGTAAGGAGAGGTGTCGAAATTTGGAGGTTGCCACGTCAGCTAAGAGTGACCATGTCCAGAATCAAGCAACATGCACCAGAAATTTAACCTTTTTTTTTCCATCTCTCTGTACTTTTTGTCGAGAAAAGAGCGACCGGAGAAAAAAGGTTTTTTAAAAAAGATGGCGTCTTTTTTTAATCTATATATGGATATTTCCATAAAAAAATCTATACTACCTCCGTCCCTAAATTAGTGTCAAATTTGCTAACTACCTTGTCCCTTTTTATTTATCAATTTTACAATTTTTATAATTAAAATACCCATATTACCCTTAATTAATACTAGTATACAATATATTTTATTTTTTCTTTCCCAATTTTCTATGTGGCGTAAGGGTATATGTGTCAAACTATAAATTTTTTACACAAGTTCCTAAACACTTTGGACTTATAAAAGTAATCTTTTTGACAATGAATTAGGGACGGAGGTAGTATATGGATATAAATGAATATAACTAGTGATTGGTGTGGTGAACACGGTGTGAACAAGTGTGCAATCTATTACATGTTACTGGAGCATGTGTTTTAAATATGATCATTATTCACTTTCAATAATATAATTATTTATTCATATCTAGCTGTTATTTGTTCTCAATAGTATAATTGTTCATTCATACATACTCGGAGCACATGCTCCGAGTATATATAATATTTGTTGGAGTAATATTCGGAACACATGCTACAAGTGCATGTAATATGTGTTGGAGTAAGGGCGTGTGGGTAGGGTTCAAAAAATCTAGAACCGTTGAATCAACCTATAAATCGGTAAAATTGAACCGGTCAAGAAAACGGTGCACTGAACCGTAAAAGCCTAGTATCAATTGGGGCAGTTTCAATTTGGAATATTCAAACTTACATCACCGAAACCGAACAATAATATGTAACTGTTTTTTTAAGAAAGGTTTCAACTTGGGTTTCTTTTTTGTTTAACATGGGTTTCATTTTGGTTTTTAAAAAGTTTGTTTTTAAGTCCGCAGGAATTGACCTCTTCATGAACACTAACTCATGAGGGAACTGTATGACTGCATCTGGTTTCCCAGCCTGTGCTAAAATTAAATGTCTATATATGTTTTATAATGTTATTATACATGTTTTAACTAATAGAGCTTCTTCTTCTTCTTCCCTCTCTCTTTGCAAAAAAACCGCTCATCTCCTCCCTCTCTTTGGGCAGCTAAATTTCGGGCAACAACTTGCAAAAAAAAAAAATAAAAAAAAATATCAATGAAATATGCCTATGCCAACTCAGCAATGTAGGCCATATTTTTAATATTAAGACTTCATGATCCTAAAGAGATTTTTTTGGTCAATTTGGCTTCTGGGCCATCTTTCATGATCAGTTACCCATACTATAATTACTATTCATGCACCATAATATGACTTTGTTCTTTGATAGGGTTATTTTCAGGTTTGGAGGGATAAGTCAGGATAAGTTTGATAAGTTGGTATAAGTTATGATGTTTTTTTTGGAAAATTGTATTTATAGAATAGATGCTTTTTTGGGAATCATGTTAGGTTTGAATAGGTTTGGATAGCCCAAGAGCAAGTATACTTTCCAACTTGAACCATGTGCAAGTCCAAGTACATTAAGGTTTACGGAGAAATGATTGCACAAATAGAAATACAAGCTTTCTTCCACACTGTCACAGCTTTTCCTTGGAGCTTAACTCTGTTGTTTTGCTCGTCCAAATGCATCTTCACAATTCCGCTTCGAGGTGATGCCTGCGAGTGTCGAGCAAATGAAAACTATCGACAAATTGTCCAAAGGAGGCAGACATTGTAAGGAATCAGAAAATTAGACTCGACGAACGAGTGAACTGGTTCGGTTTCGGGTCGGGTTGGCGTCGAGAAAACCGGCTCTGATTCAGGTTGACTTGGGGTGAGCCTTGTTAGGGTGAAGTTCTTTCAAATAGGGTTCTAGTTCGACTTGGAGTCATTTGGATGTTGATCTTAATCGGGTCACTTTTCGGGCTGCGGTTCGGATAGGTTGTCTACGGGTTTGAGGGAACATCCATTCGCGTTCAGTTTTTCGGGTTGGGTTGGCATCGAGAAAACTGGTTCTGATTTGAGTTGACTTCACGTGAGTCTTATTCAGGTAGGTTCAGATGAAGTTATTTCGGATTGGGTTCTGGTCCAATTTGGAGTCTTTTGGGTGCTGAACTTAATCGGGTCACTTTTCGAGTTGCAGTTTGGATAGGTTTCGGCCAGGTTGACTTCGGGTTCAGGGGATCATCCATTCAGTTGCTAGTTCAGGTTCAGTTTTCTGGTTTGGGTTTTGGGCCTCGGATCGGTTTTCCCGAGTCTACAAAAAAAGCATGGTGCGTACAAAGTTGATTAGGTCTGGGCATCCCCACTAAAATTCTCAACCCGAAGGTCCCAACCCTCCATCAATGGCAAGAAAACAATTGAAGAGAAGGGAAAACAAAGCAAGGCATTTTCTTCTTTCACTTTGGTTAATTGAAGATATCAATCGCCTCTTTGGTAGTTCTTACAAAATACGGATTAGGCTTAATCATCTTTTCCGCAAAAGAAAAAAGAAATATTGCTGAGGGAATTACCGCGTATGCGAGAAAGTCGCACTTCCCAAGATTCTTGGACCAATACGCCGCAAGAGCACAGTGCGCGCTACCACAAACAGGATCCTGGAATACGGTACCATATATGAGTTAGCTACACTGCTTAGGGCACTGAAAATCACTCAAAAACAAGCTCCAAATTCAACTCTAAAGTAGGCCATATGATAAGTTTGCCAAAACAACACAATAGCAGCAAAATTGGGAAGAGATGATTGCCTACTAGTTCAATGCAACCATAATAAATTTGTCAACCGCTCTTCTTCGACAATGTCGATATTGTGGAGCCTATATAGGTTAAGGTCATGGATTAATTGTAGTTCGTGGAGACGAGTGAAGAGTTACATCTTCAAATCCACGGGAAAAATGACAAAAAAGAATGTGGTCGGAAACTGAAACAAGTTACAGACAACAGGAAATTTCACGAGGAAAAATGCCATCCCCACAATTTGAAAGTAATAATGACATTTTGATTTCCGTTGCCTTCATTTTAGTCGAAGAGCTATCAATTCGGGCGGGTGGGCGGGTTAAATAAGGGTCAAGTTTGGTATGGGCCGGTTTCGGGTTTGGAAATCATGTTCAAAACCCTTAACTTTAGGGCAGGTCCATGTCAATTTTCGGGTTATGTCAAATTATGAGTTCATTTAATTTCTTCTCACCTACCCATACAAATCTGCAACAAAACACCTCATAATTTGTAAAGGATTCAAATCATTTCCGTAAAATATTGCCCTTAAACCCGGATTAAGATCCTCAATCAGATTCAGACTGAACATGTTGTTCAGCCATTTATGGCCGCAGAATACATAAAATGACACTAAAAACAGACAGATAAAACTAAATGCCTGTACTAGTTGAGAAAACTTGACAACACGCGTAGGGAGAAAAATCGGCATAAAATACCGAAGTAAACATCGAACATACCTTATTGATGCCAAACTTTGGGCAGAAGAATCGACTGTAAAAGTCGAATCCGGATTCCGGAGGTGCAAGTGCAGTTATGATCAACCCCCTTCCAGGGCAGTTCTGAATATGCTCGAGTTGCGGTTGTAGATCCTTAACAGCCTTTGCTGATGGCAAAACAGCCTAATCAAAGAGAACAAGCCATCTGTATTACTTCACCAAATGAAATTTATGTATGTAAATCAAAGCTAACTATCCAGCCATCTAGGGCTGGCAAAATTTTGTTCGACCTGAATACCCAGTTTGGCTCGAACCTGATTTTGACATTGTTTGAGTTGACCGAATATTGAGACATAATATTTCTCTTTTTCCTATTGCCTAAACCGACTTTGAAACCGGGTTTAGTTCCGTCCGAATTGTCTGACCCGACAAAAACCGGGCCCGTACACCAATTCCTCGTCCAAATTTTGACATTGACCGAACTAGACCGACCCGAATTGAACCCAGACCTGAATTTTTGCTGGCACTACTATCATCACATCGACTAGAGCTGACAGAGTTTTGTCCAACCTGAATATCCGAATTCATACGACTGGGAAAAAATGGGAAACGGTCATGGGGTTTTTGTCCGAATTTAAACATTGATCATAAGTTCGGACACTATATTTTTCATATTTCTATTGTCCATCCCGATTTTGACCCGAATTGACATTTGTCAGAATTGTCAGACCCGATTCAACCCGAAAAGAAACAGGTAATGATCTTAAATTTTTCATGGCATTAACCGATTTGGCGACCCGAATTTGACTCCGACCTGGTACTTCGCCAGCCCTAGGGCCTAGACTGAACTGCTATGTTGATTTCCAGACAATAACAAGAAGCAATGAGTTGAGTTTTCACATACAAGAACATCACCTCCGGCGGTCCTCCTAATATCAACAAGAGCAGCGCCGCCCAATGTTTTCAATGCCAATGAGCTCTCATCCTGGCCGCAGTCGGTTGATCCGATTGCGGGAAAATCTAATTCAATGAAGAACGACTTCTCAGGTTCGCCATTTTCACACTCGATCGAGTCCTGCTTTTTCAGTTCAGGAACTCTGTTGGCAGTCAAGATCCCCGAGAGTGTTGAAAATTCTACCGTGTTTCCGTTCGCTAAATTGGATGTGAAACAGAAGTGTGCTGCTGCTAGGGTTGCATGGCCACATAGTTCAACCTGCAGAGTTCAGCAGACTCCAATTTTATGTCATAAGCAAATCAGAGTTAACCCAGAGCATATACTCCACGATAACAAAACATAACAAGTTAATGAACAAAAGACATGATCATTGATCAATTTATGGCGAGCAACTGTGTGTATAAATGGGGGCAGAAAACTCAAAACATTCTTTCTTGAACTAACAAAACTGTGGTAAAGAACACGAATGAACATTTCAAAATTAAAACCCTAACCAAATTCACTCCTATTCGCACCCAACAATGAAGCTTCCCAGACACTGCATTTCATCAACAAGAAAAACCCCGCATTTCAAAATTATTAGAACCCTCAACCCTAAACAACAACAACAAGAATCCAGCATTTCAAACTTAGAACCTAATCAAATTCCTTCCTATTCAAACCCAAATCGGCACACAATGAAGCTTCCCAGACACGGCATTTCATCAACAATAAGAACCCAGTATTTCAAAATAAGAACAACAACAATCTCCCAGGATTCAAAATTAGAACCGAGCATTTCAAAATTAGAACACTAAACCCTAAACAACAACAACAACAAGAACCCAGCATTTCAAAATAAGAACAACAATCTTCTCCCAGGATTCAAAATTAGAACACTAAACACTAAACAACAAGAACAACAAGAACCCGGCATTTCAAAATTAGAACCCTAATCAAACTCCTATTCGCAACCAAAGCGGCACACAATCAAGCTTCCCAGACGACACAGCAGTCCAGTCTCCCAGGATTCAAAGTTAGAACCCAGCATTTCAAATTTTGAACCCTAAACCCTAGACAACAACAACATGAACCCAGCTTTTCAAAATTAGAACCCTAAACCCTAAACAACAACAACATGAACCCGGCATTCCAACTTAGAACCCTAATCAAATTTCTTCCCATTCACAACCAAAGCGGCACACAATCAAGCTTCCCAGATACAGCAATCCATTCTCCCAGGATTCAAAATTAGAACCTAGCATTTCAAATTTTGAATCCTAAACCCTAAACAACAACATGAACCCAGCATTTCAAAATAAGAACAACAACAATCTCCCAGGATTCAAAATTAGAACCAAGCATTTCAAAACAAGAACAATAACAATCTCCCAGGATTCAAAATTAGAACACAGAACAAAGTTACTAGAACCCTAAACCCTGAACAACAGAATGAACCCAACATTCCAAAATCAAAACCCTAATCAAATTCCTTCCAATTCGCACTCAACTCAGCACACAATCAAGCATCCCAAACACCAGAAACCGATTACCTCTGCAACCGGAGTGAACCATCGAAGCTGAAATCGAGCATTGGAGGATTCGGAAGAAGAAACCCTAGTGAGGAAACAAGTTTCGGAGATGTTGAATTCAGCGGCGAGAGATTGAAGCCATTCATCTGGTTTGTGTTCTCCGAGCAAGCAAACTGCAGCTGGATTGCCCTTGAACTCGCAATCAGTGAAAGCATCGACCTATTTCAATGGAGTTTAATCGCAGTGAGCAACAACAACAATCACTATGAAATCTCAATCTCGATTCAATTCAATTTGATTCAATTCAATTCAATTCAATCGAAGTGTGTAGGAAGAATTAGGGGTTGGTTTTACTTACCACGACGTATTTGACCGGCTTTCTTGTCTTCCCCATTTGATTTTACCCGCCACACCAGCGCCAGCAGCTTTATAATACTCCACGTATGAATGAATTAATTAGAATTGTATGAATGCTATTTTGTTTTTGTAAGTGGCCTGTTGGGCCATACTATTGTAATCTGGACGGTTGTGCGCTTCATGGCGCTGTTTTCAATTAATTGGTGATAATAAAAGGGCTGCTGCCCAAATTATCGAAAAAAAAATACTCCATGTCTTTGCGTGCAAAATCCGTCCGACTCGAATATATGAGTTTTTTCAATTCGAATTAAATTGGGTTCAAGAATTCAAGTTTGGATAAATTTGGGTCGATCAATTTTAAAATCCCGACTAGAAATTCGACCCGAATATCTGAGTTTTTCCAATTCAAAATAAATTGGGTTCAAAAATTCAAGTTTGGGTAAATTTGGGTCGATCCATTTTAAAATTCGAACGAGAAATTCATGTCTCAGACCAAATTTTTATTCGAGTCAGACCAGGATGGGCAATTTGAATGAAACTAAAGTCGGGTAAAAATCGGGTAGAAAAAGAGAAATATTACGTCCGAATATTCGATCAATATAAAAAAATTCGGACGAAAAATATATGTCTGAACCTGATTTTTCTGAGTCGGACCAATTCGGGTTTTTCGGGTCAGCCAAATTTTGTCAGCTTTAGGTTTAGTCATCAACTTAGTCCGAATTAAATTGGATTTAGTCATCAATATTTCATCTGAATTTAAAATCCAGTCTTGTCCAATGGTAAAATCAGTTCGGGTTTGGGGTAAGAAATTCGAGTTGTTCGATTTCTGTGTCGAGTTTAGGTCTGGACTCATTCGGATGATGTCCGAACTCTGAAATTCGAAAAATTTATTGAATTTGGGTTTAAATTTAGTGAAAATTCGAATTTGGGCCTATCCAGACAAATTTAAGTCCGGACATATCCAGATAATTCAAGTCCGAATTCGGACATCACAAAGTCCTAAACCCTGAACCCTGAACCCTAAACCCTAAACTCTAAGCCCTAAACAATAAATACGACACCTAAAGTATTTAAGAATACCTATTCAAACATAAAATAAAACTTCAAGTCCCAAAATTATTAGTGAAATTGTTTATAAAATTACAAACAAATATTTAAATATTAGAAAAACGAAAAATAAATAAATTATCCATTCTCAATCGGGCCAGATTCCAAAAGAAAAAGGGGGCGAGAAGAAGCTCACCTCATTTTTTTTCGATTGTTGATAGTTTAAAGGTTTAAAATTTTACAGAGTACAACAAACCGCAAAATAAAATAGCAACCAACCAACTCAAAAAAAAAAAGGTAACAATCAAACTCAAAAAGAAAAGGCTCACCTCATTTCCAACAGCATTTAATTTTCCCGTTCTTCCCATTTTCTAAGTTTCTCTTTTGCACGTCTTTCTTTCTTCAGGGACAACGAGCGTCCTCAAATCTTCAAGTACGCCAATTTTATCCTTTTCCCCTCTTTCTTATGTCCTTGTATTGCAGAAGACACCATAGCCGATAATCTTATAATGATTGTTTTCTTATAAATGCCTTTTGTAAAGGCAACGAAATAGGAAAAGAGAATAAACTAATTAACCAATGGGTTAAAAAATTGTCTAGTCTTATTCGTTTCAAAAAGAAAAAGAAAGAAATTCTTCTCTATGTTCTTTGAAGACAATCAAATGGCTACAACATCGACGACAGTCAAATATTATGTGGTATTCACTCGTCTCAAACATTTAATTCATTGTTTTTTTTTTTTGTTTTCTTTTTCAAAGCCCAAAACATGCTAGAATTTTCGCAACAAAATTGTTAAAAAATAGCACATGTAATGACTCAACAATACAACAAAATGAAACAAAAATGATCAAAGCTCAAACCTTAAAAAAACTATTAAAACAGAGTTCGTTCTTCATTTTCGTCTTCTTTTCTTCCTGTTATCCGTCCCTAAAAATCTCCACTGCCGTATCTTGACCAAAAGTTAGCGCAAGCAACGACTCAACAACACAACAAAATGAAACAAAAATGATCAAAGCTCAAACCCTAAAAACAACTATTAAAACAGGGTTCGTTATTCATTTTCGCCTTCTTTTCTTCCCATTATTCGTCCCTAAAAATCTCCACTGCCGTCTCTTCACCAAAAGTTAGCACAAGTAACGGCTCAACAACACAACAAAATGAAACAAAAATGATCAAAGCTTAAACCCTAAAAAACAATTAAAACAAGTTTCATTCTTCATTTTTGCCTTCTTTTCTTCCAACTATTCGTCCCTAAAAATCTCCGCTGCCATCTCTTGATAAAAAATTAGCACAAGTACCGGCTCAAACCCTAAAAAAACAATTAAAACATGGTTCATTCTTTATGTTCACTTTCTTTTTTTTCCTGTTATTCGTCCCTAAAAATCTCCGTTGCCGTCTCTTGATGAAAATAGCACGAGTAACGGCTCAAGCCATCAAACAAACAGTTAAAACGGGGTTCATTCTTCAATTTCACCTTCTTTTCTTCTAACTATTCGTCCCTAAAAATCACCGCTGCCGTCTCTTGATAAAAAATTAGCACAAGTAACGGCTCAAACCTTCAAACAAACAGTTAGAATAGGGTTCATTCTTCATTTTCACCTTCTATTCTCTTCTAACTATTCATCCCTAGCTAAAAATCTTCTTTGCCGTCTCTTAATCATGATGAATGAAGCCTATTACGACGATCGAGTGCCTTAACGGAGGCCCGATTAATCTTATTCCCTCCGTTTCATATTAATTGTCCGAAATGTCGTCTTTGACTAAGAATTTCTTATAGTATATTTTATCAAATAATTACAAAACTATATTCTTATGATAATACTTTTCGTTATGAATCTAATGATGGTACTTTCATATATTAGAACATTGTATATGTTGAGAAATTAATGACATGTCGGGACAATCAATATGAAACGGAGAGAGTAATTAATTAATCTCTTTAATTATAATTATGCATGTAATGTATTTAAAGGTAGATGCATTTGCTGAGTTGCCATTCAAAGGAAACCCAGCAGCAGTATGTTTGCTTGAAGAAGAGAAAAAAGAGGAATGGATGCAATCTGTTGCCCAAGAATTCCATCTTTCTGCAACATGCTTCTTGACAAAGATCACTGATGATGATTCAACATCAATGCAACCATCTGATCATGATCATGATCATCATCATGATCAAATGGTGATCCCAAAATTTCGACTTAGATGGTTTGCCCCAGCTGTAGAGGTACATTTTGCGAGTTTTGATTCTTCGTTAGCACGTAAAATTCGTCGGTAAATGGATGGTATGGTAAAAGTTAAGGAGCGTTTGACTGGAGACGTTTCCTCAGAAAGCTGGTCAACTTGGAAACTGAACTTTTCCATGTTTGGTCGCAAAATAAAGATGGAGAAAGCTTATGAACTTTTCCATATGGAAAAGGTTGGGGAAGTTTTTTTCAATGGGAAAGTTAAAGTATTATAGTATATTTTCCCAACATACCCCTAAAAACTATTTCATAAATTTGATAAGTAAGGGGGGACATTTTAAATAAAATTTCCTACGGACTTTCCCCGTTCTTAAATGTAAACCAAACGTTATAATGTTTTTGGAAAAAATTTTCCCAAGAAAAACAAAACATTTTCCTGGAAAAGAACCAAACATTCCCTTAAATAAATTTTAGTTAGCTTTGGTAGTTTTGGAAAAAGTGTTACTTTTAAATAATACCCAAGTTTTTCGAGTCTGTCCCGTCGGAATCATTGTTTTTCATATATTTCCATACAAGGGGAAATATTGTCTGCCTACATTTGAATCGTCAATATCTGACATTATAATTAGCAGGACTGTATTGTATGTTTAGTGGGTAATGATAAAACTTACCGGAATTTACTGAAAATGACCTTTACCATACTTACGATTTACCACTGAACTTTACATGCCCTAATTACATATAACTTTGAACTTAACATAGTGTCATGCAGTTGAACATTTGTGGACATGGAACCATAGCTTCAGCCTACATCCTTTTCAGCAAGGGTTTTGTTAAGGGGAGCAAAATCGAGCTTCACATAAAATCCGGCAAAGTTCTGTTTGCGGAAAAACAAGAAGAAGGGTCATCATGTCTTGGCATTCGTCTGAGTTTTCCATTGATTCCGGTTTCAAGATGTGGGGAAGATGATCATATGGAGATGGCATCTACATTCACAAACTGTGACAAGCTTCCTATTGACATGGTCAAGATGGAATATGAGGATGAGTTGATTGTATGTATCCTCTCTATGATCTCCACCTTTAATTTGCTAGCTCTATCTATATGCATTTTAATTTCTGTTTTATTTTTTAAGACCGGGTAATAGCGTTGGTAAAAGTTCAGGTCCGGTTAAATTCAAGTTTTTTTGTACGTAGCAAGAGGTAAGAATACAACGCCTAGGACACCCTTCTCTCATAGGACAGACCTAGGACATCATCACTAAGAATAGAAAACAACTTAAAAGAAGGACATGAGGACCAAAAACTGTTGATTGGAGGGACAAATCAAACTTAGCAATCCAATCAGCAGCTCGATTACCTTTTCTAAAAATATGTGTTAAAGAAATTACATTACAACTTGGCAAGAGTAATGTGATATCTTGAATCAGCAAAGTCACTTCCGAAGCTTTGATGACAATCAAATTAAATTGTCACCTTTCACAAGCAGATTGGAAATCCCTAAGCAGATGGCATGAAGAAGACCATTCTTGAGAGTCGTGGCCTCTGCAACCAAAATAGAGGAACTTGCAAGCGGAAAGGAGGATACTGCAACTAATTAACCCTCATCATCACGAATAATGAAGCCATCAACACTTCCCCTAGGGGATTTAGAACCATCAAAATTAAGCTTAAAGAGGCCTTGAGGGAATTTAGACCATGAAACCCAAATCGAACCAGGAGATGGTTGCATTGGTTAATCTTAAAATGGGATGAGAAATTGATGTATGAAATGGCAGGTTTTTCAGGCCAGATAATTCGAAAGGAACAAAATCAAGGTCAAAACCGGGGTTGGACAACAGAAAAACAAGAAATATTTTGTACGAATATTAGGTCAATTAGGAAAATGTCAAATTCGGGTATTGGACCAAACTAGGTTTTTCCAGGTCTGACGATTCGGGTATATGAGTCGGACATTATTTTGCCTACACTAGTAGATAATTTGACTTGTTTATCGGCTACCTATCTTAGGGATAACTCCCAACGAACTTAACTAACCGTTGAACTTTGTGAGTTAAAACGCATATAATAAATGTATAGATAAATTGAGTGTTTAAAAAGCGTAGATCCGTCTTCTATGGAGGCCATCGAATAATAAAGGCGTTTTTTTGATGTTGACAAATTATAACATTTAGTACATGTTTAATACACAAACTATTCATTCTAAAAGGGAAAACTAGGAATTATGACATCAAATCAATATAATAAAAAATCACGATGTTTCCATGTACCACCGTTTAATAAAAGTTAATATTTATATCGACAAATAATTGACCGTATTATTACACAGTGTAGCCAAATAAAACACATACCATATGCAGGGGCGGATCCCCATTGTTCTCAACGGTGTCCACGGACACCCCAAGCTCCGGAAAAAATTTAAGAAACCTATTATATTTTCGGAGATTATTGTAAATTTAGGTTAAGTGGACACCCTAGAAAAGACTGAAAAATATTAATAAGGGTGTCCAATTCAACACAATAGTTCAATTATCCAAAATATTATTAAGTGGACACCGCTAATTTAGTAGTCTAGATCCGCCACTGACCATATGTCATGCATTTAATTCCCGCACCGTACTTTACTAAGGTGGTTGAGTAAAGGGTAAGTACCAAATGGACCTTGATTATTATTATTTTGTCTTGTCAGATAGAATATTCAAGTGGAGAAATTGTAGCTGATTTACAACCTTGTATTGAAGAAATTCGAAAATGGAAAGGAAGAGGAGTTATTGTAACTGGTCGAGCCCCTCAAAATTCTGGATTTGATTTTTACAGTCGCTTCTTTTGTCCAAATTTAGGAATGGACGAGGTAAATATTTCATATTTTTACCCCTAAAGTATATATATAATCGTATATATATTTGTAAATTATGCATGCATTATTCATTGCATGGTTAATAAGATTTTACGTATGCATGCATGTGTGTAGGATCCTGTATGTGGCAGTGTGCACTGTGGTCTTGCACCTTATTGGGGTAAAAAGCTTGGCAAACCAGATCTCAGGGCTTATATGGTAATTAATGTTATCTATCTTCATCCATATATGCATTTTTTTTTACCATATATTTAACCGGAAATTTGGATCAGAATCATACAAACTTTGAGGGTATTGGATGATAGTAGTATGAACAATTTCTTTGGGTGAGAATATTATAGTATGAACTATCGAGATATTTTGTGTTAGCAGTAAGTAAACCACCAAGTCCATGAGGCAGAAACCTCATATAGAGGAGTAAATAGACTTAGCAAACAGGTGAATTGGTTCAAGTTCGGATTAGGTAAAGATTAGTTTTGGTTCACATCAGGCCAACTAATTTCGAGTCGGGCCGAGCTGAATCAGGTGAGGTTAGGTTTGGGTTTGGTTGACTTGGGGTTTCAGATCGATCGGTTGAGGTGAGGTTTTTTCAGGTGCAATCCAGATTCGATTTAGGGTCATTAAAGCGTGGATTTTAATCTGGTCACTTTCGGGTTGCGGTTCCGATCGGTTTGGGTTCGCAACTTTTCTTCAGAGTCAAGATTGAGTCATCCATTCAAGTGTTGATTGGGGTTTAGGTTCGAGTTTCGGCTCCTAGGTCAGTTTTGCCAGGTTTAGGAGTAAACCACAACCTTGAAAGGAGGCCCACAAGGAACATCCACAAATAACACGACACCATAAAGAAGATTCTTAAAAAATGACAGTCAAAATAGTCTTGCACCGAAGATCGTAAAAAGTTTACATTGAAACTAACATATATTAAGATATTAATGAATGTAGTGTAACATTTAATTGTTCATATTATATGATAGGCATCTTCAAGAGGTGGAACTTTAGAGTTGCATGTTGATGAGGAAAAACAACTTGTATACATCCAAGGCAAAGCAGTGCTTGTAATGGAAGGTTCCTTGTTTGCATAGCTAAGCTAGGTGTTCATAAATACCTCAAACAAAATTTATGTACATATTTTTCAAAGGGGGGAAAAATTTCTGTAAATATATTGTAGAGTACAATGATATATGCCTGTAAAAACCCTCATATATGCTTACATTTGTGTGTGTGTATATATATATATATATATATATATATATATATATATATATATATATATATATATATATATAGACATTAAATTAGTAAATTGCATATGCAATGAAAATCGATCACTTTCACTGTTATTGTTATTGTACTTATATTATAGGGTTATTAAATTTTAAAATTCTCAACTTAATTTGAGGATTGTTTATTAGAATATATGGAACTTTACTTTTGACACGAATATTCAAACTTCGGGGGTGTTATTTGTTAGTAGTCCACTGTTGAATTTAGAGCGCACATAATTTAAGTGGAATAATTGTTTGTCTAACGTGATTCATGTGTCATCTGTGCATAACCATCAAGCAAATCATAACTGACATTCAACACAAACACAAATCTTTGAGTTGTTAGGACTTGACTCATCGGATGATACGACTAAAAACATGTTTAGGTCGTTATCTTGTTGTTGAGGCCTTATCATTTTTTCATGACGTGACTGTGTCGTAGTTATATTGAATTATTCACTCAACCAGAGATTTTAACATCGCAAATTCGGAGTTGCTAAACTAAAACACAAACTTGTCAATTAAAACCAATCTAAAATGTATAGCAATGCAACCTTATATGTTGTTGAAAACAGATTATATGAGAAGCAACTTATTGTGAAAAAACGAGAAACTAACACTACTCTTCTAAACCACGCCCCACATTGTTTATATATATGTCCACATAATATATTTTTATGCCCACATTGTCTATCTCTTATCCAAACACTGTCTACATCATATATACAATGTCTCCGCACATGACCACAATGTTTATATATATGTCCCCACGGTTTTAATATTAGGCATTTGATTAAAGATCTAAGACTCAGATCATTGATTCTCATCTATTCACATTAAGTCATTTCTCATACAATTCATTTCCTATATTATTATCTAAATTTCTGGTTTAAGATTTCAAAAATGACATTTGACTAAAACAAAAACAATATTTCTTTGCATAAATCCTTTTTTAAAATATATGATTAACTTACATAATTGATCTGGAATCAAATAGCAAAAATCATGATTCAGGCCCAAGGATTAACAACTAAATTAGAGTTTAAGGAAACCTAACATTAGAACTCAAAAACAACACCAATTTCTAGGGTTTTGGTGCATCAACAATAAGAATAAGGATATATGTTTGACTGGTATTTTCTTTGTGCTTAGTCGCACTTCTATCAGATGAATAAAATGGGTTAATCCCGCTAATTAGAATTGTGCGGGCCAGTGCTTTGATATATGTTCGATTGGTATTTTTCTTTGTGCTCAGTCACACTTCTATCAGATGAATAAAATGGGTTAATCCCGCTAATTATTAAAAATAAGATATAAATAAGGATAAAGATTTCTTATTACCTTGAACTCAAGCCTTCCATCGATGCTTAAAGGAGAACCACCAACAAGTCAAGGAGAAACTCGGCCAGGCCAATAGACTTCACCAAGATTAGCATAAAGAAACACCAACTAATCTCTAAAGGAGCCACTCCCAATTACCACCATTAATGGATAAAGAAGAGGAAGATTGGAGGAAGGCTTCTTTCTTCTTGGTTCCTTGGACTCGGTTTCTCCAGTGTTCTTCCTTGATGCTCCACGAACTCGACCCTGACCCTTATGACAAGACAAGATACTCTTTTGCTTCCAAAAATAGTTAATTTGAGGCTTCGAAAGTGGCTTGACTTGAAGGAAAGCTAGTTTGGATCCACTTTCGTCATTTTTTTCCGATGCTAATTAAGTACCCTCGGGAAATATGGATCAATAACAGAAAGGAAAAACTTAACTTTCACATAAGCATGAGATTATTGGACTCATTGAATCGGAACTCGACCTCCCTACACACACATAATTATAGATTTGCTTCTTTATGATCACATAAATCATCAATAATAGTAAACTAAAATTTATTTGATGTTTACATTTTTGTAATTAATTAGCAAAAACTATATATATAAACTAGAGTATGTCTATCTTCGGTTCATTGAAGCTTGAATCTCTTCCAAGGACTTGCCTTTTGTCTCAGGCATCAACATTATGATAAAAATGACTGCAGATGCATTGAATGCTGCATATATGAAAAATGTACCTGACAAAATTTACATTATTATTATTATTAGGATACACTTATAGTGGTTGTCAACCATGACAACCACCGTAAGGAAAACAAATATTCTTCATACATGTGTCAAATTTTATTTTGACTATTAGCTTTCTTATTTAATATAAATTGTGAAATATATTTTTTAAAATTTTAGTTTATCTTAAAAAAATTTTAAATAAATATTTTTCAAATTATGTTTATTTACTAGGCAAAAATTTAGATTTAAGGTATTTAAATTTTAAAAAATTTCAGAATTTTTTTTTAATTGAGAAAATATATTTTATAATGTTGTACTAAATAAAAAAAATAAATAGAGAAAATAAAAGTTGGCACATAAATGGATAAATATTGTTTTCATTATGGTGGTTGTCATGGTTGACAACCACTATAAGTTTTTCCTTATTATTATTATTTAATTGGTTTTTGCAGTTTGGGTGTAATTAAGTCCCACCGCAAATTATATCATCCATCGTGGTATTAAAAAAAGTCAACTTTTTATGTGATGAATTTGTGCAAAAAAAGAAATTGATATATTTTAAACATATTAATGAATTTTTCGATAATATTGATAAATTTATTAAAAAATATTGTTTAAGTTTTATTTTTTTGTAAAATTTAATACATTGATGGACCTAGATAAATACTCTAAGATATACCATATTATATATGCGATTGTTGGACCCCTTTTTCATGATGCACTACATTAAATTAATGATGTTCCCTTTAAAATTTTTCATTTTCTAAAATTGATCGATGAAGTATTTCTTTTAGAGATAGTCTTAATGTATAATTTATGAGATACACATATTTTTTCAAAACTTTTTAAAAACAACAGCCAAAATATGTAGGTATCCCAGGAAACAAATTTATTGAAAATTTTAAATTTAATTATGAGAGAAAACTCCAAGACATTTTTGAAAAAACAACAGTAACCAACATATATATATATATATATAATATATATATATATATATATATATATATATATATATATAATTCAAAAAATTTTTATTGAGAAATTTATTTACCTGCAGGGCTCCACATAAACATGAAATTGAAAGTATATGATAGCAGCCATGCAAGAACCCAGTGCATCACATTCACTATACTTCCAGCAACCCCTTTGATATGAAGTGGAAATATCTAGCAAGTAATTAAAGGGGGTAAAATGAGTATGGTAAATTTCTGGTAATTAATTTGTACAATTTAATCTTTTGAACAGTAGTTGGGAGTATTTAAAGAGTAAATAAAGGTAAAGTAATGTTAGAAATAAGTTAAACAAGTATAAAATTAGGTTGCAATTTATTACATGTTCCTGGAGCATATGTTCTAAATATAGTCATTGTTCACTAATATGTGCTAGGTTGTTCACTTTCAATATCATAATTGTTCACTTACACATGTCTGGAACATATGTTCCAGGTGCATTTAATCATGAGCAGATCCCAGGCATAGCTAGGGTGGTCACGGCCACCGGTAATATAAAAAAAATTAATAATTCAATATAATTTGTAACAAAAATTATGAATTTTATGTGAATTAGATGAATATAATGGTGTATTGGTCACCTCTAATCAAAAGACCTAGATCCGCCACTACCTGTAATACGTAAATAACCTAGGTTGAGGGGACGTAAAAATGAACGCTTCGCAACAAGACCTAAATTAAACCGGCCCTACAGTTAATATTTTAGCAAAATGATAAGTATTTTGATTCAAGATGGTTAATAATCATCTTGAATTTCACCTATCACTCCAAAAATTAAAGGTAAGCATATTCAAATTATTATAAATATATGTTTCATTATTGTGAGGGTTATTACATCTTATGAACTATATAAAGGTTATTATTTATATTTTTTTCATACATATAAACTTATGTATAAAATGTGCATTCTCTACTATGATTGATAAAATTATATTATCATTTATATTTGTTAACCTAGCTAATAAGTATTATACTGTTATATTTCATAAATATGTATAATTACTGGAGAAAATATTATTGAAAGTTACAAATATAAAAATTATGGACAACTTTTAATTAGTGGACCCTTCTATCAAAACATCTTAATTTTCAAGTTATCTACATGAATAATAGAAAAGAGAGGCCACTGAGAACATTCATGTATGAGAGAATCTAAATTATTTTTAGCACTTATACAAAAAATACACAACTCAAAATCAAATCAATCTATTAACAAATTAAAATTTATGTATTATTTACCTCTGACATTGTGACCCAAGGAATTGCTCCAAATCCAGAAGAAAATGATGATATGTAGAGCTAAAAAGAGAAGAAGAGGGGATTAATAAGTGATGATGAGATAAGTGTGAACAAATTAATAGGTTTCTGGCTTCAAATAATTCCTATTTTTGGAATTTTGACTAGAAATAATTCAAACCGAGACAATTTGATCACTAATGATCCAAATTTTTGACTTATTTTCAAATCAGTGAACTTTTTATCTATATTCTTAGCAATGAGAAGTCCAAAATTTGGTGTCTGAAATGGATAAAAAGTTTAGTGATAGAAAATAGATTCAAGTGTTAGATCAATAGTGGTCAAAAAGTCACTTTAGATTATTCAATCAACGACCCAAAAATAAGGATTATTTGGGGCAAAACTCCAAATTAATTAATAAGCAATGCAAGGAGAAGAAAAGTGTTACCACTAGTCCAAATATCACAAGAGATGGAATCGATTCTACTAGTAGTCCATGCCCCTAAACAAAAAAATTGGTAGCTTTAGTTGGATTTCATTTAAAGGATGATATTAGAGACAATCTACATTTAGATATGTTAGAATATAAAACCATTTATAGGGCTTCAACCATCAGCTTAAGCTTTCGTTTGAGATGATTCCACATGGTATCAGAGCCAGACCGATAAACAAGAGGTCTCATGTTCGAATCTTAGCACCCCCATATTAATTTGCAAGGTAAAGAGAGTCTTTGCAGCATCTACGCTTCAAGCCCAAAGGGCATTCACGTGAGGGGGTGTGTTAGAATATAAAACCATTTATGATGGGGCTTCAACCATCAGCTTAAGCATTTGGTTGAGATGGTTCCACAATATTAAACTTAATCTCCCAATTAATTATGAAACAAGAACAAAAAGGTGACAATCAACCTATTTAGATTTCTATGATAAACTTAAGTTAGCTTTGGGTAGGGTTGTTTTCGATCGGGTCAATTACATTTGGAATTTTCAGGTTTTTTACGAATTAGCTAGGTTGGATGAGTCACTTAGGTCAAGTCACTTGCAAATATTCTGGAGTATAAATTTTAGGTATATAGAATAGATGTTAGAGTTAAAACTATTACTGAACAGTTAACCATCAGCTTAAGCTTTTGGTTGAGAAGTATGGTTCTACATGGTATCAGAGTCAGACCTGAACAAAGGGTCTCAGGTTCAAATCCCAGCCCCCCCGTATTCATTTGCGCAAGATAAAGAGGGCATTTGCAGCATTCGCGTGAGGGGGCGTGTTAGAGTATAAAATCATTCTTGAAACTTCAACCATCAGCTTCGGCTTTTGGTTGAGATGGTTTCAAATATATTATGCAACTTATTATGTACTCTTTGAGTTTGTGCTTCAAATAGTACTGTACTTGTTTTTATCAGATTGATTACTTTCAATAGTGTGATTGTTCACTTGCAGATATCTTGGAGTATATTGTTTTTGGTTGATCTATGAAAATGTCACTTACTTTAAGGTAGAAGCACATTCCTGTAAGAAGGCTAGCCAAGGTACATCCTGAAGTTGCAAACTGAAACAAAAATGTGATTGATTAATTGAGTAAATGTATTGGCTATACAAGGCTTTCACTACTAAAAATATGTGTATTACCGACCGCTTTTCTAATCAATTTAAAATGGTTGGAAAAAATTTAACAATTTTAGTAACCGTTTCATATTTTTTAAAATTTTCAAATACTTTTCTACTTTTAAGTGGGAAAATGGTTGGTAATTCGACCGTTTTTTCAATCATTTTCAAACAGTAGGAAAATATATGATAGGAAAAATTGCATGCTCACCATTTCAGCGAAAGTGACCGGTTGGAATTTCCAACCATTTTTTCCACATAAAATTTGAAAAATAGTTGAAAAATTTTAAACAAAATGAATTAATGGTTGCTAAAACGACTGGTTTTTCCAACCATTTTAAATTGGTTGAAAAAAAGTACGTGATTGGTGATACACATATTTTTAGTAGTGTTTATATATAGCCAAATTAATTCTCAAACTATTGTGAAATGTAAGAGACTGACAAGTATTAGAGGTTTTCTCCCAGTTCTATCAATCAGAGCTGTAGTCATCATGTTTACTGGGATCTGCCAGTCATAATTCCAAAATTAACCTTGCAATCTAAATGTGTTCTATACAAAATAATTTATGCACTGTGAATTGTAAAATATAGGAATTGAACCTGGATGAAGGCATAGAGTGCCACCCCAAGCTTTGGAGAAGAGTTCCCTGAAATTGAGCATTATTATGTATGTTACTTTCCTCTTCAAAACACAAAACCCTAAAACCCTAAACCCTAGCCTTAAATCCTAAACCCTAAACCCTAGATGTTTGCAAAAGTAAGATATATAACTATTATGTCCTAAACTTAAACCCTAAAAACCTAAACCCTAAACCCAAGATGTTTGCATAACTAAGAAGATAACTATTATGTCACTCAACTCATGTTGAGCTCAGAAACCCTAAGCCCTAAGCTTAAACCCTAAAACCTAGCCATAAACTCTAAACCCTAAACCCTAGATGTCTGCAAAAGTAAGATATTTAACTATTATCGGGTTATTTGCATTTTGGACTCCGAACTTTAGGGGTATTTATTTTCTGAACCCCTGATTTTCAATTTTAATTTTTTGGACCCTAAAGTTTGTAGGCTGAAAAAAGGACTCAAAAGTTTGTGAGCTGAAAAAAAGCTTGTTTCCCGTTTTTCCTTTTCTTTCCGTGTTTGAATTTCTCTCCCGATCGGCGTCAGACTTCAAAACTAAGGTTAAAACTGATATTAAAGTTATAATAAACCTCTCTAATTCATGTTGGAGTTACTTAAACCCCTGTACTCAGGGGTCTAAGTAGCCCCGACATGAATAAGAGAGGTGTGTTATAGCTTCAATATAAGTTTTAAGTTTTAACCATAGTCCTGAAGTTTGACGCCAATCGGGATATAAAATCAAACATGGGAGTAAAACAAAGAATGAAACAAGGGTCTTTTTCTTCAACTCAAAAACTTTAAGGTCCTTTTTTTATTCAACCTACAAACTTTAGGGTCTAAAAAATTAATGTTGAAAACTAAGGGTTCAGAAAATAAATACCCCTAAAGTTCGAAGTCCAAAATGCAAAAAAACCCAACTATTATGTCCTAAACTTAAACCCTAAAACCCTAAACCCTAGCCATACATCCTAAACCCTAAACCCTCGATGTTTGCGAAAGTAAGATAACTATTAGGTCATTCAACCGTAAACCAAAGAAGTAATAGTCAAGTGGCAACCGTAATTATGCAACAAAACCTAAAATTCTCTCGACTAAAAAAAGATCACATAATGTTTGAAATACCTGCTTCAAGAAAAATACGGCTTGCATAAAATCCAACTCCATTTATTCCACTAAATTGTTGAAAAGTCATGAGGCCAACAGCTACCTGCATGCAACACGTTTGTATTAGCTGTTAGAAGTTAACTACTTGACTTAGCTGGTTGATTTAGTTGTTTGCAGTAACAGCTACCTACAAGTAGCACGTACGTACCATGCATGGTCAAATATGAAGCAAAATCAACTATGACCCTGTTTGACAATCAACTCTTAGCTGTTTGAATTAGCGGTTTGTATTAGCTGTTAGCAGTTAACTGCTTGATTTAGCTGGTTGATTTAGTTGTTTGCAGTAACAGCTACCTACATCTAGCACGTACGTACCATGCATGGTCAAATGTGAAGCAAAATCAACTATGACCCTGTTTTGCAATCAACTATTAGCTCTTTGAATTAGCGGTTTGTATTAGCTGTTAGCAATTAACTGCTTGACTTAGCTGTTTGATTTAGTTGTTTGGTGTAATAGCTATCTGCATGTAGCACATACATACCATGCATGGCCAAATACGTTTTAGAGTTAACTGCTTGACTTAGCTGTTTGCAGTAACAGTGTTTGGTAAATTAGTTGTTTCAGAAACAACTATTGTTAAAAAGCAATTTGGAATAGTTTTTTGAAAATAGCTTTTAATTTTGACTCCAAACTGCTAACTCTAAAAAGTGTTTACCAAACATTTTAACTGTTTTGACTTGTCAAAGATGCTAATTAGCCTCAAAAAGCTCTTTTTGCTTCAAAAAATTGTATTACCAAATGGGGCCTATAACTAAATGAACAAATAAATAATTAAGTAGTTTCTTATTTAAACTCTTACAATTACAGAACGTAAGTATCTTCTTTGAAACAAGTCCAGAACCCCAGCTTGGGGCATATGTTGTGTTTGCTCTAAGCTTTCCTGATACAAAAATGTACAATAACTAATTAATTAAGCTGGTTAATTAGATATTTAATTAAGGGTCTACTCCAAGATATTAGTTAATTCATCTCGGTTAGGATGTATTGTTTACGGAAAATTTGCATATACCCCATTGTTTCGGGTTTATGACATTTATAAATCCAATCATGAGACTTTTAAGCTAATATTTTTACCCATCCTAAGTTTTTGAACCGATTTCATTTAGCTGCTTTTCCTGGTGAATTTAGCAAGTTTTCCCGTGAATGTGAGATTGGTGATGAAATTTGTTTGCTAAAATGACGATAAACAAATTTTATTACATATCATATATTCACTGACAAATTTGCTAAAGTCACCGAAAAAGTAGCTAAATAAAATGAGTTCAAAAGCTTGGGGTGGTAAATATTTACTAGAAAATGTCAGGGTTAGATCTGTAAATGCCATAAACCTGAAGGAGGGTGAATTCAATTCCATTCTTTCCAGTTTTTGAATAGAACTTTTGTATATTTCAGAATGGAAAATTGGATGGTAGTAAGTCAAACTATGAGATTATGATAAGTCGATCAAACTTTAGAAATGTAACACAGTAAGTTGAGCTATATAATCCCAACTCGAGGCATGGTTTTCATTCGTGGCACTGAAAGATGGTGGCTTTCCTATGTGGCACATGGATTGAACTGTAATTGTCAAAACTATCATATATTTTAGGGAAATTGGAATTAAATAAACCAACCTTTGGGATGCTTTGATATAACGAACCAACCTTGAACATTAATATTAGATAAACTGACCTTAATGTGTTGTTTTTTCCAGCAAACCGCCACCGAGTCAAACTCGTCGGAAGTGTGACTTGGCGGTGGCGGAAGCTTATATGGAGGGTGTTTTAGCCAAAAAAAAGGAACATTAATATTAGTCACTACGAAAAGCTTCCGCCAGTAAGCTTCTGCCACCGTCACGTCACACTTTCGACGAGTTTGACTCGGTGGCGGTTTACTGGAAAAAAAGCAACCTATTAAGGTCAGTTTGTCTAATATTAATGTTCAATGTTGGTTCGTTATATCAATACACCCACAAAGGTTGGTTTATTTAATTCCAATTTCCCTATATTTTATCGTAATATTCCGAACTCTAATACATTAGATTGTACTAGTCTAAATTGTTGTTAAGCTTTAAGTAACTCAGTGTTGGTACACTAAAGTTTAAGAGTTCAATAATTCAACCTACTGTAATATATTTCTAAAATTCAGCTTATCATTGTCCCAACCATCGTAGTTCGACTTTCTGAAATCTAATTTTATGTGCATATTGTTCCATTTTTTTTTTAATCTCTTGTATATTGTGCAAACACAACGAAATGAGTCTAGGGCAAAGAAGATGAAATTAAGAAACTTTTTTTTTTTTTGGGTGATAGTGTGAATTTGAGTTGAGAGTATGCACTTGAATTTGGGCAATTTCAACTGAGATGTCAGCATTGCCTCCTCGAAGTCTTCTCAAGGAACTTTCAAGGTCATCTAATTTTCCAACACTTGCCTGCAAACACATGAATATATAAAAACTACTTATTAGGATAAAATAAGAAACCGATACTCTATCATTTCTATTTTATCTGTCACCTACATTTATGCATTCATAAAATTTTGAAAATTTTGATCATTAATTTCTCAAAACATATAATGTTCTAGTATATATATATAGGAAACTACTATTATTAGCTTTGTAAAGAAAAATATTATTGTAAGAGGTTAACGTTGTAATTTTTTGACAAAATATAATGTGAGAATTTATCAATCAAATGACATCAAAGACTATAAAATATTTATTAAGTGACTGATAAAATGGAAATGAGAGAGTAATTAATAGGAAAATATGCATACGCCCCTTTCATGTTAATGGCATTTTATAAATCTGACCTGACATTTCTGAATTATCATTTACCTACCCTAAGCTTTTGAGTCAATTTTATTTAGCTACATTTTCGGTAAATTTAGCAATTTTGTCGGTGAAAGTATGATATGTGATGAAATTTGTTTGTTAAAATTATCGTCATTTAAGTAAACAAATTCATCACAAATCACACATTCACTGAAAAAGTAGCTACATGAAATTAGTTCAAGAGCTTAGAGTGGCATGGGTAAATGTTAATTTAAAATAATCAGGATTGGATTTATAAATGTCATAAATCTGAAGGGGGTATATGCAAATTTTTCGTAATTAAGAAATTAAGGTTTGGTTATTTACAAGCCATCTTGGAGACTCAGGAATGAAGAGAAGCCCAAGTAGCATTATTGCACATGGACAAAATCCTTCACAAGATACAAAGGGATAAAAAAAAGATAGAAAGAAAAAATGAGAAGATGAAATATATAAAGTCATGTTGAATACATGCACAAATGTGAAAGATAAAGTATGTTTGTACCATGAATAGCCAACCCCCTCCAAGAAATTACTACACCTAGTAGCATGGTGAATGATATCCCAAGAACAATCAAGAGCTGCAACCAAAAAGTAATTAACATGCATCATTTATCACAAAAAAAAAAAGACACTAACAACAATAGGAAAATAAATAGAATTGTTTGTGTATGTATCACAAAGCACAACTACAAGGAGCATTTTTTTTTTAAAAACAAAGTTAAACGGTCCAACTCATTGGACCCTTATCTCAAAGGTATAACCAACCCAACAGGTCTGTAGCGAACGGGAAACGGGGATATCAATGGCCCAAAGTTGGGCTCGACTCCTATGTAGAGCATTCTCCGAATAGGTAAGGGAGAAATGTCTCGCCTAGGATTTGAATCCTGGATGGTAGGGATAGGAGGTACGTGGACCTATTGCAACTCAGGTAAGAGGTGATTGACACTGCAAGGAGCATGTTAAATGATATAGCAATGATGACATATGACAGTGATATTGTAACTCTTTAGGCATGATGAAAGTGCGGCTTAAAAGGATTGAAACGATTACTTGTATCAAGTGTGCATTTCTTTTAGGAAGTTTGAAAACTCCACAGTTAAGTGTGTTGGGCTGGGAGTAGTCGCAGCATGTGAGTGAGGACGAAGCATGCTGAAAGGACCCACGACCATAAGTTGAGCTAGTGGATGAGAGATACGTAGTCAGTCACTTAGCGAGGCAAAGATTCCAGATTGGATCATAGGTCAAGAGGGTGTGTGTTGGTCGGTATTGAGGCATAACGAGGATGTTGTGCGCTTAAGTGAGGTGATCATAACATCTGGGATATGGTCAAAACGTGGCTTAAAAAGATTGAAACAATTACTTATATCACCAAGGTGCACCATTCCTTTGAGGAAGTTCTTTTGAGAACTACCTAGTTAAGCGTGTTGGGATGTAGTAATCTCAAGATGATGACCGCATTGGAAGTTTTCCTACGCAACATGTGAGTGAGTACGTAACATGTTGAAAGGGTTAGTGGTGATTTGTGGGGTAAAACATCAATCCTTGAAGCAGTTATTGGTGATGTTTGTGGCCCAGATGGGGTGAGCATTGCCGATATTGTCCAAATCTACTTCCACTTTCAATAGCCTAATAATTAGCGTAAACAATTTAGGTTTGAATGGTGATAAGATGGTTGAATATGATTCTGAGTGCATTGATCTTAAGTTTGAATTGCTCTTATCGAGGCAGATTCCATCCTTAGAGCTTCGAAAGCGAAAATATACTCAAAAGAAAGTAGAGCTTAATGTTGAAATCCAAATGGTGTCTTGTTAGACAAGTAACCTGTAGGGTTGCTTCTTTGAGGAGTGTGGATCGTAGGAAGCAGAAACGTGTTAAGATTCATACGAATAACTTGGAGAATGTGGCTGAACCTGTAGAGAGCCCTTGGGATAGTTTGGATGAAAAGTTAACTAGTGTGAAGAGTAGCAAAGATAGAATGTGGCACAAGCTTCATTCTTAACAATAAAAGGATTGCAATGAAGCCACTTCAAGAGAAATGATGAAGAGAAAGGAAAATAAAAGCAAACGCTTAATCATGTTGAGTTGTTTTTAGATGTAGTAGTGTTTTCGTATTCCTTGATGTTTCTTTTCTTCTAGTTGCCAAGCTATGTTCCTTTGTAGTTTTTAGCAACTTTTGTTGCGGACTTTCATTCTAATTTGAGCGTTGAATAACCAAAAACAAGTAACTTAAACGATCGTGAAAGCTTGAATTATTAAGGTTTACAGCAATAACTCCTTGTACGGGTTGCGCTTTTGGGAGGTGGGGGGGGGGGGGCGGGGGAAATACAGATATACAACCTTATCTCAAGTAACTTAAACAAACTTTAAAAGGTTTAATTATTAAGGTTTGCAGCAATAACATGCAAAAACAACTCTCTACACATAGATTGTGCTTTCACGAGATTCAAAGAGATCTAGAGGTAGATAGCCTTATCTCAACATACACCATTATGCATAGATCGATAGGCTAATTTTATAAGAGTTATAAAATAAAATTTGAGAAAGTATTTTGATGCTGAAAATCATTTGCAAGAAACAAAAGGACCAACTTCTCCAAGAACCTGAAATCTATGTGTCAGTGAGTTAACCTAGCTAAACAAATATCTTAGTATACACAAGACCACTACAACATTAAGTGTAAACTTTTGAATCTTTTGTATTCCCAACCCATTAATAGTAACATCTTCCTCTTAGATTTTCTCGGCTTAGAACCTTCAGACTCCAAGTTACTTCTCCATCTCTTCAACCTATATTATCAACCCCTACCACAATATCATTTACACGAACAATATCATCAACGAAAAACATGCAACAAAGTAACTACTCCTACATATATTCTCTCAGTCAGATCATCCATTGATTTCAAATGGAGCGCGACATTCAACAGGCCGCACACATCACTAAAACTTCATTCTAGGTATTCACTCTTAGATTTCATTTACACGAACAATATCGTCTAACGAAAAACAAGCAACAAAGTACGTTGCTCCTCTTATATATCCTCTCAGTCAGTTCACCCATTACCAAAGTAAAAAGAAAAAAGTTAAACATCGGTTTTCAAAAGGAGCGCGATATTCAACAGGGGTGCAACACGAGGACTTCTCACACCACGACAATTAAACCATCATAGTACAACTCTCGATCACTCACTGAAGCATGATTAACTGCAGAGTTTTGTTGGTTGAATTATATGTACATGTTTTGAAATTACCTGGTTTAAAGTTGTTAACCCGCCGCGAACGCTGGCTGGTGAAATCTCTGATATGTAGATAGGCACCTACATACGTGCACATTAATTTAACCCTTCATCAATCTAACATATGTTATTAGCTATTTTGAGTCAAAATGTATATCATTGTCCTATTATCTTTTATTGGATCATAAATTAGATTATAAGTTTGTGTTAAAGAAGAACAAACCACGTAAGAGAAGACACCAATGCCCCAGCCAGTGAAAAACCTGCCACCATCAAGTGAAATTGGGCCCTTTTTTCAAATGACATGTACATCAACAAGAGTTAGGAGGTAGAGTGAAAAATATATGTATTTTTTTACATATATATCGGATTATCAGTTGAGATTAAGCGTAATTATAAAATTATCTATATTAATTAATTGTTTGTAATTAAACTTTCATACCCCACCTTTGTAGCTAAATAAAGTTATACATACTAATTCCTAGTCAAAACACGATTTGCGAGGCTTGAATTGGCCAAAATGTCCTTATCAGTGGTTTACCAAACTTTTCTGTTTTAAGTCGGTATTATTTAATTCGCAGTAAATGTGAAGGTACATACGAAAGTTAAATTGCAAACAATATATATGTGTAGTTTTATAGTTACACTTAACCTAAAGTGTGTGTGTATAATATATGTGCGTGCGTGAGTATATATATATATATGCATGCATGCATGCATGTATGTATGTGCGTGTGTGAGTATATATGATGCATGCATGTATGTATGTACGTGTGCGTGAGTGCATACGCGCGCATGTGTGGATATATATGCGTGTGTATGCGTGCGCGCCTGTATATATATGAATGTATGCATGCACGCACCCATGCATGTAAGCGTGTGTGTGAGTGCACACATACGCATCTGTGTGTATGTGTGTGTGTGTTCGCGCGCGTATGTATATGTGTGTGTATGAATGTATCTACGTGTATGTATATGTATGTGCACGCACTTGCGTATATTATGTATGCATGTACGTACGTGTGTGTATATATGGATCGGAAAAGATTGGTAAAGAATCTCACCTTTGAAAAATATATTGCAATCCATCCAACAAGACTCATAAGGCTGGAGAATCGCATTGCCTACAGCTTGTATGAACATAATAATAATCCCATCAACATGGACTGATATTGTATTCTACTCACTATTTTTGTTCATGCATACAGTAGATTAATCTTCTTTAAAATCAATAATTTCAAATATTATAAGGAAATTAATTAATCTATGAGGATGAGGAAATTAATAATTAAGATGTTATGTTATGTTATGTTATGTTATGTTACCCCTTTTCGACCAAGAAAGTCTGTGAGACGTCCGCTTGTGATTGCACCAAGAGTTGCTCCTACTGTTAGGATTGAACCGAATAATGAAAACTGTGTACACAAAAGTATGATTTATTCATCAATCATTAAAGAAATGTGAGTAATTATTAAATGCACAAACTATATTTTTATTTCTGTAATCCTCTAGCCCGTTCTGATTCACCCTAGCAGACAATGGATTGACGACTGTAGAATCATCTCTCAACTAAAAGTTTAAGTTGATGATTTAATACTCACGCGAATACAATTTGGAGACTCCCATAACCTCACTCAGTCTGACTATGAAACCATGCGAAAACATCTCAACTAAAAGTTTACGCTGATAGTTGTAGTAGGCCAAATGATGATTTTATACTCTAACAACGATTGACCCACTAATCATTAAGAGTACGTACTTTTAACATGCTTTGTTCTCGCTCATATGTTACCTGATAAACCTTAAGGGAATTCCCAATAATTAGATATTCACAAAAAAATTATACATATCATAGTAGTTGTCAAGTAATGAACTGCACTTTTTTTTTTTTTTTGTAACACGCTCTGACCCTCCCAATTTGCGGACATTATTATCAAGATCAAATAAGGAATGATGACTGGCGAGTCATGCAGTGCTCATTTGTGGATCGAGCTCTCAAAAGACGGGTTTCCCAAAAGGAAAGTACATCTTGTTGTTACGAGCAGTCATTTCAATCTTCTTAACTAGCAATTTAACAATGCATATATCGAGGTGACTTGCCTCGGCTACGGAAAGGTGAAGATCTCTCATAATAGCTTCTTGATTCGGTGCAGTAAACCCTATCTGAGTAGAAATTTCAAGGTGTAAATTGCAGTAAACTTTTGCAGTGTAGGTAGGTAAAACAGTACGTGAAATTTATCATATACCCCAAAAGAACAGAGTCTTACACAGGTGCCGAAGGCATAAGAACCTAAAACTGCTATACAACTGCTGAACAAGACAACCCTAATTGAACCCTCATCAACTTTCCCATGTCTGAGCAGTGGATCTTTGCCATCCTTCTTCCTGGTTTCCATGATTAGTTATTTACAATCCTGTTTGATTCAACAAGGAGTAATTAGACCAATATATATTACATGCACTTGAAGCATGTGTTTCAAATATTTGTGAGTGAACAATTTTAATAGTAAGAGTGAACAACCTAACATATTTGAGCGAACAATCGTAATATCTAGAGCACATACTCCACGTACACCTAATAAATTGCATAATTGGACAAAGTAAATCCTTAATTACTACAAGCCACAAGGACCACAAGGTTGTCACTATTGTTGTATGAAAACTAACTAACATTTGAACAAAATTATGATAACAGAAAATGCTCATTAAAAATAAGGGAAATTGGACGGTAATATACCGACCTTTAGGGGTGTTGAATAGCAATATACCGACCTTCACTTTTGGACAGTAATATCACTGACCTTTATAGTTTGGTGACATTAATGTACCTTCAAGGATTTGCACCCTAAAAATTAACAACAAAACTAACCCCTTAATCCTAAAAATACCGAATACAAACACTCAACACCCCTAAAAATGACACCGGTCTTTTTGCACCGCCTGCCACGTCAGACCGTCAACCGATTCGCCGCCTAGAAAATCCTTGAAGGTATATTAATGTCACCAAACTATAAAGGTCAGTGATATTACTGTCCAAAAGTGAAGGTCGGTATATTGCAATTCAACACCCCTATATTGCCATCCAATTTCTCTATTAAAAGATAAAAAGTTCGAGTGCACAACAACAACAAAAAAAATGAACTCTAGCATAATCCTGCTAACGCGATGTTTGAGGAGATTATATGTGGACAACCTTCCCTACATGCATGAGAGTGTATGAAGAGGTAAATTCTGACTAACGGCCATAAAACCTTTCAAAATACGAAAAACAACCATTTTGATACCTAGAAAGAAAAACTACTTGGAATCAGCAACAATTACAAAGGCAATCATTCAAAGGGAAAATGTTCATAACATGATAACAGAAAATTACTCGTAAATTACGATAAAGCTCATGAATAATCTTGCAAAATGTTCACTAACAAAGTCATTAATACTTGCAAAAGTTATGATAGAAAATATTAATAAACTAATTTAGAAAATACTCATAAAAAAGGGATTGCGTTAAACACGAGCAGTCCATAGGTGCACAAAAGCATTGTACACCCGAGTCTACTATTCAATTTTTATTTTATTCCTAGATTTGATAAGGCTAGAAAATATAGATATATGCACCGTACCCAATTAATTCATAATAAACCATTAATTTACGGCTAAATCAATTAAGCTTAATGTAACTCGATTTTAACCATGCATATTTTGTGCCCTACATATTGAATAATCAATTGCTTACCCAATAAACCAATTTGGTACTTGTCAATATTGATCTTCAAAAACTTGAAGGATATGAATTCATTGAAACCATTCTTAATTAGTAATTAAGGAATGATTACAACTAAATACACATTTAATCCAAGAGATCACTTGTTAGCATCAACTATCTTGTTTCTTTCAAAAACAAGTTAGTAAAATGAATACATTTCCACACCTCAACACTCTAATGGCAATTTCCTATATTTTTAGACAATCTATTCTTGATTTTCGCATTGTCGAATAAATGTTGCCTATAATAGAAAGAGCCCTAGTTTTTTCAGGAGTTCGGACATAATTAGTATTAATTTGTCTCGTTTCTATCAATAAATGAATAAATAAAATAAATGTTGCCTATAATAGAAATATGCCCGAGGTTTTTTATGAAATTTATTATGAACTTTAACGAGTCCCCCTGTAGATACAAAATAATGTCACTACAGTTTTTAGCCAAAAAAAGAGCTCCTAAGGGATTTTCGGGCCAAACTTCGGTGCATTTTTTAGTACAAGTATCCTAGCGAATTTTTAATGGGCGCAAGACTATTCGGTCAAGCCAAGGTCAGCTCTCAGTCAAACGGGTCTGTGGGGTCCTAACGGACTTTGTGTACATGGGCCCAAAATGGATTATTAGTGGTTTTTGTAATATGAGCCAAGTTAGGGGTCGTAACGGATTTTGAGCCA
Organism: Portulaca oleracea; assembly: GCA_029582165.1. Lineage (NCBI taxonomy): Eukaryota > Viridiplantae > Streptophyta > Magnoliopsida > Caryophyllales > Portulacaceae > Portulaca > Portulaca oleracea. The sequence goes on from CM055871.1 coordinate 9,722,954, forward strand.
AAACCGGGTTGTAGCAGATTTTTTGAGGGTTTTGGGCCAAAAATCCTAGCGGATTTTGAAGACTTTGAGCCAAAACCGGGTTCTAGCGGACATTTGAAGATTTTGGGCCAAATAGGGTCCTAGCGGATTTTTGGGTTAAGTTCAGGGACCCGAGACAAAATCAGGGTATTTTGAGACAGAAAAGTCCTAGCGGATTTTCATTTTTGAGCCCAGGGAAGTTGTATTGATTTTTAGCCCTTTCCGGCCCAGGAAGCCTTGGCAGATTTTGGGTCAAAGAAAATCCTAGCGGATTTTTACTCTTTATTAACGGACTTTAGCTCAAGCCCAAAACTGAAGCTTCAGTGAATTTTCATTTTCGGCCCAAAGAGATCCTCGCGGATTTTTGGTCAAAATAGCAAATTGGTGGTAACTGTTGAAAACAACTACTAAAGCTGCACGAAAACCGCCCTGATTTCAACTGCAAGTCCTAGCGGATTTTTAGAGGTGACCATCAAAAACTGCTCCCATGCAAAGCAAGTCAAAGAACTGGTCCACCCCACTAGAGAGTCCTAGCGGATTTCTGGGGAATGCATGCAAAAACTGCTCAAAAAAACTGCTATAACTCAACCGCAAGTCAGCTGTCAGGGAAAGTCCTAGCAGATTTTTGGAGGGGATGCATTCAAAAATTGTTCGAAAAACTGCTATGATGCAACTGAAGGTCAAAAACCGCTTCTCCCTACTACAGGGTCCTAGCGGATTTCTGGGGAATGCATAAGAAAACTGCCTCTAAGCAAGTTATAAAAAGGGACTTTTTCTCAGTTTTGAGGGGAGATTTTGGTGAGGTATAGTTTGAGTATTCATCACTTCAAAATTGTAAGAAAAAGTCTTTCCATCTTTGGGTACCTAAAAAACCCTGGCGGATTTCCACTAGAAATCCTAGCGGATTTTTGAGTTGAAGGCCAAGTTTCAGAATTTATTTCGTCAAGCTCAATGCATGGATTTAACCTGAGAATCCTAGCGGATTTCTAAGCCCAGAAACAGTTTGAGATCTCTGCCAGTCGTGTGTCATCTGGGGGGTCCTAGCAGATTTTTGACGGGTCTTGCTAGCATACTACAGGTTCGGATTTCATCGGTTAATCTTTGCTTATTTGTTTCACCCGTATTTGTAATGATGTAGTCGTATTTGCCCCGCCCGCTGTAACTTTTTTTTTTACTTTGTTTCGTGAACCTTTTTTATTTCACTCGCATGCATTGTTAATCGAAAAAAGGTGTGACAACTTTGTTTCTTTCAGTTCTTTTCTTTAAAACCCGACCTAGTAAAGGCCGCTTTGGCGGGCGATGTAAAGGCACCCCCTTTACATTTGTACCTTTACCCCCGATCCCGACTTTGGTTCGAAGATCGTGGAGTTTGTTTTAATTTATTTTGTTAGTTTTTGGTAAAACTAACTGGCGACTCCGTATATGTTTTTTTTTTTATTTCATGCAAGTTGACATCTTCGATATGATTAACTTTTTGGCCTTGAAATCGAGATAACATTGATTAAAATGACAAACCGACGCAATGCACTATCCAGGAATCCTAGCGGATTCTTAGTCAGTGGATTGGGTTGGGTGGTCATTTTGGTCATAAAATGGTCCCTGCGGTTTGATAACAAATCAACCTTGTGTTACGGGTCAAGAATCCTAGCGGATTTTTGGTCGGTAGTCATGGTTGGGATGTCATTCGACCCACTTGTGACCAGTACCCTTGTCCGGAATGGGCTCAGACCTTGGTTGACCCATAAAATCCGCTAGGATTCTTTGGTCCCAAGGTTCGGTCTATTTTTGGACGGGTAAACGTTATCAAAATTTTGAGGATAAAAGTTCGATTGTGTTTTAGTTGTTGACTACATGAAATAACATTTACAAAATAATAATTTTTGTGCATAAAACAATCCTAAATGCACCCTAGGAAAAATAAGTCGCCTCACGTCGACTCGACACTCCGTGGGGGACCGCGTGCCCTTCGGGCTGCGGGCCCTACACCCCCATGCCACATGAATAGACTTTTTAAGCATGTACTTTCTCATATATTGATATTTTAAGTATAGAGTTTATTAACATAACTCTTGAGAGTACATGCTTCTACAATATTATGCTGAAAGTGGGTGTTTATAGTTTCGAATTTTAGTATCCCAATGAATATTGCATTTCTTAAAGAAGGATATTTTTTACTATTGAGATGGGCGCGTGTATATGTATGTGTGTGTGATCACTACGTGTGTGTTTGCACCAATTGAAAGGTATGCATATACTCACAACTTATGAACTTGTACAGAGTATGAATGAACAATTATACTATTGAGAGTAAACAACGGGTATGTTTGAGTGAACAATTATACTATTAAGAATGAACAATGACCATATATATAATAAATTACAAACAACAACCCCAGCTCCCAGTTCTTAATTACACATAATGTTTTTTATCTTAGTGTATCTACTAGTTCTTTCTATCTCCCATAAACCCTCGAGTCTTATAACATACTTGATAACGTTCGGAATGATAAGGATGTGGGTCCACATCCCTTTCAATTCAACGTTGTTCCTTTCCCTCCAGATGTGATAAATGTATACTACGAAAGTAGCATACATAACGTCTCTTGTAGCTAGGGGTTTATTGTATGCTTATGTTGTCTCCATCAAGTTAGAGATTGTGTTGGCTTCTACAAAGGCTATCTAACCTAGCCAGCGCTCATGTTCCTGTTTATGTTTGAACAATGGTAAATATATGGGGGGTTGTTTGGCTACCCATCTTTTTGGGTAGCTTTTAGCTTTTTGGATAGTTTTTAGCTTTTTGATCAAGGTTAAAAAGTTACTTGAGGTGTTTGGTAAGTAGCTTTTTATATTAGCTTTTTGGACCCAAAAAGCTAGTTTTCAAAAAGCTAGTTGATGAAGCTTTTTGAGGTAGCTTTTCACAAAAAGCTACTTTACCAAACACTTTTCCTGCAATCAGTTAACCCAAACAGTTAAAGCCAAACAGTTAATCCAAAAAGCTATCAGCTATCAGCTAACAGCTACTAGCTAACAGCTAACAGCTAACAGCTACCAGCTGGTTGCCAAACAGGGCCATGATCATGATTTTCGATCTCTAGGTAACAAAATTTTTGATGGTATTTATACTAAGGGAAATTGGATTTAAATAATCTGAACTTCGGGTCATAGTAGACTAAATAATCTGAACTTTAGATTTGGTTTTAAATAATTTGAACTTTGGTCCCCCTGGATTCTAATAGCACGCCACAGAGTTAAATTGAACTTAACTTGGCGGGACAACGTGGCGGCGGAGGCACGTGCCTGGGCTTTTTAGCTATGTCATGTTAGCTTACTATTGTCATCCCGCCGCTGAGTTAAGTTCAACTTAACTCGGTGGCGTGCTACTAGAATCCAAAGGGGCCAAAATTTAGATTATTTAGTCTACTATGACCCAAAGTTCAGATTATTTAAATTCAATTTCCCTTGTATTAAAGCAGTTTAGAGTGGCAATTCTTTTCTTGATTGGAAGTTTCCCGCGTAGTGCCACCCAGAATATGAAGGTGTTTCTCTAAGAATTAGGAAAACTAGAATTTGCCTTTGGAAGGAGGAGGTTTATGTATGTAAAACTAGTCAATCTTTGGACCTTAATCCATGAAGAATCTTTACAAGAGACCAGAAAAGAGAGAGAGAGAGAACAGTGGTTAGCAACCCAATGCGACCAACCCTAAGGTCATCGGCAACGGTGATCCATGCTTGGATTGGATTGGTGGGGGTCCACCTTTTTAAAGTGGTGTAATCCATTAGTAGTGATCCAATTCCAAATAAATGCAATCCAATTATAAGGATCACTTGGCAATATTTTATTTAAAAATTATATTGTGGTCCTCACTTTTAATTATTTTAGTATTTGTGGAGTATTTATTTATGTTATTTATTTTAGAAAAGAATATGGCAACGGAAAACAAAAAATATACTACAACAAAATGATATATTAAAAATAATAGTAGAATAATTGAGTATTGTAACTAAAAAAATATTACAAATTAACAAAAAAAACAATATATCTCAAGTTGACAATAAACATTGCAACTAGAGAAAAAAATATTACAACGAAATAGTTAATTTAAAAATAATAGTACAACAATTTAAAAAATATTAATTCTTTGCTTGGAAATATTAATTGCAGGAGAGCAGTAGAAATTAATTGGGCATGGGAAGTTGGGAGTTGGAAGGAAATAATGGCAAAATTAGAAAAAAAAAGGGAAATGGTAAATAATTAATGACATGGAAAATATAAAAAGGAAAAATAAATTGAGCAATCCATTCTTTGCTTGCTCGGTTTACCGATCCATCTCATCCAATTTTTTTTCAACATGATCCAATCTCCTTTGGATCACCATTAAAGTGGGTGGATCACACAAAGATCGCTCGCCACGTCAGCGAGCGATCCAATATGGATCATGGTTAAAGATGACCTAAGAAACGTGATGAATGATCAAGGAGGTGTTTGGTTACCAACTTTTTAAGGTATCTTTTAACTTTTTGGATACCGGTAGTTTTTTTATCTTGGTAAAAAAGGTAACTAAGGTGTTTGGTACACCTTTTCATATTAGTTTTTGGACCCAATAATTTAATTTTAAAAAAGCTACTTGAACAAGCTTTTTGATGTATTTTTTCACAAAGAGCTACTGAAGAGGCTCGGATACATTATCCTGAACCGTGTGGGGTCGGTCACTTTTGGTTCGTCCATGGCCACTCGCTCGCTTCAAGCCGCCCTCTCCTCTCCTCGAATCTAACCCGATTTCAATATCCATTTCATGGTAGATGCGGGTTTTTGGAGGGTCGTTATGGCCATCAAAGGGAGCGGTGTTCTCTTCTACGAAGACCACGGACCATGGAATGAGAATCCTAAATAAATAGAGATTGATGAAGTAATATATTTATTTTTTTATGACAGTATTTTTCGTCACGAATTTAATGGTGATAATTTTATATAACAACTCATTGTATATGTTGATAAATTAATGGTCAAAATTTTTAAATTTTGATTGTACGAATTTCAAAGACGATAATTAATATGGAACGAAAGGAATATTTATTAACAAACATCTGAAACATTTGGCAGAAACAATTTATAAAAAATTATTTTAAAAAAGTAATATTCTGGCCAAATACAACTACAATAAGAATTCTAAATAAATAGAGATTGATGAAGTACTCCCTCCATTTCATATTAATTGTCATAATTTTTATTTTTACGGTCTCCAATATCACTCTTTGATTGATAATTTCTTGCATAATATGTTATTAACAATTGCAATATTATACTTGTATGATAGTATTTTTCGTTATGAATCTAATGGTGGTAATTTTATATAATAATTCATTGTATATATTGAGAAATTTATGATCAAAATTTTTGGAGTTTGACTGCATAATTTCCAAAGACAAGAATTAATATGGAATGAAAGGAGTAATATATATTAGAAACGGAGGGTTGGTCCAAATTCTCGAGTCCTAACCTCATTGAAATAGGACTTCCAATCCGAACAAAACATCCCAAAATCTCTTCGATTAAACCGACATCCAAACATGGCCTTAATATCTCGGCGAGAACAAGAATAACCCTTCTTCATCCCTCCCTAAACCTAAAACTCGCCACCCTCTCTCTCTTTCTCTATCTCTCTCTGCAACTTCTCACTGCGATTCTTCTCTGTCGATGATCATCAAAACATACTCCATCTCCTCCTGGAATTCGAGATTGAATTTGAGATTGAGATTGAATCAAACTGAGAATTCTCCCCTTAAATGCTATGTTGTTCTTCCTTCTTTCTTCTTCCATCTCCTCCTTTCATGTCTTCTTCAATCGCACTTTCTTACCCTTCCTGTGTATCGCCGACTGGCTATCAATCGATTGTAGTCTTCGATTCGTTTCACATAGCCTCTTCTTCGAGTTTCGATTTATCTAGGTTTGATTTCGGTGAGAAATTGGTTGTCTCTGCGCAATATGGACAGTTCTAAGGTGATTCGATGATGATTTTTCCTCTTCATCTGACTTTCTCTCTCCATCCTTCTTTTTTTTCTTTTACATCCTTCTCCTCCTTCTTAGGTAGTTTATCGTAACATTTAAAGAAGGTTTTCATTTAAATACTCCACATTTGATAATTCTTCCCATCAAATATTGGGAGATAGTTAAAAGTTGTGGTTGGAGTCTGAAGGGACGCCATGTTTAATTTTTGTGGAATTAGATTTGATGGATGGTTTATTTGAGAGTTGGGATATGGCTTGTAGGTTGATGATTGATTTTAGGAGATGTAAGTTTAATAGGAGTTGGGTTATAGAGGCTTTGATACCACTGTTAAGTTTTTGGGTGTTTGAAGGGAAAAATATTTTGTGAAAATGGTAGAATTTTCAATAAAGGAGTAACTTTTGTTGTTGATGGAGGGAGAATGGGTTACAACTCTTAGTTGTTGATGATCCAGATGACAATCCCACCACCTATCTTACTATAATAGTTGTAAAATAGAGTTGACTCACACAGGAGCAACTTCGGGACTTCAGGTAAAGGACAGCCATTGATTTTATAAATTATTGCATCTCAACCGTTGAGATATCACGAAATACAGAATACATTTATATATTCCATTGACTAATGACCAGTGAGTAATGAGAGACATCAACTTCAATTACACAACTGCCATTTCGTACTTCCCACGTCTCCTAATCCATCCCCTCTCTATCTCATAAACCCAATTTCTCATATTTCTCCTCCCTGCAACTTCCCTTCATCTATCCTCAATAAATTTCTGCATGTCATTCGATTCACAATTTGGACCATCAATTCATACATGGATTCCTCAATTCATTTTGTCCTTTGGTACCCTTTTGTATTTATACCCAATTTTTCAGTTTCAATTTTCCTAATTTACTTTCAATCGTCGTCTTTTGCCTCTAATATGGGACTTGGGATTTATGTTTTCGTTTATTTGTTTGATTTTTCTACATGCAATTATATTCTTAATCTTTTCATTGTCCAAGTGATGGATTACGATTTCAAAGTAGAATTCTGGTTTTGGTGGATACCATTTTATGAAAAAATCAATGTGGCTTTTCATGGGATTTGGATTATGAGGTTTTGGAGTACTGATCATGGGGTTGTTCTTTTTATTTTTTTTTTATCTATATTCATGGATATATCCACATTTTTTTATTTTTTTTTTCGAATGTTACCGGGCCAAAGCTCATTTTATTCAACAAAAGAGTAGTGCCAATAGGCATAATCAGAGACATACACTCTGACTTACAAAAAAATAAAGGCCTTCACAGTCCAAAGCATTCTATATCCACGGATAATATTTCTACTTATTCATGGATATAAATACAATTAAGATCTTTATTGTTTCTCCTAAACTTCATAGTCCAAAGCATTCTGTAGTAGAACTTCATGTTCAAAAACCTTATTTGAAAGGAGAAGGCTATAGATTTTGTCAACTTAATACTGCAACATTTTTCTATATAAATTTGCCCGTGAATTATGTATTTATTTATTTATTTTGGTTCTAATTAATTACATAGAAATTGTACTCCCAAAGTCGGGTGTTTTCCGTTTCTCTTAACTGGCCCAAATCAAAGAGGGGAGCCACCATTGATGTTATAGTGTTAGCAATGTCAAAGGCTTAATTCTTATGTTATGCTTACATGTGAATATTCTATATCTTCCCTCTAACTTTCCTATTCCAAGCCTACTATGGTTCACCAACTGTAGATGCATTTGGGTGGCTGGATGACAATTTTATGATTAATTACCATCGGTTTTTGTTTAAAAAGAAATTATATATTTCTTTAAATCAGTATTTTTTTCCACAGCCAAACGCAACGCAACATAACGCAAATTATCATCACTTTTTAACCATTTCCAACGCAACTAAACGTAAACGCAACGCACAAAAGAACGATGCCTTAATGACTCTACATGTATAGCATATTGATGAAGAGGTGCAAAATTTATGGTAGGCTATGACAATTTAGGGTGTGTCTGTCTATTTTGATTGTGGAAAATTGGATCTACCACCAGACTACTACTATGTTCCTCCTATTTCATTGTTGTGATCATCACCTCATTGCTTTGTGCATGTCTGTGTTTGTGTGTGCATGGCCAGGTGGGTGGTTGGGAGAAGGAGGGGGGGGTTAGCGATGACATTCCAGTGTGTTAATGTGTTGAGAACTTTGGGGTTTATTATTAGTCATTCATAGTGTATTATTTGCATTTTATTATGAGATATTTTCATTAAAATGAGTTGCTTATCATTTGGCTCACACCCAATTCAGAGTATTTGCATTCTATTATACTAAAAGTGAAATATAGCTTGATGAGTGATGACTGATGAAAGTTGCAAATGTACTGAAATAGTAGGTAAGCCAAACAATAATTCTTTTTTTCTTTTCCTGGAAGTCAAACAATAATTTTAGGTTTACACTATTAGGACCAAATAGTACACATCCTGAGAACTTTTTTTTATTTTATTTTGCATCTTTCCTTTTCTTTGTAAGGGTAGTTTTGAAAGCTTCAAGCTTACCAATACATGTATCCATATAAGATCACTATTGTTGATGGTACGTAGATCTAAGGGCATGGTTGGAGAGAAAAATGGAATGGAATGGGTATGGAATTAGATATCTAGAGGGTTGAGAATGGAATTTGATTCCAAAATAAAAAGTGTTTGGTGAGAGAAGGGAATGGAATAAGGGAAGGGTTCTAATTCCACCCTTTTGATATCCCCATATATGGGAGGGTTCTAATTCCACCCTTTTGAGGGGGATTAGAAATCTGGGGTTTCCCAATCCCATTTCAGAAATGCTTCACCAAAAACCAAGAAAAGGAATTTGATACCTATTCCACCCTTATTCCATTCTGTTTTTTTCTCCAAACATATATATATATATATATAATGAAGATACATCATCGCTTAGAGAATGCAAGATGCATATAATCTAATTGGAGTAGTATATATGTATATACACACACCATCATTTGTCCTCTACCAACGGCGTCAATTTGATGGTTATTGTGGTGCATTCCTCCAAAAATATATGTCCTCCTAATTCTCAAAGTTGATGATTCTTAACAATAATTTCGTTTTCAATTGTTCTTTTACTCCTCTTTCACCATATGTTTTTGTTCCCCTTTGGGAGTTTGGTGTTGTTTTCACCATGTATTAAGAGTTGTGAATGTGGATGATTATATATATTCCATCTCCTTCCCCTGATTCTGGTGATAATTAGCCTTTATTTTTTTTTATAGATTTTATGTTTTCCTTTAATGTTTTGTGATTTTATTTATAATTTATGATCATGGCACAATATATATTTAATTGTACAAATTTTTATATTTTTCTTTGGCATTTAATTGTAACTTTGATACGTTGCAATTTTAATTATACGCTTGATCTGATTGTTCAATGTGTATGTGAAATGCAACTGTTTTAACATATATTGGCATTATGAAATAGTTTTCGAACATTTTGCTTTGTATAATATTACCTTTAAGCTTCACTTACCATTAACATATATTCAAAAGGCTTCCTGAATAACTCATTGGTATTTATTTGTTGGTTTGGGGCAACGCCCAGGTATTTACTAGTATTTATAGTTGTAGAAAGGAGGTGGTGGTAGGAAAAATCTAGAACATTAATTTACAATAATATCTTCTCAAATTATCTAGAATTTTCTAGTGTCTCTATAAAACCTCGAGTTTTAGGAAGAACGGAACCGTTAGGATTGTTACTGAACCGTTAGGCCTAAGTTTAAGTTTCGAGGACGAAACTTCTTTTAAGGAGGTAATGATGTAAAACCCCGAAAAATCCAAAGATGTTGACCGTGACGTCCTTAGTAAATTAGGTTTGACTTCGTTATTTATTATTATTCGTTTGTGTTTATTTTTGCTAACACTTGAGCTCATAGGATCGTTGAAGGACTAACAAGGGTATATCGGTAATTTCGTGGGTTAAATTATTATTAGTATTACTCTTATTATTATTAGTATTATTATTAATATTATTGTGTTTATTTAAATTTGTAATGATGTGAATTTTTTATTGTTATGTGTTAGTATTAATATTATTATAATTGGTATTGTTTTATTATTATTACTATAATTATTATTATTATTTTCCAAAAATCTGATTTTTCTTATTTGGGTTGGATTAGGAGTAGGATTAGTTTAGTTGGGCTTTTTATTGGTTAATATAAAAACCCCCATCTCTTTCAAAAACCCTATTATTAAACCCTAACCCTAGCCTCTCATCCCCTCTCCCTCTCTCTCTCTCTCTCCATCTGCTGCGGTCGTCCACCACAGCCGTCGCCCACGCCGGCCGCCGCCCTAGCCACCGCACCGGCAACCGCCGCAACCCACTGGACCACCACCATCGTCCCTCTTGACCTTCATTCTCTCTCTCTCTCTCTCTTTTTCTCTCATTCTCCCTGTTGCGTCATGCTCCGCCGCCCAGCCACTTTCGCTCCACTGTCGCACCGCTGCCCTTGCCGTCGGTCTTCGTCGAAGACCCGCCATAACCGCCGTAGCCACCGTCCCTTATCTTTCTCTCTCACTCTCTCAGTTTCGGTGCGCCACCAGCGCGACCCCACGACGGCCACCGCAACGCGACCGTCCCAGGCGCCGTCTGCCACCACCGACGTTCCCAACGCCGACGACCCCCCGCCACCGTTCAGGCGCCACCCCAAATTGCCCTAGCACCACCTCTAAGTAAACCCTAATTTTCTTGTTTTGAAACCCTCTTCTTGTTTTCTGTTTTGATAATTATTATTATTATTATTGTTATTATTTCTTTTTATTATTTCTTGTAATTTGGGTAATCAAGAATGTAAATCTATTAAGTTGTTATTTATAATTAAATTGTTCTTGTGTTGTATTATTTACATGTAAGTTGTCTAAATTATTATATGTAACTTTTATGTTTTAATTTGGTGTATTAGGGTTGTAATAGTTGTAGTTAAATTGTTAATGTTCGATTGTATGATGTACCTTATTTCTTGTGAATCATGTTTAGAGTTTTAGATGACACTATTATTGTATGCACGAATTAAAAGTTTAATTACCTAGATTAATTCTTGAATCGTTAGTTAAGTATTCTTATGTTCTTTAATTCTTTTAGGGTTCATTCATGTTTAATTTTATGTTTAACCTTGTTAAATAATTTTGGTTGATTGACTTATTAAAGTACGATTCTTGTTATTAATTCATGATTTTTTGATTAAATCTTGTAAAAAGAAATTAGTTGTTGAGATTCTTGATTAGTAGTTTAAATGTTTAAATGTTTTCTTTATATTAAGTTTCCTTCTTGAATCTTGATTAAGAAATTCGTATTTTACAATTACCCTTTGTAATTCATATAGGTCAAGCATGTTTAGGGTTATTAAAGTTATGTTTTTTATGCATGATTAGGGTGTTTGGTTATCAAAGTTTTATCCTTATTTTATTAAGCAAGTAATTACATGTTTCTTTGGGTTGTGATATGTTATATCATGGTTAATGTTGTGTGTAATTAAGCTAGATTGGTTAAAGTTGGTTCTAGTGAGTTTTAATTTATAGAATTATGAAGTTTGGACCTTGGGTTGGGTTAGATTAAAGACTTTTAACCTTAGTCACTGTTTTAGGCCCAAATTAGAACCCCGGGACCGAATGGTGAAAGTTAGAACCGAAATTATAAATTAAATAAGAACCGGGATCAGGACAGTTTTGTTAGTGTCTAAAGAACGGATCACCATGAGAGTTATAGTCATCCTTTGATCAAACCGTTTGAACTGGAGGTTCCTTTAGATGTTAGCTTTCATAGGAATTTTGCGGATTGGACCTTGGAGTTATATGCGTCGAGTTATACCCCGATTACTAAACCTAGGTCAGATCTGGATAGTTTGGATTGATGACCATTTTTGAGGATCTTAATGGGTGTTTTTGGTCTCAAGTTCAACATAAGAGTTTTAGTAGACATCCTGAGGTTTCCGAAAAGTCTAAAACCAGACCCATAGGATGTCGGAAAGTCAAGTTTTGACCCTTTTTATGTGGATGTTGTAATCTGTCTTATTGATGTTATTTATTAATGAATGTGTTGTTGAATGAAAATGATGTTTTGATCTTGTTACGTGATTACTTGGAATGTGTTAGGTAATTTAGAGTGTGAATTCATGATTGATAGGAACCTATAGTGTTCCTAGGGGAGGGTTAGGTAGAAGGCAGTTAATACTAACTTCGAAGGGCGCGTTTTGATTAGAATAATTACTTTTATTTTAGGCCCGAGCTAATTCGCATCGTTAGTGAGCTCAAGTGTGTTCGTCTTAGCAGTGAAGTGAATGCTCTAATCCCCACTGGGATGCTCTTTAAATGTGTTTTAATGTTTTCTAATATGTTTTGAGAATTGCATCCCGAAAGGGGACTTTTGTGGAAATGTGGCCATCTGTTTTTGATATTTGTTTGTAATTGTTGATTTATGAGTTATTGAAATTGAGATGGTCTTTTTATAAATAGTTTTGTTATTGGTTTTGATAACCTGGGTTGGGTTTGACTTGAGAGTTGTGAGTTGAGTTTGAATAATATACTTTTAAATTCAAAGTGAAACATTAAGCGGGTTTCGGGGCATAACCCGGAGTACAGGATTTGGTATCCTGCCGGGTTATAGACCAGGAGATCAGGGCTTCTTCCCTGATATAGGATAGTGGATATTTTGATGCCTGTGGTAGGTGAACTTTGATGTCGATGGTAGGCGAATAACTTTGATGTCTGTGGTAGGCGAATATCTTTGATGCCTGTGGTAGGCGAATATCTTTGATGTTTGTGGTAGGCGAACTCTCTTGATGCATGTGGTAGGCGATGTTACTCTAAGGGATGTGATATCCCGCCCGCATAATGAAATATGGATTGGTTGGGTTGTGGAAAACAGTTAAGGGTTTAAAGGTTTGTGAAATGATTTGACTTGTTCCCTGTCCCTCAAATGAATTGAAATGATCTTAACTTGTTTTTAACGTTAGGGGTAGACATTATTGAGATTTCCCCCTCATTTTTGAAATGTTTTGTTTTCAGGTGAAGATCTATATGCTGAGGATGGGAATTAAAAGTGAGGACGTCATCGTTAATTACGTTGTTTTTCTTTTATGAGAAACTTGAAGTTAGTTTTGAGGTTTATCTTCTAAGTATGAGTTTGTTAGTTTGATTTACCGTTATCAGACAGTTGTAGTTTTTCCTTCTCGCCTTGTGAAATAATGGACTTGAGCCCAATTCAATCCCAAAAGCTAGCTTAGGAGGTTGAGGCACCCAAGCCATTATAAACACCACAATATGGGTGTCAAAGGCCGATGTGGGACAACTCAACACGCCCCCCTCACCACGAGGCGCAGACAACTGCGGGCGCGGCCCCAACATCAATGACCCTGGCTCTGATACCATGTGAAATAATGGACTTATTTATAACCAATTTGGGGAAACTAAAGAGAGAAGAGGGAGAGAGATTTGAGAAATGTTATTATTGATGAATCTCAACTCAAGAAATACAAGGGGGAGAGGTAGGTTATTTATAACCAACCTCCCTAACTAACCAAGAAACAAGATAAAAGAAAACAAAGAAATAAAATTGTGAACAAATTGGAAATACAAGATTTACTACTCCTAACACCCCCCCCCCTCAAATTGGAGGGTGTCAAAACTCCAATTTGCCACAATGGAAATCTTGAACTTTTAACTCCAACAGCTTCCTCGCCATCACCACAACTCTTAATAGCGGGTGAAAATGGACGTAGACACGGAAGAACTTCGTGGAGTCAAACAATGAAAGAAAGAAAGATAGATTGCCGAACTTTTCCAGGTATTGAAATTGTCTCCGACGAATACAATGGCCTAATAGAGACTTTCCTGGTTGATCGGACGAGAGAACGAAGAGAGGATCAATCATAATCCTTTTTATCAGACATGGTGAATGAAATGGAAATCTCCACCCTCAGTTATGCATTCACTGGTTCTTACAACATCCCCACCTTGATAGTGAACATCAGCTTGGAACCCTATCCCAGATTCTGCTCTACTTGAGTGATCACATCCAACATGACAAACGCTACAATGTCATCTTTGCAGCAAATCAGAGATACCCCGATGAAAATACTGTATAAACATGACCGGCTCTTTGAATCCATGAATAGAGAAGCAAAGATGGAAGAGGTCATGTTTGAGGAAGCAGTATAAGGGAGGGAAACAACAAAGTGAGGTTGAATTGGGTTCCAAAAGGCCTTTTCAGAGACAAATAATAGCAAACCAAGAAAACAAAGTAAAGTACAACAAAGAATCAATTCTTTCTCCTGTTTCTCCTTCCTCTGCTTTCTTCTGTCAAGAACCCCTCCTTCGATGCCATGTTTATAATCTAATCTGAGCTCCTCAGGAATACAGAATCAAATCCAGAACTACAGACTTGAAACTACCAATAGAAATCGAATACCGCAATTGTGAACCAAAGTATCCAGAACTAAACCGAATGTTTCCCCCTTCTTTTCTGTGCTTGGCCTGGATCTCAAGCCAAGATAGATAGAATACAGTAAAGAAATTGTCAGATCTTCGTGACAAAACCTCACAAAAACCACACTGAAACTCCTCGAATAATCTTCAAATCACAGATCGACGAATGTGGGTTGTTTCCGGTGGTCTTGGCGGTGACGTCAAAGCGGGAGAGGAGGGATCGGAGGGAGGGGCCGCAGTCGATGTAGGAGGTGACGAAAACGGAGCTTCGTGGCAGCGGAGAAACCGGCGAGGCCGTCGCCGATGACAATGGCGGGATGAGACGAAATCTGGGCGGAGATGATAGGCCGCAAGCGCACGGGTGTACGTGTAGCAAATATCAAGGTCGATCCCACAAGGACTTTTCCTTTCAACGCACTGAACTAGCCTCCTAGTTGATCGCTAAGCCGATTGGGTTTTTGTTTTGAATCAACTAAATCTAACTCTAATCACAAACAAGGTCTAAACAAACGAATATTCACTGAACTATTCTGATGAAATCAAGGGAAAAAGGTGTTCAGGGGATGAAACCTAACTCAAATAACGAATCAACGATGTGGATTGAACTCTCATTTCATTAATTTGCACAATCAAGGTTCGATAATCGCATAGAATACTTCGCAATGAGATTTTGCCACTAGAGCGAATTGCCAAGACTAACCAAGCACCTACTTTCGTGGTTATTTCGATTTAGTCAAGGTTAAAGATCTAATTATCTCAAGAACCCTAGTTAAAACTTCTATGTCTAGATAATTTTAACTGGTTCAATCTAGGTTTTCGGGTAATCAAACTTCTCCTTTCGGTACTTCATTCAACAACCTATTAACATGCAATTGGTGATCAAGCAAAAGCAATAACAATTCAATTCAAAGACCAAATAGATTGAAACAAACTAAATTCATGAAAATTCAATCCAACAAAGTCAATTCATCAAGCAACTTCAAAGGTTCATCCCCTAAACTAAAAGAACTACTCACTATTCATGTGTGAAACTACAAAGCAATTGAATTCTAGTCTAGAAAGCATATGAAAATCTATGAGAGATTTGAGAAATAAACCCAAGTGAAGAACAAACTTGCTAGGAATCAACAATGGAGGACTTTTGCTCCTCCACTTCAAAATATGTTCGAGTTGCTCTTCAATCTTCAATCTTCTCTCAATCTTCAATGATGGAATGGAATATGGATGATGAATAATATGATTAGGGCATGAAATGGATGATAGTGGATTGATCCCTTTCAAACTACGCCGGAAATAAGCATAATATAGGCAAATATCAACTCAAAACCGCCGAAAATGAAAAGACAGGAGAGACACGGACCGTGCCAGGGGTGACACGGACCGTGCTCATAGTGACACGGACCGTGCTCATAGTGACACGGACCGTGCCCCCCTAGGCACTACCCGTGTCGCTTCACTGCACACAATTCTTCACGTTCTGGTCATAGGCACTACCCGTGCCACTGCAGACACCACCCGTGCCACTGTCTTTTTCAGGCCTAGGAGTACTTTTGGCCATTGTTTGGGCCTTGGGTGATCCAACATCTCACTTCTTGGTCCTTTAAGCTCATAACTTGGATCTACACTTGCTTTTTGGGCTCGGTTTACATCGATTCTTCACAAATTTCCTACAAAACTCACCAAACTCCAAACCAAGTGTAATATGGGAAATTCGGGTATAAAATAACATAATCAAATCAAATATTCCCCAAATTCTCATCAAAACAACCAAGTTCTCATATATACAAGAAGCACTTATCAAAATCCCCCATGCTTAGTCCTTGCTTGTCCCTAAGCAAGTCTAAACTCAAAACAAAAGGCAAAGAAAGAAAGTGAAAGAAAATAAAATAAAACGGGACAAAAAGACTCAAAGAACTCAAAGCAAAAGTAAAAAGACTCAAAAGTAAAAATTAACAAAAACGAATTTTTTTTATATAATTACAACTCCTAAGGATGGCAAAGATAGAACATTCAATCAACCCAATCTAATCTAAAGTACAGCCCGAGAGTGAAAAAGAAGCCAATTTACACAAGTAAATGAAGACAAATTATTCAAGAATAGTACTCATCAAGTTCAACCAGTCACCCTTAATCACTGAATGAGATAAGAAGGCACATGTTAAGCATGAAACTAGGTATGAATGAAGAGCAAACTCACTTTCTGGGAATGTGGAAACACTCCTTTCCTGTGTTTAAATATAAAAAATCATTGAAAGTTCGCTCAAATACTCAAACCAAAGTCACAACCAACCACGTACTTGCTAAGAATCTCAACTCTCCACCGCAATTTGCAAAGCAACAATGACAATCAAATGGACTTTCAAGGGGTGTAACGGGGCTAGGGTTAAGGGTAAGGAGTGGATAATATTTGGGAATCGTGGAGCTAAAAGCCAAAGCTTGAAATTATTTCGCACCAATTCGACATACATACACTCTTACCACTTAAAATCAATCCAATTCAACCCCACAAACAATTGGAAACTTGCCTCAAAACAAAAGAAACACAATGTCAAACACTTTATTCTCTTTTTCTTCTTTTTTCCGGAATTCTCCGATTTTTTCTTCTTTTTCGCTTTTTTCTGTTTTTTCTTCTGATTTTTTTTCTTTTTTTTTCTTTCTTCTTGAATGAAACATACACACTTATAAACAACACACACTAGGCAAGCTACCAATTCCAACCAACAACCTCAATGCACATAATTGGGGAATCAAATCAATATTTACAACTCAACCCAATCCCCATCACAAACCAAACCACCAAAGTAACCATAATCAGCCCAACTTCAAACTCAAAACATTTCAAGCAATGGCTTAAGGGTAGGAAATATATAATCGGCCAAGGCTTATAATATGGGTTCAAGAAAAGAAATGGTCAAGGAAAGAAAGGGCTAACTAAGGATATTCTGATGTAAATGGGTGGTCAAGGCTTGCGGGTTCAAATCCTAATGCCTCTATCATCTTGTCAGTGTACAACGCATAGCAATTTCAAGGAGATGCAAAGCAAATGAAGGAGGATGCCACAATGGTGAGTCACTCATGGAAATAAGACTAATAAAAATGATTAGTCTTTGCTTTTAGGCTTATGTGGACTCACAGGTAGCGCTCAACAATCATTACCTAGTTTAAAAAGATATGCATATGCACAACTCACTCTTACAATAGAAACAAAGGCAATCGGTCTTACTATCCTAGCACAATTCTCACAACAATTAGCTTCACAACTCATGTCAATTCACAGTCTTTCACAAACGGGCTATACAGGATCAAATCAAGTCAAAAGAAAACTATCACGCCAAATCTTATATCAAACAGTTTTTTTTTTTAATTTTCTGATTTTTTTCAATTTTTTTAAAAACTTTTTACAAGCCTCAAAATGAAAATAAGAAAACGAAAACGAACTACGAAAAGAGGAAATTAAAACTACAAGCAAATCTAGAAAACAAAGAAAATAAAAACAAAACAAAAGAAAAAGACTCAAAACAAGTTAAAAATCAAACATAAAAACGACTCAAAACACACATAACCACAAAAAGTTACACAAATCCTCCCATGCTTGAACCGAGCATTGTCCGCAATGCGAAACATCACCCGAGAAGCGAAGGAAGAAACACAAATCTAGAATAATCAAAAATAAAAAGAAGAAAAATAAGGAAAAATTTTAGAAAATCCTAAAAAAAATGAAAATAAAATCTAAAAAGCTTGGGTTGCCTCCCAAGAAGCGCTTATTTACCGTCCTAAGCTTGACCAGGGTACCTCTCAACCTGGTGAATAGTCCATAACTCCATAGCCAAGGGCTTTTGGAGCTTCACATTGCACAGTACCTCCAAACATCTTCAAATCAATTGCGACTTGGGTCAAACTCATCACCTCCGTCAAAAATGGAGGGATCTCCATCATCAAACCTGAAAATCTCATCCAATGTACCCTTGTTAATAGCATAAGGCACGTTCTTGATGATGTTCGATGGGGGCAAAATTTCTTTTATTCCCACCCTTGCATCGCCAAGTTCATGGCCTTTATCAATAAATAAACCACAAGAATTTGCAACAAAATGGTCACGAGATTTCTCAAGCTTTTCACTCTCCTCTACATGCACACAATCATCTTTCTTTTCACAAATCATACCATCAACATTCTTATCCTTCTCACCAAATACATCAACACCAAAGCAAGGGGAAGCGCCACGTGGCAAAACATCACGGAATAAATCAAACTCAAGTTCATGTTCCCCTATCCTAAACTTCATCTTGTCACATTGTACATCTATGACACACCCTACGGTAGCAAGAAAAGGTCTCCCCAAAATGATTTGGGTACGGGAATCTTCGGGCATATCAAGGATGACAAAATCAATCGGCACATAACAATCACCCACCTTAAGGGGAAAGTCCTCCAAAATACCCTTAGGGTACTTGATAGAACGATCCGCCATTTGCAATGACATGGTAGTTGGTCTCAACTCTCCTAGGTTCAACCGTTCATACAAAGAATAGGGCATTAAGCTTACACTGGAACCCACATCACACAAAGCTCGGTCAACGGTTAAGCTACCTAGGCCACATGGAATACTAAAGCTTCCCGGGTCCTTAAGCTTAGGAGTAAGCTTGTTAAGAACCACAGAACTACATTCTTCAGTCAAAGCAACTTCCTCAATTTCATCAATTTTCCTCTTTTTAGAGAGGATTTCTTTCAAAAACTTTGCGTACAAAGGCATTTGAGATAAAACATCCAAAAACGGCACATTCACATTCAATTGCTTTAACATATTAAAGAACTTGCCGAATTTTGCATCAAATTTAGCCTTAGCATATCTTTGAGGAAAGGGTAACGGTGGTTTGTAAACTCTAGGTGGAGATGAAGGTCGGGTTTCGATGTTCTCTTTTGAATGCTCACTCTCAAGGTCTTTCTCTCTTTCAAAACCAACAACATTCTCACTAGGCTTCTCAACCTCTTTCTCAACCACTACTCCCCCATGCTTGGTATTTGGCACGCTAGGTCCCTCATATTGTGTCCCACTCCTCAAAATAATGGCATTACATTGCTCCTTAGGGTTAGGTTCGGGCTTTCCGGGAAGCATTCCCGGAGGGGTAGTGGAGGTACCAGCTTGAATGGAAATTTGATTCTCAAGCATTTGAGTGTGGGTGCTCATAAGGTCAACTTTAGTAGCTAAGGCCTTAATCACCTCGTCTTGTCTTTGTTGTTGCTCAAGTTGTCGTTGTTGATGATGTTGTTGAGACAACATCAAAGCTTGTATCATAGCCTCTAGGTTAGGCTTTTGGGGAGCTTGTGGTGGAGGTGCTTGGGGTTGTCTTTGTCCTTGGGGTTGACCCATTTGGTTATTATTCCGGTAAGAAAAGTTCGGGTGGAACCTAAAACCGGGATTGTAAGTATTGGAAAAAGGGTCAAAGTTTTGCCTATTAGAAGGGTTACCAACATAGTTAACCACTTCGGTCGATTCATTGCTAACCAACCCACTAGGACAATTCAAGGTCTCATGCTCATATGATTGACACGACGCACATGGAAGGGGAGGGGGAGCATTCACATTCAACAAATCCATCTTCTTAGTCATGGCATCCAACTTAGCATTCAACATAGAAATAGCATCAACTTCATACTTACCTCCCGTCCTCTTGGAACGGGGCTTTGACCACTGGTAGCTATTGATCGCCATCTCCTCAATCAAAGTTTGGAGTTCCGCCACTGTCTTGGACATGATGTTGCCTCCCGCCGCCGCCAAGATGTTGGCCCTCAAGTTGTCATCCACCCCATTGTAGAAAGCTTGGATCGGGACCCATGGTTCTAAACCATGGTGGGGGCATTGGCGTAAGAGGTCCTTGAACCTCTCCCACGCTTCATAGAGGGACTCATCCGGCTCTTGGACAAATGTTGAGATTTGATTCCGGAGGCTCGTCAACTTGCTAGGAGGAAAGTACTTCGCCAAGAATAGGCTAGCAAGTTGGTCAAAAGTGGTGATGGCAGAGCTTGATGGAAGAGCGTCCAACCACTCCCAAGCCTTCCCTTCAAGTGAAAAGGGAAACAATCGCAGCTTGATTGCATCGGGCGTTGCACCATTTGCCTTAAAAGTCTCACAAGCTTGGTTGAATAGGCGAAGGTGCCGGTTGGGATCTTCATTGGGGAGGCCATGGAATGGGTTGGCCTTCACCAAATTGATGAGTGAACTCCTCAGCTCGAAATCGTCAGCGGCCACTCTTGGAGGATTAATGGCGGAGGGTTGATTTGTGACATTCGGCATCACATAGGAGCCAAGCGTGATTCTAGGCTCTCCACCACCGCCTCCACCGGACATGGTGTTCTTTCGCTGGAGTTCTCGTCTTGTCTTCTCCGGCTCTAACTTTGCTTCTTTCGCGGAGCGAAAGGTTCTTTCGATTTCAGGATCAAGCTCAAAGGTGGAGCTTTTGCATGCACGAGAGTAAACCTCGCAAGACAAAACAAAACACCAAGGAAAATCAAAGCAGAAAATAAAAACTTAGGCAACCTTAGGGTATTCGTTCGGTGGTGGCTAGGGACAAAGTCCCCAACGGCGCCAAAACTTGATAGGCATGGCGCGTGTAGCAAATATCAAGGTCGATCCCACGAGGACTTTTCCTTTCAACGCCGAACTAGCCTCCTAGTTGATCGCTAAGCCGATCGGGTTTTGTTTTGAATCAACTAAATCTAACTCTAATCACAAACAAGGTCTAAACAAACGAATATTCACCGAACTATTCGATGAAATCAAGGGAAAAAGGTGTTCAGGATGAAACCTAACTCGAATAACGAATCAACGATGTGGATTGAACTCATTTCATTAATTTGCACAATCAAGGTTCGATAATCGCATAGAATACTTATGATGAGATTTTGCCACTAGCGAATTGCCAAGACTAACCAAGCTACTTTCGTGGTTATTTCGATTTAGTCAAGGTTAAAGATCTAATTATCTCAAGAACCCTAGTTAAAACTTCTATGTCTAGATAATTTTAACTGGTTCAATCTAGGTTTTCGGGTAATCAAACTTCTCCTTTCGGTACTTCATTCAACAACCTATTAACATGCAATTAGTGATCAAGCAAAAGCAATAACAATTCAATTCAAAGACCAAATAGATTGAAACAAACTAAATTCATGAAAATTCAATCCAACAAAGTCAATTCATCAAGCAACTTCAAAGGTTCATCCCCTAAACTAAAAGAACTACTCACTATTCATGTTTGAAACTACAAAGCAATTGAATTCTAGTCTAGAAAGCATATGAAAATCTATGAGAGATTTGAGAAATAAACCCAAGTGAAGAACAAACTTGCTAGGAATCAACAATGGAGGACTTTTGCTCCTCCACTTCAAAGTATGTTCGAGTTGCTCTTCAATCTTCAATCTTCTCTCAATCTTCAATGATGGAATGGAATATGGATGATGAATGATATGATTAGGGCATGAAATGGATGATGGTGGATTGATCCCTTTCAAACTACGTCGGAAATAAGCATAATATAGGCAAATATCAACTCAAAACCGCCGAAAATGAAAAGACAGGAGAGACACGGACCGTGCCAGGGGTGACACGGACCGTGGTCATAGTGACACGGACCGTGCCCCCCTAGGCACTACCCGTGTCGCTTCACTGCACACAATTCTTCACGTTCTGGTCATAGGCACTACCCGTGCCATTGCAGACACCACCCGTGCCACTGTCTTTTTCAGGCCTAGGAGTACTTTTGGCCATTGTTTGGGCCTTGGGTGATCCAACATCTCACTTCTTGGTCCTTTAAGCTCATAACTTGGATCTACACTTGCTTTTTGGGCTCGGTTTACATCGATTCTTCACAAATTCCCTACAAAACTCACCAAACTCCAAACCAAGTGTAATATGGGAAATTCGGGTATAAAATAACATAATCAAATCAAATATTCCCCAAATTCTCATCAAAACAACCAAGTTCTCATATATACAAGAAGCACTTATCAGGAGACATGGGTTCAGGAGGAGACGAGGAGCTTGATTAGCCTGAGGAGAGAGTTGGATTCGTTGTTCAACACCTCAAAATCGAACAAGCATCTGTGGGAGCAGATCTCTGCGAGGATGAGGGATCAAGGGTTTGATCGATCGCCGACGATGTGCACAGACGTCGTCGGAGTCGGACCCTTTTCGACCCGGCGAGCACGCAACAGCAGTGCAGAGTTGGTTTCTTGATTGTGGAAGTTTATGGTTTTCTGGAAAGGGGTGGAAAGATGATGAAGAAGAAGAATGTGAAATGGAGGAAGAAAAAGGACAGGAACTAAGCCTGCTCTGATACCATGTTAAGTTTCACCCAATTTGGGGAAACTAAAGAGAGAAGAGGGAGAGAGATTTGAGAAATGTTATTATTGATGAATCTCAACTCAAGAAATCTGAGGGAGAGGTAGGTTATTTATAACCAACCTCCCTAACTAACCAAGAAACAAGATAAAAGAAAACAAAGAAATAAAATTGTGAACAAATTGGAAATACAAGATTTACTACTCCTAACACGCCTTGTATTCCTTTGGGGATACGGCAGTGACGCCCCATAAGAATTATGAGTCTTCCGCTAATTTTGTCTGTTAACGTTAGTTTGACTTTGACTTTTCTATAATTGAATTTCCGGGGCGTTACAGTCTCTCTTCAATATTTTTCTGTATTATTCACTATTTTTAACGGACCATGTGAAATAGAAGTGTGACTAGACCAAATTCAAAAGGTACTTAGACTTACTTAGCTGCAACGTCACAAAACAACCAAAAAATTACTCGGAGGTACCCCAATATTTAGAGAAACTATTTTTCGGTACCCCAACTTTTCAAAACTCATTTTGAGGTACCCTTACTTTTTGGGTTAGTAATTATTTGGTGCTTTTCCAGCCATCAATTTTATTGAGTGACCGAAATACCCTTATTCTTCTTCTTTAAGGATATTTCTTAGAAAATGGAAGATAAGGGTATTTCGGTCACTTAACCAAATTGATGACCAAAAAAGCACATAATAATTTCCAATCCAAAAAGTAACGGTATCCCAAAATGAGTTTTGAAAAGTTGGGATACCTGAAAAACATTTCACTAAAAGTTAGGGTACCTTTGAGTAATTTTTTGCAAAACAACTGACTCCAGTTGATATTAATTTGGTGCTGGGATCACCCCAAAAGTTAGGCCCCCATGAGTCCAATGTAAAGTTTAGGATGTTTTGTTAAATAACCCCAACATTAGAGATATTAAATCCTAAGTCCTTTAAAAAAAATATTTTGGTTAATTATTTATAGGGAAATTGGATAATAATAATACGAACTTTTGGTCATGTAAGACTAAATAATACGAACTTTTGATTTGGTGATAAATAATACAAACTTTAATCCCATGTTGCTCTAACCAGTACGCCACCGAGTTAAGTTGAACTTTACTCGGCAGCAGATGACGTGGCGGCGGAGAAGGTGTGACTGGGCTTGAGTTTTGGGGGGTTTGTTACACCTTCTCCGCCGCCACGTCATCCGCCACCGAGTTAAGTTCAACTTAACTCGATGGCGTATTGTTCAGAGCAACATAGGATTAAAGTTCGTATTATTTATCACCAAATCAAAAGTTCGTATTATTAGAATCCAATTTTCCTTATTTATATGTCCATAGAGTGGTAAAGAGTCAACCTTTTCATGCACTTCTGTGTAAGGGGGGAGATTGCCTACATTTGAACTCCCTCGGATCTCACATAGTCGCGTTAGTGGGACTATTGGGGTTTGCTGTTATTTGCATGTCCATAGAGTGGTAAGTAACAAACAATTTTCAAATTGCAAAATTTAAGGGCAAAACTTGTTACATTCGACCATTTCATACGTCGTCATGAAACGATATTTCGAAGTATTGATTTTGGTTTTATTATTTTCAATAGTTTGTTACTACTCATTCCATCCCTTTGTATTTGCACGTTGGGGAATAGAGAGAAACTAAGATGATCAATAAAATTAGGGAGAAAACTATAAATTACTTAAATTGGTAAACATTAATTATGAGGGATGAAGAATGTATATGGATTAAAATTTGATATGGCACACGGGTGAATCTGTTCGGGTTTAGATCCGTTTAGGTCAGCATTGGGTCAACCAATTTGGATATGGATAGGGTTTGGTTTCGACGAGGTCCAATCTGAGTTCGGGTAGGTTTTATTCAGGTTTATTTGGGTGAGGTCCTTTCAGATTGAGTTTTTGGTTCAATTGGAGTCATTTAGGTATGGATCTTAATTTAGTTATTTTTCAAAATGCAGTTCAACTCAACTTTGGGTCGGTTTCCTTCGGGTTCAGGTCAAGATCGGGGCATCCATCTAGGAACCGACTATGTAAAATTAGTAAAAATTATTTGTAAAATTAGTAAAAGTCATATTGAAAATATAAAATAATAAACTATTATAAACAAGAAAGATTAGTTATCTGAATAAATAAATTAAGACAGATAAAGTAAATATTATTTAGAAACGGAGGGGTTGGTCCAAATTCGAGAGTGCTAAGCTCATTGAAAAAGGACTCCCAATCCTAACAAAAGTTGGTTCACGATCCCGGTTGTGGTCGGGACTTGATTTTTACTCCCGGTCCTAGTCCCACTGCTATCGTGATTTCGAGACTAGGAGTTGATTGTGACGGGGATGGGACTGAGACTCTCCAAACTTTTGCTCACTCCTAGATGATATTACATGCAGAGCATACTTTTAACTTGTTTTTTAACTGCAAAAAGTTTCACGTATACTATCGCCAGCACCATGTCACATTTCAGACACATTTAACTAGATGGTAGATGATATAAATAATACGGTTTAAAGTTAGCTCATCCATAACAAAATTATAAATTTAGATTATTTTTTCAGTACCTCGGAAATTTGGATTATCTTTTTCCCAATTTTCCGAATATACTCCCTCCGTTCCATATTGATTGTTATAGTTTTGACTTTCATGGTCTCCAATGTCAGTCTTTGATTGATAATTTCTTACATAATATGTTATTAGCAATTGCAACATTATACTTTTATGATAATATTTTTTGTTATGAATCTAGTGGTGTTAATTTTACATAGCAACTTATTGTATATACGGAGAAATTTATGGCCAAACGTTTTGAAATTTGACTATACAACTTCCAAAAACGACAATTAATATGGAACAAAGGGTGTATTTTAGAAACCGGGGGTAGGTCCAAACTCGAGAGTCCTAATCTTATTGAAAAAGGACTCCCAATCTGAACAAAAGTTGGTTACCAATATCTCTCATTAAATCGACATCGATCAAAACATGTCATTTGAGTGTGTATCTTAATCGGGTCACTTTTCGGGTCAAGATTGGGGCATCCATCCAAGTAACAGCTCGGGTCTGAATTCAACTTTTTCTGTTTAGGTTTTGGATCAATTTTTCAAGGTCAATGTAAAATCGGTAAAAGTTATAATAAATAATTACGAACGAGAAAAGTTAGTTAAATGAATAAACTAAATAGAATAATATTACCCGCGTCTCTAAATGGTCCTGTTCTTTTCTGCGGTATTTTGCGGTATGGTGTGGTGAAGTATGGTGGAATTGTGGTAGGTGTGGTGGAATTGTGGTAGGCTATTGGTATGTGGGGTAAGTGAGGAGAGAGAATGTAAAAAGGAGAGAAGAAAACTGAAAAGAGAGAAAAGTGAGGAAAGAGAAAAGTAATGAGTTGTGGTAAAGTGTGGTAAGTTGTGGCAAACTGCGGTATGCTGTGGTACCGTAGTTTGCCAACCGCAGAAAACAACAGGGCTGAGTGTCAATTTGACTAATCTTTGACCGTTGATTACTCACAAATCATAATGAATTATAATTTGAAATTACCACTATTAGAAAGATTTTGTACTAAAAATTATATTACTGTTAATTTTTATATTGTAACTTGTTACAATTTGTTACTCCATCCGTTCCATAATGTTTGTGCTTTTGTTGACTATTACGGTCTCCAATGTCACTCTTTTATTTGATAATTTCATATATAATATTTCATTAACAATTGCAATATTATACTTTTGTAATAATGTTTTTTATTACGAATCTAATAGTAATAATTTTATTTAACTAATAATTGTATATATTAAGAAATCTATGGTTACTTTTTAAAAAAAAATTTGACTGCACAATTTTAAAAAATGACAAATACCGTGGAACCGAGGTAGTCGTAATCAACAATCAAAACTTAGTCAAATTAATACTCCCTCTCCATATTAATTGTCATAATTTTGACCCCCACAATTTCCAATGCGGCAATGACACTCTTTGATTGATACTTACTTTCATAATATGTTATTAGCAATTTCAATATTATATTTTTATGACAATATTTTTTGTTATGAATCTAATGGTAGTAATTTTATCTAGCAACTCATTCATAAATTTATAGTCAAAATTTTTGAAATTTGACTGCATAATTTTCAAAACTATGACAATTAATATGGTACGAGGGAGTAAACAGAGATTAATAGAGTCATACTCCCTCCGTTCTATATTAATTGACATAATTTTAACTTTTGCGGTCTCCAATATTACTTTTTGGTTGATAACTTTTTACATAATATGTTATTAACAATTGCAATATTACACTTTTATGATGGTATATTTCGTTACGAATCTAATGATGATAATTTTATATAACAATTCATTGTATATGTTGATAAATTAATGGTCAAAATTTTTTTAATTTGATTGCACGATTTTCAAAGACGACAATTAATATGGAACAAAGGAAGTACTACTACCTCCGTCCCATAATGTTTGTCAATCCAACTATATTTAAAAGTCCAATGGTAATGGGAAATGAGGTGAAAAATGTATAAAGTATCAGAATTGCTCTTACTTTTCTCATGTGAAGAAAAATAAAAAAAGAAACAAAAGAGTATTTATTAGGGGTATAATAGGAATTACAATCATTGGAATTATAAAACGGACAAACATTTTGGGACAAGGGAGTTAGGTAGATGGACAAACAATTTGGGACGGAGGTAGTACCTCCGTCCCAAAATATTTGTCTAATTTATAACCCCAACAACTGTAATTCATTTTCTACCCCTAATTAATAGATTTATTTAGTACTTTTTACGATTCCATCAACTATTATCTTCAATTAAAGTAGGGATAGTTTTGGTAACTTACAAACTTTGTACCTCAATTCCCAATACACATTGGTTTTGTTGAGTTAGGTAGATGAACAAATAAAATGGGACGGAGGTAGTATGTATTAACAAACACCCAAACTTTTGGCAAAAATAGTTTCTAAAAAATTATTCCTTCCATTCTTTTTTATCTGTCATTTACGGCTTTTAGTGTCAATCATTAACCAATAACTAGTCTTAAATCCGTGCGATGCACGGTGTATGATAAAATAAATATTATTTTTAACAAAAAAGAACCTAAATTATTATTGTACATATAAATTAAAACGACCACAACATAAAATTATATAATTAAATTAAAAATACGAAAAGTTGTTCAAATAAAAATATATAAAATTAAAAATATATGTAGGCTAAGAGTTTAAGTCAAAAACGTACAATAACAATCAAAATTCTAAATACAACAATTAAAATACATGTAGGTCAGTAGTTCAAGTAAAAAATATCGATGAATTTTAAAATAATATTGACAAATTTACATTGAATTTTATAATAATTATTGATAAATTTATTAAGAAAATTTTAACACTTTGGTAGACATAAGTAGGTATTATTACATGGTGTACCATATAGTTGTTGTTATTATTATTATTATTATTATTATTATTATTATTATTATTACTATTATAGGCAACACCAAAATAATTACTGTTATTTGCATCAACATAATTTAATTCAGAGTCTAAAGCAGTTAAAGATTAGTGATACTTTCTCTTTTTTTTAATTTTAAAATAAAATCCGGATTGAAAATAAAAAAAATTTGAAAATAGAAAATAATAATAATTTTCTACGTTGTGATTGTGAATTCACTCTGATCGCTCATTTCTATTATAATATATAGATTATTATTATTATTATTATTATTATTATTATTATTGTTGTTGTTAATAGTAGTACGTACGTTAACTACCAGCTGCCTACCTTTAGTATCTCATTATAGTTGTAATCTATACCAATGTCACTATATTATTATTACTAGTCTTAAGCCCGTGCGATACATGGGTATATTAAAGAATATGTGTTTAATAATTAAAAAGCAATTATAATATAAATGTACGTACATATAAATATAGGGTAAGTTGCTCTATAGTGTTGGGCCTAAGATTGAGCTTACAATGAGATGTTTTTTTTACAACTAGGTGTTATCATCAATCAACTTGGTTTGACCAAAAATTTATTTTTGATAAAAATTTAGTAAAAGCAAGTAGACCTGCTGCTAATGTGACATGTCTGATGTGACATGTCTGATGTATTTAGCATAAGTAATCGATGAACTTCAATATAAATTAACCCAAAACAATTAAGTGGTTAACCCAAACATAACTTGGTTAACATGAACTTATCATGGGTAATTAACTGTCTATTGTAGGTTATCCCAGACTAATGAGGTGATTAACCCAAAATACAGTAAGTTAACATGAACTTGTTCTGGGTTAACCGTCCATGGTGTCCATGTTGAGTGTTTTATGTTAGCATCATTACCCATATGATCTATCTTCATAACCCTAAAGCATAACTTATGTAGTTTTTACTTTATTAATTACCAATTTCAGTATACAAACCTTATGTTGGGCTATCGTTAGCAAGACGCGTGAAGTTCATTGTAGTTAACCCAGACCAATTATGTGATTAACCCAAAATACGGTAGGTTAACAAGTTGAACGAATAGGGTAACTGCAAATGCAATTTTAATTGTTAAATATTCATTTCCCATCATTACACCTATGCATATAGGTTGGACTCTACTAAATAACACCTAACTGCAAATGTTTTTCTGGTCAAAGTTGAATTTGATTGATGACAACACTAACCTGTAAATAAATTCACTCATTGTAAATAAATCTTAAACCCAACACCACAGTGCAATAAACCCATAAATATATATTCTAATTATAAGGAAAAAAAAACATAAATAACAATTCACAATTCAATTAAGAAATATGGATGTGCATACCAATTTAAAAGGAAACCATAAAATGACATTATGAATTCAATCAACATGTATGTACCAATATTAATAAAAACATTTACATGTATCAATATTAAAACAAACAATAAATAACACTCTGTCTCATAGCCTAACCTACGAAAAATAAAAACATCACAACGTATATGATATTATTAAATAAAATAGAGTACTATTGTGTCCTATAATAGTAAGCTATTCAAATGAAAATACATAAAACACATCATAAGTTGTTTGAATGAATTTTTTTATGTACATACCAATATAATAAGTTATTCGAATGAAAATAATTACTGATATCTGTACCAAAATAATTTACTTCAGTATTTATCTATTTTCCGATTGGTTATAATCCTTACAATTAATCTCTTTTCTTCATTTTGTGGGACCAAAAATGATACTATATATTAATATTATAGGCAGATAGATAGATTTTTATTATCATTACCATTATTATTATTATTATTATTATTATTATTATCATCATCATCGTCATCGTCATCGTCATCATAAGTTATTATTATTATGGATAACACCTAAATAATTACTGATATTTGCATCAAAATAATTAATTTAGTATTTACCTGCTTTTTGATTGGTCGAAATTTCTATAATTGATTTCTTTTCTCCATTATATGGGACCCACAAAGCTTACTATTAATATTATATAAATTGATTATTATTATTATTATTATTATTATCATTATTACAAATAACACAAAAATAATTACTAATATTTGCATCAAAATAATTTAATATAGTATTTATCTGTTTTCTGATTGGTCTAAATCTTTACAATTGTCCTTTCTCCATTCTGCGAGACCCACGAACTTTACTATTAATATTATATAGATTACATAGATTCCAAAATAATTATAATTACTGATAGTTGCACCAAAATAATTCAATTTAGCATTTATCTATTTTTTGATTGGTCGAACTCCCTACAATTAATCTCCTTTCTCCATTCAGTGGGACCTACAAACTTTACTATTAATATTATATTATATAGATTTCTAATATAAAATTTTTATAAAATAATATAACATTATACTTTTTTAATACTCCCTCCGTTCTTTTTTTATATGTTATTTACAGTTTTCACTGCCGATTTTTAATCAATAATTTTTAATATAAATTTTTTATAAAAAATGTAATATACTTTTTAAATAGTATTTTTTATTACGAATCTAATGACATCAATTTTGTATGATGAATCATGATATAATAATTAAGATATTAACGGTCAAAATTTTTGACACAATTTTCTAGGTGACAGATATATAAAAATGGAGGTAGTAGTATTCTTCATTACGAATCTAATGACATCAACTTTGTACAATAAATCATTATACAAATTAAGATATTAACAGTCAAAGTTTTTAACACAATTTTTTAAATGACCGATAAATAAAAACGGAGAGAATATTTTAAAGAAGTAGTAACTTAACCAAATACAACTACAATAAGAATTCTAAATAAATAGAGATTGATGAAGTAATATACTCCTTTCGTTCTTTTTTATTTTTCATTTACGGTTTTTAGTGTTAATTTTTAACCAATAATTTCTAATACAATTTTTTTATAAAAAAATATAATATGATACTTTTTTAATAGTATTTTTTTATTCCAAATCTAATAGCATCAATTTTGTATGATGAATTATTATATAAATTAATATATTAACGGTTAAAATTTTTAACACAATTTTCAAGATGACAGATAAATAAAAATAAAGGTAGTATATTAGAAACGGGGGTTGGTCCAAAGTTAGTGATAACCTCATTGAAATAAGACTCCCAATCCGAACAAAACTTTGTTTCCCAAAATCTCTCTGATTAAACCCACATCCAAACATGGCCTTAATATCTCCGCGAGAACAAGAAGAACCCTTCTTCATCCCTCCCAAAACCTAAAACTCGCCACCCTCTCTCTCTCTCTTTCTCTCTGCAACTTTTCACTACAAATCTTCTCGGTCGATGATCATCAACACACACTCCTTATCCTTGTTGAATTCGGATTTGAATTTGAGATTGAATCAGACAGAGAATTCTCCCTTTAAATGCTCTGTTGTTCTTCCTTCTTTCTTCTTCCATCTCCTCCTTTCATGTCTTCTTCAATCACACTCTCTTACCCTTCCTGTGTATCGCCTACCGGCTATCAACCGATTGTAGTCTTCGATTCGTTTCACATACCCTCTTCTTCTTCTTCTTCGAGTTTTGATTTCTCTAGGTGTTATTTCGGTGAGAAATTGGTTATCTCTGCGCAATATGGACAGTTCTAAGGTGATTCTTCGCTGTCTCACACTTTTTTCCGTTTGTTTTTGATTTCGGCATTGGTTTTTTAGGGTTTGTTTTGCGGTTTAGTTTTTGATTGATGTTGATTGCTCAATTTGCAGTTCATTGGGTTGTTGGGCGAAGTGGATTGACACACTTTAGCATATATGGGTTTTGCTTTGCAGTAGATAGTAGAGTTTTTTGGGGATTTTTTTGCAATTTTGTTTCTCATTGATTTCTTAGTTCTTTGCAACTTTGTTTTATGCTCCCTTGATTTTTGGTTTTTTTGGGTGTTGGGTGAACTGGATTGATACAGTTTAGAATCAGTAACTATAGAAAGGATCTTGGGTTTGCTTTGCAATAGAGAGTAGAGTTTTCTATGGAAATTTTCGACCATTAGCTTCTTAACGAATATAATGTTTTATTATTTTGATAAAATTATGCGGGAAATTGTCAGTTAAAGAAAGACTTAGACAGTTCTAAGGTGATTCTTCTTCTTCCCACCTTTTTTCATTGTTTTTGATTTCGGCATTGGTTTGTTAGGGTTTTTTTTTTCGATTTTGTTTTTGATTAATGTTGATTGCTCAATTTGCTTTGCAATAGAGAGTAGAGATTGTTTATGGAAAATTGTTTATCATACATGATAATATATTGTATTTTGTGATATCTCACACCTTTTTTTACTTGTTTTTGATTTTGGCATTGGTTTCTTAGGGTTTTTTTGGGGCAATTTTGTTTTGAATTAATGTTGGTTGCTTAATTTTCAGCTCACTAGGTTGTTTTTTTGCTTGTTGGGTGAAGTGGATTGACACACTTTAGCATCAGTAACTATAGAAAGGATATGGGTTTTGCTTTGCAATAGAGAGTAGAGTTTTTCGGGGATATTTTTTTGCAATTTTGTTTTGAATTAAGGTTGACTGGTCAATTTTCGGTTCATTGGGTTTTGTTTTTGGGTGTTGAGTGAACTGGAATGATACAATTTAGCATCAGTAACTATAGAAAGGATATGGGTTTTGCTTTGCAATAGGATATGGGTTCTCACATCATTGTTTGGCTACTCTATCTTTGGTTTTCTTTCTATTTATGAATCCTTGTTACATGATGCACAGGTAATAGTATTTGGATCTTTCACGGAAGATGAACTCAGGACATTGCAGAAAAAGCCATCTGGGACTTCTCCATTACCTGCAAAGAAGAAAGAGCTTCAATTTGGGTCATTGCCTTCCGTACCAGGAGAAATTTCGCGTGGTGGTGTAAATGGTGCTTCTGCAAAAAAGCCAGCTTCCCCTGTCACATCGGCTAAATTAGATAAGAAAACCAATCCTTTGACGCATCCGAAGGATCTCTTCCCGGGACTTAGTGGAGTTCCTAAAGAAAATGGGAGCCTTCATGGTTCCAACCATTACAGTCCTCTAAGTAATGGTTTGAATGAAGTTAAAGATGGAAGTCTTAATTTATCTTCATTATCTCTGTCGAAAACTGGTGGATGTGTATTTCCACAACAATCTTCTAGCTCTCCCCTAGCAGGCGAGGCTGTAATTTCAAAGGACACGCATTCGAATGGCGTCTGTAATGAGTCGCAAGTGACTCCGCCTTCAAAACAGGATGCCAAGAAAGATGCCAATGGCAGCATTGCTACTATTAAGGATTTGCTACCTCGGGGTTTGATCAATGCTGGGAATTTGTGTTTCCTCAACGCTACTGTACAGGCGCTCTTGTCCTGCTCCCCTTTCGTGCAGCTCTTGCAGGAGTTAAGAAATCGAGACATCCCTAAGGTATAATATAGAGGGTTGTGAGCTATTATATGTCTTAGAGGTTGACATATTTTAGGTTATAGTTTCTAAGTTTGATATCTGTTCTTACTTGTACTCATCCTATGCTTATTCAGGCTGGGTACCCGACTTTGACGGCCTTTGCGGAGTTTATAAAGGAGTTTGACATGCCCCAGGGGCCAATCGTAAAGAAGAAAGACACCATCGAGACTGGAAGGCCCTTCAGCCCTGCCATGTTTGAAAGTGTGGTGAAGAATTTTACTCCAGATGTGCCTAGTGGGTTCTCTGGAAGAATGAGGTATGTATGTGCGACCTAAAAATTTATTTGTTTCCTTTCCTAGTGTCATGGTTATTCTCTTGAATTTTACTCTGCGTACATCGTTTAGTTTTGTTGGCTGGCTACTCTTCTTGCCTTTTGGCTAACTAGAGGTTTGTGTTTTCCGTATCATAGTCGACAACTCTTATGGAAGAGACACCAAGAGTAGAACTGAGGGACAGCAGTATGTTTGTGGTTGTTTACCTAGCGTGATCCTGCTACATTGGATT
Organism: Portulaca oleracea; assembly: GCA_029582165.1. Classification (NCBI taxonomy): domain Eukaryota; kingdom Viridiplantae; phylum Streptophyta; class Magnoliopsida; order Caryophyllales; family Portulacaceae; genus Portulaca; species Portulaca oleracea. Next base: position 9,757,221 of record CM055871.1, read on the forward strand.
GATTAGTGATGTTGTGACTTGTAGTTTAGGCCTGAAATTTCCAAACCTACAACATAAATAAACCCGAAACCGACCCATGCCAAGCCCGACCTGCCTGCCCGAATTGACAGAAGTTATATCTGTCTGTATGATTTCATTCTGTTTTTTTAAGGATGCAAATTTGTAATTTTTTTGCATGATTTCATCCTGCTCCTTTTTACTTGGGCTAAGTTCCCTTGTTGGCCTATACTTCCCACACAAGTTAAAAGCGGCGATTTTAGTGTTTCCTCAACCAATCAACTTAATGGAGCTCTGTTTTTTGTACAGGCAAGAAGATGCACAGGAGTTTCTGAGCTTTGTGATGGATCAAATGCATGACGAACTGCTCAAGCTTGATGGGCAGTCTTCGAGTGGGGCTGGTCGAAAGTTGCAACTGGTTTCTTCACCAGAAGACGATGAATGGGAAACTGTCGGTCCAAAGAACAAATCTGCAGTCACGAGGACTCAGAGCTTTGTTCCATCTGAACTAAGTGCAATTTTTGGTGGACAGTTGAGGAGTGTCGTTAAGGCTAAAGGTAACTATAATTTGTCATGTTGATGTCGCAAATTTTATTTGCATTCCCCCCTTAGTATATATGTTTGTGGATGGTCATTTTGTATCTCCTTTGTTTCTATCTTTTGGTTTATTTTTCTCTTGTATTCTTGCTGTTTTTTTATTAGGAGAAGAAGGTGGTGGGGGTATCGATTGTTAACTTTCTACTCCCTCCGTTGCTATTTATTTATCACTTTGAAACAGTGGGGAGATACCAAGATCACTAATACAGTTAGGGAGAAAAACTATAAAATTACTTAAATTGGTAAAATTTAATTATGATGGATAGCGAATGTAGATGTAAAATTTGTAAAAGTTACATTGGGAATGTAAAATGTCAAATAATTAGTGACAAGAAAATCAGTTAAATGGAGAAATAAACAGAGACGGAGGGAGTATGTCATAGAGTCATACACGTTATGGTATTGTACAATGTACACCCTTTTGCTTAAAGCTAGCCTACGAAATGATCATTTTTTAACTTATCATCGGCATTCAACAACTTTTTACACTATTCAGCACAATTCAGCAACTTTCATAATAATTCAGCACATTTACTCTCTTATAATATAAACCAATTTTGCCTGATCTCCTCACTGGTCACCCCTTTGCTCTTTTTTTTTTTCTTTCTGAAAGGCTACTTAGGCGAATGTTCTTTTGAAAAGCTCTGCCATCTTCAGTTACAAAACCATAAATTAGTGCCAAGGAGTACTCACTAACATTTTCTCATTTCCCTTTTTTGTATATCGTCCGCTTTTATGAATTATGTTGCCAAAAAAAAAAAAGGCTCTTGGTTGTCATGTATTCTTGGACTTTTCATTGTTAGTTGCTCTATATCAATTGAGTCCGATTTTAACCGTTGTGGGTCCTGTTTAGTTATTTTTGACTCTGAAACTTTTTACTTCATGATCTCGGGGATCTTGTTCTGTTGGCCAGAGACACATTCTAACTTTCCCAGAAAATTATTTTATCTCATTTTGCTGGAGTTGTCATAATTTATCTTTTTGTATACAATAGAGTTGTCATAATTTATTGGTTTTGCTGGAGTTGTCATAATTTATCTTTTTGTATACAATGGGCAGGGAACAAGGCGTCTGCAACCGTTCAGCCATATCTGTTGCTACATCTGGATATTTTTCCAGAGGCTGTTCAAACAATTGAGGATGCGCTTCGGTTGTTCTCCGCTCCAGAAACGCTTGAAGGGTATCGGGCACCTAGCACTGGAAAGGTAAATGATTTTATAATTCGTTTTACGGGCCAAACTATTGCTATTTATGTAGTTGCCCTCTGATTTTGCACGTCTTTTTTACCATTGAATCCATCTGGTATATATCACTGCATGGAACCTCATAATTGCATTCATAGATGTCAGCGTATCATAGTTTTTGGGTCAATAATATACCGGTACATGATTGTTATATGTTCTTTTCCAACAAATAGTATTATATAGATAATATATTTGCTGCTTTTTACGGGTTTACTAAATGTATTCACTGCACAAATTTAGGCTGGAGTTGTTAGTGCTAGCAAATCTGTGAAGATTCAGACGCTGTCGAAGATTATGATACTGCACCTGATGCGCTTTAGTTACGGGAATCAAGGAAGCACCAAACTGCATAAGCCTGTACATTTCCCTCTCGAGCTGGTGCTTGGACGTGAGCTCCTGGTTTCACCGACAAACGAGGTATAATTTTCTGGTCCTTTTCCCTTGTCTGCATTTGTTACCTGCTCAGTTTAATCATAACTCACCTCCCTTGCCCGATTTTAGCGGACCAGAAAAAAACCTTCTCATACCCTGGAAAAGAACATACGGGTCTGTTCTTGTGAGTTGTGAGGGGTAGATTTATGTTTGGTAAATTTTGGTAAATATTGGCCAGCAAAGTATTGGGAGAACGCGGTAAAATTTTTACAAGTTTGGTGATTTGGGTTGTGTGTAATATGTGTATTTATTATATGTTTTGTAAAGTTTTACACATTGTCCCGATACCTTGCCATTCAAAATTTACCTAACCTAAATCCATCCCTCAAAAGAACACAAAACCTAAGGCCTGTAAAAATATTCATCGCAATTGACTGAATTGAGCATGCTAAGTTTATTGGTAAGTCAGGTGGGTAATAGTTAACTAAACTTTACTAAATTATCCAAACATACCAAAACAACAAAACTTACGTAAACTTAATAGAAATAAACTTTTGGAAACATACTTAAAGCCAAAACTTACCAGAACTCGCCCAGTCTTACCAAAACTTGCTGAAATTTACATTGCCTCACCTTACCAATGAATTTGATAGGCCCAGTTTGCTTCGTACATATGAGGAATTGACTTTTTATTATTACTTTCACTTTTTTTTTCTCAGTTTTGGTTTGTGAAGGGATGATCTCTCTCTTTGCTTTCATACTGGGATTGTTGGTATGACTTGTGAGCATTGTGAACCTCAATTCGAACTTTACCCACTCTTATCCATGTTTACTTTTTTCTACCTCAACTTACATAAACCTACTCGAACTTTTCTGCTTCTAAGTTACCTACTTCTACCCAAACCTACTCAAAACCGAAAGAACATAGCCTAAGCATGACGAATCCTGATCAGTTTTACTTGGTGAATGTGGACATAGGGCCGTAAATACGAGCCATTCCTGCTTCTAAATTACCTACTTCTACCCAAACCTACTCAAAACTATCCAATCTTATTTTACCCAACTTCTACATAGTACATACCCACCAAAAGAACATAGCCTAAGCATGACGAATTCTGATCAGTTTTACTTGTTGAATGTGTACACAGGGCCGTAAATACGAACTGGTGGCGACAATCACCCATCACGGAAGGGACCCATCCAAGGGCCACTACACAGCCGACGCCCGTCACCCCAACGGCCAATGGCTGAGATTCGACGACGCATCAGTGACCGCCGTGCCTCCAAGCAAGGTCTTACACGACCAGGCATACGTCCTCTTCTACAAGCAAGTTTAAACATGGCATTTCCCGTCTTGTCTTTTCATCTCTGTCGTCGTGCCCTTTGTTGCAAAACATGTCATAATTCGACGATGGACGCCATTTTACAGGTCTCACTGAGTTCTTGGTAGATTAGGCTTTTCGTTTTCGGTTTTTCCGAGGGTGGTTGTGGTCAGTTTTGTTGTTGAGAGCATATATGATGGAGGTTGAAGGCTAACTTGGAGCTGTTGAGTTAATTTATTATGGGTGACCCCATCTGTAACACAATTGAATTGATCTGTGAAATGTTTTGTGGTGTAACATGTCACTTGCAACTTTATGATCAAGTTTCAGGAGAAATTAGATTCAGACAGGTGTCTAAGATGCTGGTCTTGCTTGCCTCTTTGAGGTTTTTGGGGTTCCCTTTATGCATATTTTTATGAAGTGTTTTGTGGTTTTTTGCTCGTGAAAATATTTCTTTTTGGGTCCGTTAGGATCTTCTTCTTCTTTATGCACGATACCTCTTCTTTATGCATTATTGTGTATGAAGGAAAAAAGTGCCTACATCTGGATCTGCTTACACCTTGTTAACGACACTTTACAGAGTGTTATCTTCTTTATGAACTGTCGTATATGAAGAGAAGACTGCCTACATCTGGATTTCCTTATACTTTGCATTAACAACACTTTATAGAGGGTTGTTATTGTTGTTGTTGAAGACATTAGGAAATAATGTGTGGTTGAGTCGTGGGTGTAGGAATCAACTACTTGTTGGATGAACTTTTAAGGAAAATTTGGGTTTTGGCGGTCCTTACTTTTAGTTTTTATAGGCAAGTAGTCTTTATATTTTTGTTTTTTGGAATTTTGGTGTTGGTGGTTCTAAAAGCATAAAATTTGCAAGTCTGGTGGGATCCTCTGAATTCAAAGGGCGGTGACTCCATAGAAATATGACGTGGAGTAGCGCGAGAAGGCGAGTTTCAGCAGTCCATGTCAAATTTCCACCAAGTCAACGACCTTTGACTCGAGGGTGTTTTATCAGAATACAAAAAGAAAGTAGGAATTACTAATATACAAAAGTTGAAAGCAAGGACCACTGGAATACAAAAAGAAAAATGAAAATAAGTTTAAGGAAAATTTGTCAAGGTAAAATTTATTCATTACTTAATATTGGGCTCATGTTTAAGTTTGTTGGGCCTTTAGTGCTCAATCGGCCTAATTTAAGGTAGATTTTGAGTAAAACAGGGTGATATAGGTCTGGTTTGGTTTGACGCGGACCATGTTACATGCCAGAAAGCATTGATTGGCAAGTGACACGGACCGTGTATGGCTAAGTCCGGATTACCAAGCATACAGGTGCCAAACCATAGTTACGTTCTGTGGTTCCCAAATGAATTATGACACATGCACAAGGGACAAATGCAATTGAGAGCTGAATATATAATGTATGGATTCAATGGATGCGAATAACACCCAAGTATCTGACCCATGGTCTCTTTGGAGACATACGATAAAATTGGCACGATACAGAGAAGTAGTTGACCCATTATGTACCCATAAAGCAACATAATGGCCCAACATTGAGATGATAAAACCTCAAATTAACCAAAACCTCAAATTGGATTCGAGTCCGGAGGGGCTTCTAGGCAAATGTAGGTGCACATAATGCTAACTAAATCAATCATGCAAGAATTGTCTCATCCGAAAAAAAGACACAATATCGTATAATTTCACAAATTATATAAAATCTGTATATTCATTTCTTATTCATATCTTCAAGGAGATGATAAGTAGCTGATCCAGAAACATACACATATAAAAAAAACATAATGCCACAAGAAAAACATAACAAAAATATGTGTTAAAGTTCTGGCTTAGGGTTTTTAGGGTTTAGGATTCTGGGTTTAGGGTTCGGAGGGGCTTCGAGACGAATGTAGTCATACATGATGCCAACTAAAGGGATGCCACCCATGGCTTGAGTCAAGAAGATTGTGTTATCCCCTTTTTGCAAGCTTAGCACTTGGAATGTCGGTTCGGGGTTTTTAGGGTTTAGGGTTTAAGGTTCGGAGGGGCTTCAAGACGAATGTAGTCATACATGATTCCGACTAAAGGGGTGCCACCCATGGCTTGAGTCAAGAAGATTGTGTTATCCCCTTTTGCAAGGTTAGCACCATGAATGTCCATGCTATAAAGCCTGTATAGCCCATGAATCCCATGTCTTGCTATGGCATTGTCATGCCCTACTAATCCTGTGGTGAATGTTGGAGGATTTGTTGTTGGGTCATTTACTCGAACCTACACGACATTAAGATAACAAAATTTGAGTTAGAGAATTAGTGACATGTGTGAGGATAGCAGGGCTGACAAAAATATGTCCGACCTGGAAACTGGGCATGGTCACACTATGAGAGCTGGCTAAATTTTGACTGATCTAAATAATTGGATTTGTTCGATCGGAAAAATAAGTTTGATCGAAGACTTTTCATATGAATTTTGACAATCGATTTTTCGATCCCAAATTTTACACACACTTGATTTCTTTTCCCAACCCTACCATAGCATATATCTTGAAGGATAGTTGAAAAACTTTTCGGGAAAATTACTCAAGTTTTTCATGTTTGATTCTCTATAATATATATGAAAGTTCTAATATGGTACCCATTGTATCCCTTACAACCTCAGTAAACAGTTTTCCGGGGCGACTAGGGAAAATCTTTGCCGGAGAGTTTTCCTTCTCGGGAAACTATCAAACGCACCGTAATAATAAAACCCTTACTTGTAATTCTGCACGATTGGCAGTTGCAAGTGCCAACCGAAGTTTGTAGACTCCATTTTGGTTTACGTTGTCAAGTTTGAACTTGATTTGCCATGTTGTTCCCTCGTACGTATCCCCTACTTTCCTGCATGTGTACGTATGTACGTACATTTGGTTCAAAGGCTTAGGATGAGTAAATATTAACTTAAAAATGTTTACGTTGAATATATAAATGTGATAAACTTGAAGGGGGTATATACAAATTATCTCATATTTATACATATATATATACACACACCATGATAAGTTAGATGAACCTGAAATAAAATACAAAACATTAATTAGCTCACCTAGTAACCTGAGCAAAGAACCAATCTTTTCGATAATCACTGGTACCAACAGTATAAACTAGATCTTCATTAGGGTATAATTCGGCATATCTTTCCCAAAGTCCATATTGTCTAAACCTGTTCCATGTAAAGCCATGCAAATAACAACTTAAAAATTTTAAAATATACCACTTTCAACTTATTATAGATTAATGAAGAAAAGACAACAAATTTTGATAGTAAATACTGAATTTTAGGAGTATTTGACTCAAATATACCGATATTACTCTTTGCTGGTAGAGTACCTGAACTATGAATCTACTTTTTATTATTATACCGGAACGTAGTTATGTGGTAGTGGTCGAGTGGACTCAGTTCGTTGATGACATGGCAGGTGGGGAAGAACTTACCGACGACATTTGGTGACACTTTTGTTAACTGTGTTAAATTTCTCCTCCTTTACGAAAATTATACGGTATAGCATGGATTGGTGGACCTACTTATGCCCACTGCATGTATTAAAATATGTCAATTTTTAAATAGGGTTTTTGGACCTTAATAAACTGAACTTTTGGGATATTGGACAATAATACACTGAACTTTAACATTGGACAATAATACACTGTACTTTGGAGGGTGTTGGACAATAATGCACTCATAGCAATTCCGATGATGGCCGACTTGGTGGCAATCCTACGTGGTCCGCCTGCCACGTAGGATTACCACCAAGTTTGCCACCGTCAAAATCTTTCTAGGTGTACTATTGTCCAACACCCCCTAAAGTACAGTGCATTATTGTCTAAGGTCAAAGTACAGTGCATTATTGTCCAATACCCTAAAAGTTCAGTATATTAACATAAAAATCCTTTTAAATATATTGGTGGACTTAAATAGGTACTCCAAGGTGTATCATATAATAATTGCCTTCCTTTCCCTTTTTCCTTTTCCCACTTTATTTTCTTTGTTGCTTAGGGAACTAAATTTGCCCAAAAAGTAAAGGGAAATGAAGGCTGTGAGCCTGTTCTTTTCTGTGGTTGGTTAAATTTCACTTGTACTAACCACACTTCATCAATTTTACAACACCAGAGCACTTGTTTTCACCTTTATCTATCAAACTAAACTACCTTTAACCATACTAATATAACCACACTTTACCGACTTAATCGTAACCACACTTTATCAAACGAAGAAAAGATGAACAACTCCCCTGCCATGTCATCACCAAAATAGGCCCATAGCTTAAGTAAACCACTAATATAACCATGCACACTTTACCAGCTTAATCGTAACCATACTTTACCAACCGAAGAAAAGAATAACGCCCATGCCATGTTATCACCAAAATAGGCCCATAGCTCAAGTACACTCCTAGCCGAGAGTGACTATTCGCATATTTGTGTCCAGTATTTTCAAAGGTCAGTATATTACAGTCCAAAAATCTCAAAAAAAAAAAAGTCGACTTTGAATTCAAGTGATGAGTTTGAATTGGTTACCTGTCAGGATGATTGAGGTAGAGTTTGTTGACATACTTAGGGTTAGGATCAGGGATATAGAATTCTCTAGCCGTACGATCAGGTATCCCAATCTCCCATAATGTTGGTCCATCTCTTGGAGGTTTATATACAATTTCACCTTTTATCTCACACCCTGTAATATAATACAGTATTGTAAGCTTTTAACTACTTTCAAAGATAAAATAAAAAAAAACTATATTCGAGTTAATTATGTCAAAAATAGAGCATTAGACATGGGAAAATCTGCATATGTTACCCTTCAAGTTTTATGGCGTTTATAAATTTAAACTTGACATTTTCGAGTTAATATTTGTCTACCCTAAGATTTTGAGCCCATTTTCATTTAGACCATGTTCTTTTCTAAGGTGGGGAGGGTGTGATAATGGCATGGTATAGTCAAAATGTGGATAGTGTGATATGATGTGGTAAGTTGTGGTAAAAGTTGTAGTAAGAATGATTGGTGTGGTGGGTGAGGAGGGAGAAAAGTGAAAAGCAATGAGAATAGAGACGAGAGAAAAAATTATGATTGTTGTGGTAAAGTATGGTTTCGTACGGTAATATCTGATGGTTTGTAATTAGTGTGGTAAATTGTGGTAGATGCGCAATATTGTACCTCACAAGAGAACAAATTAGTTACTTGTCGGGTAAATTTAACAACTTTTCTGGTGAATGGTGATGAAATTTGTTTGTTAAAATTGTCATCATTTCAGCAAACAAATTTTATCACAAATCACACATTAGCCGTAATAGTTGCTAAATTTTTCACCGGAAAGTAGCTAAATGAAATTGGACTTCAAAAGCTTAAGGTGGGTAAATGTTAACTTAAAAACATCAAGGTTGGATTTATAAATTTCATAAACTTGAAAGGGATACGTCCAAATCATCCATTAGACATGTACCTGGGGTGATAGAAATAAGATTGTCACATAAGTAGTCTCCTATGAAGCCAGGAACCGAGGCGTAAAGATTGTAGTCACCAACTCGTATGTTGTTGATGACAAAATTACCACCCTCATCTGTTTGTGTCCAAAACTGATAACCCTAATCATACACAATTCGATAGGAAAATATCGTCATTATATTTCAAGTGTATGAGTGTATGATAAGTTAAGAAGTCATGAAAATGTAAGTATGAAGCTTAAGAATGGTATAACAGAGCCTTGAAAATGTAACCGAATGACTTTACAAGCGCAAACGACCCAATTTAGGGCAACACGCATCGTGCTTGTTTTGAACGGTCCATGTAGTAGACAGAAAACCTAAGTTTTGAGGATATTGGTTTGACATGGGCCAGACCATGTTGTGTTGAACACGCACAATATCAGGGCACAGAATCCTAAAACTGGAATTCTGGTCATGACACGGTCCGTGCTAAGTGCTGACCAACAATATGGTCTGCGCATGTTGACCTAACATGGTCTGTGTTAAGTAAAGCAATGTCATTTTCTTAGACTTTCAAGGTTGTTCATCCTAATCAAGTTTATATACACTTCATGCATATCCAAACAAAGTTGGTTATGACCTTCTAATTGATTTAATTTGTTTGTGATGACAAGGATCAATCCATACCAAAGGGTACCCTAACCCTATCATATCATATTCTCATATCATATTCGAGATGTGCCTTTCAAATGGTATAAATAGGGATGACATTTGCCTCATTTATTTCGATTCATTCCATCCAAAAACACCTTCTCTTAGACTATGTCTCCGACATTCCTTAAGTACGAGAGTTTGATAAGTCCACTCCTATAAGACAAGTGTTATATCCGGCGACTATATACGATAGATATGTAAATCAAAGGAGAGTAGGTGTGCATGTGACTCACTTGATTATCCAAATAAATACCAATCCTACAAACTCTAAATTTCCAACAACTATAAGCTACAGAAAAGTTTAGACTAAAAAAAGTGTCGAATATACCATAACCTAAGGGTCTAGAAAATAAATACCCTTATATTCCAAGGTCCAAATTGTAAAAATGCCTTCTATATTTGGCATGTTGAACCATCTCAACCAAAAACTTAAGGTGATGGCTGAAAGTCCAATGATGGTTTTATGCTCAAACACACTCCCTCACGCAAATGATAATGCTGAGATTTAAACCTAAGACCTCTAGTCAGTCTAACTCTAGTACCATATGGAACCATCTCCACCAAAGGTTTAAGCTAATAGTTGAAAGTATTGCTGAATTTATGCTCAAACATACTAACCTTTCCTTGAAGTTGCCATGATTTAGCATCATTTGGTGAAGCCAATATCACATATGCACCACAAGCTGGAACATGATTTTCATCAAAATACCTGCAAGTTTTAAACTATAATTAAGAACCCAAGAATTAAGCAAAACCTAGTTTATTTCACTAATCAACCCTCTAAAAGGGTCATTGTGAATTGGGCATTTTTCTTGTGTAACTTCATCAACAAACAAAGAGTAGTACTAAGTACTAACTTGTCATTTTGATGTGGGTTATATTTTGTTGTCTTTTTACTGTCTTGTTGTTTAGCGTTTGTTGTTTGTAGCAACTAAGATGCAAATTTTAGCCTTTTTTGACGTCCAATAATAATATAGAAAGGTACTAACTTGTCATAAACCATCAATCTACCGACTAGGTTTCCTCGTTGATTCGATTTCAGATAATCCTGTGAAGCTGGAAATGAGTAGGGCCAAGCCTCTGTCTCCACCATCATCTGCAAATTAATTAAACTCCTTCATGCTTAAATACCTGGCAATTGGATCATTTAGGTCGGGGTCGGGTTGGATCCGTTTGGGTTCGGTTAATCCGGTTGAATAGTGTTCGGGTTGTGTTGGGTTACTTTATTTTTTTTAGATTAGATTATCTCTAAACAACGAACAACTTTGATCAAAAGGTAAATCAGGATCAAGTTGGGTCTGGTTGGGTCACTTCTAGTTCGGGACCATTTGGGGTTAATTATTTTTTACCATTTTCAGGTCTATGTTGGGTCATTTGGATCAGGTCAGGTTTATGAGGTCTTAATTAGGGAAGTTTTGTGTTGTCTAAACAGGTGACGAAAGAGTGAAAAGGGGGGATCACAACTAGAAATTATTGGATTAGGATAATACATATTCTTAGGGCTGAGCACCGTCCAGTTCGAACCGAATTTGGACTGGACCAGACTAGACCGAAAAGTTTCTGTCCAAGGAATTTCCGTTTTTGGTCCTTGGTCCAACCCTTGGATTAAACTGAATGGACCGAGGATCGACCGAAGGACTGAACCATTTTAATGACATATCGAATTTTTAGGGTTTATGCTATCTAACTCCCTCGGTCCCTCCTCCCAACCCCCACACCTAGTCAGTCCATGTTGTTTCAATCGCCCTAAATCGCCCAGAACTCGCCTAGAACTCCAATCGACCGCCTATTGCTTCACTGACAGCAACAAAGTTAGGTCCATTTGGTCGGACCAGTCCTGAAAAGAAAATTTTTGGTCAATCTAGTCCAGGACTGAACCTTTTTTCGGTCCATGCCAGTACTACAGTTCGGCCCTCGATCCATTCGGTCCAGTCCCAGACCAATGCTAAGCCCTACATACTCTAGACTATTGAATAATAATAATCGCACCGAGCCACACTTTACACTCCTTGTATCGTAATAGAACATCACTTGTTATAATAACATATGTACTAGAGTAATCATACACTCGAATTTCTAAAGTAGGGATTACTATAATCCAAAGAGTGCAAAGCATGACTCAGTTGCAGAAAAGTAGAGATTATTATTATCCAATGACTTTAAACATAGATGTTTGTAATCGAATACGAAATAATGAACCTTTTGCTTGGCATCCTCCCATAACCAATGCCAATTTTCTTCCTCCTTTGGCAAGGAATTGATGTACATGAAAACAGGACCAAAAACCTTCTTCCAAGCCTCCCCTTGTGCAAATTTAGCCACCATCTCATCCCCAGCATAATGAGCACTCATGAACATCTGAATTTGAAATCCTCCATCAGTATTTGTTATAAAATTTATCGTAAATTTGTCAATATTATTATAAAATTCATCAAAATATTTATATCCATCAATAAAAGTTTAGGTAAAATATATTAACACGGGCATCTTGGTTTGCTTAAATCTCAAAAATCATGTTCTCGCTAAAAATATATTTAGCCGTAAAATTAAGGGGGTATGAAAGTTAAATGGTCAACAACATGAATAACTTTATAGCAAAATGATAAACGTCTTAATTCAAGATGATTAATAACCATCTTGAATTTCACCTGAATCACTCAAAATATTACATATAAGCATATTTACATGATTAGAAATGTATGTTTTATTACTTTGATGGTTATTAAGACTTAAACTATATAAAAGTATTTATTTACTTATTTATATTCCTTCAAAAATATAAAACTATTCATAAAATGTACATTCTCTACTATGGTTGGTAAAATTAGGCCACCATTTATATCTTTTGACCTAGCTAATTAGTGTTATACTCTTATAGTTGATAAATATTAAATATATATAATTACTAAAGAAAAATTTGTTAAAAGTTTCAAAAATGTATATCTTTTGACCTAGCTAATTAGTGTTATATTCTTATAGTTGATAAATATTAAATATATATAATTACTAAAGAAAAATTTGTTAAAAGTTTCAAAAATGTGAACTGTGGACAATTCAAGATGATTGTTGACCATCTTAATTTAAGACACATATCATTATTGATTATCAAACTTTTTAGTTACGCTTAACTTCAAATGTATATGTAAAATATGTTTCTTTAAAGTCCTGTTCTTTTTGAGTGTATGAAAGAAAAGTAAGATAAGGTAAAATAAAGTAAGTAAAGTTATGGATGTAGGTAAACAATGCATCACCTTTTTTTTATTTTTAAATAAATTATATGAATTGAAAAAAGAATTTTAAATATAAATTATCTAAATGTAAGTAAGTGATAATTGAACTTACGGCAAGGTTGAAAGGACCAACATGAGAGGTGAGATTCTGCTTGAGGGGCCCACCAGTACGGAACTCATCAGAAGGAGTGATTTGCCAGAATCCAACAGGACTCATAGGTGAGTCCCTACATATCCATCCATGTACACGTAAGTTCCTATTCTCACTTGAGTACTCGTATTTGTCATCCACCTTTTCGTCGTTAGAAAATGATGGTTAAAGTTTTATATTGGAGAAAACTAAAAAACAAACATTCACGAATGTAAAAGAATGAAGAGAATATCATTTTTAAGTTTATCGATCGATCTTGTCACCTTCTCGAACATCCACGTGCTAGCGATAATGTAAGTTAAGCACATATATATAACATTCTCACATAAAGAACACGCCAAAGGGAATGGTAACATGAATATGTACGTTTGTAAGTACGTACCTCTCCTTTGAATTCTTCCTCGATTGGATTCGTAAGTAGGACGGCTTCGGGGAAGTCCAGAACTTGGCACCTACCCGATCTCCTGTCATCTGGAAGAGGCATCTTTCTTTGCCTGTTGTCTGCTACAACCATGTATCGAAACCTGCCCATCGTGGTTTTTTTAGGCATGGATCATCGTTGCAAAAAATCCTCCTAGTTAAACTTCAAAAGTATCTAGGTCCAACCAACATGATGTTTCAATTAAGTCAATTAAGTTTCATACTTGATCGACGGATCTATTAAATCAAAATAATGGAGTAAGAGTCACCGGACAAACCAAATTATTCCATTTTGGGTAAGATTACTTGTCCAATGCTTAAAAATCACTTCAAACTTGCCCTATCCCTCTCTAGGGTTTTTAGTGGAGGGATAATGGGGGAGTGAAGCAAGTTTAGGGTTAGGAAATGAAGATTCAATTGTTCCTCTCCCCATAGTGTTATAGGGTTATAGCAAACCCTAGTGGAGGCCGCTTGGACTGTGGTGCTCTTAGGGTTAAGAGAAACCCTAAAGACCACTTTCCTCGGGCCTTCTATAGGGTTTAAAAACCCTAGAGCAGTGCCAGCGACTTGGGTCTCTCTAGGGTTTATAAACTCTAGGGTTTTAAAAACGAAATAATAGGTATGGACGAAATTGAGATACCTTTCTTTGCTAAGCTTGAAAACAATTCTGATTTGAGGAAGATTAAATCCAGACCAATCTTTCAACTTCTCAAAAATTCCATAACAATAGAATCCTGAACAACCCCGCAACACTATAAACCTATATATACATGCATGATCATCCAAAATTAATATCTCATAACAATTATTATTTTTTAATTCAAGAGGAATGTATAGGAAAAGAGAAAACATAATGGTTGGTCCAATTTTAAAGTGCGTTATAATATTTTATTACTTTATGTTAAGTAGATATATTGAGTGTAACTATTTGATTTTTGATGTTTTCATCTTAGCTAGGAGGCTATTATTGTGCTATTTTTTGTGTTGTTACCTAGCGATTTTTGCAGTGTCGGCGATCTACTGTGAACTTTCCATCATTTTATGACTTTGAATAATCGAAAAATATACTGATATGATCAGTTTAATATACAAAAACTTATTGTGAATAACAATATATTTACCTTTTATCAATATTTAAGGGCACAAATTTGCCCTCAAGGGAGGTATTCCATGTCCTTGTGAAGGACAATTCTACCATTTCTTCATCTTCTATAATAACATTGAAGCTCGTTCCTTCGATCCTGCATGGAGTTTTTGTAAATTTTTCAAATGATATTAGATGTTGAATTTTTGAATGAAATTAAATAAGAATTAAAAAACTTAAAAGCTAGTTTCAAAAAACGACTAAATGGTCCCTACATTTTGATATAATTATTTTAGTGGCTCTATATTTTGATAAATAATTGTAGGGTGGCATTACATACAAATTAAAAATTCTCTCTTTCTTAGACATTAATTATTAAATCAAATTTAAACGGATAAAAAAAGGAAACAATATGTATTACACTTTTTTGCAGAATCTTATTTACCCAACTTTACCTTACCAACAAAAAAAACATAGTCATAATGCCATATTCTACAAGTTTACGAAACGGAAAAATGAGTAATACCTGTCATGATCTCCGGTAGTTCCAGGATGTCCAACTTCACTCCAGAAGAGGTCCCAGTACCTGCATAAAATGCCAACCGTTATATGGTACACGTTGGAGTATCTATGTAGTTTTCTCAAAACCGAAACAGAAACTAATATTTCGAGACCTCATCCAAGCAAAGAATGAAGCCAGATGTAGCAGTATCTTACTCCTAAATTTTGTATTTTAGAGTGATTGTTTCCAATTGACCCAAAACTTAGAAATCATTCGCGACCTATAGCTCCATGGAAAAGAAGCGTAGGAGGTTTAATGAGACATTTTACCTATATATTCTCCAAAGTATTAAATCTTTTTTTAAAAAAATTATCAGTATTTATTACAAAATTCATTGTAAATTTATTAATATTATTATAAAATTTATTGACATTTTTAAATATTTATCAATTAATTATAAAATTTATCACGTAAATAAAAACCCATTTCTATTATATATGAAGGACCTAAGTACATAGATCCTCTATAATATATGGTATAATTTGCGATAAAATGCTTGATGATTTCCTATAACAACATATTGAATTCAAATATCTTCATTTCTTGTTTGGCTAGGTCTAAGAGAGAAAAGATGTGTACCCTTGATAGTCCTCTGTATCTACTTCTTCCAGTAAATTCTCAATTCCATTGTACTTGATCTTCGTCACAATTCCACCTGGATTTGAAACAGTCATTTGAATTGTCCCGTTATCAATCACCACCTGCCAAAGTACAGTATATCTAATTTTACATTTTAATTTAACGGTAACTTATTAAGATCAAGAGTTGATAACACAGAATCAACCTATCTATGAGCTTTCATTCATGATAAAAATATTACTTACGTCTGCGTCTTTTCTTGATTTCACCAGACTACTAGTTTCTTAATTTTTGGATAAGTGAATTCATTACTTTATTACAAAAGAATTTCGGTTAAAAAGTTTTGAGAATTTTATTTCGAATATCAATAATTTACAATATAAAAGGTGGGGACAAACCTCTATCATAAATTGACAAGCTAACTACGCTGGTCTCTTAATGAAAATTTTCTGGTTCGATCGTCGATTATAAGAGGAGATAAAGAAGAGAGAGAAATGCAGAGAGAAAGTGAGAGGGGGAGGTTTGCGGACATCGAAGTCAAGCATGGGCGAAGGGTCTAGTGGGACGGACGAGGCCGCAACCCCGTCGGTTTTTGTGTCTAAATAATTTTTGAGTATATAGTACTAGAAAATATATAAATTGAGGTGAATTTTGCTATTATGCATAGAAAATATTAAATCTAATGTACGACCCTATTTAAGATCATATCTGGCTTCGCCCCTAAAGTCCAATATAAAATCCCTTTCAATCTCCATGAATGAAGATCATATCTGAGTTCATCCTAAAGTCAAGTATGGGCCATCAAATGCAAAGACATGTCGGTCCACTCGATTATGTACAAACTCTTTTTCTATGAAATTATATATGGACTTCAAAGATAAGAATAAGAAATAAAGTTCAAATCTTGATTAAAGATGTAAAAAATATTAATATCCCATTATTTATGAAATTTAAGTTCGGTTTAAAATTGGATGTCCAATTAGTGACCGTCAAAATTTGGACAAGAAATGAATGATTATTTCATTTTTTTTTTGGATTAGACTAGGTCAGTCAGTTTGGTCAAATAGACTGGTTAACTCTTCTTTCTCTTTTTTTTTTGTCTTTTCTTTTCTTGATTGAAGACTTGTTAACTAGATTGACGAAAACAAATTATACAAGTACTAGGTAAAATTGATCCGGAATTTCGCCAAAAAAAACAATAATAGCTACAAAAACCCGAATGTATATGGTACTGTGTGCTAATGCGAGGTTTGAGAGGATTTAAATATAACCGATTTTTTTCCTTGTACATATTAGTGCATGAAGAGGCTTATTTTGACAGACACGAAAGGCAAACATTTCGAAAAGTGCATTTCGAAAACCACTTTATAAAAAGCCGAAAAAATGACAAAAAAAGAAAGAAAAAAGAAGCAAATTAAGATGTGTAGGTGATGACTTACATATTGATCCTGGATCAGAAGTTGGACAGCAGGAAAAGACATGGTGTATGAACTCTGTATGTTTTGAATCAAAAAAAAAAAAACAAAGTAAGAAAAATAATAAATTGTTGATCTTTCATACCTTCAATTGTTTATGAATTCTGGAAAAATATAGGGAAAAAAAGCCCTAGTTTGTGAAATCTTACCTTATAGCATGTAAGATAGAGGGGGGAAAGAGACAATGGGGTACAAATACAATATATAGGGGGTTAATGAGCAAACTTAAATTGGGTGGATATATTTCTTCACCTTGGAGATAAAGTCAGCTGGTTCTTACCTACCCTACTCCTTTTGTCATAAGGTTTTTCAAAAAAAAAAAAAAGAAATCGTCAGCTATGTTCTTTTTTTACAGTTGGTAAAGTATGGTTACGGTTAAGTTGACAAAGTGTGGTTAAAGGTGGTTAAGTTTGATAGATAAATGTGAAAACAAGTGGTGCGGTGGAATAAAGTTGGTGTAGTGTGGTTAATGCGGTTAAATTTAACCAATCATAGAAAAAGAATAGGTCTTTAATTAAGATGATAGTCTCCCATCCCTGTTTATTTGTCGCTTTAGAAGATTGAGAAGAAGTCAAGATAATTAAGAAAATTAAGGAGAACATTCATAAAATTACTTAAAGTTGGTAAAAAATAATTATGAGGGATGAATATAAATGTAAGATTGATAAATGTTAGAGTATGAAATCATCAATGAATCTGCAACTATAAGCTTAAACATTTAGTTGAGATACTTCTACATGGTATTAGAGTAAGATGTTTCAAGTTCGAATCTCACCCCCTCTCTCCACCCCCAATATTCATTTACGCAAGGTGAAGGGAACTCTTGTAACATTCATACTTCAAGCTTATAGGTCTTCAACTATATCTTAAATTTTTAGTTGAAATGATTCCATAATAAAAGTTACATTGAGAATGTAAAGTGACAAACAATGATGGACAAAAAAAGTTAGTTAATTGGTCAAATAAATAGAACAAGGGAGTATGACTATACATGCACTACTAAGGGTAAAAATGGAGATTGCAAACAGTCAAATAAGTAACAAATAATATAAAATAAATATATAACTACTTTTCTTATTTGAATCATAATATTTTGTGATAATTTTTTTCTGACCGCCATTAGAAAATTCATGGAAGAAATGGAGTACTATTTCTTTTCCTGTCTTATTGTCGTTGTGACAATTCTGAATACGCGAAAAGAATCCCACGAAGCGAGTTATAATTTCAGTCGTTTTATTGTAATTAGATTGTTTTACTTGCTTTAAGTGTAACAATTTTCGTTCAACAATAATAACAACAATAAACTCTCACGCAAAACACATACTAACGCCGTATGGGGCACTTGTAGGTATGTGGAAAAATCTTTTTTCCATTAGTGGGAGATTTTGTAGGCATCCTCTAATTTGATGGTTAGGGTAGAAATGAATAAATATGCATCTAGGAATTGACATTGTAACCTTCTCCCTATGATGAGTTCCTTCATAATTCAATTTGATAGATGACTATATAACTTCTTCTCATTAATCAAATTTATTTCAATTTCTATTCCGTATTAGCTATCATTTTGATCGGTATATACTTTAAAATTTTTGGCCTTTAATTTTTGAACTTATACAATGTTCTATTATTATGCTCGTTCCATATTATACGGTTTTCCAAAGTGGTCTCCAAATTATAATTAAGTAATTTCGAGAAATAGTTTTTACGAAAAATAAAGTGAGTTTCAACTTTCAATTAACCGATGAACCAAATTGCAAAATCCGGGTAATTGGGTTTCTTGTTCTGGTACTCAAGGGTAGAATGCTTCCTCGCGAACTTGAACTCGTGACCCCAATCACATTAGCAGTATCATGGTTGTGGTGAGTCCTTTGATATTGTCTGCGTTTCATGAGACTTAAAAGCCCTATTCTTTTGTGCGGATAGAATAATGCAGAGATAGTATGGTATGTTTGGATTGTGGAAAATGTGGTATTGTATGATATGATATGGTAAAATTTGTGGTAAGAATAATTGATATAGAAGATGAGGAGAGAGAAAGTGAAAAATAGATAAGAGAAGTGAGGAGAGAGAAAAGTGAAGTAAGAGAAAGTTGTGATCATTGTTGTAAAGTGTGGAATGGTATGGTATGATATGAAACAATTATGGTAAGTGTGAAAAAGTACAGTAAATAGGGTGTGGAACTGGAACCGTACAAAAAGACATGGTAGTTCAAGTGTTAAATATAAGCTGAGGCTACTAAAGAAGATAGTTCCAACTATATTATCGGATTTCTAATACGAAAATGATAAACATCTTGACGCAATATGGTTCTTAACCATCTTACATTTCTTCTAAATCACTAATAAAGTTAAATGTAAGTGTATTTAAATCATTCTAAAGGTATGTTTCATTATTTTAAGGGTTACTACAACTTATAAACAATTTAAAAATAATTATTTATTAATATTTATTTCGTAAATATAAAATTATGTGTAAAATGTGCATTTTATACTATGATTGAGAAAATTAGGCTATTATTATATTTTTTGACCTAACTAATAAGTATTATATTATTATAATTGATAAATATATATAATTATTAAAAAAATATTAATAAAAATTAAAAAAAATATGAACAATTCAAGATGGTTTTTGAGTCAAGATGATTATCATGAAAATATCAAGAGGTGGGACCCCAGAAATTATCCGAAATCATGAATGTCCATTGTAAGTGCGATGACATTGGCCCCTCACCAGGAAAACAAATACATAAAAACAGGAGCATTATCTGGTAATATATACTATGTATTTATTAGTAGTATAATAAAAGTAAGTGTATAAAGTCATTTTATTGGACTATTTGTGACCAATTTGTTCACCACTATCGATCAAACTAATATATGATCACCGCTCCCAAGATAAAGTGGATAGGGAATATATATTTGTTATGAATAATCATGGCATTGATCACTCACTAAAAAAAGCTGCCAACAATCCGGATCCGGGTAATTTTGAGTTCGGATCAATTGAATATTGGGTAAGAATTTGATGTTTGATACTCAATTCCTTTGCGAATTTTTCGGATCAGACAAATTGGGCAATTATAGATTCGGTCCGACTGCTCTTTTTTACGCTTTTATCATGCGCACACTTTCACCACACTTGGACACAACCCACCACAACATATCATTCCACCATAATTCACCACATACCATTCCACCATAATTCACCACAACCCAACACAATTACTTTTTCAAATTTATTATATATTTTTAATATAAATTTTCAATCAATACTTTTTCAACTCACTTTTTCCAATACAATACTTTTTCAACCATTTTTTTAATCATACAAAAACAATATAATATTTCAACTCACTTTTTTCAATTACTTTTTCACAATTATCAATACAATATATATATATATATATATATATATATATATATATATATATATATATAGGGAAATTAGATTCTAATAATCCCTATTTTTGCTAATTGGATGACAATAATCCCTAATTAAATTTGTATTCTGGTGGTCCAAAAAAAATAAAATTATATTGTAGTAGTACCAAATTCATCACCACATTCTTTTTATTTTTTTCATGCCTACCCCATATTGTTTTTGCTTTTTTCGTTCCTGCCCCCAGATAGGTAATGAAGTGTACTTGCTACAATATTTTTTAAATTATTTTTTTGAGATTCCAAGCAATTATTATGATTTTTTAAAAAGAATAAAATTGAAAAAATTAGAAAAAAATAGAAAAAATATTCAAAAAAATTGGGAAAAGTGTTGTAAATTCATTAAAAATCGTGGTAAAGTGTTATATAAAGTTTTGAATCAAATGCAACACAAAATCTATGATATTTAGGGTATACTCTGGATTATGTCCCTCTACAATACAATTTTATTTTTTTTTTGGACCACCAGAATACAATTTTATATATATATATATATATATATATATATATATATATATATATATATATACACACACACACACACACACACACACACAAAACTCACCACAACTTACCAATAACCCACCACAATTCCATCATACCACACCGCATAAAAGAACAGGGCTTGGTCTCAGATAATAGAAATTTGAAAAAGTTGTGTTTGCATTTGGGATCAAATCGGTCAATGCCAAGATTCGAACGAAAATTCTATGGCCATACTTGGTTTTTTCGAGTTGAATAAATCCGTATTATTGGATCGGATAGATTTTTGAAAGCCATATTCACTAGTTAGGTCTCTAACCAAAGGGTGTATAAATTAGATTATTTATTTGATTATTGTGAAAACTATCTAATTAGTGGTGGGTCTATGATTAGTTGACCGTACGACAAGGTGCTCAATTTAGTGAGCATGGTCAAGGTAGGACATGATAAATAGTGGAATAACACCAAAGTTTATAAATTCGAAAGAGATTATATCAAGGTTAATTGAATTCTAATAATTCTTATTTTAAAAATATATCAGTAAGGGGTCTCTATTTTCAATCCACCAGACGTACTTTAACCACCATCGAGTTTTGTGAGAGTGACTCGGTGAGTTGGTGGGTGTCTAACTTGGCAGGACAGAAAAAGACGTCCTAATCAACAAATAATTTAACTTATGTCTTGAGTTTACCTTCTCTCTCCTCACAATGAATCTTTCTCTTCTCAATAAATCTCGCTTTATGCATTAATTGAAGTGGGAAAAAAAAACTCATCTTTGATTGATCGAGAGAAGGTAAACTCGATCAAGATGTAAGCTTATTTGATGACTATGACACCATTTAGGAAGTTAACACTTAAAATTTTGGTCAACCTTTTCCTGTGAGTCAAGTTAGACCACCACTAGTTTGTCAGGTACTACATATACGAAAATGATAAGAGTTTTGGGGCAAGATTAGACCTAACAATTTCTGACTCGACCCGATAACCCGACCTGAACCCGCCCGAAATTTCTGGGTTTTGAACACAATTTTTGCAACTAAACCCGAAGTATACCGAACCCGAAAATTAGCGGGTCAAACCCGACCCGCCCGATTGACCCGAAAATTTAACTTTTTAAGTTGAACTTTATTAAAATTTGTGACTTTGCATTGAAATTTTTAACTATTAAACTATAAGCGCAACTTATTTATTTGTTATTTCTGTTATTTAAGTTAAAATAGTTACAATAATCTATCGTTACTAGAAGATAATCATATTTTATTATGTATATTGTACAAAAAGTAGTATTTAAAGACCATTTTTGAAAAAGAAAAAATGGAAAAAGGTCGCAATCATAACCCGTTGGGTTGACCCGAAACCGAAATACACCACTCGTATTTTCCCGAACCCGAAATACACCCGACCCGTATTTACCCGAACCCGATATACGACCGACCCGAAACCGCCCGCCCGCCCGAATTGACAGGTCTAGGCAAGATACTTTTTAAGTGTCTTCCTCTATTATTAAATCTTATGATTATATATTAAATTAAAATAAAATGATATAATTGAATTCTATAACTATAATATCACATATAAATATATAAAATTATACTTTTATCTATTATTTTTTTTATATTTCAAAAAAATGCCTACTACATGCCAAACGGATAAGAACTTCTAGCCACTTTAGGTGACACCAAGCATCGAAAGCTTCTAATATTTGAAAATTAATACTTAAAATTCCTACTATATCACATATAAATATATAAAAAAAATGCTAATTTCATGATAAGACTCGTATCGTCACTCATACATATATTACTCCCTCAACTTCATATAATTGTCATAATTCCGATTTTCACAGTCTCAAATGTTATTCTTTGATTGATAATTTCTTACATAATATGTTATTAACAATTGTAATAATATACTTTTATGATAGTATTTTTGTTACGAATTTAATGGTGGTAATTTTACATAGCGCGCAACTCATTATATATATTGAGAAATTTATTGTCAAAATTTTTAAAATTTGACTGCACTATTTTCAAAAATGATAATTAATATGAAACTGAGGGAGCAAATAACCTGCTTCACAAGTGATAACTTTAGATCCAAAATATTCAAGAGTGACAGTTATTTTAAAATGGAGGGTGTAGAATTTGTTATCTAAGAATATTATTGGGAATATTATTTTACCTTTGTAAAGGCTGAGAAGATATTTGATCGATCTTAATGTGTAGTAAGTTTCAAGGTATAGAATCTCGATGGAACGTTACTGAACAATACATATTATCCGCGAATATATAACATGTTGTTTTGGCATTGTCATACAAAATTACACGTCATGTATATGTATTTATCCGCTCTAAATTTTTGAACCGATTTTATTTAATTATTTTTCGATAAATTTTAGCAATTTTTTTGGTAGATATGTGATAAGTGATGAATTTTTTTGCTAAATTATCGTCATTTCATCAAACAAATTTCATCATGAATTACCAGAAAAGTTGCTATATATATTAACTGAAAAGGTAGTTAAATGAAATTGGTTCAAAAGTTTAGAGTGAGTAAATATTAACTTAAAAATATCAGAGTTTGATTAATAAATGTGTTAAACCTGAACAATATTATTCGCGAATATATGTTGTTTTGGCATTGTCATACGCAATTACACATCATGTACATATATTTACCCACCCTAACCTTTTAAACCAATTTCATTTAGTTATTTTTCGGTAAATTTAGCAACTTCTCTGGTAGATATGTGATATGTGATGAAATTTGTTTGCTAAAGTTATCGTCATTTCAGCAAACAAATTGCATCACAAATCGCCGAAAGAATTGTTATATTAACCGAAAAGGTAGCTAAATGAAATTGTTTTAAAAACTTAGAGTGAATTTATAAATGTGATAAACTTGAAAGGATATATTCAAATTATCCCATACATTTATTCTCACTAATTATTCATTCATATCTAATATTATCACATACCTAATATTCCCCCTTCAATTTGCCAATTTCATTATCAAAGGCAGTCTTTGATTCCCTCTTTCTTAACTCTCTTTTACCATTTAACTTTCTGTTCTCATGGAAGAGGTTACCAATATAAAATAAAGAAATTTCAATAATATTTTAATTACTATTTTTCTTATTTTGTCTGTCATTTAATTTTATAAAATCAGATTTGACCTATTGTTTGTCATAAATCCTCAGCTTTTTTTATCTAGACTTTTTAATTAATTTTCTTTGTTTAATATTATCTTTCATTTTATAATTCCATTGATATGTTAATTACTCCCTCGATTTCATATTAATTGTCGTCTTTGAAAATTGTGCAGCCAAATGTCAAAATTTTGACCATAAATTTCTCAATATATACAATGAGTTGCTATTATAATATTACCACCATTAGATTCGTAACGAAAAATATTATCATAAAAGTATAATATTGCAATTGTTAATAGTATATTATATAAGAAATTATCAATCAAAGAATGACATTGGAGATCGTAAAAGTCAAAATTATGACAATTAATATTAGAACGGAAGGAGTACTACTTTTCTTATTTTTCCCTTGTATAAACCCCAAATATTAATTCTGATTTAAGATATTTAATTAATTTTAGCAATGTTGATTTTTCCCCGCCACATCTAAAAGTCACATAAAAAGAAACCGAGACAGTGTCACTCACATTTTTTGATATTAAAACAAATTAACATTTATTCCTTCATTAAAAAAAAATATGGGCATAGATCCATAGGACAATTTATTCAGAAAGAAAACTTATTTAAATTTGAAGTGACAAAAAGTTATAATTAAAAATATGACAAAAAGTTATAATTAAAAATACAAAACTTAGCCGTGGCCCAAATGAAAAGTCTTAACTATAAACTAAAACCACAGTCTTGTCTCTCGGAGCCGAAAGCCAAAAGGCAATGAATTTAAACAAAAGAAACATCCTGTTGCTTTTTGGGAGGAATTGGGATTTGTATTAATAATTAATTAATTAATTAATTAATGAAAATGATAAGAGTTTTGGAACAATACACTTTTTAAACGTCTTGTCATCGTATTATTAAAATTATATTATTATATATTAAATTGAAATTATGATATGATTGAATTCGAAAACTATAATATTATAGATAAGTTGCATAAATTATTTTCTACCCATTATTTTTTATTTTTTTAAAAAAAACGTCTAAATCATATCTAACGGATGAGGTTGATTTGATTAGGGTGTCATTTATGTTCATCGTTGCAGCCATGCATCCAAAACTACTCCCTTCGTTCCATATTAATTATAGTAATTTTGACTTTCACAGTCTCCAATGTCACTTTTTGCTTGATAATTTCTTACATAATATATTATTAATAACCGTAATATTTTAATTTTTATAATAATATTTTTCGTTACGAATCTAATGGTGATAATTTTATCTAGTAATTCATTTTACATATTGAGAAATTTATAGTCAAAATTTTTAAAATTTGACAGTACAATTTCCAAACACGACAATTAATATAGAACCAGATGGAGTAATTAGAAAAAGAAACACTAGGGCATGCATTAATTAATTAATTAGAAAAAGAGACACTTGGGCATGCATGTGGAATATAAATGCAAAGGAAGAAATATTTGCCTAAGAGAAGGAATATGTTCTTGTTCAGCCTTAGGGCTAAGTTCATCACCATCTTTGTCTTTCCTTAATCTCTACAACTTTGTCACATTTTTGTGTGGATATATATAAACATAAGACACCCATTGAAAATGGCTACTTCTGTTGAGAAAGCCATCTCTTTGTTCTTCTCTACCATTGCTCATTGTTTCTTAGGCTGCAAGGTTCATCGTCCTCGTCGTCATCATTCCAAGAGGGTCAAATACTACAACATGTTCAAGAGTCGACCGCTATCTTTGCAGGTATGTATGTATGTATGTATGTAGGTATGTATGCATGTATGTATGTATGTTACATGTTGTCGAACTGTTGTTTTATGGTGTTTTTGGAACTTAGTAGCGAGCTTTGTAGCATGATTTGGGCTTTGAACAGTCGAAAAATGTGTTATTTGCATGTAATTTAAGTAATTAGGGTTTTGGGATTACTGTAATCCTAAGTTTTAGGGGTTAAGTTGCTGGCAGCAGTATACCAAAATAAAAAAGGTGGAAGCACTCGAAACCTATTTTAAATTTTATGATATAAACAACTTAATAATGCAAAGTTGAGATTATTATAATTCAAACATTATTTAATTTTTTTTTTGTATAGAAATATAAAATTTGATACATATGAGTATTAATATATATATATATATATATGAATGGATTACATGAGCATGGAACTTTGGCGAGCATGTAAGCATGGATGGGCATCAAGTAATTTTTTTTGTGGACATCGGGTATTATTTCAATGGACATTAAGTTTGCATGGTGAAATGATGTTCCCTTGAGGTTCTCATGCAAACTTAATGTCCATTGAAACAATGCTTGATATCCTCAAATACAATACTTGATGTCCATCCATGCTCACATGCTCATCAAAGTTCCATGCTCATGTAATCCATAATAGATATATATATATATATATATATATTACAATTGTTTGGCTTGTACAAATTTGATGATAATTTGTACTATTTTAATATGCTCTAACATGCAATACATTGTCTTATAATTTCAAATCTTAAACTTAATTAATCATACTAAAAAAAATTTCAAAAATATAATTTATATAAAAAATTTAATAATTCTATTTTTTTATAACAGTGACCATAGATCTTAACAGTTCGAGACATTTGCCTTTAAAATTTTATATTTGAATTGAGGATTTAGAGGCTTTTTTAGAGCTTTTTGGTTACATCTTTTCACTTTTTAGTGTCCTTCATTGCACACAAGGCTGAAATGCAAAAGCCAATCAAGTACAAGAAATAGGAAAAAAATAATTTTGAGAGAAAGAAATAGAAATTAAAACACAAAGAATTATTATTAATAGTAGAAGATTAGATAATAGACACCAAAGTCAAAAGGCTAATTAAGCATCACACACAAAAAGCTAGATTTGTTGGGATTAACTTAAATAATTCAAAATATATTAGTTTATATTTTATTTGATGATCTATTTTATTAATTCAAATTGATGTTATTATATATTCACTCCATTTTATCAATCCAAGGATCAAACTTTGCCATAAGAACAAAAAATTTATCATCTAAAATAAAACCCGGATCATCGAGAACTCTCACGTCTATATCATTGTCAATAATCAAGATTGCAGTCGAATGAGAAAGTTTGTTTTTGTTTTTGTTTTGTTGTAGTAGTGGGTTTGCAACTTGCTATATTGCTTATGTTTAGCGATTTTTATTGTAGGTCTTAGTCTTTTGAAATGGTTTGTTCACTGTTTTGTAATGCTGTTTTGCTGTATTTTGTGAGCTTTTAGATCTTTGGCTTTCAATAATCGGAAAAAAAAATCATATCAAACTTTACCAGAAGAGCAAAAAATTTAACATCTAAAAGTTATAAAATCGATGAAACATGCTTGTCATGATAAAATTTATTATTAACCCCTTATGATCGATGATGAAGTTTCTTAGTTGTTACTTGTTACTTAAGAAATAAGGGCCTAATATTCAAATCTTTTTATCCTTAATTAAAAATGAACTTCAAGAGTTTGTTTAAGAAATTATTATCAAACCATTTAGGCCAACTTATATTTCCTAACAAATAACAATTACTATAGGCTGACAAAATTGATATTGGACCATTGCAAACATAGATTGAAATATTCAGGTGAAAATATTACCTTAAAAATAAAAAAGAATTTCAACTATAAAACTTAAAAAATCACATTAATATATATGAACATTTTTTTTATTATTTATCTTTTTGGTGGAAATGAACATATATATTTTTTTATTAATAGAGAAATAGAATGCATGAATCATGATAGTGATCAAGTTATTCGATCACTTTAATTCCTAGTTCTAGAAACAGGAGTATAATATTAATATCTAATATCTATATAAAGCATCACCCTAGTTACTTTAACAAGTGGAAAAGAGCATCTAGCAATGTCACGTTGCATTTATTTAAAAATTGCCTCTTGTATTTTTTTTTTCTTTTTTCGCAATTAAAAGGATTCTTGTTTAGTTTAATAGTGTAGTATCTTTTTTCTAGGACTTTTTGGAGCGTAATATACCTACTTTTTAGAACATTGGATTGTAAGATATTCACCTTTATTATTGAATATTAATATACCGACCTTTATGTCTAGGTGATTTTAATGTACTTATCATGATTTAAGTGTTGGTGAGCCGGTTTCAAGAATAATGTGGAATACAGTGAAAACTTCCCAAGACCTATACGCTATAAGGCACCAATACGAGCCCAATTACATCATCTTTGAGATCGGTTCACTACCATAAAGTCATGGTAAATACGTTAAAATTACCTAAATATAAAGGTCGATATATTAATATCTAATAATAAAAATGGGTATTTTACGATCCAATACCCAAAAAAGTGGGTGTATGACGATCCTAACATCCTTTCTTTAACACTAAATGTTAAGATTATCTTAAGCTTGGATATTAATTAAGAATGATATGAGCATTGCTGCAAGGTATTTTTTTAAGGGGATTTATTTTGTCAAATTAATATGTATTAAGATTTTTGACACTATTTTTTTAAGACACTAGCTTCTTTAATAGTTATTCTTCTTTAAGAATTATAAGGGGCTTAGACTTGATTGGTGTATATTGTAGATGACACTAATTGAATCAACCACATCTTTCAAGTATAATTTACGCATTTTTTTTATAAATTTGAAAAACTTTGGATACAAATATAACTTTATAAAATTTATGTGGTATTATACTTATAAAATTTAGGTATATTCTTTTCAAATTTAACTTATAATAATAAACTTTTTACACAAAAATAACACCCTTTATAAATGTTTTGTACCAAAATTCATATCATGTTTGTTTGTTTTTTTTTATAAAAAAACTCTTGGTTTAGTTTAATAATTTAGCATTTTTCTAATGCTAAACATTAATAAGATCTAAGCTTGGATATTAATATTGACTAAATGAAATATTTCAACTTGCAAAATATTTTCAAATCTTTTCGTGGATCTCTTGGAACCAATATTTAAATGAATCAAAACATATGTCGGTGTGGCTGCCAACATCCGGATCTATCCAGACCCTGTGTATGCGAGATCCACCCTGGGTGTTGCTATTGAATCGGTAAGTTTTCATGTTTATTTTGATTGCAGACTGTGCAGCTAAAGGTACGTATGTGTTGCACTGGCAAAATGCATGCTTTCAAATACAACCTTCATCCCTTAATATCTACCACATTTAACTTTTCACATTCTATGATGTAAGTCATTGAGCATCACTTACTAATAATATACTTTTTTGAAAAATTTATAAAATTATGCTTTTACAAAAACATTTTTTCACTATAAATCTAATGATAGACTTTGCACATGATAGAACATTTATATGTGTTGAGAAATTTGCAGATTAAGCTCTCAAAGGTTTACTGCACTACACAATTCCCATGGTGAAGATATTTAGGAATGTATGGAGTAATTTTTTTACAATTTCAACGATGTATCATAGGATATATATTCCATGATTCTAAGTCCAATGATTCTTCACGGATCTAACTAGAATCCTGATTCTAACATTCTTGATTGCTTCTGACGTTTCTAACCTGGTCACAGACCGTGGAGCTGAAGGTACGAATGTGCTGCACGGGTTGTGAGAGGGTGGTCAAGGACGCGATCCTGAAGCTTCGGGGCATCGACTCGGTCGAAGTTGAGCTCGAGATGGAGAAGGTGACAGTCGTGGGGTACGTGGACCGAAACATGGTCCTCAAGGCGGTCCGACGGGCAGGAAAAAGGGCAGAGTTTTGGCCATACCCCAACCCGCCGCTCTACTTCACTTGTCCTGCCAACTACTTCAAAGACATGACGAATGACTACAAAGAGAGCTACAATTACTACCGGCATGGATACAATGTTGGAGATAGGCATGGGACAATACCAATCAGCTCTCGTGGGGACGACAAAGTTAGTAACATGTTCAATGATGACAATGTCAATGCTTGCACACTTATGTAATAGTTCAACATCTTAATTTCTCATTCACCACCTTGTTATGGATAGTTTCACTCTTTGTTTCACTTGTTTTGTATATATATATCGCCTTCATGTAAGTGTGTTTAAATATATACAAGTATTATTGACGTACCACATAATTTTCTTTATGCCTCTTTTGTCAGAGATCGATTGATGGTGGTTGCGTGATATGCTGCAAGTGCATGGTGTGAATTGTAGCATTTATCAAGGTCGATATCATGGAAACTTTGCTCAACAACACACCAAACTTATCTCTTAATTAATGTCAATGCTTACACCCTTATGTTGTTCAATTCCCCCTACTACATCTTAGTTTGTCATTCACCATCTATAACTAGATTCATTGCCTACCTTGTTTTAGCTAGTTTTCACTCTTTGCTTCACTTGTTTTGTATATATATATCTCACCTTCATGCATGTGTGTTTCAATATATCCAAGTATTATCAACCTACAATATATGATGCCCCTTTGATGTGAAATGACCATATATTGGTTTTTTAGTGAAAGTGAAGTATGTCCATCTTTGATATCAACATCTACACAAATAGCAATGTTTATTGAGGAAGTAAGGTTGCCTAGATCTACATAATTTATTACGTGCTCCTGGAGTTTGTGCTCCAAATAACGTGATTGTTCACTTGTAGATAGCAGGTTGTTCACTCTCAATATTATAAGTGTTCAATTGCAAATATCATAAAGTATAAACTCCAGATGTATGTAATATATATTGCTAGATCTATACCTCCTCATACTGAGTATTGATGATAAAATCATGTCTACCAATGTTTATGATCAAACCAAGGCTCTTCATATGTAGAGTTTTCCTTTTCTCTCTACAAGGCTACCTAGATCTACCAAAGCTCTTCATATGTACAAGTTTACGACTACTTAATCAAGGGTAGAGTTATCTTGCGAGCGCTATAAAAATGAAGCAAAATCTCTCGCCATATTACTCTACCACTGAATTAAAGTGGTCTAGATTTGACAGTTGTTTAATAAAATCGAACATTTGAAAATTCATATTACTATTCATTAACGTATATATTAAAAATTCAAACTGCTCATGTTATGACTAAAGCTTAAACGTTAGGAGCAAATATCACACGCGTGAGCAGCTCCAATGGCTATTCCATGTGTTTCCTAGTAAACAAAATAAATTTCTAGTGTAAAGTTTAAAACCCAAACCCTTGCAACCTTGCTCGGTCCGACCAGACGACGATAATGTATGCGTGGTCTATCATGCCATCCCTTAGTTTCTATATTTAATGAAATTGGGAAAACTTCCATATTTGAAGTGGGAATTACCACCATAATCTCTCCATGTGGGATATTTAAATGTTCTAAAACTACTTTGAAATTTCTCTAACAATGTGCTTTGAAAGCTTATTTGATGTATTTTACCCTGAACTAATTTTATACATAAGAAATACATATGAATATCTAATTGTGAAGATGCTCTTTTTACACCTATGTTTGCCAAGTAAGGTGTAATTTCAAATCTAACCATGATTGAAAATAGTTTTTTTACTTCCTTGTCTTAGTTGTTAATTATTTGCAACGCAACCCATGTGAAGACCCTGCAACCCCACATAAGCAGACAAGCATGGATATTAAGGGGTAGAATGCTTTTGGACAAACTCAAACTCATGACCTTGATCACCTCCGCTGGACCTTATTTGTATAACTTGCTATCAATTCTAAGCAAACTAATATCTTCCTCCAAACATTCAGACCGTCTTAATTGTGTGGGTACAGAATTAGACATGAATTCCACATGGTTGGACATGCATCCAATTACTGTCCGAGGACAATGGAATTGGGCACTCCAAGTGAATGGACATACATCCAAGTACCGTTTGATCTTACATGATACCAAAACACTCACATGTTAAGTTCACAAACCTTAGTTGTTAATTATAAATGTGTAAATTTGTTGGCAAAACTTTTAGACATGACTTGATCAAAGCACTCCAGTTAACTTATTTTATTTAACTTTTTTGATCCTTATTTCGTGCTTTTATTTCCTTATTTCCTATTTTAGTTATAATGCCACCAGCACCACCATGCTATAATATCAATGTTGATCATTGTGCCGACTCTCAGTCCAGTTCAACCTTAAAATTCATCTTCCTAAACTTCTCCTCTTCAGTCTTCCCAATTACCACAACCAATATGTTTTCCTCTCCAACTAATATGGCCATATTTCTCAATTATTCTTTGTTATGTCCTTCTAATTTGTTTTATCTCCAATCGTTATAAGGTCGCACATAACTTATAATAAATTAAAAAAATCATCAATAATAATTATAAATTCATCATAAATTTATTAATATTATTATAAAATTCATTAATATTTTTTAGAATTATCAAATATCTACAAAAATTCTTCAGATATAAGATTGAGTATACCACTGGACCTAATAATTTGCGTAGATGTAATGAAATTAAAAACAGATAATTAAAAGGGCAATATATATTACATGCACCCGGAGCATGTGCTCCAGATACTTGTGAGTGAACAATCATATGAATCAGAGTGAACAATCATAACAATTAGAGTGAACAATCTAATACATATGGATGAACAATTGTAGAATCTGGAGCACGTGCTCCTGGAGCACCTAATAATTTGCATGGGGGGGGGGGATCAGGAAAAGTTATTAAGGAAAAAAAAAGGGGGAAAGACAAAGAAATAGATCCGGACATTCTGACAGAAGAAGGAGAAACTAAATTGCAATCCCAATCAGTTCTTCCCCAATTCAACCGAATTTTGGTGCCAATCCCCAAAAATCAAATCAAAATCAAATCCAAAATGCTCTCCTCATACAAATTAGGGTTCCAATCCCTCTCACCACCCAGCTGAATCAATCTCATTCATTCCCACATTCTTCATTTCATTTCATTTCGATTCGATTCCGCACAAAAATTCTGGCGGCAATCAATTTCAATTTCATGCATACATTCCGACATTGATTGACATCGACATTGATTGACATTTGGAGAATCGTAAGCTTTGATTTCCATGGCGGCGAAGCCATGGCTTCAGCCAGCTCCGACGTACCGGCCGACGGAATCCTTCTGGGATTCCGACGACGACGGCCCTGGCCCCCGGTGCGGCCACACTCTCACGGCGGTCGCCGCCACCAAATCCCACGGCCCTCGCCTCATCCTCTTCGGCGGCGCCACCGCCATTGAAGGCGGCGCCTCCTCTTCCTCCTCCCCCGGCATCCGTAACCTCTCTCTCTCTCTCTCTCTCTCTCTCTTTCTCTTTCCGACCGCCATTAATGACGTTGGATGATTTGATTGTGTTTCTAGGGCTGACCGCTCTCTCTCTCTCTCTCTGTCTATCTATCTATCTATCTCTCCGACCGCCATTGAAATGACTTTTGGATGATTTGATTGTGTTTCTAGGGCTTGCCGGAGTGACGAACTCTGTTCATTCTTTCGATGTTAACACCAGAAAATGGATCAGGTTAGTCAGTGCTCTTTATGTCAATGTGATTTTCATATCAATGTGGATGTAGGAGTGTGATTTTTTATTCGATTTCATTCGAATTCGTGCAGAATCAGGCCGGCCGGGGACCCGCCTTCGCCGAGGGCGGCTCATGCTGCTGCTGCAGTTGGTACTATGGTCGTATTTCAGGTGTGTTTTTTTGAAGATCATGTGTTTT
Source organism: Portulaca oleracea (assembly GCA_029582165.1). NCBI lineage: Eukaryota > Viridiplantae > Streptophyta > Magnoliopsida > Caryophyllales > Portulacaceae > Portulaca > Portulaca oleracea. The sequence continues at coordinate 9,791,150 of CM055871.1, forward strand.
TGGATGCTAATGTGATATTGCTCGGTGTGTTGGACAATAGTGCACTATAAAATTTGTTTTATGATAATATAATATAGTGTGGCTTCTAATGTGCTAATATAATATAGTTTGGCTAGTGTTGGACAATAGTACACTCTATGTTTTTTTTTTCTTTGGTATTATAATGTAATATATTGTGTTTTGGGGGAATATAGTATAGTATATTGTGCTAATATAATATAGTTTGGGGTGTTGGACAAGAGTGCACTATACACTTTTTTTTGGTATGATAATATAACGAGCCTTGGATTAATATAATATACTGTGCTTTGGGGGTGGGTGGGTATTGTGGGCAAACTATACGACTGTTTTTGGACAATTATGCTCTGGAATTTAGCCTAAGGTTCTAGTAAAAGTCCAATACCCTCAAAAAAACAATATATTAGCGTCCAAAAATCTGAAGATCATCAAGGTGTTTGGGGTGTTGGACAACATTGCACTATACACTTTTTTTTTGGTACAATAATATAATATGCTGTGTTTTGGGGGTAGTTGTGTGCAAAGTATAGGAGTGTTTTTGGACCATTATGCACCGGAATTTAGCCTAAGGTTCTAGTAAAAATCCAACACCCCCAAATAACAGTATATTAGCATCCAAAAGTTTGAAAATCATTGAGGTGTTTTGGTTGATGAGAATGAATTGCTTATGTGGGGTGTTGGACAACAGTCCACTATACACTTTTTTTTGGTACACGATAATGTAATATACTGTGCCTTGGATTAATATAATATACTATGCTTTCGGGGTGGGTGTTGTGTGCAAACTATACGAGTGTTTTTGGACACCGGAATTTAGCCTAAGGTTCTGGTAAAAGTCCAACACCCCCCAAAGAACAGTATATAGCGTCCAAAAATCTGAAGATCATCAAGGTGTTTTGGTTGATGAGAGTGAATTGCTTATGTGGGGTGTTGTTTTCTACTGCTAGGGTGGCATAGGCCCTGCGGGACATTCTACGGATGATCTCTATGTGCTTGATTTGACCAATGACAAATACAAGTGGCACAGGTGAGTTTTTTCAATGCTGAAATTACTATGGTGTTGGATAGTGCAAATGTGGGTTAGTTTTTGCTAATGGAAATTGTTTGGTTGCAGAGTAGTTGTACAAGGGCCAGGACCGGGGCCTAGGTATGGCCATGTGATGGATTTGGTTTCACAGAGATATCTTGTTACTGTCAGTGGGAATGACGGTTAGTTTAATCCTTTGTATAGTGTTTGATTTAATACAATGTAGTCCCATTTGTAAGTGAAAATAATGTTGTTGCCTCAATATGTTAAGAATCCGTTGGTTGCTTGGATGTAGAGTGACTAAGTTATGTAGGATGCCTACCTCACCTGTTGAATGTATGCTGTTGATAATGTTGTAAAGTAGTTTCTTGATCTTGGAACTCCTTTGCCATCCATAAAATTTGAAAGGAAATGCAGTATTCACGAAAGCAACAAAATTGTAGTCTCTTGTATTCGCTTAATCACTATTGTTTTGCCTATTTCATTCTGGAGCTTCCATTAGTTGCCTTAACTACCTCTCCTTTAATTAATGTTCATTTGCCCGGTCGACCTTCATTGGGCATATCCTACCTATGCCTTCATTTATTTTTATCTTGTTCCTTGATGTTCGGATCTTATCTTCTTGTTAAGTTTTGTACTGTCTGTAAATGCTTTTAAACTTCTGAAAAAATGGGTTTTGGATGGTTTTCTGGGAATTCGCTATGCTTGTATAGTAGGATAAGGCTCAAATACATTTGCATCTCCCTACCCTCACTTTGACAGGATCTACATTCTGTCCTCTGCTGTTGTTGTAGTTAGTGTTGAACATGTTTGATAAATATGATTGTGCTAAAATCATTCAGATGATCATACATTTTCACGTCTTTCAGGGAAGAGGGTTCTTTCAGATGCATGGGCCCTAGATACTGCCCAAAAGCCATACTTATGGCGAAGGCTTAATCCTGAAGGTGATAAACCGTCTGCCAGAATGTGAGTTTATTCTGTTTTACTAATTTCTATTTTAGTTTGGAGTCCTTCTCTAGACATTGTTTTTTTTTTGGCTATTTGAACAATTTTGGGGACATTGTGATCCTCTCCGTCTTTATATGGTTTTCAATCCTTCTCTAGGTGTGTGTTGCTGTTTGATTTTCTAATTGGAGATGCCTTGAGATTTCTGGTCATTCTTAGTCTTTCACCTGTAGATCTGTTTGGAATTTCTTAAATTTGAGTGCCTTGTCTCTGCTGATTCTTACGTTGAACTTGCTGCTAATGGGTATCTTTAACTTTATTACTTGTTTGTAAGTATCTTAAACAAATGTATGTTGTGCAATCTACAGGTATGCAACAGCCAGTGCCCGTTCTGATGGAATGTTTTTGCTCTGTGGTGGTAGAGACTCAACAGGCACGGTATGTTGCCATATAGTTGGAAATTACATGTTCTTATGCTGTATGCCTGTATCTGTGCATTATTATTTTCTTAAAATTTGAACTACTTTCTCTCTCTTGTGATGCATTTATTGATGCTTAGCTTTCCTTTTAAGATAGGTCAGCAGTTTTATATTCTTCCCCCTTCTGAGTCCGGATAGTCATGTACTCCCTTGTTTTGGCATTGTACTGCAAATGGAACCAGAGAATCACAGAGCTTCTGTTCTACTTTACGAGTGCATTAAACATTTCCCTCCTGTCTTCATAACCTGAAAACAATACTTTGCCCGTAGAAAGCTGATCTTCAAGGCAATTCTCACACAAAGGATTAACTCTATTCAATATAATTCAATAATCAAAGCCTGCCTCTTCAAGGAGAGGTTGGGAGTTTAAATAACCTTACAATCCGAACAGAATAAGGAAACTAGAATAACTAGAATATGATAAGGAAACAAGAATAACTAAAACATATTATTTGCGAATTAAGTGACAACTAAAAGATATTATTTCCCTAAACTAAAATCCCTAACTTATGAAACTTCCTACCCTGAGAATGTCTTGTCAAAGAATTGACTTGCATCAGAAACTTAACAGCCAAAAGAAAGCAGCTCTGGTGGATTTGTTTAAACAACTATCATGCAAAACTGATGAAGAAGAAATCTGCATTGATGAATGATTTGACGTGTTGAGAGTTGGACCTAAATATAGCCGTCATAATGATGTAATCTGTGTAATTTTCAAAAGTGTCCTCTTCTTAAGTAACTTGTTAGAAGATAGTGAATCATATGAGACTAGAATGAAGCTCTGTGCTGTGCACAATGGTTTCTCATAACTCCAAAAAAAGGGCATTTCTCTGACTGGTTTAGTTGTTCATTTGCAGCCACTGGCTGATGCTTATGGGCTGCTCATGCATAGAAATGGTGAATGGGAGTGGACTCTTGCACCGGGTGTTTCACCTTCACCGAGGTACCAACATGCTGCGGTAAGTGTTTTGGTGTTATGGCTTAGGAAGGTACATTAATTATGTGGGTTCATTGAATGCTTGAAGACATGTTAGAAGTAACTAAAGCTGTTGCATATTAGGTCTTTGTAGGCACTAGATTGCATGTGACTGGGGGTGCTCTTAGGGGAGGACGTGCTGTTGAAGGTGAAGCAGCTATTGCTGGTAAGGGTTGGGACTTGTTCATTAACATCTGGAAAATTCTGTGAATGATAAGTTAGTACTTTCTGTTTTGTGTGATGCAATGTAGTTTTGGACACTGCTGGTGGAGTATGGTTGGACAGACATGGGCTAGTAAATTCTTCGAAGGCTAACAGGGGGCAATCGGAGCATGATCCTTCTTTGGAGCTAATGCGTCGTTGTCGGCATGCTGCTGCATCTGTGGGTGCTCGTATATACATATATGGTGGGCTTAGAGGAGGTAAATAGATTTGTGTTTTAAAAATGTCATTCGCTTGATCAATACTTGACAGTTGATACATAACACTTTAGAATATCCTCTGGATGATTAATACTTCTTACATATGTCATTGAGATGATTAATACTTGACATATAATGCGTTGTCAATACTTGAATCATATTTCCTATGCAACCTTGGATTTGCTGAAAATTCTTGGTGATGATTGAAGTTGCTTTACAGAGGGTATTGTTCTTTATTGATCATCTTCTATAAGCTTCTCCCCTTGGTCCTTGTGTTGTTTCAATGCAGAATTTGATTGTTTTCAAATTGTCTTCTCAGTATTTGAGCTGGCCTAAATGCCGGCCTTGTTAGGGGCTTGGTTTTGGGACTAAGGTTCTCATCATTTTGATTTCTGACCATATGTATTGTCGTTCGGCATTTGGTCACTACTATTGAGATTTTAGCATGTATTTGTTCTTGTTTTCCATGGGTACTCTGTATAATGCTTCATCTAATGCTTGGCCTTTCTGTGTAACAAGTACTCACTTGCCTAATTCTTAGATGTGTTGCACAGTTGCACTGTATGCCGATAACAGCTTAGTTTTATGCACCTTGACTGTTATGGTACTATTTCATGTCTTCAATTTTATTTATCTTATATGCTGTAGTGCTGGAGCATTTTTACTGATTACAATCTACTAAAATTTGATGTGTGGTTTATGAGCTTTGCAATCAGTGAATATATCTGTCTCATTACCTAATACCAAACTTCTGTGCAGAAATCCTGCTCGATGACTTCCTGGTGGCAGAAAATGCAGTATCTCAGCCTGATGCGAGCTCTCCCCCGCTGACTTCAGAGAGAGCACATATCATGAATGGTTCAAAAGTGAATCAACATCATGCGAATTTACCTCCCCTTGTACCAGGAGCAGATGGAAGACATGAATCCCCTTCAAGTGGCATTATGTACGAGCTGCTTAGTTATCTAAAGGATACCACATTTGTGGATTGTCTTACTTGCTTGTATCCCTTTTGACTGTTTGCCTGCCTATCTTTTCATACAGCTTAGAAAAGAAGTCTGTGGACAAACTTGTGGAGGCATCTGTTGCTGAAGTGGAGGCAGTTCGAACAGTATGGCAAGCTGCCCAGGCAGCTTCTTCATCTCCACCAGAAGAGAGACTATTGGCTCAGAGCAGCACACCAACGCCAAGTACCCCAGATGGGAATGATATTGATTTCGATGTTCGCCTTCACTCTAGAGCAGTATGTTCTTTTCTTTCTATGTGTTGAATTCGAATGTGGTTTACTCTTCAAGTATTGAGTTTTTGGCTGGCACAGGTTGTGGTTGCTAAAGAAGCTGTAGGGAACTTAGGTGGGATGGTGAGGCAGTTATCACTAGATCAATTTGAAAATGAAAGCAGGAGGATGATGCCGATGAGCAGTGATCCCTCACATTCTAGTAAAAAGTTCTTGCGACAGAAGTCTCCTCAAGGTCTTCATAAGAAGGTAAGACCCACAGAATCATTATCTTTACACACACACAAATGTTGGGTTCTACATCGTACACTTAATTCCCCCCCATTTTCGCCTCACTTTGGCAGGTCATGTCTACTTTATTACGGCCAAGAAACTGGAGACCTCCAGTTAATAGGTTGTTCTTCTTAGATTCTTATGAAGTGGGCGAGCTTTGCCATGCTGCAGAGCAGATCTTTATGAATGAACCCTCTGTTCTTCAGTTGAAAGCTCCAATCAAAGTGTTTGGGGATCTCCATGGGCAATTTGGAGACCTAATGCGGTTATTTGATGAATACGGATTTCCTTCAACTGCTGGCGATATTACGTAAGGCAAATCTGTCAACCTGGAACCTTTTGATGACTACCACTGTAGAATAGAAGTGATGGGTTCATGTACTTTATAGGGTTGTTCAGTTTCGTCTATTTTATGCATTATGTGTGAAATGTATACATCGTGCAGGAAGGTGTCATACCTATGATTTATATCCTCTGCCAAATTCCTGTATTTCATCTGTTTTGTTGCTGTATGAAACTGTTCTATTTGTTGTGGCACAATAAGTTCAGCATTATTTCAGCTTTTGATTGGAATCATGGGGATGGTGTTATGTGTGAAATGTATACATCGTGCAGGAACGTGTCATACCTATGATTTACATCCTCTGCCAAATTCCTGTATTTCATCTGTTTTGGTGCTGTATGAAACTGTTCTATTTGTTGTGGCATAATAAGTTCAGCATGTTTCAGCTTTTTATTGGAATCATGGGGATGGTATTATGATGCTACAGAAAAGGGTTGAGTTATGACTGGGTGTTTTAGATTTATGTCAAGCAGCTGCATATTCGGGAAATCCAGTCTTCATGCTTAGTATAATATTCTTGTGAAAGAGACATGTCAGATGCACTTTGCTTTGCTTTGATAGCTCTTTGAGATGGAATGAAAACTTAATTTCTAGTGACTACTCAGTTGACGAAAAAGATTTGTGAAGTTTCCATGCATCATCATAGTCTAGCAAAGAGTTCAAAATATTTACGGCTTGATTCTAGTTATAAATCAAACATGCTAACAAACCTGCCAACGTATATCTATTTCAGGTACATAGACTATTTGTTTTTGGGTGACTACGTTGATCGAGGACAACATAGTTTGGAGACCATAACTTTACTCCTTGCTCTAAAGGTATGCTCACACTTCTTATCTTGCTAGCTATAGTGATTACTAGTATGATATTCCCTCCGTTCCATATCAATTGTCATAGTTTTGACTTTCACGGTCTTCAATATCACTCTTTAATTGATAATTTTTTACATAATATGTTATTAACAATCGCAATATTATACTTTTATAATAGTATTTTTTGTTACGAAGCTAATGATGGTACTTTTATATAGCAACTCATTGTATCTGTTGGGAAATTTGTGGTGAAAATTTTTGAAATTTGATTGCACGATATCTCAAGACGATAATTAATATGAAACGGAGGGAGTAGTATCTAATGGCCCTAAACTGATGATTTCCTATTTTTGTTATTTTTCAAGATCGAGTACCCAGACCAGGTTCACTTGATACGTGGGAATCACGAAGCTGCTGACATTAATGCACTCTTTGGGTTTCGTCTTGAATGCATTGAAAGAATGGTATAAGGAGTGAACTTCTTTTTTTTTTTTATCCCTTTTAATTTTTTATATTCACATTGCTCTAATATAGGATGTTGTTTAGGGGGAGAATGATGGGATATGGGCGTGGACACGGTTCAATCAACTCTTCAATTTTCTGCCGCTTGCTGCACTTATAGAGAAGAAAATCATTTGCATGCATGGTGGTATTGGAAGGTCAATACATGCAGTGGAGCAGATAGAGAATATTGAGAGGTCAATAACGATGGATGCTGGATCTATAGTTCTAATGGACCTCTTGTGGTATGTACCAGTGTTCAATGTCTCATCACTTACTTTACGTTTTATGAGCTTTTTCAGATGCCTCATGTTGGTCTATGTGCAGGTCTGATCCCACAGAAAATGATAGTATTGAGGGTCTCAGACCAAATGCAAGAGGACCTGGTTTAGTCACTTTTGGGGTACGTAATATGCAGCTACATTTTGTTGTAGTGGATGCTAGTACTTACAAAATGTAGGAATAATATGCAATAAAGAAGCTTTTGGAGAAACGTTTCTTCGTATAATAGTAATACTCTATTTGACTTCCGAATTCTTTGGTCTCTGTCTGGCACCTTTAGTTGACTTAGGTGTCCAAGGCCGAAGACGATTGTCTTTAAGGCAAACATGCAACTGCATCAACCATATCGAATTATTTGTCGAATGTGTCATGTTTGTTCTAACATGCCCTTTGTCAGTCACTGAATCTTGTGTCAGTGTGTCCTGATGTTAGTGTATGCAAGACATCCTGAACTGTGACTAGAATTCAATCACATTTATCTGTTTGCTTCCATTTGTTCAACGTTCCGTGAGATTTTATCTACCAAAAGTTTGCCTTTCAGAGTCGTATACTCGTAGTGGAACGAATTTGGATCTTCAGTTAATTTTTACTTTATTTTTTTGGTTTCTGGCTAATTTGGTATTTGAATCTGGTAATTTTTTTTGCAGCCTGATCGTGTCGCAGAGTTTTGTAAGAGAAATAAACTACAGCTCATCATAAGAGCCCACGAGTGTGTGATGGATGGTTTCGAACGATTTGCTCAAGGGCAATTGATCACTCTCTTCTCCGCGACTAACTATTGTGGTAAGGATGGCAGTCAGTTTCTGCATCTACCGTTTCCCTCGTCGGACACCATCTACAGTCTGATTGTCTGTTGTTAATGTCAGGAACTGCAAACAATGCCGGGGCAATACTTGTCATTGGTAGGGGTTTGGTGGTGGTTCCAAAGTTGATTCATCCTTTGCCTCCTCCCGTGCAATCGCCAGAGAATTCTCCTGAGCATGCGACGGATGACACGTGGATGCAGGTAATGTGTTAGTTATTGAAAAACTCGAGATTGCTTCTGAATTTTTTCCTGCAAAATTGACCCGACGAGAATACCCATCCTGATTTCCTGAAGAACCTAAAGGGCTGATTAGAAGAAAGGGTGTCTTTTTTTTGGGGGGTGGGATGTGAAATGATCTTGTGGAACCATCTAAATCAAAAGCTTAAGCTGATGATTGAAGCCCTATGATGGTTTTTATACTCTAACGCCCCCTCACGCAAAAGCTTTATGGGATAGAAGGGTGGATGCTACAAAGACCCCTTAACCTGGTGCAAATAAACGCGAGCCTGCTAAGATTCGAATTTAGGACCTCTTATTTAATCCGGCTTTGATACCTTGTAGATAGACTTAGGCAAAGTTGACCCGAAACACGAACCGAAAAACCAACCCCCAATCTTGACCTGAGGCTGAAGACAACTTGAGCTGAAACAACCCGAAAGGTGACTCAATTAAGATCCACACCTGGATGACCCCAAAGCGAACCAGAATCCAATATGAAAGAACCTCATCGAACCAACCCGAATAAGACTCACCTAAGTTAGTCCATATGTGAACCGAACCCGACCTGAACCGAAATTGGTTGCCGCAATGCCAACCTGAACTGATTCACCCGTTTGTCAGGTCTACTTGTAAAATCATATTAACCAAAAGCTTAAGATAGATGGTCCAACATTTGTTCGACCGGTGTAACATTAAATTCTATTGACCACATTGTTGAACTATTTATCATTCAAATATGGAATGTGAAATGACCTAACCCAAGTGCAACACCTGACTATCCACCAAGCCTTCAGTTTTTTGGTCTGTATTCTGTAAAGTCAGTTCTGAATTCTGATGACAGTGCAAGATCTAGGGTTGTCAAAAATTGTCCGACCTAAAAAGCCGGTTTAGTTCAACCTGGAAAAATTTGGTATTGTCATAAATTTTTCGTTGGAATTTTGACTTCGACCAATTTGACCGAGGATTTGGACACAATATTCTCCGATTTTTCTATTGACCGAATTCGATATTGACCCGAATTTTTAGACTTGTCTGAATTTCCCTACCAATCCGGAAAAACTGGGTATCAGGCATAAACTTTTCATCCAAAATGACCCGAATCCGAATCTCTTTCTACAGCCGTAACTAGATCTTATGATTTCTGTGTTTCATATCTTACCAATATTGTGTCCTCTTAGTAATAATGCGACCTTGTTTGATTTCTCAGGAGCTCAACACTCAAAGACCCCCAACCCCCACAAGAGGCCGCCCGAATTCAGATCATGATCGAAATTCACTTGCATACATATAAATTCGGTTTCGTTCGAACCCACTTTACCAGAATTAACCGAAAACTCCAATGTTCGAAATTCCCGCTCTCGACATCCCAGTGATCAGCATTTGTATGGCGGCAGCGTAAGCGTTATTATTCTAATTTCTAATGGTGCATTTGGTAGTTTCCGACTTCCCTAGGAAAAACTTTCCCGGGAAAGATTTTCCCTATCCCCCGAAAACTTTTTACTGATGAGGTTGGGAAGGAAATAATGGGTCTCATATCAAAATTTTCTTATATATGACGGAGAACCAAACATGGAAAAGTCTGTTAACTTGGAAAAGTTGACCAGTTTTTCCGGGAAAATTTCCCAATCAAACGCTCCCTAAAGTAAAAGGTTCCCGTAGAGTAAGCCGTATTAATTATGTACATGTAATTCGAGCATCAGAGAATAGGTTGTAGCCTGATTTTGTTAGTTCATTCATGGATGGTGTTAGTAGGTAGCAGGTTTTATAAGCATTTTTTGTATACTGTAAATCAAGGCCATGGATAAATGTAGAGGTGAGCAGCACCTGAGAGAAGGTTTTTCTGAGATTTTTTTTTTTTTTTTGGCTAGGCATAGTATAAGGCTATTAATATTACAGATAATTGTAATTAGTCATTTAACTGTGCATTTTTTTATTGCAATTCTTATTTATTTATTTACCAATTTATTTATTTATTGGTGGTTTGGGGGGGGGGGGGTTATATTGTTAAAGGGAGCCATTTCAATATGGTACACTTGCTCAAATGGTATTTTACCCCTATTGTTTTATGTGGTTAGTATGATGCAGTAGGGTGAAATTGTGGAAAGTGCGGTAAGGTATGGAATAATATGATAAAATTTGTGGAAAGTATTGAAGAATATTGAATGGTATGGTGAGTTGTAATATTGCACCGCACCGTATTGTAGAGGCCTCAATGAATCAAGTAAGATTTTCTCTTTTACATGCACCTTGTTGACATGAACTTCGCGATGACTTTTATGGTAAGTGTATCTGTGTAAAATTATAATGAAATTCACTTTTTTCAAGGTGAATTGTTTGGTGCTTTACAATGCCAAATAAGTCATTTTACACCAAAAAAAAATAATACATCTGATGATAAATTTATGGTTGAATTGGTTTCACCTAAGACTTACCGAATCCCATACCAATTGTTGCATACACAAATTTAGGGTTTTTGGATGATAATATACCAACCTTTGGGGGTGTTGGATTGTAATATACCAACATTTACTATTGGACAACAATATCCCTGACCTTTACACCTGGGTAATATTATTATACCAACAGTAACTAAGGGGGTAGTGAACCGGTCTCCGTGCGTGCTAAGGTGGCTGGCGAAGGGAAAAAAATTGTCTCAAGCCAATAACATCATTAACCCCTTAGTTTTTCTCAATAACCCACATTACAAGACATTGGTTGGTTGTGCTTCACGTCAGTATGGAGACCGGCTCACCACCCGTCAGTCACTGTGTTAGGACCGATTTTCTTAAACGTGGATCAGTGAGAAAAATGAAGGGGTTAATAATAGGGTTATTGGGCAAGAGCCGGTTATTTTCCCTCTGTATATCACGTCAGAATGGAGACCACTTATCCAGTCACCACCCCTTTAGTCACTGTTGGTATAATAATCTCACCTAAATATAAAGGTCATGGATATTATTATCCAATAATAAAGGTTGGTATATTACAATCCAAAACCCCCAAAAGTTAGTATATTGTCATCCAATATCCCCACAAATTTAACCCACAAACTCTATCTACAGTCTACTACCTAAATTTTCCATAGAAAAAAAAGGGCACATGTATTAACACAAAACTTTTGAATAATCAAATGTTTTTAAGTTAAACCTAGCAAAATATAATTGTACATATGAATAGCATTATCAAATAAAATGCCTCAATACAATGGCCCATAATAAGATAGTTACAGGCCTAATTAGGATTAATCTTGGCACTATCAAAACCGGATAGCCTTGCAAGCTCTTCAAGTTCTTTTTCTCCGCTATACGCCTGCAAAAGAGAATAAGTTACGTTCTAAATAGAGTAGTAGGTAGCGACTGATTTATAAATCGTGGGTCAATTGAAACCAGTCTCTCTAAATTGCAAAATTTAAGGGTAAGACTGATACGTCTGACCCCTCCATACCCCATCTGGACGGGATTTCGGAGTATTGGTTTTGGTTTTGGGTATGGCCATATGGGTCAACTCAATTGAGATTCAACCAAAATCGGGTTGTGTGAGCTTTGTGAGGTTAAGAGTCACCAACTTTGGCTAGGCCTAATCCAACATCATCAAGGTGCTCATAGGCATGTTAAGTTCACACCATTCCCATCTCTACAACAAACATGAGATTAGAACTTGAAAAACAAAGACCGAATTTACAGCAATTGAATGGTTAAGGAGCAATATTCGACGTAGCCTATTTTCTTCCATGATATGTGTGTGCATACGCATGGAATTCATTAGACATGATCCTGGAATTTGTGTTTCAAATAGTGTGATTCTTCACTTGCAAATATTAGGTTTTTCATTCTCAATAGTATGATTGTTCACTTGCACATATTTTGGAGTGTAAAGTCCAGGTGCATGTAATATATGTTAGGTACATCGTATGAAGCAAATTGTGAGCAAATTAGATAATCAAACTCACCTCGCCGTTGATGACCCATGTAGGGAACCCATCGATACGAACAAGAGAGCACTCCAGAGCCATCACAGTTCCTTTTCTAACTCCATCTGGAAAGCACTCAACGTAGTCGAACAGCTTGGCTGCCTCACGCCCAAACATCTATTCAATTTCCAAACAGGTAGCATTTAATATCATGACACCTAATTATCGTCCCGAATAAGAGTGCGTTTGTTTAGTCAAAAACCCCCGGGGAAATAATCACTTTTCCGAGTTGATTTATTTTCCCCATGTTTGATTGTACATTGACCTCGGGAAAGTTTTTACAAGGGCCCACCATTTGCATGGTTTTCCTAGGGAAAATTTCCCTTAGAGGGGGTTAAGGGAAATTTTTCCCGGGAAAATATTTCCAATGGAAATCTTTTCCCCGGGAAAACTTTTCCTAAGAATCTTACCAAACGCACCCTAAGTGCTAATTATGAACATCCTAAGAAGGGTCTTGTCCAAATCCTTTCTCAACAATGCATGTTTACTTGTACGGTTGTTTGCCCTCTTTTTTGCTCATATGACATTTCAAATTGGTTGACATTGCCAATCCGCCGTCGTACTTGTTCATTTGTTCCAGAGCCACATATTCAAATGATGATTGGGTGCATTTGGTTGGTCAATAACCCCAGGGAAATGATCAATTTTCCCGGGTTGACTAATTTTCCCCATGTTTGGATGCGGATTGACTTCGGGAAAGTTTTCACGGTGCGCCACCATTTTCTCTATTTTCCTAGGGAAAATTTCCCTTTGGGGGGCTAAGGGAAATTTTTCCCAGAGAAATCTTTCCAATGGAAAACTTCCCATGGGATGGATTCCTACCAAACACTCCTTAAAGAAAAAGAAAAACCACTTTCGGCGGAATTCACAGTGCTCCAGGAATTTCAGGTGAGAATTGCAAAAGAAACATAATGAGGTACTTGATGCAAGTTCTAATTCTCCGGACATGATAGATTGATTGACAAACACGATAATATCGCCGTTTGAGGGAATTAGTCACCATGTTTTTTAATTTTAGCAAAGGAAGCTGAGGAAGATGATCAAAAGAGTACTCTTCTTATGAGCAAAGATCATTTGGGTAACCCCACTAAGTGCCACACAAATGGGATGTTTCGAGATCGAGAATAACAATAAAATAAGGAAGATTGGATGTAACTAATCCAACCTTTGGGTTATCGGACAAAATATAGCACAACCTTTATCTAGGATGTAAATAGTATGACCTTTGAAGGATTTTTCAAACAGAAATTCACTGATTTTCTAGCACTTTCACCCACAAGAACATCGATCATTAGTCCTGGCAAAACCTGACCCGACTCGAGACCGACCCGTTTTTTCAAACCTAAAATATAGCAAACCTGGAATACAGGGCATACCAAACCCAACTTGACCCGCCCGAATTAACAAGTCTACCGATAATGGATGGTAGTTTTGGAGAAGTGGGAGCACTCTATCTGTGTAAGTCCAAGAAAAGAGATCACATATTTAACACTATTCATGTCGGCTTTTAGAATCCAATCACAAATTCCTTTGCAGCTAACAGGTCATTTTGAACGCCAAAACCGAAAAACCTTGTCTAGTTTCTTATGCGAAGCTCACGATAAGCAATATAAATCCTTGAAAATCAAAATCTACCATTATAATGCAGATAGTCAGGCATCAGTCAACTAATGCACCGCACACCATTTTGGGATCTAGAATGAAGGAAGACGATGGTATGTTGAATTGGATATAAAACATTCTCGAGAAGAAATTATCATTCGTTAAATAGCAAAAGTAGATACCTCTTTTTGTTCGTGACAGTGTGAACACCAAAATGCCCCATACATCTTTGCACCTATGGATTGGAGATGTTTCGCAAGCGCAATGGCAAACGGACTCGATTCTGTAGTAATTGGGGTCGTGTAATATTGCAACTCCACTTCTGCCGAACTGTTCCATAAACAACGGCAAGTCAATGATCAGAAAAGAAAATAACAGCCAAAGAGTCACTCCCGACATTTGAGTCAACAGAAAGACTAACACTTACATTCCGGATGCAAAATCTAGCAAATAATAGAACAGAGTGATTCAACAGTGGAAAAGGATTTAGCTAAGTCACTTTAAGCAATTATCTTCTAGCCTTCGTGATTAAACAGTAAATAACAAATTAGCTAAGTCAGTCTGTGCGTTTTTTGCGCTTTTCTATGTTTAGAGTGCTATTTTAAACTAAGTTATACACACTAATGAGTCATGAATAAGGTAACATCCTTGAGCGCATCATCTTACTGATGAACATGTTCAAAAAAAGATGAGTACCAACAAGTGTGAAACCCAGGTCGACATAGAACCCTCTAGCTTTTACCAGATCAACAACTAAGCAAGCAAACATTCTCGGTAAGCAACTGCACAATTAATTAGCCTTGTTTGGTCCTATCACAAACTAGAAAAGGTATCTACCGAACACAATGCCCAATTCAACTAAAGCCAAAAGTTCACTTTGATGCAAACATTCTCGGTAAACATGTCATCTTACAAAGCATGTATCTTCCATGGTAACCCGAAACCCGATTTCCTGATTTCCAGGTGAAACACTAAATATAAGACATAAAACAACTGTCTACCACAAGGTTTCAAGCAGAAGGTATAGGAATAACCGATAACCTTGATGATGGAGAAGGAAGAGAACTGTATGTGCTGTTTAAGACCGCAAGCACAACACCGGCTGTAAATAATGGTAAAGCTACGATTTTCTGAATCTCCTGAAGCCCGAAATCCTACAACACACACTTTACGGCTTGATAACCAAACTTTTTTTTTCAGATTAAGAAAGAATTGATAAGAGAAGAAAAGAAAAACCTTCAAAACCATGAAAAACAAGGTGAATGACAAAACGGCTGATGCCAAACAATACGAACATGACACTCCAGTGAATTTCGTGCTTAGAGTGTACAAAAAGTAAGCACTGGCAGCAGCCATTGTCGAAGTTGCTGAAAGCAAAAGCACGCGGCCATCACTTTGGCTGACTTTGAATGGCAAGTTCCACCCTCCTAGCTTCAGACCAAGAAGAAGAACAAATCCATATGCCGTCATTCCAAACAACGGAAGAGGAACACCTGGCAAATGTAAAAGGATGATCATTGAATCCTCTTTCAAACACAACACCTGCATTAATATTAAAAGTATATTCTCACGTCAAAAACAAGCTTCACTGACATATTACAATGAAACTTGATATCAAGGGGAAGGCCGAGAACCTTAGAGACAAAACAAGAAGAAGCACAACTACAGCATGTGATGTCCAAATGATCCAAATAAGTTAGATCCTACGAAGAATAAGATGGAGGCATAAACATGGGTCTAGAACCCTTTACATAGAGAAACTAGGTTAAATCCAATACATATTGCCACCCTAATCACATAAATTACCATCTCTAAACCTTAAGTACTTGCAAATTACTATCTCTAAACCTCAAGTCCTTGCATATTGCCACCCTAATCACATAGGTTAAGTTTACTATATCCAACCCTCAACAAACTTCTACATGAGCTAAAACAGAAAACGGAGCCAAGCGTAAAACAATCACAACAAAAGAAAAATATGGGTCTAAACCCATTTAAAGGGAGAATATGGGTCAAATCCAATACCCATGCCACCTAATGGCATAGATTACTACATCAGAAACTTAACAAACTTCTACATAAGCTAAAACAGAAAATGGTACAAACCCTAAAACAATCACATTCAAAGGGAGAATCTGGGTTAAATCCAATACAGATTGCCACCCTACTAATCACATAGACTCCTATATCAGAAACTTAACAAACTTCTACATTAACCAAAACTGAAAGCAGCACGAACCCTAAATCAATCACAACAATAAAAGAACAATCAACGCCCAATCGAGTAAGCAATCAACAAACGTCCATCCATAAATACCCAAAACATCCATCCATACAGCAATTAAAAAAAGAGCAAATCAATACCCATTGCCACTCTAATCAGAAATCACACAGATTACTATATCTAAAACTTAACAAACTTCTACATGAGCTAACACTGAAAATGGTACGAACCCCAAAACAATCACAATCAAAGGGAGAATCTGGGTTAAATCCAATACAGATAGCCACCCTAATCACATAGATTACTATATCAGAAACTTAATAAACTTCTACATGAGCTAAAACTGAAAATGGTATGAACCCTAAAACATACAAACCCTAAACCAATGACAATCAAAGGGAGAATCTGGGTTAAATCCAATACCCATTGCCACCCTAATCACACAGATTACTATATCAGAAACTTAACAAACTTCTACATGAGCTAAAACAGGAAATGGTACAAACCCTAAAATAATCATAATCAAAGGGAGAATATGGGTTAAATCCAATACAGATTGCCATCCTAATCACATAGATTACTATATCTAAAACTTAACAAACTTCTTCATAAGCCAAACCTGAAAACGGTACGGACCCTAAAATAATCACAACAATAGAAGAACAATCAACACCCAATCAAGTAACCAATCGCCAAACATACATACCCAAAACCTCCGCATAATCACTGTTGAGAACATCCCCGCAAGACCCACCACCCACCGGACAAAAGGCCTCAGACCCAGTAAGCTTAAGGTAGGTCAAGTAAGCAGTTTCGAGAAACCCGACACCTCCGAGAGCTGCACACCAGGTGTATGACGAAATGTCTGACCCAGAAGTTGAAGCTGGTAGGACTTCATTTTCTTCGTTTGAATCCTCCTTTTCCGAAGATTTCTCGAATTCTCGGATTGGACCCGGCAAACACTTGAAGGGAAGCATGGGGATCCTTGATACTCCATGGCTGCTATGCTTGAAATTGGGGAAGGATGAAGAAGGGAGGATACGATGAGCAGAGGAAAGAGGAGATGGGCGAAGAGAGAGAGATGATGGGGGAGATGATAAGCTTAAGCTCATGGACATGGCGGTCAGCATCGATCTGATCGGAGGAGTAATAAGCTTCTGCTTGAGCTTGAGCTTGAGCTTGGGAAATTTGATTCAGTCGGGAGAATGTCAACCAGAAGGACTGAGGGGGGGTGGGTGGGGAAGACTGGAGACTGGAGTGGGAGAAATTGGGTAGGAAAACAACGGAAAATTCAACTACCACCGACTGTACCATTTGTTATTTATTGGCAAATGAGTGAATCGGTTCGGGTTCTGATCAGGTGAGAAACAGTTCGTAGTGCAAGGTCAACCAAGTTTCGGTTTAGGTGTAGTTTGGTGTTCAGACTGAGTTCAGGTCAATCCTATTTGAATTGGATCGGGTGAAGTTATTTTATATTTGGTTCCGTTTGGTTTTGGGCTGAATATTCTTCTGGTTTAGGTCAACTTCGGGATCAGGTTCGGTTTTCCAATTTGGGTTTCGAGTTAGTTTTGTCAAGTCTACGTTCTTAGAGTTGAGATTGTGATACAAGAACGACGGTAAACTTAATATTAAGATTGTCCATTATGGGTTTTTTTTTTAATTATTATTCAAAGTCAGAACAAGCTAAAAAGCTTGTGATAGTGTTGCAAAATAGCAAATAACAACATAACTATAAAATTTTAAGAAAAAATCAACAAGGAACATCACAGCAAAGACAACTAAAAATGAGAAATTAGAATTGATTCTTTGAATTTGCAATTCTCTGTGCCCCATTTCTTCTTAAACAATTCCGCCGTAGTCACAAGGCGCTCACAAATCAAGAATGTACCACAACCAAACATTATCATTTTGTGCGTATGTCATCCAAGCTATCTTGAAAGAGCTCCGAGGATCCCTCTAATAAGACAACCCCCTTTCCTTCCTTTCGTTGGAACGCATAAACCTTACAGAAGTGTTCGTACACTCTACTTGACCAAATAAGATCTCATTTAGACTTCAGTAAACAAATTTCTTTCTTTTTTCTAACATGCAACGTGTTCATCATGGAGTACATGTTATAGTGTATGCAACATACAAATTGTATGATACTAGATACCCCTCTATTTTAACTATCTGTAGTTGAATTTAGTGGATCTTAACTATTAATTAACCTATATATATATATATATATATATATATATATATATATATATATATATCAAAACTACCATCATAAACCGTAATAAAACAATTTAATACAAATATAATCAAATTTGAAGAGGTTGAATTCCCCATCAAAAATTGAAAGATGATTTTGCCTAATCTCACATCTTTTGGGTAAATGATAAGTTTGACTCTTCCTCTTCAAAGACCTGTAAAATTGAATGGTAAGTGGGTGACGGTAAAAACTTACCGAAACTTATCATACCTACCAAAAATAACATTTAACATACAAACCGAAAGTTACCAAAAGTCACCGAAACTTCTAGAAATTTACCAAAACTTGTCAAAAATAACATTTACCATACCTACCATTTAGCACTAAACTTTACACGAAATGTGGTAAAGTTTGCAGAGAGCTTGTTTTTTGGTGATACATAACTCTAAAGGATGCTAGTTGAACAAAACATATACACAAAAGCTGAACATGTCTTTTGCTACACTACACCCCAGATAGAATTGGAAGCATACTACACAGGGCTTAAAAACAGGCAGCACAAACATACTCAAACATCACATAGAAGAGAAACCAATTCTGTTTCAACTACATCTACAACCCGAAGACAGACAGGAACAGAACAACTTCTTTACAAACCCCGGCATATTCATGACAAACTCTTCAGCAGCCAAGCCACATCATGGATGCATGATTGTCGCGTTAGTCTGCCACTAGCTTGGTATGCCTGCACATAAAACGGAACACGAGATTTCAATTTACAGGAAATGAATTATGATCACAGTCATAGTTCTCGGTAAAAAAATATATAAACAATACAAGATGGTGAGCCATTGAGCAGAATTCACAATGTATTATATATTGGAAGTTTGAGCATGGCACTGACAAAACTTTTTTTCTGGAATGTGGACTGCCAAGTTCCCAACTTCACTCAATACACTGTATAGATCATAGTTACTGGGAATGCTACATATGCCCATGACCCATGTTCCGGGAACAAACGTTTTTGAAGTCAAAACTAGACTAAATTTGTATAAAAATTAGCGGCCTGCATTCTAGGACTAACGTCCCGGGAAGCGTTCCTGGTAACTATGGTATAGATACACATACTGTATTTCCATGCTTTATTTTAAAATTAATCATAAAATCCGCATCACTTAATTCTATTAGATTTAGCACTAAAAGAACTTAATTTGGATTTTCGCTTGACCACTATGCAGTGCGACTAGCCTACTACAATAAGGATCTATAGTAGGCCACACTATATGGTGCCGTTCTACTGCTTGCTAGCCTTCAAATGACCTGTGTGATCACTTATAAGGAAACCAGCAACTTTTGCTTCCGTAGAACTATCAACTTTGAACTTCAATAAGTCACAGCTTGATCTTGAGGTTTCATCTTAATTCTTATCATA
Source organism: Portulaca oleracea (assembly GCA_029582165.1). Taxonomy (NCBI): domain Eukaryota; kingdom Viridiplantae; phylum Streptophyta; class Magnoliopsida; order Caryophyllales; family Portulacaceae; genus Portulaca; species Portulaca oleracea. The sequence continues at coordinate 9,810,917 of CM055871.1, forward strand.
AAAGCTAGACTTGTATCTGGCAAATTCCATAATTTGACCCGTTATCACATTCTACGCTTGATACAGCACGACTCACAGTTACGCAGTCACCATTTTTCCTACTGGAACTTCAATCTTGATGCTCATCTTAATTCGTAACCACCACCATGTTCAGACAGACATCATGACATTGACAGCTTAATTGTCTCTATGGATTCCTAAATTACCACCATGTTCAGATCGCCGTCATGAAAGCTTAATTGTTTCTACTGAATTCCTAAATTTAAACCATGTCAAAATCTAAGCACAACACTGCAAGACTCCGTGTGCTACGGGCAGATACTATTTTGTTTAGGCAGAACTTCAGCAAAAATGAAGCATCTTTTTTTGCAACGATTCAGATACTATTTTGTTTATAGCCAGAACTTCAGTAAAAATGAAGCGTCTTTTTTGCAACGATTCTGTAAGAACAAAACCGATAAAGGCAAGAGAGAAGGACGAAACACAGCATTCCATACCTGACTACTTAGAAACTGTTTTCGACTTCAATTTTGATGACTTGATCACATTTATCAGAGCCGTATCCTCCTCGTATTCCTCATCCTGATTATCTTCATCCGGACCTTCTTGGTCGGATGCACTTAGCATGTCCTCTTCCTCACTCTCACTCTGCTCATCAAATAATTTCTTTCCTCGTAACTTCTGTTGCTTGGTTGGACGGCCGCGACGTCTTACTGAAGTTCCTTCTTTTTCATCAGCACCTGATGCAACATTTTAAAGCATCATAACATGGAATGTGTAAAAGGTGCACATTACGAAAGAAGACATTTGTGACATTTCTACATAGACTAGCCAAGCTTGCCCGTGCAAGGCACGGGCGTTATTTATTGTCTTGCATATTCATATTTCACAATTTTTGTATCATATATAATTGCTTAAAAAAATAAATTATTTTTACTAATGATACTTTTTCCTTTTATTATTTGTTATATGTTACAAATAGGAATTTTATTGTCATCCAAATAAAATTTACGTAACATAGCTATTATGGTTGTTTCAAAACGGAAATAGGTGTCAAGAAACATTACAATATTTTTGAATGAATAACACCCCTTCATTTTATATTTATAGTTAAAGTATTATTTTTATATGATAATAATATGAGCCTTAAAACAAGACACCTTTTAAATGTCTTTTGTTGGTATAAAAGTTTTATATTTTTAATTTGTAATATAGTATACAAATTGTATAAAGTTATATTTTTATTTATAATTTTAAGAACTTACAAAAATGTGTAAAATATGTGTACTGGATGTGGTTTAATCGGTTAGGATGAGTTGATGTAAATTATATAATCAATGCATTCTAATAAGCTTCTCATAACTGATAATCTTTCCGTTCTTTTATCTATCGTCTAAGTTTTGTGTAAAAAACTTTCTCTGTTAATATCTTAGGCCCTGTAATTAATTTACAAAAATCAAATCATGGGTTTATGTAATTAATTAAGCAAGAGAAAAAGAAATATCATATCATACATGGCACTATGGCAGCTAGGCTTGAAGAAGACACCAAGAGGAGGGAGGATGATGGCAAGGAGGATGTCTATGCACGTTGCAGTGCTGTCTGACATTTTTCAAAACTTGTAATATTTGATTTGATTAATCAGGAGAACAATGATGAGAGAAATTAAACCAACCAAGCAATTATTAAGGACTAAATTATATTTACCCTATCTGATATTTGTGATAATAATTTTTACACAGCTGATATTTGTGAAATAATTTTTGCCTTACCTAATATTAAATAAGTAGAGTTACATCTAACCTACCTGACATTTGTGGTAATAATTTTTACGCGCCCGACATTTGTGAAATAATTTTTACCTTACCTGACATTAAGTGTTCATATATTTAAACCTCCTAAGATATCCTATAATTGATTTTTGTTGGATTTTTCGACGAACATTAAAAAGATAAATATGAATTGACTTTTTTTACCCCATTTAAACCTCAACTTTTTCTCTACTTTGTTTCTTCGAAAACCCCACCCCTCCCCATTCTGAAAATGAAAGGTCATATAAGACATTCCTTTCTCAATATCAGGGGCAACATGGTATATTCATATAGTCATATAGGAGCATTATGGTATTATTTATATTTCCGATAAGAAGTAACCGGATTCTGCCACTGAAAATTATTTTCACTTAATGTCAGGTAAGGTAAAAGTTATTTCACAAATATCGAGTGTGTAAAAATTATTATCACAAATATCTGGTAGGGTAAATGTAATTTACTCATTATTAAGAGATAAATACTACCTCCGTCCCAAATTGTTTGTCCATCTACCTAACTCCCTTGTCCCAAAATGTTTGTCCATTTTATAATTCCAATGATTGTAATTCCTATTATACCCCTAATAAATACTCTTTTGTTTCTTTTTTATTTTTCTTCACATGAGAAAAGTAAGGGCAATTTTGGTACATTACACATTTTTCACCCCATTTCCCATGACCATTGGACTTTTAAATATAGTTGGATGGACAAACAATATGGGACGGAGGTAGTACAGCAGGTAATGTAGTGATATTTTCTAGAAGAGTCGGCAGTCTTTGGATGGTTTATATAGACACAAAATTAGATTAATGAAAGCTCCCTCTTACAGGCTTCCACGTGTTCCCACGCTATTGATTCGCAGGCCTCAAAGTGTATGATGTTACCATGGTTAATTTTTAAGAAAATGGGAAAGCAAAAAAAAAAAAAAAATCCATCACAACACAACATAAAATGGGCACAAATACCAAAGCAAAACTCCCCTTTCTACTTGTTTAAGATGACTAGCTTAAAAGCCTTGCTCCACGGTCATGAATTAATATTTTCTTCATCTAAATTTGAATATAGAAGGCAAATAACAAAAGCTTATTTGGACATCATCTAAACTACGTTATGATTTGATAATAAAAGGGGACTGGGGCCAAAAAGACCCCCCCCCCAACCCACCCACTCCCAAAAAAAAACAAAAACATTCTTCAAAAATACTCGATGAATGTTTAAGAATTCATGAGGAAACATGTTATAACGACGGTGAAATTTCACCTTTATATAACATTTTTTTTCTATAAAAAAACATGTTATGATAAAGGTGAAGTTAATCTGCATCTTTGTGTTGGTTGCACATTAAATCTATTCACAAAGAATAAAAATTAAATGCATGAAATGCAAAATACGACATAAGCCCAGAAATACCTGCTAAAGCTTCATTCTTCAGACATTTCTCCTGCAAGGCCGCGACAAACACATGATACGGACGCCAGCCACTAGGATTTTCATCTGTGTTTACATTCTCTGTTCGTCCTTGGACATTCTTTAACCTAGCAGATCAAACAAGGAATAAGACCAATTTGATTTAACTTACTTGTCCAATAAATCAGTTATTTAGAAGATCAATCAGATTAGTCATACATACAACAGTTAATCACGGATTCAAACTTACACATCAGCAACATCAGTGGCTGGCAGTTTCTGTGCAAAATGTAGGACAGCACATTCTAAGAAGGAAAGCCGATTAGGAATGTCCTCAAATGCAAAATTTACACCATCTTCCACAAGCTTTAGGATGTCTGATCGATGATTAGTTCTTGCGAATCCAACAAATGTCGCTGATAGGTGAACAGCAAGGTCCTTGCACTCAAGCAAAGACGACTTCATAGCAGCCTCATCACCACCTTTCGAACACTTCTCAATATAACGGTAATATGCCTGCCAATCAAACAAAAACAAAAAAAAGTGAAACTGCAGATCTCATGTTTATGATGCATTCTCAAGTGGGTAGCAAGACCAACTATGAATGCAACGCCTACATGCTACAGTTTAAAGTCACAATGTATAAATTTCTTTCAAATAACTGCCCTTAAAACCTCCAGCTTAACCCGATTGTCCAGCTGTCCATTCGTCAATCCATGTAACTTGTAAATTTTCATGACTTCTCTATATACTGAAAGCTAAAACTTTTTTCACATTTATGCCTTCCTCGTTAAAGCTGTCTGCCTGAGAGACTTGTTTTAAGCATGACATTTGACAGTAACATAGAAAACTACAACATAATGAACTATGCCAAAACAGCCCAGAAACGTGCACAGCTGGAACCAGTTCATATATGCCATACCCTTTTAAGCGCTTCAAGATATATATTGAAGACATTTCCATCTTTTTTCTTCAGAACAGCTATTAGTTGCTTAACCACCTCGCCGATGTTCGCTCCATGCTTCACCAAATGAGAGATTATCTCCGGAGCAAGAAACTCCTGCATCACCATTAGCATCCCCTCAAGATTATAATTTGTTAGCAAAATGCAGCATAGTCACACACTCACAGATGCAAACATAAACAGCAAATCTACTAATCATCAGACATCTTAGCCAAAAGACTACATTGATGACAGGGATATGAAACAAAAAACAATAAAACGTTTCAGACAAATGAGTTTTACCATGGGAACTATATCAGTGGCAACCAATCGCGATGCTTCATACATAACTGCATCTCCACTTGTCTCTTCAACATACTCTCTGTTAGCATCTGCATCTTCTGTCTCATCTAGAAGTAATGTAAAGTTAGCGGCAAGAAAGATCAGTTCAGATCTTAAATTCAAGGAGGCATGCTTTGAGCTGCAGTAGGTGCTTTTCAGAAGCAAAGCATGTTTTTATTCAAAATTGCAAGAAAATAATACAGAAACCACATCTTTCAAGAATATTTTTTTTTCCTGATGAGTAATGAAAATATGTATTAAAAGGACACAATGGGAATGTCACCCAGATACAAAAGGAGGTTTGAACAAAAATACAAAAAGCCTCAACCCCTTAAGCTCTCTACAGTAATCTTATCCACAAAATCCAAAATAGTCAACACTTTACCTTAATGAAAAACTTGACACCTAATGCACATTGTTCCCAAAAACTAACCGTTCAAGTCATGAAGCATTCTAGTCCTGTCCTCAAAAATACTGGAATCTCTTCCCTTCCAAGTGCACTACCAAATAGTCAAAGGGATCAATTTCCACACATTAAGAACCTCTTCTTCAATCTCCTTCCCCATGCCACTAAGACATCTCTTACACCTAGAGGTTGCACCCAACTCACCTCCAGCAAAGCAAACGCCAAATGCCAACTAAGGAGCAGAAAGTTTCTTTTAAAAAAAATAAAAAAAAAAAAGATACACCAGTAGGCACAAAGTATTGAACACAAGTGATTGTGCTTAATTTCATGAGCTAAACCAGATTTTGGAATGGGGTCGCTTGATACACCAGTAGGCACACCCCTTCCTAAAATAAAATTTTGACATACTTCCTATGCCTCCTAATGAAGTTCTAAATTTTCATTTGACCAAGTGGAAATCCAAAATTATGGACAATTCCACACATTACTATTTCTTTTTAGCTATCCATGATGTGTACACAAAGTCAACCACAATGGCTACCACATAATACCCCAAAAGTTCATATTGCTCATATCCAGGAAAATTGTTCATAGTATTATTGTCCAACATGCACAAACTTTATATTATTTTGATCCAATTTTCCTTAAAAGAATCAGAAATGGACTTACTCGAAATATCAACTTGCTGCTCACAAAGCCTCCAGAACCTCTTGAGAGTGGACTGTTCTGGATGAATTCCCAAAACTACCAGTGCTGTAGAAGAAAATTTGGATTTTTTGAACAGAGACCAGAGCTCAACGAGTATTGTACAAACCTAGAGCATCGCATGGAATTCTAGTGAGACAGCAGTTAAGTCAACTCAAAAGGAGCTATTTTAATTATATTCAAATGAAAATAACATTTGAAATGAAGAGGGCCTGCACAAAACTACACGAAAAGTGGGAAGAAGGTTACTCTGCAAGCAAGCGCGTGTTCCAGATCTATCCCTTCATTGTCAGAAGTAGGAAGAAAAGATTCTAGGAGCTTCAATAATGTATCACGTTTGGAAAGCAAAGAAGACACGGATGACTCTGATACACTCTCAGAGTTCAAAACAGAATACAGCGACCATTTAATGTGCAGGTACATGTTGAGCAGCAGAAAGCTGTTCATCTGTTAAGAAGAGAAATTAGAATACAGCGCAAAAAGGGAATGAATCTAATGAGCACAGAGATGTAGACCACATACCTCATCATTTACATTTCTGTAATCCTGAAGCATAGAAGCAAACTCCTCAAATAAGTTGTCGATGGGGACAGACCTTAACAACTGGAGCTCAAAAAGCCTCTTTAAGTTGACAAGAAGAGGATACTCATCATCTCCGTCCTATCGACCAAAAATAATCATTACTATGATAAAAATTAATAAATAATCAGTCTGAACTCTGAAGCTACTGAACCACTGAAAGGGAAAAATGAAAACAAGACTCAGGTAAAACATCATACCACCACTTCTTTCATAGCTGTCTTCAGCTTTGCTATAAGCTCATCTTCAAGTTCTTTCAATTTGTTGCTAACAAAATCTCGCAGCTCTCCTCTGCTCTCTTTTGTAAAGAAGTCCAAAGCCTTCACACAAGATCTAAGGGTATCCTTATCACCAAGCTTGAAAAACGCTTCCCTTATGTGGTTGAGCACAATTTTGAAACTCTACAAGCATACAGAAATTCTCATTAGGAACTTCAGCTCTTTCTAGATAAATAACAGATGAAATACAAATATGCTGTTCACCTCTTCCTGTCTCTTCAGCGAATAAAGTTCAAGATCCATATGGAGAACAATTTCAATCAATGATGGAGCTTTTGCCTTGTCAGACACATACTTGCGCAGAAGCTGGGGGTAGTTCTTCATCATGACCACAGTTATATCCCGCTTGTTGTTTTCAAAAACTTCCTAATAAAGTTAATAACATGCAGGTTAAAGAAATGAGGGATAAACAAAAGGAAGTATAACATTTATTATCTGCTGTGTCATTAGCAAAAACAAGGCCATGTTTTATCTCATAGGCTTGTCATCAATAAAATGGCATTTTCTTCGAGCAGAATACATCCATTTGACCAACGCTGTATCCCTTTTATCCTTTGCCAGTCAAAAACTAAGGACGCCATCCCCCCCCCCTATATATGTGTGTGCGTGTGTGTCTATATATATATATAGATATGTGTGTGTGTGTGTGTGTGTGAGCATGGCCTAGTTCAGCAAAAGTTTGCAAGAAGAATATGTGTCAATCATTCTCAGTATCCATCAACCACAAGCAAGAAGACTGAAGCAGTATCAAATTCAAATGGGCAGGCAAGAATTGCTGCATAAATGAAGACTTTTTACTGGACAAGGGACACTTGCTTATAAGATGAAAAGTTCCACTGCAAGTCACATACAGAACACAAAAACTAAAAGTATGACAGCACCCATTTTGTTCACTAAAACGCAAAAAAGAAAAAGATAAGAACATCCTTAAAACCACTGGTCACTGCCATCAACTGGTCTGGAAAATACTGCAAAGATATAAATGGAAGCCAACATTACGAAACAAAGATGCAGAAGACAACCTTCTGAGCCTTGGTGTAGTATTGTTTCTTATTATCAGTAGCAGGCACAATCCTCTCCCCAACAGCCTTTGTAACAGATGCACAGAGCAGGCGAATCAAATTTGTTGCATCAGTTTCAGTAAGCTCAACTGATGGATTCTCATCCAAGAGCATAGAGATAATACATTTCCAATCCTACGAAAGAGGCATAAAAAGGAAGAGGATGAGAACCCGTTATACTTATCATCAGAACTTATCAATCTCATTAAGCTATAAAAGCAGGACAAAATACAACACAGCCCACAGACCCTTATATTTTTTTCTGGGGAGGGGGTTCACATTTGCACAAACCTCAAAATATTAACATCTAAGGAGCAAGGTAACATACTTTCATAGCCTTCATATACTCCCAGACATCATCAATGACATAAGTAATTAGAATAGGATCAGTTGAGAATTCTCTCAATATTTGCAACATTCTACTAAGTGTAACCAGAGAAGACTCGCTGTCAGCTGAAAAGAAATCATACAAGAAAGAGAAAATTATGTCAGCATCTTTAACATCCAGTTTCTTTTGGGATGAATGGTGGAGAATGAAAAATGGAAGCAAAAGAAAACCTTTAGAGTGAGATTGACAACTGTTGAACTTCTGTGCGATCAAGTGATCATAGACCAGCTCCCCGATTGCACGTCTGATTTCAGGGGACTCGACAACAAGTAGATCATACAAAGGACCTAAGTGATCATCCAGTAGAAGCTGGTGTCTGGAAGCTCATACAGAATATCATCAGCAAACACGCTTTAAAATGTCAAACTTGCATAAATGAAGTCTTGAAGAAAACAAAGGAATTCTATCTATATTAATTGGGCAGCTACCTCAATAATTGCTTCACAAGTCCTATTGCACACACAGCCACAGAGACATCAATATCATCCGCAAGTTCAATCATCCTGCCGGAGAATCTTTGCGTGAACAGATCCAGGTTTGGAATGTTGTCGTCCACTTCATACAAACTTTGCAACGCAAGAATGGAAGCCTTTCTCACTCCAGCACTCTAGATGCAAACCAAGTCCAAGCCGTGGGCAAGGAAAAAAGAAAGTACAATTAAAGAGAGGCAGCAAACTTAAATTATGCATGAACTGCGCAGGAAATATAGACAAAGACAAGAAATATGAACAAACTTTGTCATTGAGTGTCCATCCAAGATACTTCAAATATCTATCTTGCAAAAACAGGGACGGGTATGACAAAATCCAGGTACCCAAAGACTGTATGCAGGACATTCTAATATTGGGATCAATGTCTCGATAACGATGCATGAATAACCTGCAAAGTATAGTCAGATCAAACAAAAAATGTCAGTTCTTTAGACCAATTTGTGCATCACCCACAATTTAATCAGCCCCTGAAAACCAGGAAAGCAAATAAAACAAAAAAACGGAAAATATCTCATTTTCAACAAAGTCACTTCGCTTCACTATCTATGCATTGAAGACACGCCAACATCTTGAGAAGTTTACAACTGCAAATATATGTGTAGACTACTGTCGATTCATGGTGAAGACAGGCAGTGATAAATACTTTTTGAAAAATTATTTTTAAAAAAAAGAGCAATAGCAATCAGCATATAGCACACACATTTGATGCTCAAGGTTCAAAGTTTGGTCATCATACCCAGCATGTGTCTCACCCGAAAAAAGCCGCTGTTACAAGTCAATGGGAAACAATAACTTCATTGCTAATCGTTATCCAAATAGACCGCTGAAAGAGCAAAACGAAAAGGCTAGACTTTCAACAATCATCTAAGGTCACCTACCTTTTAAGTCATCTACACTTGGTCTATCAACAGAGTATAAAAGATGGTCACCATCAGGCCACATTACAGCTGCAACATTATCTAAATGATTGTACTTATCCATACCGAATATAAATGGAAAGTCATACCCTTTAAATATCTTGTCCATCATCTCCTCAATCAAAGTTATCTTTTTATGAGTTGCTACCAATCGCTTATTGAGGGATTCTGCTCGAGGTCCCTCCGCCCTTTTCTTGTTTTCAGCATTTAACTGCCTTTGTGTAGTTTCACGCTGTGATCCGAGCATTTTTGCAATTGTTATAAATGATGTCACAAGCTGAAGGCCTACCAATGAAGCTATTTGGCGGAAAACTCGTGGCGGAGTGCTGGAATATGTAAGGAAGCAAATCAACCAAAATAAGGCTCTTAAAAATCACTCAATGCGCAAGCCAAATTTCCAGATTACTGACCATGATAGAGCAATCACATAGTCTGTGCACTTCTCTAGCAAAACGCCATCAAATAACGGCCCATTTTGACATTCACTAACCAAACAGTCCCAAAAGTAAACAAGGTTATCTCTGAAATTGTTGAAATCCTTCCTTTTTGAGCTTTGTGGGTCTTCAACTTCACCCTAGTAGCGCAAAATAGTTAAGAGTTAAAGACAAAGCAACAGTTAGAGTAAGAGACATCCCGCTAACTTTTTATGCCCGAGAGAAAAAGTACTTGAAAAAACTTTGTCAGCAAAAAAAAAAAAAAAAAAAAAAAGAGAGAGAGAGAGAGAGAGAGAGAGATTTAAGAGAATGCATCTTCCAGATTAGTCAAACTACTATGAACTTCCTAAATTTTGCAAGCACCCATTTGATATTACCAAATTACCCATAATATTTCTTTACTCAAACATCTAAAATAAACAAATCAATAACCACCCCCTCCCCTCACCTTCCCTTCTCTCAAAGTTAGAAAGGAGACCCCACATATGCCAAAAGAAGAGAGAGCGAAGGGGGAAATCTATTTCATTCTCATGCAAAGCATCCACAGTGAAATTTAGCAACGGAAATCTTACCACCCATCCCCAATCAAAGACACTACAGAGCTGATGAAAAAGAAGGCGCCAAACTATAAAAATACATCACATCTCTGACCCCCTCCTCGTCTCTAAAACAGTTATTTAAAATCATGAAAGAACAAGTAATTATCAGTTATAGAGCCATTGAGGAATACCTTCCTTGCAAGATTGACCAGGGCCAGCACCACAGTGTCAACATCGATCTCCTCAAAAGGATCTCCATCTATGTGATACTTTGCACCGCATGACTGTAACAGTTTAAAATACCATCAGACAACGTAGCAACATGAGCAGACAGGTGTTATTATAATTCATCTTAACTTATTAGCCGAAAAACTCAGACAACTGATGCAGACTATACAATTATATAAATGGCTGTTGTTATCCTGCAAACAGCAAATGGTGTTCCATTACCTCAAACAACATACTGAGAAGATCGAGCATCGCTGGTTTTCGGTCCTTTTCATAACGTTCAACCCATAACTTAGCCACTTGAGGAATATTCTTCCTGCTGCCTCTGACAGCCTCTGCAAACGAGAATAATGTCTTCACTAGCAAATAAGGAGAACTATTGTTCACAATGCGTGAAGCAATACAACAGAATACTAGACAGCAAAACTACTTCGCAAAGCTACAGATATGGTAACTGTCTCATTGCTAAAAGCACAATCCTAAACCTCAAGCACTAAATACCAGGCCTTAGGTATGTTAATTGGACTAAGCTTTTACCATCCTACTTACATACATGTTTAGCCATCTGCCTTGGCTGTTTTTCAAACTTTTACATTGTTTAGTCTAGATGAAATCCAAGAGACAAGTTGGCAACCTTCCTAGAAGCATTTGTCAGACAGCAACGTCTGAGGCGAAATGGATGAATTTCAGAGAACTATGGACCGTCTTTACGCAATATTGACTCCTTTTCCTAGGATGCAATGCATAAAAAGATGGCATCAACCCAATTATGGACCAATGTCTCGCCAAAATATGATTACAAACAAGCACTCTTTTCTAAGCAACGAACAACACATCAATCACTGGTCTGGGACCATGCCATACCAAAACCTACGGCTGTTCTGAGAGACCCGATGGCATTTGGTCCACTCCCCTATTTTAAGATTATATTGTTTTCGATACTCCAGTAGAAAGAGAGACATACATTTGTCTGGAGCTCCTGTTATGTAGAATTCACTCCAGTTCAGGCATACAGAAATTGCATGCTCTGAGCAATGACACACCATCAATGTGATACACCATATTGATGTACTACTAACGTGACTACAAAACCCAAGCACAGAATAATAACACAAGCAACCAAAGCTATTGTGGCAAACCTCACAAAGTTCCCAACCTAGCCAACATCATATATGGCTCCCACAATTGACATCCAGAAGGCTCTCACTTGTTAGTCATAAATAGCATGATTTACCACCACAAACATGTCCCACACTCCCACCTACATTTCAGGTCAAGTGCCAACTTAAAGAGTACACATGCATTAGCTTTTTAGCAACTTGGAATTTCTCCATTATACCAGAATACAGCCGCTTCTGACAAAAGATGCATCGATCCATAACTACCCCCAAGAGCCATTGTTGAGCAGAGTGGGAGTCCAATATCATGTGCATACCCTTGAATTGCGAAAATCATACAGAGAATGGATCCACGGGACCCTAGATGTAAAAATTGTACATAAAAGTCTAACATTTAGATAAGAATTTGCGCTCTAGTTTGCCACAGTCTAACCCCAAAAAAAAAAAAAACCCCACCCACCCAAAAAAAGGGGTCAAATTGGCTGATTTGACCATCACTGCAATTTATTACATGCTCATGGAGCATTTGCTCTGAATATGGTCATTGTTCACTCTCAATAGCATCATTGTTCACTCATATCTACCCGTTGTTTACTCTCAATAACATAATTGTTGACTCATACCTACCCGGAAGACATGCTCCAAGTGCATGTAGTAGGTATTGGGCTAGTACAGCTCTCTAGGAAGTAAGCAATATAAAAGACACTTAAGAATGAGCAAAAAATTAACTAGTGGGAACAAAATCCATAAAAGTTGTATTAAACACACACTTCTCAGTTCTCATCCTATCCTGTAATTGTGGCAAACCCCCCCCCCCCCCCCCAAAACATCAATACCTCACACAAGCAATTAGTGGTCTCATTAAAATGGAACGCTAGGTCAAAATTTGACAAAGTAAGACCATATACATGCCAATTAAACTACAATCCTACACCAAGAACAATCGAACTGACATCACAAACGACCAAATTAGGTTAAAACAACGCGAAATCACACATTTACAAGCCAACACCATCCTCAGTAAACTAAATCAGAACTACAAAAACATCTGTGCATCAAAATTTGGCTGTTTAGACTTCACAATAACTCACCAATCACAATAACTCACCAATCTACACATAGTGTTCACAATAACTCACCAATCTACACATAGTGTTCAATCACACATTTGCAAGCCCACATCATCCTCACTAAACTAAATCAGAACTATAAAAACATCTGTGCATCAAAATTTGACTGTTCAGACTTCACAATCACTCCCCAATCTACACATAATGTTCAAACAAAACTCGAACAAAAATCAAAATTACCAATCAAAGTGAGGTCAGATGTCGCATCAGGCGCTGCATCAGCAGGAGCACGATTCCGCTTAGCTTTAGGTCGAACCTCTTCGAAATCTTCGAACGAGTCATCCTCGTTAGGGCTTTGGTCGGTCGGGTCAGTTCTCCCGTCCTGGTAATCTCCTAGGTTGTTGAATCTGTTAACCCTAGCCCTTTTCTGCTCAAATCCGCCATTTTCGAGTTAGCGAGAGAGTAAGAGGACGATACTTAGAGAGAGAAAGAGAGAGAGACTGACCGAACGGCGAACTGAAGCTTCGGAAGCAGCAGCAAAAGCTTCATCCATGGCTGCCAATCTTCGAGGAGAGAGTGAGAATTGGGATTTCGTGGGTTGTCTGTTTGAAGTGTGCTCGAAATGCTTGATTTTCGTGAAATTGGAGTTTGGGGATGTGAATGTGAAGAAATTGAGCGGATTCCTCCCGCCAAACCAGAAGACTTGTAAATTTAGGGCCGTCGAAAATTGGCATTCGGGTCACATTTTTTTGATCCGGATAAATCGGACATCGGACTTAGAGTTGAGGTCCGAGTAGCGCGGATCAAAAATTGGATCCGGGTAAATTTAGTCCATGTAAAATTTGGATGATAAATTTATAAACAAACCCGGATTTTATTCGGGTCAAGACGGGTCGAGTGGTCAAATAATTTGCTTAGAGCTTAATTCATGTCAAAATCGAGTTCGGACAATGGAAAAGGATAAAATATTATGCACAAATATTTGGTCAATTTGATCAATATCAAAATTTGAACGAAAAATTTACGTCCGAACATGGTTTTTTCAGGTCGGACAAATCGGGTTTTATAAAACAAAAAAACAATAGATATTAGTATATGCACCTAGAACTTATGTTTCTTCAGGCAATTGTGATTAAACAATTATATTATGGATATCAAAGCAAGTTCTCGATTTTGAGTTTCACCTAAATTTTTTTCTTTTCCACTGATGCCCTCCAAAAAAAAAATTATACATTCATTGCCTTACTGCCTGAAACCACGCCCATCACTTTATTACCCAATTTGTCCCACAAACAATCGGTCAATTGTGCTAGAACAACCCCATATTGCTTCCAATTGTTCTACCCTAGTTTTGCGAAACCCTAGATCGCGAAATTTGTGCGTGTTGTCGTGTTGTGCCTGTTGTTTAATGGTCTCTCCCTACTACTGAGGACTCTTGACAAGGGACGACATGGTGTTTTCGGTGTTCGCTTGACGTCGCCGGAAATTCTAGTGGCCAGTTTTGTCACTAGGTTACGTTTGTTGGGTTGCTAATTCTATTGTGTCATCGTGCTGCTACTGATGCCTTGTTCTGGTGGCATGTTGGTCTAATGGGTGTGTATTGGGGTTATTGTCTGTATGCGCCTTCTCAATTCTACAATGAGTTGCATAATGTTTCCCAAAACAATGATGTTCTTAGACAAAATCGAAGCACGCGAGACAAACATTGGAGAGACAAAAAAATAGGTGAAAAGATGGACAGCTTGAAGAAATAGTTTGGGAAAGATTTCTTCGAACTTGGCAAAAGGATTAGTTATAGGCTATATGATATTTGCGAGTCACTTAATGAAGAGATTCATGGGGATCATTCAAGAGTCATGAAAGTTTTTAGTAAGGAAGAAGGAGAGGAAGTGAGTCCTTCATCTCTTATAAGTTGTGTTCATTCTTCAACTCATATTGAGGGTGAACAAATATATTTCAATCCGGACTTACTTGATTCAATAGGTAGATACGGGTGAACAATTATGTTATTGAAAGTGAACAACGGGTAGATATTAGTGAACAATTATGCTATTGAAAATTGGAAGTGAACAATGATCACGCTTGAAAACGTGCTTCAAGAACATGTAATAAACTGCCATAAAAAATAATATTGAAAAAAAAACAACGAAGAACCAAAGAAAACCTTGGTAGAAGAATATGAAGGATACGTAGTTACTCACTTCGTTCCATATTGATTATTATAATTTTGATTTTCACGATCTCCAATGTATTTTTTATTGATACATTTTTATATAGCATGCTATTAATGATTGCAATATTATACTTATATGATAGTATTTTTTGTTACGAATCTAAGGATGTGAAGATATAGCTGGGCTCATGGACATATCCGGGCAGTTGGGAGCTTCTAAGGTTCCAAGATTCAAGAAATCAAGAATCTGTTTTAGCTATTTTTCTATCTTGATCAATGTACTATAAATAGCTCCTCTCATTTGCTCTCTTGGTATAACCGTGTGTATGTGTATTTGCACTCACAGAGATATCAATAAACATTCCCTTATTTCACATGGTATCAGAGCTAATTAGCTCGATCCCTTTTCCCTTTCTTTACTGATCAGTACTTTTTTTATCAGAATCACAAGTTGATCTCTCAGTTCCAGATTCTGATTGACCTTCTGTCTGCCTATGGATACCTCCTCTACAATTGAAGAAACTATAACAACAACAACAGCAGCTCAACTGTAACACCCCAACCTTAATCACAAGATTAAAATCCTACTCAGAAACCCAAACTTGTGATTAGCGCAGCGGAACACTTTAGATCGAGGCATTACCGCCGCCCCCAAAAGAGACAAGGCACAAACACACCAAAACTTTATAACCACAAGAAAGAAAAATGCTAAACTCCAAACCCAAAACATAAGTACAAACTTATACAATCCTTGAATTTATGGATACATAAACTTAAAACCATAAGAGAACTTCCAAGCAACTGCCAAACGGCTCCCGCCATTAACGTGACTTAGGAACTACCTCACGCGATTGAAGCTACTTGAATGATTTGTCTTTGCCTCGGGAGCTCGAACCTCCTAAAAACAAAACATTAAAACATTGCAAAAAGTGAGTGGGGAAACATTCAGTACGTAAACCTCCAACACGTAAAACCGTTCGAAAACGGTTTTAGTGCCGGCATTTAAATTCATTTTGAAAACAAGGGAAGGGGAGTAAAACCAATAACTCAAATGAAGTACATACATAACATACATGAATAACAATGTAGTAAAGATAGATGAATAAATATGTGGAACCCTCATGATCGGTGCAAACACCTCACACACGCATGCCCAAATCGATCTAGATTTGGATTGGGTGACCGCTAAGCTACGACGACATCAGTCAAGGCACTCGATCGGAGTGCTAAAACATGAGTACATATAAATGATAATATAAGGCGGGTCCACTTTAAAACATAAAAGATTACATAAAGCATAAAACTTGATAATACATGAATAATGTACGCACTAAGGCGGTAAAGGTTGGACAATTTGCGTACCTTGGGATGATAAAGTCCCTGGCAGTGCGTCTCGGCTTTGAGATGGCTTTGGTAACTTGTCAACTAATACATGAATAATGGAAAATGAAGAACCGAATGAGGCTCTTAATTAGTTTCAAAAGTTTAGAAACTTAGGAAAATATAAATGAAATAATTTAGGGAGAAAATTTCAGGTTGTATAAAAATAAAGATTATAGTGTAACTTGAGTTAGGAAAATCGGAATGAAGTAAAAGAGTACATCCCGGAACAGGGAAAATTATAATCTACAACTTTGTCAACAGAACCAGAGGGTAAAAATGAGAGGGAGGGCTCCAAAATGGGCCCGGACAGAAACTGGGTTCGGATAATTAAGAACTCCGGGTCGAATTTATACGAAGGTATTGACATAGAAAGGTGAATTAAGAAGATGGAACTTGAATCTTGGAAAGGTAGCTTAAATTGATGAAGAATGGGACTTAAAGATTGAAGGTTAGAATGGAAATCGTGGACTTAAAGATGATGCGAAGACGTGATAATGAGATTAAAAATGAAGTGAGAATGATTCATGGGTATGGGTTTTTCGAACGTGATTGAGAGGCAAGCTTAAGTTGGTACTTTAGAGGGAAAAAGACTTGAAGCTACTTAGGGCTTGGAGGTTATAAAGCTAGATGAGAAATCTTAGCTAGATCAATAATAAAGGGCTTTTAAGCTAAAGTCCATCAGGAGAAAACTTATAACTTGTGTTAGATTCATAAACCCTTGGAATGATGACCTTAGGATATACTTAGGCTTCCAAACCATACTTTTCAACCTTAAAATCATAATATAGGATTACAACATATAACCATAACTTATCAATGCTTAAAATCCTCTATTGATATTGGTTTAGGGCCCCAAAGATGGAATTTAATAAGGAATAAACTGGGCAGAAACTTCAAGATGGACAACCCTTCTTTCCGGGCTCATAACTCACACTCCCGATATCGGATAACTACAAACCATACCTTTCTGGAAAGCTTGCAATGTGACCTAAAACTTTCATGTTTACCACAAAAACTAGAAAGATCTTCAAAGGGACGAAAAACAGTCCTTAAGCTACTGACTTCCAGAAACGTATTCCGAAACGTGACGTTACGGTTTTGGCCATAACTCGGCCTATACAAGACGGAATTTAGAAATTCCAAAGCCTATGGTTAGCTAAAACTTTGGGCTATCCCATGAAGTAAAAATCTGGGTAATCCAACTTTCAAGTCCCTGTAATTTTCCAGAAATTGAGCAGAATCTTTCTTGCACTTAAACTCAACTCTACTGATGTTTTAAAGCTCTTAATTCATACTAATTCCTTACCAAACTTCATTTAAGCTATTATCTACCATATTTCCAGAATTAAACCTTCACAACTAGCTCATCAAAGACCTTAAATTTCACATGCATCCATGGATTCAACATGCATTCTTTCATATACAACTTAATTTAGCACTCTTTCACCAAAATGTCATCAATTCACCCAAATTAAACATAACAACACTTAAACATCAAACTTAACTTTTATAAACAACCCTTAATACTCAGAATCTCATCAAGAAACTCACATGCATTAAGATTAAATCATCATCCATTAAGAAATCATCAAGAAAACCTCAAGAACACCTCAAATTTCACATACACATACTCTAAACTCAAACCCTAACTTGACTAATACAATCATAACTTTGAATTCATGATTAAAGAGAGTAAAAGAGATAGAATTTACAAGAATTACACATATAAAACATAAAACTCAGATTAGGGTTTAAAAGAATTGAATTTGGGGGTTTGAGAGATTACCCTTGGGGTTAAAATTTGATGAAAACACAAGAGAGGAGGAAGGAGGTGGTGGCGGCGGCTGGCTCCGGTGGCCGGAAAAAATGGCCGGCGGTGGGCTGCTGTGTCTCGCTGGGCAGAGAGGAGGAGGAAGCTACCGAGAGAACGTGAAGTGTGTTTGAGAAATTAGAATGAGGAAATGGGTTTACTAATACCCATTAGTAGTATATTTTCCCTCCACTTAATTAAAACACTAATAATACTTAACAAGTCTGAATTTTGATTAAGTAAAATAAATTGTAAACAAATACTAGTTTAATAAAATTAGTTTGCACTAAATAAAATTAATTGGTAACAATTGGGTTAAAATAAAATAGAACTTGAACTAATAAAATTAAATGAATGGACATAAATATTACTTGTACTAAAATAAAATAAACATAATCTAAAATAAAATAAATTAAGGTTTGGATAATAAAATATAAACGTTGAGAAGTAAAATAATTAAACCCCTTTCGGTTAAAGAAATAATGTAAACGGTAAAACCCGATATAAATTAACTTAACGGGTAATTAAAGTGAATTAAAGGTTTATGAACCCGTAACTTGATACCCTTTGCCATCTCCTGCACGAGACTTGACACCGATAAAATAAATATTTAAAAGTAAACGCGAAAAATTTATACGTAATTTAGATAATTACGGTAATTAGTACTTAATTAATCGTGATTTTGGGGCGGGTTATTACATCAACCTTCTGAAGATTACAATAACGATCCTTTATACCTGCATCCTTCATATCATCCTGGAATTCCTTTAACCAATCCGAAGTTTAATGGGTCAAATTTTCAAAAGTGGAGCAAATCAGTCAAGATGGCCCTCAAGATTAAGGTCAAGACAGGCTTTATCGGTGGAAAATGTGCAAAACCAGCAAAGACTGCCTCAACTTTTCCTCAATGGATTAAGTGTGATTCAATGGTTGTAAGTTGGCTATTGAACTCTATGATTGCTGAATTATCTGATGCATTCATCTATGTAACATCTGCCAAAAACCTCTGGGAAGATCTAACTGAACGTTTTGGTCAACCAAATGGGCCCTTGATGTTTCAGTTAGAAAAAGAAATTAATGGCTTGTATCAAAATGATGATTCAGTTGCTGTATATTTCACAAGATTAAAGAAGCTTTGGGATGAGCTAGCTGACATATCTGAAGCTCCTGTTTGCACTTGTTCTGCTAACAAACATTCTTATGATATTGATCAAAAGAAAAAATTGATGCAATTCTTGCTCCACCTGAATGATCAATATGATAATATAAGGGGACAGATCTTGATGACTGATCCTTTGCCCACTGTTAACAAGGCTTACAGCTTGATTCAGAGAGTAGAGAGGCAGAAATTAATTACATCTAGCATTAGTCATAACAATGACTTTGCAGCAGCTGTTAAAAGACACCGGGAAAATGATCTTGGTTCAGGCTCTCAGGGAAGAAATAATGCCAAGAATAAAGATACCAAGAATAACAAGGGGCGAAGGTTCTGCAACAACTGCAAGAAAACTGGGCATACAGAAGATCAGTGTTTCCATCTTGTGGGATATCCTGATTAGTACAAGGGACCAAGAGACAACAAGCAAAGGGACAATCATAAGCTGGCTGCCAATGCTCTGAAAGCTGATGATGATCAAGAAACTCCTCTGGACACTACTGATGAAGACATGACATCAAGTCTTTTATTAAAATTTGACAGCAATTTCTTACAAGCTCTTGCACAAGAAGTTGCTAAAATCAACAAAGGAAAGAGTCCAGCTGGAAAAGCCCTATCTCAGTTCACTGGTAATGCACAATTTGCAGGTACTATTATCTCTAATGATCATCTAAAAGGGAAAAGATACCTTTGGATAATAGATACTGGGGCCACAGATCACATGACCTTTGAATTGTCTTTATTACATGACATTCAAACCTTATCTAAACCAATCCAAGTCATTCTTCCAGATGGATCTCTCAAAAGGATCACAACTGTTGGCAATGTAACTATAAACAAACAAATAACTCTAAGAGGAGTCTTGTTTGTTCCAGAGTTCAAATATAATCTCTTATCTGTCGTTAAATTAATCAAAGATTACCAATTATCTCTTCATTTTTATCCTGACTTTTGCTGTTTTCAAGACCTTTCAACTGAGAAACTCATTGCCAAGATACCCCTTGCTGATGGATTATTCAGGATCATTCCTACCAGACAGTCACGAGATCCCTCTCTAAGTTTCACTAGTTTTACATCTATTAGTGAGACTTTGATTCATACTTTGCACAATAGACTAGGACATGCATCCGTTTCTAAGATGATACACATTCCTGATTGTAAAAACACTTCTGCTACAGATTTTTTTTGTGAAACTTGTATATTAGCAAAAGCTCACAGATTGCCTTTTCAAAGAAGTCTTACACAATCTACTTTTGTGTTTTATCTTGTACATATTGATTTGTGGGGACCTTACAAGATCCTAAACATTGATGGTTCCACCTATTTCTTGACTTTTGTAGATGACTACTCAAGAAATACTTGGACCCATCTGCTGGCAAACAAAACCAAGGTCTCAAGTATTATTCAAAATTTTCTCAATATGATTCAAACTCAGTTTGGATCCAAAGTTTCCATGATTAGATCTGATAATGGGACAGAATTTATTAACAGCACCTGTCAGCATTTGTTTTCTACTCTAGGCATTGTGCATCAAAAATCTGTCCCATATACCCCTCAACAAAATGGCATAGTAGAGAGGAAACACAGGCATTTGCTTGACACAGCAAGAGCCTTAAGAATTCATGCTGCCCTACCAAAAAAATTTTGGGGTGAATGTGTCCTAGCCTCAACACATATAATCAA
Organism: Portulaca oleracea; assembly: GCA_029582165.1. Classification (NCBI taxonomy): domain Eukaryota; kingdom Viridiplantae; phylum Streptophyta; class Magnoliopsida; order Caryophyllales; family Portulacaceae; genus Portulaca; species Portulaca oleracea. The sequence continues at coordinate 9,831,839 of CM055871.1, forward strand.
CATGCTACCCATGGCCAAATTAGACTGGAAGAGTCCCTATGAGGTTATCCATGGTTCAAAACCAGATCTAAATGGTCTGAGAACCATTGGCTCCCTGTGTTTTGCTTCTATTTTAAACAACAAAGACAAATTAGAACCCAGAGCTACCAAATGCATACTATTAGGTTACACCTTTGGTCACAAAGGGTATAAACTATATGATTTACAGTCTAAAAGGATTTTTCATTCTAGAGATGTCATCTTTAAAGAGGATGTTTTTCCCTTTAAAGACAAAATAAAATCCTTACAAACTGACCCCAATATCTTTCATTTTTCAACAGATAGCAGTGACTTTTATGATCAACCAATCCCAACTAACAATTCTTCTTCTGCTTCTTCTGATATTCCAGAGCATATTGATGACACTAATCATGATCTTGTTCATGTGCTTGATCCATAAACAGATGATATCACTAACCCAGATGACATTGTCTGTTTAGAACCTTCCGAAACACATTCTGGTCATCCTAGCACAGCTCTTCAAGAACAACCTCAGCTCAGAAAGTCATCAAGAACAAGAAAACCCCCATCGTGGCTCAAAGACTGTAGTCACCAAGTCAAGAAGCATACAACAAGCTCTCCTAATATGTCTCACACTCAGTCACAGAGTTTTTCCACTCAAATTAATCATCCTCTTTTTTCTTCTAATGACCTTTCTCATCTATCTCAAGATTTTGTAACTTCTCTGTCTGTTATGATTAATACTTATGAACCTAATACCTATGCTCAGGCAGTGAAGCACCCAGAATGGAGAGCTGCCATGGACAAAGAATTAAGTGCTCTAGAAGCAAATGGAACCTGGATCCTCACTGATCTACCTCCAGATAAGAAAGCTCTAACTTCAAAATGGGTTTATAAAATCAAATATAAACCTGATGGCACAATTGAGCGACACAAAGCTCAGTTGGTCATTAGAGGTTTTCTTCAAGTGAAAGATAAAGATTACAAATATACTTTCTCACCTGTAGCTAAACTTGGAACTGTTAGGGTTTTTATTGCCTTAGCCACTATAAAAGCATGGAATCTCCATCAATTAGACATTAATAATGCCTTTTTACATGGATTTATTGATGAAGATGTCTATATGATACCTCCTCAAGGATATACTAAAGCAACATCAGGCCAAGTGTGTAAATTAGTCCGGTCTCTATATGGCTTAAAGCAAGCCTCGAGACAATGGAACATAGAACTTACCAAGTTTCTTTGTGTAAGACCTCGAGTTTTAGGAGGAATAAAACCGTTAGTCTCCTTACCAGACCGTTAGGGTTAAGTTTAAGTTTCGAGGACGAAACTTCTTTTAAGAAGGTAATGATGTAAGACCCCGGAAAATCCAAAGATGTTGACCGTAACGTCGTTAATAAATTAGGTTTGACTTCGTGATTTATTATTATTTCGTTGTGTTTATTTATGCTAACGCTTGAGCTTGTAGGACCGTTGAGGGACTAACAAGGGTAGAATAGTATTTTCCGCTGGTTAATATTATGTTATATGATTAATTACGTGAATATTATTTGCTATGTGATTACATGATTATTAGTATTAATATTATTATTACTATTAATATTATTACTAGTTGTTTTTAGAAAAGAAAAATCAGATTGCTTATTGGGTTGGATTAGGAGTGGGATTAGTATAGTTGGGCCTTTATTAGATTATTTGGGCCTAGATATGTGTTTGATATAAAAACCCCCTCTCTCTCTCTCTCAAAACCCTAATCTCCTCTCAAACTCAAACCCTAGCCTCTCTCCCCCCTCTCTCTCCTCTCTGCCGCCTACCACCCAGCGCTGCGCCATCACGGCACCACATGCACCGCAACCACCCTCCTCCCTCTTTCTTTCTCTTTTCTCTCTTTCTTCCCTCTTCTCTCTCTCCCTCTCTCCCTCTGCAACCGCCCCCATCACCGTCGCGCTGCCGCCGTCGGGCCGCCGCCTGCACCGCCGGGGATCACCACCACCACCTTCTTTCCCTCTCTCTCTCTCTCTCTCTCTCCTCTCATTCTCCCTAATCGCGACACCGTGCTCAGACCGCCGTTGTACCTCCACCTCGCCATCGCACTGCCACCCAGACGCCGCCGTGACACCCTCGGACCACCCAACGGCGATTACGACGTGCCCGGACGTGAGGAGACTCCAAACCGCCTCTGTCACTAGCTGCGCAACCCTTTTTTTTTGTGACCATCGGCTTTCCTCCGGCCGTTCGACCACCCCACCGCCGTCACTGTGCCCTCGTCACCACCGCTTGACGCTTCCACCGCCGCCTTCCCAGTCGCCGGAAACTGCCACCCTAAACCCAAACGTAAAACCCTATTTTTTGTTTTTACAAACTTTCCTCCTTGTTTTTCTTATTTTTTCTGTTATTATTAATTCTTGTTTTAAATCTTGTAATTTGGGTAATTAGGGTGTAAATTTTGTTAAGTTGTTATTTGTAATTAATTTGTTCTTGTATTGTATTATTTACTTGTAATTTTGTCTAAATTATTATGTGTAATTTTATGTTGTAAATTGTAATTAGATTAGGTTGTAATAGTTGGTTATTAGGTTTAAAAGTAGTTCTTTAATATTCTTTATATTCTTTATATGAACTTTTTTAGACCACAATATTATAGTATGCACGAATTAAAAAGTTTAATTACCTAGATTAATTCTTGATTCGTTAGTTAAGTATTCACATGTTCTTTATTTCAATCATGTTTAATTTTATGTTAAATCTTGTTAAATAAGTTAGGGTGATTGAATTACAAAAGTTCGATTCTTGTTTATTAAATTATGATTCTTGATTGAATCTTGTATAAAGAAATTAGTTGTTGGGATTCTTGTTTGGTAGTTTAAATGTTTATATGTTCTTTATAATTTATTCACATGTTCTTTAAAACTTTTCTTGATTCTTGATTAAGAGATTCGTGTCTTATAATTATTCATGTTGTAATTTTAGGATCTTGAAATAGTTTATTGTTAATTCATGTTTAGGGTAATGATATTGTTATTTCATGTATGCTTTTAGGGTTAGTGGAAATATTAAAGTTGATTGCATGTTTTACATTTTAGTTTTGATGATAGGAGGTTTGATGTTTGAACCTTAGTGGGATTAGACTAATTACTTTGGACCTTAGTTACTGTTTTAAGCCCAAATTAAAATCCCGGGACCGAATGGTGAAAGTTAGAACCGAAATTATAAATTAAATAAGAACCGGGATCGGGACAGTTTCGTTAGTGTCTAAAGATCGAGTCACCACGACTAGTGTAGTTACCTTTTTATCTAGCCCTTTTAACTGGAGTTTCCCCTAGATGTTAGCCTTCATAGGAATTTTGCGGAACGGACTTTTGAGTTGTATAGCTTGAGTTATAGTCATTTTACCAGAACCTGTCAGAACTGGACCAATTGGAAGTTTTGGTACTTTTAGAGTCTTTCGAGGCAGATTTGGGCTTAGCCATCAACATGGAAATTTTAGTAGACATCCCGAGGTTTCCGAAAAGTCCTGAACCAGACCCATAGGATGTCAGGAAGTTGAGTTGTGACCCGTTTTATGTGAACGTTATAAACTGTCCTCTGTTTGCTTTTATTTATAAGGAATTGTTGAGTGAAAATAATATGTGATCTTGTTATGTGTTTTTGTAACGTCCCGGAAATTCAATTATAGAAAGTCAAAGTCAAACTAACGTTAACAGACAAAACTTAGCGGAAGACTTCAAATTTAGTTTGGGCGTCACTGCCGTATCCCCGAAGGAATACAAGGCGAGAAAGGAAAAACACAACTGTCTGCTAACGACAACTACTAACAACTCAACAAACTTTAAGAATTTATAACGAAAACAATATAAAAGATTCAAGGACTTCTAGACTTGTCGTCCTCACTTCTAATTCCCGTTCCCAGCATTTAGATCTTCACCTGAAATCAAAACATTTCAGAAAATGAGGGGGAAATCTCAATAATGTCTACCCCTAACGTTTAAAACAGTTTAAGTTCATTTCAATTCATTTTAGGGAGAGGGAACAAGTCAAAACATTTCGCAAACCTTTAACCCTTAACTGTTTTTCTCAACCCAACCAAATCATATTTTATTATGCGGGCGGGATACCACATCCCTTAAAGTAACAAATATCATACCGGATCCCAGATCCTCGCTACCACAGTTACGCACTGTGGTCCTGCACTTTGCCTACCACAAAGCTACGACTGAATATCAAGAGTTCACATTTCCGCCTACCACAGGCTACGACCAGGGTCCCAGACCCTTTGCCTACCACAGGCTACGACCAGGGTCCCAGACCCTTTGCCTACCACATGTTACGACCAAAATATCAAGAGTTCACATTTCCGCCTACCACAGGCTACGACCAGAGTCCCTGACCCTTTGCCTACCACAGGCTACGACCAAATAAACCCGCTTAAATGTTTCAACTTGAATTATTAGTATCTCATGCAAAACTCAACTCACAACTCTCAAGTCAAACCCAACCCAGGTTATCAAAACCATTAACAAAACTTCGAATAAAAGACCATCCAATTTCTTGACTCAAATAAACCAAGTGCACAATCGAAACAAGAGATTATCAAAACAGATGGTCATATTTCCACAAAAGTCCCCTTTCGGGATGCAATTCTCAAAATAGATTATAAAACATCAAAACACATTTAAAGAGCATCCCGGTGGGGATTAGAGCATAGACAATTACCTGATATACTTCACAGCACAGCAAGAGAAGAACACACTTGAGCTCACTAACGTCTCGCACTAACTCGGGCCTAGAATAAGAATAATTATCTAATCAAAACGCGCTCTAACGAAGTTAGTAGTAACTATTAACTTCTTAACCCATCCCCTAGGAACACTTAGGTTCCTATCATTCACGAAATTACACTTAACACCTCCAAGAAAACACATAACAAGATCACATATTATTTTCACTCAACAATTATTAAAAAAAAGAAGCAAGCAGAGGGCAGATTATAACGTTCACATAAAACGAGTCACAACTCGACTTCCCGACACCCTACGGGGCTGGTTCTGGACTTTTCGGAAACCTCGGGATGTCTACTAAAACTTCTCTGTTGATGGTTAAGCCCAACTCAGTCCCGAAGGACCTCAAAAACACCCGTCTTTCCCATTGGTCCAGATCTGATAGGTTCCGGTAAAACGGTTATAACTCGGGCTATACAAATCAAACGTTCGATCCGTAAAATTCCTATGGTTCCTAACATCTAAGGGAACCTCCAGTTCAAAGGGTTTGATCAAAAGGTAACTACACTAGCCGTGGCAACCCGATCTTTAGACACTAACAAAACTGTCCCGTTAACGGTTATCAATTAATTAATACTTTCGGTTCTAACTTCCACCATTCGATCCCGGGGTCCTAATTTGGGCTCAAAACAGTAACTAGGGTCTAAGATATAAAGTCCAACTCAACTTAGGTCCAACAATTAAACTTGTAGAAGTAAACTTATTAAAAACAAGAACACTTTAATAAAACTTTTAATTAATACTTAAGTCGCATAAGGAAATAAAATTTCTTTGAACATAAAACACGTAAACAAGGTTTCAAAGATTTTAAAATATGAATTAGTTATAAGGTTATAACACTACAACAAGAATTTCACGAAGTAATACAAAGGTGGTTAAACATGCGGTTTCTTTAATTAAGAAATTCAAGAAGAACTTTAAGGAAGAACAAATAAAGTAAAATGTTACAAGTAAACTATCTATCAAGAAAAACCAACAACTAATTCCTTTACTAGCTAAACAAGAATTCAAGATTCACTAAGCAAGAATGATACTTTTATTAAGTTAACCTAACTAATTTTCAAGAATCAAGAAGACTTAGGTTTTCATGTACAAGAACCATAAAGAACTTAGTAACATTAAACTACTAATCAAGAACCTAAGGTTTTAATAACAAGAAATCAACCTAATTTATTTAACAAACTTTAACAAGATTAATTCCTAGGAAACAATAAAAGACTTAACGATTACCCAACTAAACATTCAAGAATTTATCCTAAGTAATAAATTTCCAAGTTCGTGCATACAATAATATTGTGGTTTAACGATTCATGTAAAGAATATAACGAATATTAAAGAATCACTTTCAACCCTAATAATCAACTATTACAACCTAAATCTAACTACAATTTATAACATAAAATTTCACATAACAACTAGAAAGAAATTACACATAACAATTAATAACTTACAACAAGAATTACAATTACAATATAATTTCCCCTAATTACAAAATTACAGAAATTATAAACATAAATATTACAAATAACAAAACAGATTTTAACATTAAAACAGTAAAAGAAAAGGGAAAAGAAAAAGAAAAAGAAAAGAAAAGAAAACACGTTAGGGTTAGGGTTAGGGTTAGGGTTAGGGTTTTACGCAGGGTGGTTCTGGGCAGGCGGTGGTCAGGCGCGGGGCGGACTGCGGCAGCGAGGGCGTCCGGCGGTGAGGTGTCGGCGGTGGTCGGAGTTTGGGATCACGCACAGTGGCAACAATAACGGCAGCACGGGTATTCTTCCTCGCATCCGGGAACGTGCAACGGTTTCTGACGACCTCGACGGTGGTGCGACGGTCGACGATGGTTCGACAGGCGGCGAAGACGATCGGGCGGCGGTGGCGCGCGTCTGGTGGCGCGGTAGTGGCGGTGGCGAGACAGGGGATCGAGAGGAGGAAAGAGGAAAGAGAGAGAGGAAAAGGGAGGAGGCTTGGTGCGCGTGTTTCCGGCGATGGAAGCGGCGGCGCCGGCGGTGGTGATCTGGTGGGCGGCTGCTGGTTGCTGGCCGAGAGAGGGAGAGAGAGAGGAGAGGTTGAGAGCTAGGGTTTGAGGTTTGGTGGAGATTAGGGTTTGAGAGGAGGGTTTAGGGGTTTTATATTAAACACATTTAGGCCCAAATTAACCCAATCTAATCCAAACCCAACCCATTTAAAACAATTAAAACTGATTTTTCTATAACCCAATAATTCTAGTAATCACATAACAAATAATATTCATGTAATTAATCACATAATAATATTAACCCGCATAAATTACTATTCTACCCTTGTTAGTCCCTCAACGGTCCTACGAGCTCAAGCGTTAGCATGAATAAACACATTACGAACAACAGTAAATAACGAAGTCAAACCTATTCTATTAACGACGTCACGGTCAACATCGTTGGATTTTTCGGGGTTTTACATCATTACCTTCTTAAAAGAAGTTTCGTCCTCGAAACTTAAACTCAACAGCAACGGTCTCCCAAACGGAACTAACACTGGCGCTAACCAAAAATTCGGGGTTTTACATCATTACCTTCTTAAAAGAAGTTTCGTCCTCGAAACTTGACGTACCCTTAAGAGTAACACAGGTGAGGCTACTTGCTGTCATCTTCTCTTCTACTTTCCAGGTTCTTGATAACTTAAAGATGAGGCTATCTGGTTTTCATTGTTCCCATCATCTCCATTGCTTTCATTGTCATAGCCCTCCGAGGTCAACTGGGGACAGTGTCTTATGTGATGTTGGGGGCTTCCACACTTAAAGCATCCTCCCCTAACAATCCTTGTTCTACAATCTCGAGCATAATGCCCAGGTCGGTTTGGCAGTCGGGACATTCGAGGGCGACGCCCCAAGACCGATTGCTTTGCCAATTGTTGGGCGGAACCTCTTCTCTTGATAGGGTTGAGGTGGGTCAAACGGCGACTCTTTCCTCTTATGCCCTTGCGCCAAGTTGTCGCTCCATGTCGTGCATTACCCTTTCTACGATGAGGCAACATTCAAAGATATTCGGTAAGACGTGAACTCACGTGATGACATCCGATCCGAATTTTGCGCTCAATCCATCCTAAACGATCCATCCTCGCTGCTCACTAGACACAAGAGCAAAGTAACCGAGATAGTTCGTGAATTTAGTGGAGTAAGCACGCCACGCTCTCCTTGGCGTAAGTCCATGAATTCCTTTTCCTTCGCCTTTGAAGGGACATAGGATAGAACCTATCTTTCAAGACAACCTTGAAATGGTTCCAATCAAAACCCGGTTCGGTCAGATCTCCTTCACACCGCCCACCATAGATCGGCCTCCTTCCGGTGGTATGCAGCAAAATCCACCCGTAGCTCCTCGGGACAACGGGTTGTGTCGAAAATCTTTTCAATCTCCCTAACCCAATCTTCAAAGACTTTGGGGTCAGCTACCCCTGTATAAGTGGGCGGGTTGAAGCTGTTAAACCCTTGGAGAAGAGCGGAGGGATCGCTCTCCCTTTCTCCTCCTTGTCGATCCACTACCCTCTTCAGAAGATCCTCGTGCTTGTTAAGCATCTCAATCATCAGCAGGCTAGCAAGGTCGTTCCCTGGTGTTGTCGTACTCGACCCTGATATCAAGTGAGGAAGACGTTGGCGATCAGCGGTTTGAGGGCGCTGTTAATGCGACTTAGGGCGCTCCCGATTAACATTGTTGGGTTGAGAACCGTTCATATCCGACATCCTGGTTCAAAGGGGTCGATTTAGACTACTAGGGTTCTTATTCTCACAACGTATTTACGAATTCTGAAATTAACTACTCTCATTAGACTAAAACATAAAAGAACTCGACAAGTAACAGAACCATAAACATAACTTTAACTCTAATCGCATTTAATAGCATCACATTTCAGCACTTTGGTACTTGCAACAAATTTCAAGGGTTCCATTTGTGAGATTAACTCCACATTTCACTTGATCATTTGCCAACATCCTTTCACTTTCATAAGATTATAACAATAGCTCAAGAAAAGAAATTCATCACTTGCACCCGAGCATAACATAAAGTTACATTCTCTCCTAACTGGGGCTAACAAAAGCAACAACCACACGGTTATAAATTTAAACAACCAAACACTAGTTACACGTAAGTATTACTACTTGGGACTAATCCCACTACTCTTTTACTAACTCTACTTAGAGTATTTTCATACAAAAGAGGGTTCCTGCGGACCACGATTGGGGTCCAATCAGGATCGTCAAACTCATCCCCAGAGTCCTCCTCGGAGTCTGCTTCTACCTCGAACTCTACTAGAACCTCATCTTAAGGCTCGGTCTTTCATTGAGGCTACCTAAAATCTCAAGCGACTACTCCTTGTATGTCAAGCTCTCCTTCAGCATCCAAGTTCTCATCGGAGGTCTTCTTTGGCTTCCAGACCCTCCTTGGGGTTGTATTCCGTACCCACCTCGGGTTTCAATTCTTTTCGAGGAGCTAAAGTCTCATGCTCATAGCAAGGGTGACGATATACATTCCAACATATGAAGCTAACATAATCAAGCACAAACTTACAACATATAAGAAATCCAAGAAACAGACAAACATTCCATACCCCCATCCTACACTCATCACTCCGAACGTAGCATCCTAAGGTCTAACTAAACCTAAGGGACACTTAGGAGCTACCAGGTCGCAACCTGAGCTCGATACCATCTGTAACGCCCGGAAATTCAATTATAGAAAGTCAAAGTCAAACTAACGTTAATGACAAAACTTAGCGGAAGACTTCAAATTTAGTTTGGCGTCGCCGTATCCCCGAAGGAATACAAGGCGAGAAAGGAAAACACAACCTGTCGCTAACGACAACTACTAACAACTCAACAAACTTTAAGAATTTATAACGAAAACAATATAAAAGATTCAAGGACTTCTAGACTGTCGTCCTCACTTCTAATTCTGTTCTCAAAGATTTAGATCTTCACCAAATCAAAACATTTGAAAAATGAGGGGAAATCTCAATAATGTCTACCCCTAACGTTTAAAAAGTTTAAGTTCATTTCAATTCATTTTAGGAGAGGAACAAGTCAAAACATTTCGCAAACCTTTAACCCTTAACTGCTTTTTCTCAACCCAACCAAATCATATTTTATTATGCGCGGATACCACATCCCTTAAAGTAACAAATATCATACGGATCCAGATCCTCCGCCTACCACAGTTACACTGTGGTCCTGCACTTTGCCTACCACAAAGCTACGACTGAGAATATCAAGAGTTCACATTTCCGCCTACCACGGCGCACTGTGGTCCTGCACTTTGCCTACCACAGTTACGACTGTGGTCCTGCACTTTGCCTACCACATGTTACGACCAAAATATCAAGAGTTCACATTTCCGCCTACCACAGGCTACGACCAGAGTCCCTGACCCTTTGCCTACCACAGGCTACGACCAAATAAACCCGCTTAAATGTTTCAACTTGAATTATTAGTATCTCATGCAAAACTCAACTCACAACTCTCAAGTCAAACCCAACCCAGGTTATCAAAACCATTAACAAAACTTCGAATAAAAGACCATCCAATTTCTTGACTCAAATAAACCAAGTGCACAATCGAAACAAGAGATTATCAAAACAGATGGTCATATTTCCACAAAAGTCCCCTTTCGGGATGCAATTCTCAAAATAGATTATAAAACATCAAAACACATTTAAAGAGCATCCCGGTGGGGATTAGAGCATAGACAATTACCTGATATACTTCACAGCACAGCAAGAGAAGAACACACTTGAGCTCACTAACGTCTCGCACTAACTCGGGCCTAGAATAAGAATAATTATCTAATCAAAACGCGCTCTAACGAAGTTAGTAGTAACTATTAACTTCTTAACCCATCCCCTAGGAACACTTAGGTTCCTATCATTCACGAAATTACACTTAACACCTCCAAGAAAACACATAACAAGATCACATATTATTTTCACTCAACAATTATTAAAAAAAAGAAGCAAGCAGAGGGCAGATTATAACGTTCACATAAAACGAGTCACAACTCGACTTCCCGACACCCTACGGGGCTGGTTCTGGACTTTTCGGAAACCTCGGGATGTCTACTAAAACTTCTCTGTTGATGGTTAAGCCCAACTCAGTCCCGAAGGACCTCAAAAACACCCGTCTTTCCCATTGGTCCAGATCTGATAGGTTCCGGTAAAACGGTTATAACTCGGGCTATACAAATCAAACGTTCGATCCGTAAAATTCCTATGGTTCCTAACATCTAAGGGAACCTCCAGTTCAAAGGGTTTGATCAAAAGGTAACTACACTAGCCGTGGCAACCCGATCTTTAGACACTAACAAAACTGTCCCGTTAACGGTTATCAATTAATTAATACTTTCGGTTCTAACTTCCACCATTCGATCCCGGGGTCCTAATTTGGGCTCAAAACAGTAACTAGGGTCTAAGATATAAAGTCCAACTCAACTTAGGTCCAACAATTAAACTTGTAGAAGTAAACTTATTAAAAACAAGAACACTTTAATAAAACTTTTAATTAATACTTAAGTCGTACAAGGAAATAAAATTTCTTTGAACATAAAACACGTAAACAAGGTTTCAAAGATTTTAAAATATGAATTAGTTATAAGGTTATAACACTACAACAAGAATTTCACGAAGTAATACAAAGGTGGTTAAACATGCGGTTTCTTTAATTAAGAAATTCAAGAAGAACTTTAAGGAAGAACAAATAAAGTAAAATGTTACAAGTAAACTATCTATCAAGAAAAACCAACAACTAATTCCTTTACTAGCTAAACAAGAATTCAAGATTCACTAAGCAAGAATGATACTTTTATTAAGTTAACCTAACTAATTTTCAAGAATCAAGAAGACTTAGGTTTTCATGTACAAGAACCATAAAGAACTTAGTAACATTAAACTACTAATCAAGAACCTAAGGTTTTAATAACAAGAAATCAACCTAATTTATTTAACAAACTTTAACAAGATTAATTCCTAGGAAACAATAAAAGACTTAACGATTACCCAACTAAACATTCAAGAATTTATCCTAAGTAATAAATTTCCAAGTTCGTGCATACAATAATATTGTGGTTTAACGATTCATGTAAAGAATATAACGAATATTAAAGAATCACTTTCAACCCTAATAATCAACTATTACAACCTAAATCTAACTACAATTTATAACATAAAATTTCACATAACAACTAGAAAGAAATTACACATAACAATTAATAACTTACAACAAGAATTACAATTACAATATAATTTCCCCTAATTACAAAATTACAGAAATTATAAACATAAATATTACAAATAACAAAACAGATTTTAACATTAAAACAGTAAAAGAAAAGGGAAAAGAAAAAGAAAAAGAAAAGAAAAGAAAACACGTTAGGGTTAGGGTTAGGGTTAGGGTTTTACGCAGGGTGGTTCTGGGCAGGCGGTGGTCAGGCGCGGGGCGGACTGCGGCAGCGAGGGCGTCCGGCGGTGAGGTGTCGGCGGTGGTCGGAGTTTGGGATCACGCACAGTGGCAACAATAACGGCAGCACGGGTATTCTTCCTCGCATCCGGGAACGTGCAACGGTTTCTGACGACCTCGACGGTGGTGCGACGGTCGACGATGGTTCGACAGGCGGCGAAGACGATCGGCGGCGGCTGGGCGAACGTCTGGTGGCGCGGCTGGTGGCGCGGCTGGGCAGGGGCGAGAGACAGGGGGGATCGAGAGGGAGGAAAGAGGAAAGAGAGAGAGGAAAAAGGGAGGAGGCTTGGTTGCGGCGGTGTTTTCCGGCGATGGAAGCGGCGGCGCCGGCGGTGGTGATCTGGTGGGCGGCTGCTGGTTGCTGGCCGAGAGAGGGAGAGAGAGAGGAGAGGTTGAGAGCTAGGGTTTGAGGTTTGGTGGAGATTAGGGTTTGAGAGGAGGGTTTAGGGGTTTTATATTAAACACATTTAGGCCCAAATTAACCCAATCTAATCCAAACCCAACCCATTTAAAACAATTAAAACTGATTTTTCTATAACCCAATAATTCTAGTAATCACATAACAAATAATATTCATGTAATTAATCACATAATAATATTAACCCGCATAAATTACTATTCTACCCTTGTTAGTCCCTCAACGGTCCTACGAGCTCAAGCGTTAGCATGAATAAACACATTACGAACAACAGTAAATAACGAAGTCAAACCTATTCTATTAACGACGCCACGGTCAACATCGTTGATTTTTTCGGTTTTACATCATTACCTTCTTAAAAGAAGTTTCGTCCTCGAAACTTAAACTCAACAGCAACGGTCTCCCAAACGGAACTAACACTGGCGCTAACCAAAAATTCGGGGTTTTACATCATTACCTTCTTAAAAGAAGTTTCGTCCTCGAAACTTGACGTACTTTAAGAGTAACACAGTGAGGCTACTTGTGTCATCTTCTTCTACTTTCCAGTGTTCTTGATAACTTAAAGATGAGGCTATCCGTTTTCATTGTTCCATCATCTCCATTGCTTTCATTGTCATAGCCCTCCGAGGTCAACTGGGATGATGTCTTATGTGATGTTGGGGCTTCCACACTTAAAGCATCCTCCCTAACAATCCTTGTTCTACAATCTCGAGCATAATGCCTGTGTCGGCCACAGCTTGCAGGTCGACATTCGAGGCGCACGTCCCAAGACCGATTGCTTTGCCAATTGTTGGGCGGAACCTCTTCTCTTGATAGGGTTGAGGTGGGTTGAAGCGGGCGACTCTTTCCTCTTATGCCCATGCGTGCAAGTTGTCGCTCCATGTCGCATTACCCTTTCTACAATGAGGGCAACATTCAAAGATATTCGTAAGACGTGAACTCACGTGATGACATCCGATCCTCGAATTTTGCGCTCAATCCATCCTAAACGATCCATCCTCGATTGCTCACTACACAAGAGCAAAGTAACCGAGATAGTTCGGTGAATTTAGTGGAGTAAGCACGCCACGCCTCTCTTGGCGTAAGTCCATGAATTCCTTTTCCTTCGCCTTTTGAAGGGACATAGGATAGAACCTATCTTTCAGCACAACCTTGAAATGGTTCCAATCAAAACCCGGTTCGGTTCGTATCTCCTTCACACTGGCCCACCATAGATCGGCCTCCTCCTTCAGGTGGTATGCAGCAAAATCCACCCGTAGCTCCTCGGGACAACGGGTTGTGTCGAAAATCTTTTCAATCTCCCTAACCCAATCTTCAAAGACTTTGGGGTCAGCTACCCCTGTATAAGTGGGCGGGTTGAAGCTGTTAAACCCTTGGAGAAGAGCGGAGGGATCGCTCTCCCTTTCTCCTCCTTGTCGATCCACTACCCTCTTCAGAAGATCCTCGTGCTTGTTAAGCATCTCAATCATCAGCAGGCTAGCAAGGTCGTTCCCTGGTGTTGTCGTACTCGACCCTGATATCAAGTGAGGAAGACGTTGGCGCAGTTCAGTCGCGGTTTGAGGGCGCTGTTCGGCTGCAGCTTGCGGGCGCTCCCGATTAACATTGTTGGGTTGAGAACCGTTCATATCCGACATCCTGGTTCAAAGGGGTCGATTTAGACTACTAGGGTTCTTATTCTCACAACGTATTTACGAATTCTGAAATTAACTACTCTCATTAGACTAAAACATAAAAGAACTCGACAAGTAACAGAACCATAAACATAACTTTAACTCTAATCGCATTTAATAGCATCACATTTCAGCACTTTGGTACTTGCAACAAATTTCAAGGGTTCCATTTGTGAGATTAACTCCACATTTCACTTGATCATTTGCCAACATCCTTTCACTTTCATAAGATTATAACAATAGCTCAAGAAAAGAAATTCATCACTTGCACCCGAGCATAACATAAAGTTCCATTCTCTCCTAACTGGGGCTAACAAAAGCAACAACCACACGGTTATAAATTTAAACAACCAAACACTAGTTACACGTAAGTATTACTACTTGGGACTAATCCCACTACTCTTTTACTAACTCTACTTAGAGTATTTTCATACAAAAGAGGGTTCCTGCGGACCACGATTGGGGTCCAATCGGGATCGTCAAACTCATCCCCAGAGTCCTCCTCGGAGTCTGCTTCTACCTCGAACTCTACTAGAACCTCATCTTAAGGCTCGGTCTTTCATTGAGGCTACCTTCTCTGCAACCTAAAATCTCAAGCGACTACTCCTTGTATGTCAAGCTCTCCTTCAGCATCCAAGTTCTCATCGGAGGTCTTCTTTGGCTTCCTGCACCTCCTGGTTGTATTCTGCACTCCACCTCGGTTTCAATTCTTTCGAGGAGCTAAAGTCTCATGCTCATAGCAAGGGTGACGATATACATTCCAACATATGAAGCTAACATAATCAAGCACGGACTTACAACATATAAGAAATCCAAGAAAGCATAAACATTCCATACCCCATCCTACACTCATCACTCCGAACGTAGCATCCTAAGGTCTAACTAAACCTAAGGGACACTTAGAGCTACCAGTGTCACAACCTGCAGCTCGATACCATCTCAGAACGCCCGAAATTCAATTATAGAAAGTCAAAGTCAAACTAACGTTAACAGACAAAACTTAGCGGAAGACTTCAAATTTAGTTTGGGCGTCACTGTCGTATCCCCGAAGGAATACAAGGCGAGAAAGGAATACAAGGCGGAAGACTTCAATTATAGAAACCCCCCCTCTCTCTCTCTCAAAACCCTAATCTCCTCTCAAACTCAAACCCTAGCCCCTCTCCCCCCTCTCTCGCCGCTACCACCCAAAGAACAAGGCCACACAACCATCCCGATCACTACCGCGCCACCGGCAGCCACCGCAACCACCCTCCTCCCTCTTTCTTTCTCTTTTCTCTCTTTCTTCCCTCTTCTCTCTCCCTCTCCTCCTCTATCACCGCCCATCACGCTGCCGGCCGTCGCCGCACCGGGCCGGATCACCACCACCACCTTCTTTCCCTCTCTCTCTATCGTTTTCTCTCTCTCTCTCTCTCTCTCTCTCCTCTCATTCTCCCTAATCGCGACGCCGTGCTCAGACCGCCGCTGTACCTCCACCTCGCCATCGCACTGCCGCCAGACGCCGCCGTGACACCCTCGGACCACCCAACGACGATTACGACGTGCCCGGACGTGAGGAGACTCCAAACCGCTCACATTAGTCACAAGAACCCTTTTTTTTGTGACCATCGGCTTTCTCCGCCGCTCGACCACCCCACCGCCACATCGTGTTCTCGCTACCACCGCTGACGCCCACCGCCGCCTTCCCGGGCCGAAATCGCCACCCTAAACCCAAACGTAAAACCCTATTTTTTGTTTTTACAAACTTTCCTCCTTGTTTTTCTTATTTTTTCTGTTATTATTAATTCTTGTTTTAAATCTTGTAATTTGGGTAATTAGGGTGTAAATTTTGTTAAGTTGTTATTTGTAATTAATTTGTTCTTGTATTGTATTATTTACTTGTAATTTTGTCTAAATTATTATGTGTAATTTTATGTTGTAAATTGTAATTAGATTAGGTTGTAATAGTTGGTTATTAGGTTTAAAAGTAGTTCTTTAATATTCTTTATATTCTTTATATGAACTTTTTTAGACCACAATATTATAGTATGCAATTAATTAAAAAGTTTAATTACCTAGATTAATTCTTGATTCGTTAGTTAAGTATTCACATGTTCTTTATTTCAATCATGTTTAATTTTATGTTAAATCTTGTTAAATAAGTTAGGGTGATTGAATTACAAAAGTTCGATTCTTGTTTATTAAATTATGATTCTTGATTGAATCTTGTATAAAGAAATTAGTTGTTGGGATTCTTGTTTGGTAGTTTAAATGTTTATATGTTCTTTATAATTTATTCACATGTTCTTTAAAACTTTTCTTGATTCTTGATTAAGAGATTCGTGTCTTATAATTATTCATGTTGTAATTTTAGGATCTTGAAATAGTTTATTGTTAATTCATGTTTAGGGTAATGATATTGTTATTTCATGTATGCTTTTAGGGTTAGTGGAAATATTAAAGTTGATTGCATGTTTTACATTTTAGTTTTGATGATAGGAGGTTTGATGTTTGAACCTTAGTGGGATTAGACTAATTACTTTGGACCTTAGTTACTGTTTTAAGCCCAAATTAGAATCCGGGACCGAATGGTGAAAGTTAGAACCGAAATTATAAATTAAATAAGAACCGGGATCGGGACAGTTTCGTTAGTGTCTAAAGATCGAGTCACCACGACTAGCGTAGTTACCTTTTATCTAGCCCTTTAACTGGAGTTTCCCCTAGATGTTAGCCTTCATAGGAATTTTGCGGAACGGACTTTTGAGTTGTATAGCTTGAGTTATAGTCATTTTACCAGAACCTGTCAGAACTGGACCAATTGGAAGTTTTGGTACTTTTAGAGTCTTTCGAGGCTGATTTGGGCTTAGCCATCAACATGAAAATTTTAGTAGACATCCCGAGGTTTCCGAAAAGTCCTGAACCAGACCCATAGGATGTCAGGAAGTCGAGTTGTGACCCGTTTTATGTGAACGTTATAAACTGTCCTCTGTTTGCTTTTATTTATAAGGAATTGTTGAGTGAAAATAATATGTGATCTTGTTATGTGTTTTCTTGGAGGTGTTAAGTGTAATTTCATAAATGATAGGAACCTAAGTGTTCCTAGGGGATGGGTTAGGTAGTTAATAGTTAATACTAACTTCGTTAGAACGCGTTGTGATTAGATAATTATTCTTATTCTAGGCCGAGTTAGTGCGAGACGTTAGTGAGCTCAAGTGTGTTCTTCTTTTGCTGTGCTGTGAAGTATATCAGGTAATGTCTATGCTCTAATCCCCACCGGGATGCTCTTTAAATGTATTTTAATGTTTTCTAATCTGTTTTGAGAATTGCATCCCGAAAGGGGACTTTTGTGGAAATGTGACCATCTGTTTTGGATAACTGTTTGTAATTGTTTATGCTTTGATTTTATTAAGTTGAGAAATTGGATGGTCTTTTATTAGTGGTTTTATTATTGGTTTTGATAAACCTGGGTTGGGTTTGACTTGAGAGTTGTGAGCTGAGTTTGAATAAGACACTAATAATTCAAAGTGGAAACATAAAGCGGGTTGTTGTTTGATGCCTTTAACAGGCTAATATTCATGCGGGTGATAACCCCGAGATCAGGATTCGATGCCTGTATGGGTTATGTGCCAGGAGATCAGGGTTTCATCCCTGATATAGGATAGAGGTTATGATGCCCTTGATGGGCGATTGTTTGATGCCTTTAAGAGGCTAATATCCATGCGGGTGATAACCCCGAGATCAGGATTCGATGCCTGTATGGGTTATGTGCCAGGAGATCAGGGTTGCATCCCTGATATAGGATAGTTGTTATGATGCCTTTGGTAGGCGATTATTTTTTTGCGGGCGATAACCCTGAGACCAGGATTTGGTATCCTGTATGGGTTATGTGCCAGGAGATCAGGGTTGCATCCCTGATATAGGATAGTTGTTATGATGCCTTCAGGCGATTATTTTCATGCGATAACCACGAGACCAGGATTTGCATCTGTATGGGTTATGTGTCAGGAGATCAGGGTTTCATCCCTGATATAGGATAGATGATCTTTGATGCCTTTGGTAGGCGATATTACCTTATGGGATTTGATATCCCGCCCGCATAATAAAATGGATTGAATGGGTTGAGGAAAACAGTTAAGGGTTAAAGGTTTGAGAAATGGTTTGACTTGTTCCTTCTCCCCAAAATGAATTGAAATGAACGTAAACTGTTTTAAACGTTAGGGGTAGACATTATTGAGATTTCCCCCTCATTTTTGAAATGTTTTGTTTTCAGGTGAAGATCTGAATGCTGGGAACGGGAATTAGAAGTGAGGACGACGAGTCTAGAAGTCCTTGAATCTTTTTATTTTGTTTTCGTTATGAAGACTTAAAGTTTTGTTTGAATTGTTAGTGGTTACCGTTAGCAGACTGTTGTGTTTTCCTTTCTCGCCTTGTGTTCCTCCGGGAATACGGCAGTGACGCCCAAACTAAATTTGAAGTCTTCCGCTAAGTTTTGTCTGTTAACGCTAGTTTGACTTTGACTTTCTATAATTGAATTTCCGGGGCGTTACAGAATGGTATCAGAGCTCTGGGTTGCGGCCTAGTAGCTCCTCAGAGTCCTTTAGGTTTAGATGGACCCTAGGAAGCTAAATTCGGAGTGATGAGTGTAGGATGGGAAAAAGGGATCCATGCTTTCTAAAGTTGCGTGGTTATGAATATAATGTTCTCTGTGTTGCTAATATGTTTTGATTATGTAGGATGGCACAACGCACACACTATCACCAGCACCCCACGCTGTGCTTTCACCGGTACACATCCATTCCTCCTGGTGGGTACTTGGGAACCCACATGCTGAATTTCTATGATGAGATCGACCGATACACCAAGGATGTCCCGAACTCCTGCTTGCGTGGCAATGAGGAAGCTCAGGCCAACGCTTTTCTACTCACCCTACGAGATGATCCCTGGTGTGGCCATATGCGCGTTGTTGCCACCCCGCTCGAGGAGGGGTACCCACACTGCTGGCTTGGTGTCGAGGTACTGCAGAGCCGGGCATCGAATCCCGGAGGTCTTTTCTAGGATCACCCGGATTGGGATGCGCCGAGTAGAGAGGGTCCAGGTGAACCCAGCTCCTGCACCAGCTGAGGATCAAGAGGATGACCCTGAAGAGGATCCGGATGAGGATCCCACCGAGGACAGCACCTAGGATCCCGAGCCCGAGGTAACCTCTAGGGTCACGGTTGCACCCGCTGTCGAACCCGAGCATGAGATCCCACCCGAGGAGGAGGATGAGGTGGACCGGGAGACAGGAGAAGACCCCGAGGAGGGCTCGGGGGATGAGACGAGTGACCCTGAGTGGACTCCAGTTTCAGCGAGGAAGAACCCTCGATGCAGGAGGATCATCTGAGTGGGATGGCTACGATGTGTTGAGTATTAGCGTATAGTTGTTACGTTTGTATTTTCTTTTGTTGAATTGTGATGACCTGAATATTAGCATGTTGTTTCTTTTGGGAAATTGTTCCGATGGAGAATATTGTACATATGATTACATTGGTGTATAGAAATACTGTTTTGTGACCTTTCAATATGTGATGAAAATTCATGAAATGAAGTGACGACATAAGAAACTACTTGGTGAAATAGAATTACAATTTCGTATTGTTTAGCACCCTATGAGAAAGACCGGACCAAGTAGCTACCTCTAGTATGATGCTGAGACAATGGATTGGAAAACCCCTTAAGTAGACTAAATCGACCCTTTGAATCAGGATGTCAGACGTGAACGGTTCTCAACCCGACCATGGTACTCGGGAGCGAACACCAGCTGCGACCGAACAGCGCCCTCAAACTGCGACTGAACTGCGCCAACGCCTGGCTCATTTGATACCAGGGTCGAGTACAACAACACCGAGGAACGACCTTGCTAGCATGCTAATGATTGAAATGCTGGGCAAGCACGAGGACCTACTGAGGAAGGTAGTGGATCGACAAGGAGGAGGGAGGGAAGATGACCCCTCCGCTCTTCTCCAGAGGTTCAA
Source organism: Portulaca oleracea (assembly GCA_029582165.1). NCBI lineage: Eukaryota > Viridiplantae > Streptophyta > Magnoliopsida > Caryophyllales > Portulacaceae > Portulaca > Portulaca oleracea. The sequence goes on from CM055871.1 coordinate 9,852,172, forward strand.
CAGCTTCAACCCACCCACTTACACAGGAGTAGCTGACCCCAAAGTCTTTGAAGATTGGGTTAGAGAGATCGAAAAGATTTTTGACACAACCCGCTGTCCCGAGGAGCTAAGGGTGGACTTTGCTGCGTACCACCTGAAGGAGGAGGCCGATCTATGGTGGGCCAGCGTAAAGGAGATACGGACTGAACCGGGTTTCGACTGGAACCATTTTAAGGCTGTGCTAAAGGATCGATTTTACCCAATTTCCCTCCAGAAGGCAAAAGAAAAAGAATTCATGAATCTGCGTCAAGGGGAAACTAGCGTGCTCGCCTACTCTGCAAAGTTCACAGAACTATCTCGATTTGCATCTGCTTTGGTAGCCACTGAGCAGCTAAGGATGGACCGTTTCTGGGATGGATTGAATTGCAAGATTCAGGACCGCATGTCATCACGGGAGTTCACGTCTTATCAGAACATGTTGAATGTTGCCCTCACTGTAGAAAGGGTGATGAATGACATGGAACGACAGTTAGGCATACAGGGGCAAAAGAGGAAAGAGCCACCCCGTTTTAACCCACCTCAACCTTATCAGGAAAAGAGGTTCCGCCCCAACAACTTGCAAAACAACCAACCTTCGGGACGTGGACCAACCCATGTACCCATTTGTGGGGTTTGTGGACGACCTGGTCATCTTGCTAGGGATTGTAGATCAGGAGCCGCAAGGGAGGATGTTTTAAATGTGGGAGTCTCCAGCATCACATCAGGCAATGCCCTTTACAGAACTCAGGGGGTAATAATGGTGGGAATAATGGAAACAATGGGAATAACAGGAATTGGAGAGCCCCGCAGACAACATACCAAAATCGGGGAGGCTATAATGGGAATCAAAGGCCACAACAACAAAACCGGGATGGTTCCGGTGGAAATCGAAACAACCAAGGAAGGCCAGCAAACCCGCCCCGTCCGCAACAACAACCACCACGCAACGCAGGAGGACGGGTATACGTAATGAGGAAAGAAGAGGCTGAGAATGAAGCAGACGCCATGACGGGTACCTTCTCTCTCCACCTCTACAATATCTCTGTTTTGTTTGATTCTGGTGCTAGTCATTCTTTTGTTGGACGAGCTATAGTAGAGAAGGCTAAGATGAAACCCTCGGAGAATAGTAAGCCTATGTCGGTAACCCTACCTACCGGGGATACCATTAGTTGTGGAGAATTATATGGTGGATGTCCTATAGTGATAGCAGGACAGGAGTTTGAGGCCGACCTTTATATGTTTGACCTAATGGAGTTCGACGTTATTTTGGGGATGGACTGGTTAGCAAGGTATAGGGCTCAAATAGATTGTTATAAGCAAAAGGTGACCTTAATGGGACCGAACGGAAAGAAGGTAGTGCATTGGAGTGATAGGCATCTTCAGAGTATGCGGATCATCTCTGCCCTCAAGGCCCAGAGGTTGTTGGGTCAAGGTTGTGAAGGATTTCTATGCAATGTAATCGACACCAAGGTGGAAGAGCTTACGATTGAGAATATCCCGGTAGTGCGGGAGTACTCTGATGTATTTCCGGAGGAGATCCCGGGTTTGCCTCCAATCAGGGAGGTAGATTTCTGCATCGATTTGGAGCCCGGGGCGACACCTGTTTCAAAAGCCCCATATCGCATGGCGCCCGCAGAGCTGAAGGAGTTGAAGACTCAGCTAGACAAGCTGCTAGAAAAGGGGTATATCCGACCCAGCACGTCACCATGGGGAGCACCTGTACTGTTCGTGAAGAAGAAAGATGGTAGCATGAGGTTGTGCATCGATTACCGGGAGTTGAATAAGATTACCGTCAAGAATCGTTATCCCCTACCTCGTATTGATGATCTTTTCGATCAGTTGCGAGGAGCAACAACGTTTTCTAAGATAGACCTGAGGTCAGGTTATCACCAGTTAAGAATTCGCGAAGAAGATATCTCTAAAACCGCATTCCGAACTCGGTATGGCCATTACGAGTTCGTGGTAATGCCTTTTGGGCTTACAAACGCCCCAGCCGCCTTCATGGATTTGATGAACAGAGTGTTCGAGCCGTTCCTGGATAAGTTTGTAGTGGTGTTCATCGACGACATATTGGTATATTCAGGAACACGAGAGGAGCATGCGAATCATCTGAGAGAAGTATTGACGACTCTACGGAACAACAAGCTTTATGCGAAGCTTAAGAAGTGTGAGTTTTGGTTGGAACAAGTGGCTTTCTTAGGACATGTGGTGTCCAAAGAAGGAGTAGTAGTAGACCTCCAAAAGGTGGAGGCCATCACCAAGTGGCCGACACCGAAGAATGCCACGGAGGTTAGGAGTTTTCTGGGTTTGGCAGGGTATTATAGGAAATTCGTTCAGGATTTCTCAAAAATTGCTAATCCACACCAACCCGACTTAAGTCAGTAAAGTTCACGTGGTCAGAAAAATGTGAGCAAGCATTCCAGGAGTTGAAGAAGAGGCTTACCTCGGCCCCTATTCTTGCTTTACCTCAAGGGAACGAAGGTTTTGTTATCTACAGTGACGCATCACATGGTGGATTGGGTTGTGTGCTCATGCAGGAGGGGAAGGTGATTGCATATGCATCCAGGCAACTGAAGACGCATGAGAAGAATTACCCCACTCATGATCTGGAGTTGGCAGCAGTGGTTTTTGCACTAAAGATTTGGAGGCATTATCTTTATGGAGTACGCTGCGAGATATTCACAGACCATCAGAGTTTGAAGTACCTTTTCACACGTATGAGCCGAACCTCAGCATAAGATGGTTAGAGTTTCAAGGATTACGATGTAAATTTCCAATATCATCCGGAAAGGCAAATGTAGTCTTGATGCCTGAGTAGAAGATCGTATCTCGCTATAAACCACTTGATGATGGTACCGCACGAGTCATGCGAGGAGTTTAGGAGATTGAGATTAATGTGGTAACACCGGGAGGAAAGTCAGACAATGCCATGGAGTTGCAACCTACCCTCATGGAAGAGATCAAGAGGACCCAAGAGCTGGATTTGCAGCTTGCAAAGATACGGGAGGAAGTTTTGCAGGGGAAAGCCCCTGGCTTTGTGATCCACGAAGACGGTACATTACGATTTCATAACCGCATCTGTGTACCAAATATGGAAGAGCTGAAAAGGAGGATTCTAGAAGAGGGACACAAAACGCCATATTCGTACACCTGTGAGGAAATAAGCTTTACAAGGACCTGAAACAGATGTTCATGTGGAGTAATATGAAACAAGAGGTGGCAGACTTTGTGGCAAAGTGCCTTACATGCCAGCGAGTCAAGGCAGAACATCAACGACCAGCCGGACTTCTGCAACCGTTAGACGTCCCTGAGTGGAAATGGGATTCGATATCAATGGATTTTGTGATAGGACTACCAAGGACCGGCGGAAACACAATGCAATGGGTGATTGTAGATCGTTTGACCAAGTCACTCATTTCCTAGCCATCGCCAACAATCGGTCCCTAGATCCTAGCTCAAGCCTATGTAAGGGAGATTGTAAGGTTACACGGAGTACCGGTTCGATAGTCTCGACAGAGACACTAGGTTCCATCAGTTTCGAAAAGTTACAAGAGGCGTTTGGTACAAAGCTCAAATTCAAGACCGCATTTCACCCAATCATCGATGGGCAAACCGAGAGGACTATTCAAACCCTCGAAGATATGCTGCGAGCATGCGCATTAGATTTCAAAGACTCGTGGGATGACGAGTTGACTCTTATTGAGTTCTCCTACAACAACAATTATCACGCCAGCATTGGGATGTCACCCTTTGAAGCCTTATATGGGAGGAGATGTAGGACTCCCCTATGTTGGCAAGACATCGATGAAGCTCTAACGATCGGACCGGACCTAATACAGGCCACTACCCAGAAGGTTCGAATCATTCAAGACAAGATGAAGGCAGCGCAAAGTCGACAAAAGAGCTATGCTGACAGGAGGAGGAGGCCCCTAGAGTTCGAAGTGGGAGAATACGTGTTTTTACGAGTGTCACCTACGAAAGGAGTTATGAGATTCGGGCAGTCAGGGAAGTTGACACCAAGATTCATCGGGCCATACCCAATTTTGGAACGCATTGGGGAAGTTGCTTACAAGTTACAGCTACCGGGAGAACTTCCAAGAGTGCACAATGTATTCCATGTGTCACAACTCAGGAAATATGTCCCAGACCCAACTCATGTGATTGATCCTGAGCCGCTTCAGCTACAAGAAGATTTGAGCTATGAAGAACAACCGCTGGAAATATTAGATCGCAGAGAAAAACAACTTCGAAGGAAAGTAGTCCCCTTGGTAAAAGTACGATGGGCAAATCATACCACAACGAAGCAACACAGGAGATGTAAGACGAAATGAGGAAGAAGTACCTCACTTGTTCCAAGCCTAAGTTTCGGGGACGAAACTTCTTTTAAGAAGGTAGTGTTGTAAGACCTCGAGTTTTAGGAGGAATAAAACCGTTAGTCTCCTTACCAGACCGTTAGGGTTAAGTTTAAGTTTCGAGGACGAAACTTCTTTTAAGAAGGTAATGATGTAAAACCCCGGAAAATCCAAAGATGTTGACCGTAACGTCGTTAATAAATTAGGTTTGACTTCGTGATTTATTATTATTTCGTTGTGTTTATTTATGCTAACGCTTGAGCTCGTAGGACCGTTGAGGGACTAACAAGGGTAGAATAGTATTTTCCGCTGGTTAATATTATGTTATATGATTAATTACGTGCATATTATTTGCTATGTAATTACATGATTATTAGTATTAATATTATTATTACTATTAATATTATTACTAGTTGTTTTTAGAAAAGAAAAATCAGATTGCTTATTGGGTTGGATTAGGAGTGGGATTAGTATAGTTGGGCCTTTATTAGATTATTTGGGCCTAGATATGTGTTTGATATAAAAACCCTCTCTCTCTCTCTCTCAAAACCCTAATCTCCTCTCAAACTCAAACCCTAGCCCCTCTCCCCCCTCTCTCTCTCCTCTCTGCCGCCTACCACCCAGCAGCCGCGCCGCCACAACCACCGCCGACCGCCGCCTGCGCCACCGGCAGCCACCGCAACCACCCTCCTCCCTCTTTCTTTCTCTTTTCTCTCTTTCTTCCCTCTTCTCTCTCTCCCTCTCCTCTCGCAACCGCCCTATCACCGCATACGCCGCTGCCTGCCGCCGCCTGCACCGCCGGGGATCACCACCACCACCTTCTTTCCCTCTCTCTCTATCGTTTTCTCTCTCTCTCTCTCTCTCTCTCTCTCTCCTCTCATTCTCCCTAATCGCGACGCCGTGCTCAGACCGCCGCTGTACCTCCACCTCGCCATCGCACTGCCGCCCAAACGCCGCCGTGACACCCTCGGACCACCCAACGGCGATTACGACGTGCCCGGACGTGAGGAGACTCCAAACCGCCTCTGTCACTAGCTGCGCAACCCTTTTTTTTGTGACCATCGGCTTTCCTCCGGCCGTTCGACCACCCCACCGCCATCAGGTTCTCGTCACCACCGCTTGACGCTTCCACCGCCGCCTTCCCAGTCGCCGGAAACTGCCACCCTAAACCCAAACGTAAAACCCTATTTTTTGTTTTTACAAACTTTCCTCCTTGTTTTTCTTATTTTTTCTGTTATTATTAATTCTTGTTTTAAATCTTGTAATTTGGGTAATTAGGGTGTAAATTTTGTTAAGTTGTTATTTGTAATTAATTTGTTCTTGTATTGTATTATTTACTTGTAATTTTGTCTAAATTATTATGTGTAATTTTATGTTGTAAATTGTAATTAGATTAGGTTGTAATAGTTTGTTATTAGGTTTAAAAGTAGTTCTTTAATATTCTTTATATTCTTTATATGAACTTTTTTAGACCACAATATTATAGTATGCACGAATTAAAAAGTTTAATTACCTAGATTAATTCTTGATTCGTTAGTTAAGTATTCACATGTTCTTTATTTCAATCATGTTTAATTTTATGTTAAATCTTGTTAAATAAGTTAGGGTGATTGAATTACAAAAGTTCGATTCTTGTTTATTAAATTATGATTCTTGATTGAATCTTGTATAAAGAAATTAGTTGTTGGGATTCTTGTTTGGTAGTTTAAATGTTTATATGTTCTTTATAATTTATTCACATGTTCTTTAAAACTTTTCTTGATTCTTGATTAAGAGATTCGTGTCTTATAATTATTCATGTTGTAATTTTAGGATCTTGAAATAGTTTATTGTTAATTCATGTTTAGGGTAATGATATTGTTATTTCATGTATGCTTTTAGGGTTAGTGGAAATATTAAAGTTGATTGCATGTTTTACATTTTAGTTTTGATGATAGGAGGTTTGATGTTTGAACCTTAGTGGGATTAGACTAATTACTTTGGACCTTAGTTACTGTTTTAAGCCCAAATTAGAATCCGGGACCGAATGGTGAAAGTTAGAACCGAAATTATAAATTAAATAAGAACCGGGATCGGGACAGTTTCGTTAGTGTCTAAAGATCGAGTCACCACGACTAGCGTAGTTACCTTTTTATCTAGCCCTTTTAACTGGAGTTTCCCCTAGATGTTAGCCTTCATATGAATTTTGCGGAACGGACTTTTGAGTTGTATAGCTTGAGTTATAGTCATTTTACCAGAACCTGTCAGAACTGGACCAATTGGAAGTTTTGGTACTTTTAGAGTCTTTCGAGGCTGATTTGGGCTTAGCCATCAACATGAAAATTTTAGTAGACATCCCGAGGTTTCCGAAAAGTCCTGAACCAGACCCATAGGATGTCAGGAAGTCGAGTTGTGACCCGTTTTATGTGAACGTTATAAACTGTCCTCTGTTTGCTTTTATTTATAAGGAATTGTTGAGTGAAAATAATATGTGATCTTGTTATGTGTTTTCTTGGAGGTGTTAAGTGTAATTTCATAAATGATAGGAACCTAAGTGTTCCTAGGGGATGGGTTAGGTAGTTAATAGTTAATACTAACTTCGTTAGAACGCGTTGTGATTAGATAATTATTCTTATTCTAGGCCGAGTTAGTGCGAGACGTTAGTGAGCTCAAGTGTGTTCTTCTTTTGCTGTGCTGTGAAGTATATCAGGTAATGTCTATGCTCTAATCCCCACCGGGATGCTCTTTAAATGTATTTTAATGTTTTCTAACTGTTTTGAGAATTGCATCCGAAAGGGACTTTTGTGGAAATGTGACCATCTGTTTTGGATAATCGTTTGTAATTGTTTATGCTTTGATTTTATTAAGTTGAGAAATTGGATGGTCTTTTATTAGTGGTTTTATTATTGGTTTTGATAAACACGGGTTGGGTTTGACTTGAGAGTTGTGGTGAGTTTGAATAAGACACTAATAATTCAAAGTGGAAACATAAAGCGGGTTGTTGTTTGATGCCTTTAACAGGCTAATATTCATGCGGGTGATAACCCCGAGATCAGGATTCGATGCCTGTATGGGTTATGTGCCAGGAGATCAGGGTTTCATCCCTGATATAGGATAGAGGTTATGATGCCCTTGATGGGCGATTGTTTGATGCCTTTAAGAGGCTAATATCCATGCGGGTGATAACCCCGAGATCAGGATTCGATGCCTGTATGGGTTATGTGCCAGGAGATCAGGGTTGCATCCCTGATATAGGATAGTTGTTATGATGCCTTTGGTAGGCGATTATTTTTTTGCGGGCGATAACCCTGAGACCAGGATTTGGTATCCTGTATGGGTTATGTGCCAGGAGATCAGGGTTGCATCCCTGATATAGGATAGTTGTTATGATGCCTTTGGTAGGCGATTATTTTTTTGCGGGCGATAACCCTGAGACCAGGATTTGGTATCCTGTATGGGTTATGTGTCAGGAGATCAGGGTTTCATCCCTGATATAGGATAGATGATCTTTGATGCCTTTGGTAGGCGATATTACCTTATGGGATTTGATATCCCGCCCGCATAATAAAATGGATTGAATGGGTTGAGGAAAACAGTTAAGGGTTAAAGGTTTGAGAAATGGTTTGACTTGTTCCCTCTCCCCAAAATGAATTGAAATGAACTTAAACTGTTTTAAACGTTAGGGGTAGACATTATTGAGATTTCCCCCTCATTTTTGAAATGTTTTGTTTTCAGGTGAAGATCTGAATGTTGGGAACGGGAATTAGAAGTGAGGACGACGAGTCTAGAAGTCCTTGAATCTTTTTATTTTGTTTTCGTTATGAAGTCTTAAAGTTTTGTTTGAATTGTTAGTGGTTACCGTTAGCAGACTGTTGTGTTTTCCTTTCTCGCCTTGTGTTCCTCCGGGAATACGGCAGTGACGCCCAAACTAAATTTGAAGTCTTCCGCTAAGTTTTGTCTGTTAACGTTAGTTTGACTTTGACTTTCTATAATTGAATTTCCGGGGCGTTACACTTTGTGGCAAGGGTTTTCTTCAATCCAAAAATGACTATTCACTCTTTATCAAAACATCTAATCATGGTCTCATCTATGTTCTAGTTTATGTAGATGATTTGCTGGTTACTGGAGATGATATTGAAGGCATCCAACAACTGAAGGATTCCTTACATCAAACATTCACCATAAAGGATCTTGGCTTAGCTAGATTTTTTCTTGGCATCGAGATTGCAAGATCTAAAGAAGGAACCTTTTTGAATCAGAGAAAATTCATCTCTGATATTCTGTCTGATACAGGACTCACAGCCTACAAACCAGCTAGATTTCCCATCCCAACTAATCTCAAACTATCTCTTGACACAGACACACCCTTGACAGATCCTTCACCATACAGAAGAATAATTGGAAGGCTTCTATACCTTTCTCTCACCAGGCCGGATATTAGCTATGTTGTCCAACATCTTTCTCAGTTTCTCCAACAACCTACAAATCGACATATGGATGTTGCTATGCATATCCTAAGATACTTAAAGGGAAGTATTCACAAAGGATTATTTTATCCTGCCAATGGCTCTTTTCATATATCTGCATATACAGATGCTGATTGGGGCACTTGTCCCTTTTCTGCTTGATCCTTGACAGGTTATTGTGTCTTTCTTGGGACATCCTTAATCTCTTGGAAAACAAAAAAGCAGAAGACAGTGTCTAAATCAACAGCAGAGGCAGAATATAGAGCCATGTCCACTGCCACATCAGAACTAGAATGGGTGGCTCAAATCCTAACTGATCTTCATATCCCTCTTCACCTTCCTATAACCATGTATTGTGACAACAAGGCAAAGACAAAGATATTGCAAAGAAATCTTGTTTTTCACGAGCGTACCAAGCACATACGTATAGATTGCCTTTACATTAGGGACAAGGTCCAAGAGGGATTCATTCAGACTTCTCATGTCTCAAGTGCTAACCAACTAGCTGATGTAATGACAAAACTCCTTGGAGAAGCTCAGCATAACTTGTTATGTTCAAGGCTTGGATTGCTTGAAGTCCCTCCCAGTCCACCTTGAGGGGGGGAGGGGGGGGGGGCTGTGAAGATATAGCTGGGCTCATGGACATATCTGGGCAGTTGGGAGCTTATAAGGTTTCAAGATTCTAGAAATCAAGAATCTGTTTTAGCTGTTTTTCTATCTTGATCAATGTACTATAAATAGCTCCTCTCATTTGTTCTCTTGGTATAACCGTGTGTATGTGTATTTGCACTCACAGAGATATCAATAAACATTCCCTTATTTCACGAAGAATGTTAATTTCATATAACAACTCATTGTATATATTGAGAAATGTATAGTCAAAATTGTTGAAATTTGACTGCACGATTTTTAAAGACGACCATTAATATGGAGCCGAGAGAGTATAATTTATAAGTAATCAACAATTACAGTAAAATTTAGTCAATAGACACTTAAAAAAAAAAAAGTACAGAGTCAGCAACTACCATTATAAAAATAATCTTGAGAAAAAATAAAATAAAGGAAGAACCAAAGAAAACCATAGTAGAATCTAAAAGGACACGTAATTACTTGAGACTCGAGAGATCTTCCTCAGCACGCAATCACCCGCAAGATTCCGCTTCCTTCTCCTTCTTCCTCTCCTTCACCGTCACAAATTCAACCACCACTCAAACACTCCCCAAAATCCCAACCCTCAAACCCTACAAATTCTCCCCAAAAACCCCCAAATCCCCCCTCAAAATCTCAATTCCCTCTTCTCCAAACCCTAGTTCAACCTCTCCAAGCTCTGCAACAATGGCGGTCATGCTCCGCATCCGCAGTCGGGACGGCATCGAGCGTCTCTCCCTCTCCACCCTCCACACCACCATCGCCGACCTCAAAGCCCTAATCGAGTCCAACCTCCATGTCCCCATCTCGCAACAAACCCTATCCATGGATAAAAACCTCCTCCTCGCGAAAACCCCCTCGGATCTTGCTCAATTCTCCGACATGTCCGACCCCAAAACCCTAATCTCCTCGCTGGGGATCTCCCACGGCTCGATCGTGTACCTCCACTACGACGGCGAGCGCGAGATCGTCGCCCCTCGCCGGCCGAGCTTCACTCCGGCGGGGTCATTCGGCCGGAAAATGACGATGGATGACCTCATCGCGAAGCAGATGAGGGTTACTCGGCAGGAGAATCCGCATTGTGAGATTGTTTCGTTTGATCGGGATGCTGCGAATGTGTTCCAGCATTACGTGAGTGAAACCCTAGCTTTTGGGGTTAAGAGGGGGGGATTCATGTATGGGACCGTTGCGGATAGTGGGAAGGTTGAGGTGGATTTCGTATACGAACCGCCACAGGTCGGGACCGAGGAGAGATTGATGCTGATGAGGGATTCTGATGAGGAGAAGCTCGTCGATGCGATTGCAATGGGGTTGGGGATGAGGAGGGTAGGGTTTATATTCACCCAGACGATCGAGCAGAACAAGGAGGAGTATACGATGTCGAACCTCGAGGTTGCCCAGGCTGCAGAATTGCACGCTGAGAGCGAGTTGAAGGAGTGGGTTACTGCAATTGTGAAGCTGAATGTGAATGAAGATGGTGGTGCAGATGTGCATTTCGAGGCATTTCAGATGAGTGATATGTGTGTGAGATTGTTTAAGGAAGGGTGGTTTGATTTGGAGGGTGCGAATAAGGAGGGCGAAAAGATTGATCCGAAGTTGTCCAGGATGAAGAAGGAGGTTGTCGTCGGTGGGAAGGATGTCAAGGAGGTGGACAATGACTTCTTTTTGGTCGTCGTTAAGATTGCTGATCACCAGGTTTGTCGTTCATGCTATTGACTTTGTTATATTTGTTGGATTGTTTGTTTGATCTTAATCGTTGATTGCTTTACATATTGTTATAGAGTGCAGAACTTTTAGGATTATATATGGGTCGCTTGTGAGATATGTCGCGTATACGTTACTTTTGGAGTCTATTTGTTTGATCTTAGTTGTTGATTGTTTTCCATTGAGGATGTTCGGGAGTAACTGGTTATTCACATATTGTTATAATGTACTGAACTTTTAGGATTATATATATGGGTCGCATGTGAGATATGTTGCAGGTATGTTATTTTTGGAATTGGTTGTTTGATATTAGTTGTCGATTGCTTTCATTGAGGATGTTAGGGAGTACAGAACTTTCAGGATTGTATATATATCGGTCACATGTGAGATATGTTGCGTGTACGCTACTTTTGGAATCGGCTGTTTGATCGTAGTTGTTAATATCTTGCCATTGAGGATGTCCCGAAGTAACTGGTTATTCACATATTTTTATAGAGTATAGAACTTTCAGGATTATATATATATGGGTGGCATTTGAGATATGTCACACATATGAATATTTTGGAATCGTTTGTTTGATCTTAGTTGTTGATTGCTTTCCATTGAGGATGTCCCGGAGTAACTGGTTATTCACATATTGTTATAGAGTACAAAACTTTCAGGATTATACATATATGGGTGGCATGTGAGAGATGTCGCCCATACGATTATTTTTGGAATAGGTTGTTTGATCGTAGTTGTTAATTTCTTGCCATTGAGGATGTCTGGGAGTAACTGATTGTTCACATCTTGTTATAAAGTACAGAGCTTTTAGGATTATATATGGGTAGTGAGATATGTTGCACATACATTACTAAGTTCTCCCTCAACTCAATTGAGGGTGTTCGGGAGTAGCTGGTTAGTCACATATTGTTATAAAGTACAGAACTTTTAGTATTATATATGGGTCGCAACTCGCATGTGAGATATGTTGCGCATACGTTATTTTTGGAGTTGTTTGTTTGATCTTAGTTGTTAATTTCTTGGCTTCTGCCATGGAGGATGTTCGGGAGGGACTGGTTATTCACATCGTGTTAGGAAGTACAGAACTTTTAGGATTATATATGGGTCACGTGTGAGATATGGCGGCACATACATTACTAAATTTGGATTTGCTGGATGTTTTGTGTGCTTGAATTATAACACGGAAGCAATTTCTTGTTATGAGGTATATAACTTTAGGATTGTATGTGTTGTGTACGAGAAAAGATGATAAGTTTGGCCTTGTTGGAAGCTCTTAAGTGGAAAAAGAGAAGAAATTTGTTGCTATGTAAGGAAGGAATTGCATCATATATTCTCCCTGGTTTGCTTCGTAAGGGGCATATAGTGGGCATTGTTCGTCAAGGAACAGCAAGTGGCTTCGTTTAGTAGGTGCGTTCAGTATAGAGTTCAGAGTAGGGTAAGCATTGCAGCATATTTTTATCATGGTGTTACGTCTTTGTCAGGAACGATTATAAAAAAATCTGAATTGGTGATATGCTGTTAGAGTCTATGAGTGGTTTGTCATGATCTATTGGGTCAAGCCAAAAGTAAATTGTAGTGCAGTGTGCTAGTTACATAGAACACATTTGTTTTTAGGAAACTGTCTATCAAGAGCTGCTATGCAAAAAGTTAAGTGCTAGGAGGATCCCAAGACCCTCTTTTTCATCAAAGAATTAGGCTATCAGTCCCTGTTAGAAGTTTAGAACCCTATGATGGTTAGGATGATCCTCCGGGATCTGTTGGAAAGCATCCGTGTTTGTGATTATTATGTTTCTCTATTAGAATGTCACACTTTTCAAGTTCCATTCCACATCCCACGTAAGGATGTTACAATGGTAAAGGGAATTGTTCACTGTATGCAGGCAATGATGCCAGTATAGCACGGTGTGTTTACTCATGCAATTTTTTTTGGGGGGATTGCCGGGGGAGGGGTTAATTTTTTCACGGCAACCAATTATTTCCTACCCCAGGGAGATGACTAAATGTATATGGTCTCTTCCCTAACAATTTACCAATCCAGTTTCCTTTTCTATCAGGAAAATTTTGATTGAATTTCCTCCAAGGTGTGGATATGCATATTGAACCCTGGCTTCTAACTTTCTTTTGTTAAAGTATGAGTGGCTAGGTGGATGAGATCATTACTAATGAGCTGAGTGTCTGAGTGTGTTATGATTATGAATTAACTGAAATAAAGTGTGGCATGGAAAGAGTGATAGTTGGGACGTTTATGAGGCTAGCCCCATTTGTGTTGTATATCTTGTTCAATAGGTTTCGAGGGGATGACCACTGTAGTTGGCCGAACAGAGAGATGTTCGGATGATAGTGCAAAAGATCGCGGAAGGAGATTTCTTTCTAAAATCTTTTTTAAAAAATGGGTTATGGAACTACAGTCTTGGTGGAAGGGAAGGCAAGGTGTGCCTATTGAAGTCACAGTAATAGTATACCTAGCTGAAACTAAAGGTAGAGGAGGGAGTGGAAAGGCTATACGGAAAATAAGCAGAAATAATGTTTGCTTTTATCATTTGCAGATTCCTTTTTTGAATAACCTACCCAGATTCCTTTTTTGAACTGTATAATGGCAATTATTTCTGGTCATTTCTGTATATTTTGCATTGAGTGATCTGATGAATTTATGGTGTTTATACTTAGATAATTGTCAACATTATTCTTAATCTGATAGAATCTTAGAACTGGTGAACTTTTCTTAGCTTAAACTCAAAGAAAAGGGTAAAAAGTTTGATTCTCATAGATATACACAACCATGGTTCTGGTATTACGCATTCCCTTGCACTAGATGTTCTTGCTGTCTTTGTTTTCTAAACTTAGATTCAATCCTTTCTTAATCCTTTTTTTATAAGCTACTTTGAGGCTTTGAGTTCACTGTGGATCAGATGCGGATTCTGCAGAAATTTCTTTTACTGTGGATTAGATGGCTTTGGTTTTAGACTGGTCAAAACTGACTTGAGACCCAAACTGGGAAAACTGAACATGGACCCAACCCGACACCCGGATGGATGATCTGAGTTTGCTGATGAACCCGAAGAAAACCGATCTGAACCGTAACCCGGAAAGTGACTCGATTAAAATTCACCCTTGAACCGAACTGAAATTGGTCGACCCGATGTCAACCTGAACCGATCTTCACCCGTTTGCAAGGTCTATAATAATTGTCAGTATGGAATTTGTTCTGTCTGAATGCTACGCAATCTCTGAATTCAACATTGTGCTGTCTGACAAACAATATCTCCTTCCTCTGCTTGAAAATATCTGCCGAGCTTTCTGCTCTCACCCCTTCATTACTAACAGACACCTCTTACTGTACACAGGGCCCACTCACTACAACATTCCCGGTAGAAAACAGGAACACCCCGGTCAGAATGAGGGCTCTAAAGACCCACCTCGAAAGAAGCCGGAACATGCCATTCGTGAAGAGAATCTCAGACTTCCATCTGCTCCTGGCACTGTCACGGTTCCTTGACATAAACGCTGACATCCCACCCTTGACAGAGTGCGTGCGCACCGAAACTCCTGTCCCTGAAGGATACCAGCTGTTGATCGAGTCCATGGCGAATGCCGGTGCCTGAACAAGTTTCTCCCCGGCATAAATCCCGGGCACCCTTCATCGGAAAAAAACACAGCCATCTTGCTGATGTGGACATGATGCTGACGTGGACCTGATGCTGATGTGGAATTGGGTCCGAATGATATGTTATGTGTGGACGAAGAACGAGGTCCTATTGTCAAAGGATTCTCGAGGAAAGAAGTTGGGTTGGTTTTATGTAAACATTTGAAAAGGGGCAATGGTATTTTCACAGTAGTTGGTGGGGATTGTATGTCTTTCTTTCTTTTCTTGCTCCAATCCTCCATTTTCTTTTTTTTTTTTTTTGGTTTTATTGAGTTGCATTGCATCAGATTGTGTCTGATCATATAGTGATGGGGATGTGTGTATTTATTGAACCATGGGAAAATTTGAGGATTAGTGAAACTAGAAAAGGTGACAATGCCATTTGTTCATATGATATCTAAGATGCTTGACATGTCAATATATGCTTCAGGATATGGATATGTGCAAGTGAACGGTTATACTATGGAGAGTAGGGGTGGGCAATAGGCCGGGTTGGATTAGGTTCGACCTATTAGTTATGTCGCGTTGGGTTAAGGTCAATCTTTGTAATAATGGCCCGGGTCAGGGCATTTTAGTAAAAATAAAGGTCGGTTCATGACCCATTTGACCCTAAAGTTAAAATTAAATGGATTTGTACCAAAAAGAGTAATTATGGTAATTATTATTTAATATGGAGTATTAATAATATACTCCCTCCGTCCCATATTAATTGACATTTTAACTAACTTATTTTGTCCCAAAATAATTGTCACTTTCCTATTCCCAATATCTAATTTAATTATTTTATATTATTAATTAGAGAGAGAAAAACCAAATATAATTGAGGTTTGGTAGTTATTATAGTTATATATTGGTATGTGTGAAAATTTCAATTCTGTCAATTAATTTGGGACGGAGGGAGTATTTAAGTGGTTAGTGTTTAAAATAATAAGAAAAACTATTTAGACTGACCCGGTCCGGTTGATTTTCCGACTCTTTAACATTGTGAAATGGACCGGTTTGTTAATTATCTGATCCTTTTACAATCCTTCTTTTTTAGGGTCCGAGCTTCTTGATCTCATGGGGCCCGACCCCATTGCCCACCCCTAATTAAGACTTTTGAGAGTGAATAATAAAATAAACTGTCCAATTAACTATGTTTTGTTGGTTTTTCTTGCTGGACGCAATTCGGATTTGAAAACTATGACCACAACTACCAATTTTAGTACGCCAAATCAAGACTTTAGACTTTCACAATTTGTGATATAGTTTTCTCCCATCCATTGTAAGAGAAAGATAAGAAATCAACTTTTAAAGTGTGTTAGCAGTATTTTTGGGTGAGGTTGATATTTTGAATGTAGTTCTCTAGTCTTTTATTTATTTATTTCATTTTAGGAGACTTTTGTTTGCATTTGTGGTAAGGTGGTATGATATACTCCCTCTGTTCCATATTAATTGAGACTTTGATTAAATTTTAACTGTCAATTACTTATAAATTATAATGATTTAAAATATGAAATTAGGAAAATTGGATTCTAATAATCCCTACTTTCCCCAATTGGACATTTTCGAGAGTATACCCTTAATATCATAGATTTTGTGTTGCATTTGATTCCAAACTGAGTATAACACTTTACCATGATTTTTAATGAATTTACAGCATTTCTCCCAATTTTTTTTTCATATTTTTTACTATTTTTTACGATTTTTTCACTTTTATTATTTTTAAAAAATCATAATAATTACTTGGAGTCTCTAAAAAATAATTTAAAAAATGGTTTAGAAACTAATATTCATTAAATTTCTAAGAGTATGAAGAAAAGAACAAAAACAATATAGGGTAGGAATGAAAAAATAAGATGAATGTGAAGATGAATTTGGTACCACTACAATCCATTTTTTTTTTTGACCACCAGAATACAAAGTGAAAGTAAGGACCACCATCATCCAATTTGTAAAACATGGGATTATTAGAATCACAATGGAGGTAATTGCATATTGTAACTCATTGTAATTTGTGAATAATTAACAATTAAAATTTAGTCAAAATGTTAATTAATATGAAACGGAGGAAGTAGTAAGATGCGGTAAGCCGATAATTTATAAATAATATAGAAAATTATGATAAATACGACATGGTACTATGGAAAAAAATGGGCCTAACAATGAAACGTAGAAAGTGCATGTGACTTTCTCGTTTTGTCCATCACAGCGGGGACCAGCCAGAGCCCACGCATTCCCCACCAACATTTTCGACCGTTGCATTTCCAGATCACTTCACAAATTTCACCTTTCTTCAATCACACGCTCCTTAAATATATACACCTTGTTCTTTTGTGCGGTAAATAGAGTGTAGTAAATGGTATGATATGATAATATTATAGAAAGTATGGTATGGTAAGATATGGTAAAATTTGTGGTAAGAATGATTGATGTGATAGATGTGGAGAGAGAATATAAAAAGTAGAGGAAAAATGTAAAAAGAGAGAAAGTTATGATTGTTGTGATAAAGTGTAGATTGATATGATATGGTATGGAATGATTGTGGTAATTGTGAAAAAATGTGGCGGGTGCAGTGTGGAACCGCACAAAAGAACATGACATAAGTTAAAATAAGTTGGGAGAATTATATCCAACCTAACCAAAGAACATGACCTAGGGGTAGAAAATGAATTGTCGTTGTTGAAATTGTGAATGAAACAAATATTTTAGGACAAAAAAATTAAGTAAAAGGACAAATAATTTGAGCAGGATGCAGTAATAATTTGTCAAGTTTATCTCCCATTTTTTCCTTGCAATTTTTGTTGACAAATTCCCAAATAATCTCTAATTATTGATGGAGGTGCCGGGTTTATTTCTATTTTTCAACACTACAATTAATAATTGCTCACACATTTTGAAGCAGTCTAATCCTCCTACCCAAAAAATTTATTTTCTCGTTTGATTTTTTAGAAATTAATCTGCTTGATTACTTGACTTATTTTCCACCAATAAATACTCTCTCCCTTTTATATTATTTTTTTCATTTTGTTGATTGTAACTGTCTTCCATATTATTTTTTGATTAATAATATTATATATAATATTTTATTGACAATTATAAATATTAAATTTTTAAAATAATATTTGTTGCTATGAATCTAATGATATTAATTTCATATAGGAAGTCATTGACTCATCACATATATTAAGAAATTTATATTTTAAATTTTTATAATTTGACGATACAATTTTTAAATAAGACAAATAATATAAAACAGAGGAAGTAGAATGCAAGTACCTTTTTTTCAATGGAAATTATGAGTGTTGGTAGTGGTACGTTGTTTAAATTGTCAAATGTACTAAATACAAAATTGACGGTTGGATTTATTGGAATTTTGTTTTTGGATGAAGGAAATTTCTCTTCCATGTCCTTTTCTAGCTAAGAATTTTTCAATTTTTTATATAATGTATTCTATCAAAAAATTACAGTATTGTAACTCATTTAATAATATTTTTTAGTATGAATCAAATGATAAAACTTTCTTATAATAGAACATTGTAAATGTTTGTTGCAATAAATAGCTTCTTTGTCCTATTTTGTTTGTCGCGTTTATAATTTCTACGATCACCATTCCAAATTTGTCCCTATGTCTTTCTATTTTCTTTTTTGTTTTGCAAGAATAAGGGATCGTTCTTTTATGCGTTAATGCAGCCAAACGCAACGCAATATAACGCAAATTATCATTACTTTTTAACCATTTCCAATGCAACTAAACGTAACGTAACACAACGTAAATGTAACGCACAAAAGAACGATGCCTAAATGAAAAGTTAACTTAGACAGACAACTTATAAACTTTTCACCCCATTTTTAATGTTTACTGTGACAAACATTATGATAGTTACAATTTTCAAAGAAATTGGGATAAAGAAATTAATTAAAATGACAAATATTTTGGGACGAAGGTAGTATATATTGAGAAATTTATATTTAACATTTTTATTGTTTAACTTAACAAATTTCAAAGAAACGAAAGGGGTAGTATTTATTTTGATTATTTTCTTTAATTGGGTTCACATGTCATTAAATGGTTGAATAAAAGAAGTTAGGGGAGAAAATAATAAAATAGGGAAGTGAACGTTACGAAGCTTAAAATAGAAGAGAAGCC
This sequence comes from Portulaca oleracea, assembly GCA_029582165.1. Classification (NCBI taxonomy): domain Eukaryota; kingdom Viridiplantae; phylum Streptophyta; class Magnoliopsida; order Caryophyllales; family Portulacaceae; genus Portulaca; species Portulaca oleracea. The sequence goes on from CM055871.1 coordinate 9,871,114, forward strand.
AGAAAGATATAAAGAGTGTGGCAAGTTTCCGTTGGTCATATAATCATATTTTTCTCCAACCAAAAATCAAAGCTTTCCCTCCCTCATTAAAAACCCACCCCCTGTTTTACTCACTCTATTAATTTAACATATTTTAGAGAGAGAGAAAAAAAACCATTTTAGAGAGAGTGAAGAACAGTTTTCTGCTTCTTCAATTTTCAGGTTTGTACTTATAATTTTTGAGTTTTTCTGTAGCAAATTTCTATCTTTTTTTCATTCTTTAATCTGTTCTTGTTCTTGTTTGAGTTTTTTTAATATTTTTGTGGGTTTTTTTGGGGGTGTTGATTTGAGTTTTTGGTGTTGTTTTGGTGAAGACATTACATTGATACTGATAAATTTTGAGGTTTTGTGTTGCAAATTTCTAATTTTTTTTTGCTTCTTCAATATCTTCTTGTTTGAGTTTGAGTTTATTTTTTGTGTGGGTGATAATTTGAGAAAAAAAAACACCCATTTTATTTTTTTGATAGAAAAAAAACACCCATTTTAGAGAGAGAATAGAGAGAGTGAAGAACAGTTTTCTGCTTCTTCAATTTTCAGGTTTGTACCTATAATTTTTGAGTTTTTGTGTTGCAAATTTCTAACTTTTTTTCATTCTTTAATCTGTTCTTGTTTGAGTTTGAGCTTTTTTTATTCTTTTTGTGGGGGTTTTTTTGGGGGTGTTAATTTGAGTTTTTGGTGGATAAAATACATTGAGGTGAAAAGGGATGCTAAAAGGGAAAATTACTGATAATTTTTGAGTTTTTGTGTTGCAAATTTCTAACTTTTTTTCCTTCTTCAATCTGTTATAGTTTGAGTTTAAGTTTAAGTTTTTTTAATCTTTCTGTGGTTTTTTTTTGGGTGTTAATTTGAGTTTTTGGTGTTGTTTTGGTGAATAAAATCCATTGAGGTGAAAATGAATGTGAAAAGGGAAGCTTGCTGATGATTTTTGAGTTTTTTCTGTTGCAAATTTCTAACTTTTTTTCCCCCCCTTCAATCTCTTCTTGTTCTAGTTTGAGTTTAAGTTTTTTTTTTTTTTTTTAATAATCTTCTTGTGTGTGTTTTTTTGGGTGTTCTAATTTGAGTTTTTGGTGAAGAAAATGGATGTGAAAAGGGTAGCTTGCTGATAATTTTTGAGTTTTTGTGTTGCAAATTTCTAACTTTTTTTTCCCCTTCTTTAATCTCTTCTTGTTTGAGTTAGAGTTTTTTTTAACCTTTTTGTGGGTTTTTTGGGGGTTCTAATTTAAGTTTTGGGTGTTGTTTTGGTGAATACAATACATTGAGGTGAAAATGGATGCTAAAAGTGAAAATTACTGATAATTTGAGTTTTTGTGTTGCAATTTTCTAACTTTTGCCCCCCTTTTAAGCTCTTCTTGTTTGGGTTTGAGATTATATTTTTGTGTTTTTTTTTTTGGGTGCTAATTTGAGTTTGTGTTGTTGTATTTGGTGAATAAATTGAGGTGAAGGTAGGTAAATAGAGGATTATTAGAGGAAGAAAAATGGATGCAAAAAGGGAAGCATACTGGTGGTGGTTTGACAGTCACAACACTCCCAAATACTCTCCTTGGCTCAGATCCACTCTTGCAGGTTTCTTCTTCTTTCTTTTTCTTCTCTGAACCCGATTTTGACCCAAATTTACTTTCGTTAAAATTGTCAGGTCTGGTTTGGTCCGACCCGAAAAAGATGGTCATCAATTTTTTGTTCGAATTTTAACGTAGGCTGATTTGATCCCATCTTGTATTTTTTTTTTGCCATTGGCTCGAGTTTTAACATTTACCAAAGATTCAGACATTGTATATCTCATGTGTTTGTTGTCCGAACACAATTTTGACGAGAATTTAGTAAGTGTATTGACCGGTTTGACCTGGACCCGATTTTTTTTCTGTAGCCAGTTCTATTTGCCTAGGCCAAGCATGGCCAACTTTATACTTTTTTGTTATTGTCACTTTAGACATTCATCCATGAGAGTCTACTTTAGTACAATATTTTGATACATGATTACTGTTTACTACTAAATTCCAGAGCTTGATGAGAAGACCAAGGCAATGCTGAAGCTGATTGAGGAAGACGCCGATTCCTTCGCCCAACGCGCCGAGATGTACTACAAGAAGCGCCCCGAGCTAATCACCATGGTGGAGGGCTTCTACCGGTCATATCGCTCTTTAGCTGAGCGATACGACCAGCAGAAGTGGGACCCGGTCAACTGGGTCAAGTCTCCTCTACGACACTCAATGCCTGACTTCGGGTTCAAGTCAATCACTACTACTACTATTGACACTACTATTGGTAATGCTACCTTCTTCGATGACGCCTTCTCCGAGGAGGAGGAGGCTGTATCTGACGTCGATGACCCCACCGATGAAGAAGATCATGATCACGATCATGATCATGATGAGGTTGTGATCGATGATGGTGATGATCGTGATCGTGAGGAGTTGGTAAGGTTGAGGAATGAGGTGGAGAGTCTCAAGTCGGAGAGGGCGAGTTTGAGGGAGTTGGTGAAGAAGAAGGATGAGGAGTTGGAGGAGGTGAAGTGTGAGTTGGTGAAAGTGAGGGGTGAAATGAAGGCCCAAAATGAATGTTTGGAAGGTAAGTTAGTTGAGAAAGATGAAGAGAAGAGGGAAGTCATTAGGCAATTGTGTTTGGGAATGCAAATGTTGAGGGAGGAGAATGAGGTTTTGATGAAGAGATTGATGAAGGGGGTGGTTGTGGAAAGTGGGCCTAGTAAAAAGAATGGTGGGCTCAATGAGGCCCAAGGTTTCTTCAAGGGCCTTGTTGGGCTTGGGAGTTTGTTGGGCTTGGCCCCTAAGAGCCAAACTAGTGTTGTCCCTCTCTAAGTCTAGAATGGGCTGAAACCAATCCATCAGTACAGTCGCAAAACAACTCAAAGAAAGTCCAAACGGTGTATCGAGTCTTCAAGATTGGGGAGTTTGTTCAGGTTGTCTCCTAAGAAGTGTCAAACTAGTCTTGTCCCTATGTAAAGGCGTCGAGTTGCCATTTTTTCTCCTATCAGTTATTCAAAGCTTAAAACAGGCTGAACTCCATCATCTACAATACCAAAACAACTCAAAGAAAGGCCGAACTATATGTCGGAATCATCAAGATTGGCCTTGTTGGATTGGGAAGTTTGTCCGGGTTGTCTCCTAAGAAGTGCCAAACCAGTGTTTTCCGTTCGTATGTGGAAGGGCCGAGTCACATTTTTCTTTTGTTTTCTCGATTGTTCGAAGCCCAAATCGGGGTGAAACCGAGTTCAAGTAGGGAGTTTTGCAGAAGGCCAAAGTATATAGTAGGCATATAGCATACATGTTAGGGTATACTGTTAGCTATTGGGGTGCATTAGTGAATACATTGCCAAACAACATTTCTTTTTCAAAATTTTCAACTAGAATAACTTCAGTTTAGTATTCAAGTTAATATAGGGATTGTTTATAGGCTGCATTCTTTCAATTTGTTCATGTCATATTATGATAGTGTTGATGGTTCTTTGGTTGTAAACTTGTAATTGATTTTGACCTGAAAGGTAATAAAAGAGTTATATTGCATTGTTTTATTTACATTTTTTGTACATTAAATTTCTTGGAAAATGTATATTTACTGTTATAGTTAATATGATTGGAGTATCATTTACAGACTTATAGTTGGTGAAGCGGTTGATAAACAAAAAAACGACTAAAAGCTTCTCATATTTTGATGTAATTATTTTAAGGGCCATGTATTTTTACAGTAATAGTGAAGTGACACTATCTTTGCTATAATTATTTGTGAGGGTCTAGGGACATTTCGGCCTATTTTCTTGCGCACAAAACATTAATTGCAGAATTTATTTTTTAGGGTTGTATGGCTTTAAACAATCCTAAAGATTGAGACTTGAAATGATACTTGACTATTAAAACAACCATAAACAAAAAAAATCATTGCTTCCCGCGTTTTTTTGTCGAAAAATAGGTCATAATGCCCTTAATAAATAATTACAGCAAAGATAATGTCACCTAATAAATATTTATCAAAATATAGTGCCCTTAAGATAATTACATAAAAGTATATGAATCTTTTAGTCATTTTTTGATACTATTAAATGAGAGGAGCAATTTTTAACCTATAAAATTTACTTATATAACTTTTCAGTAACAATTATATAAAATTTACTTATACAACTCTTCAATAATTCAATATCAAATGACCTCTTCTTAAAATAGTCTCATTTCATGCGACCTCCTTCCTTTTCTCTCCACCATTTCCTTGAATAAATTGACAAACACAAGATGAATACATGCACATAATAAATTGACAAAACACACACTCCACCCTTTGAATTTCTTCATTTTCTTCCTCATTTTGATTCTCCAAATTGTTTTTTTTTTCTCTAAAATTTTTGGTGGTGGGGTCATAAGTTTTAAATCTCACACCATTACCCTTTTGCAAAAATCAACGTCTCTATTTTCTTTTAATTTTATAATTATATGTTGAGGCTGAAACCAAAGTCGAATGGTATAATACATTCAAGAAACCACCAACACTTCACCCAAACCGACGACAAGAGCAAGACAATCAAAAAGCAAAAATAAAACAAAAACGACACCCAGAGAAAACACCAAATACCAAGCAATCTCTCCTTCCTGGTTGTTGCTCTCTCGTTAATGTATTCTTCTTTTCCCCTCTCCTTTTCTTTTTCCGTTGTTATCACTAAAGGTATTCGAAATCGATTAAGTGCATTTTCGATTAAACATATATGCAAACTGATTGGTAGGCCACGAGTTTGGAGCAATTTTCCCTAAAATAAATTCTTAACTTTATTTAAAAGTAACACACTTTTAAGGCTTACTAAAATATACACCTTTTTTTTTTAACAAAAAATAGTCAAATTTTAATTTTTACCACGCCATAGTTTACCAATGTAGTTTACATGTTCATATGTTAAAAAGGACCCAAGGAAGGTCATATTGGATTTTAAACATTTGTTCCTCTTTTGGCTTTAATAACTTGTGTGACTTATGAATACCATTGGTACCCCATGAACACTAAGTAGCTACTTACTTGCCATGCAGAAAATCCCGCCTTAATTTCTCTGCGACGATTTGAGTTACCGATCTACATTTTGTACCAATAGATGGCTACGCTTCCAATGCACTTTAGAGTCGGATTGTTCCAAACAAGCCATAGCCCAACGGAATCATTGAGCAAAAGTAGCCATATTTTCCCATTATTCGATAGAACAACTTCAGCACGTGAACATAGACTTGTCGTCCGAAGCGAGTATCCATTTAGGAAACTTTGTTTCCAAACACGGGCATTACCGAGCACTGCTGATGTTGATCATATTGAGCAAGGGTTGTCAAAGTATGTGTTTAGAGCCGAGAATGGGTGTCATGTGAAGGTTGATGTGGGAAAGAAATATGTCACATATTTAGTACATATCGAGGTTTTGCCGTTGGGATCAAGTGTTATCCTAGATAAAATGTTGCTAAGTTGGGAAATTTATAGATCCGATTCTTCGAATTTTATCCCTATTGGTAGTGAAACTTCAGTCCACGAGACTCCATTCATGCAAAACTCTTGTGGCATTACCTATAAAGTTGAACTAGAATTCGAGCAATTTCTAGCCCCGTTTTATCTATCATTTGAGTTGAAATATCAGTTCGTCGATGATTCAAAAGGTTCAGAGATAGTAAAAACTAATGCACATAGAAAGTTTAGTGTACCCGTGGGCTTTGGCTCTGGGAGTCCATCTCCTTTGGGCCCTTCCTTTTTTGATGATGGTAGTATAAACTTTGCTCTTCTATTAAGGAACGCCGAAAGTGTGTCCCTTTGTTTATACAACGACAATACATCAGAAAATCCCACTTTAGAGATTGAACTGGATCCTTGTGTCAACCGAACAGGTGACATTTGGCACGCTTCCATTGGTAGCGCAGGCCCATTCATGAGCTATGGCTACCGGTGCAAGGGACCCACATTTTTGGATCAACAACACCAGCAAACTTCCAGAAAAAACACGTTTTTGCATCCTTATGCTAAATCGATTAGCAAAAAGTTTCCTGCTCTTCCAGGATCAGCAATAAAAGACAACATAATCTTCAAGGGGCCCACATTTTCGGACCAGCAACAACAAAATCTAAAGAGAAACACGTTTTTGGATCCTTACGCTAAATTGATTAGCAAAAAGGTTCCCGGTCTTCCTAGGCTCGGGGAATTATGTGCAACACCTAGTTTTGATTGGGGCGGGGACGTTGGGCCTAGATTACCCCTAGAGAAATTAGTGGTATATCGCCTAAATGTGGCGCGTTTTACAGTTTCTGGAACCTTTTCTGGTGTCGCCGAAAATATACACCATTTCAAGAATCTAGGCATCAATGCCATATTGTTGGAGCCAGTTTTCCCTTACGATGAGAAAAAAGGGTTCCATTTCTTTTCGCCACGGGAAGAATATGGACCTAGTGGTGACTCTGTGTCGGCTATTATCTCAATGAAGGAGATGGTCAAGAAAATGCATGCCAATGGGATAGAGGTGTATTTGGAAGTTGCCTTCACAGATATCGACAATGGTAAGTCTTATGTGAGACAGTCTCACCATAAATTAATCGTGAAACGTATAATTTGGTGGTTTCATTTTATGAATATATGGATGACTAACAATTTATTTGGGGTGACTCTCATAAAAGTAACCCATTGATAAGTTAGTAGTCACGTCTATATGAAAAGTTCATTCTAATATTACTTACTAGTCATAGTAAAATATTAAAAAGAATTATGTAAGGAGTATGTCTCAAGATAAATGTACATGAGATGGTTTCATATATACTAGAATTTACGTACTGACGAAGGGTCTTGTCATATTATTGTGTTGGAGATGCAGATTTGGATGCTCGAAATGCTCTAAATTGCAACCATCCGGTGGTGCAAAAGCTCGTTGTTGACAGTCTTAGGCATTGGGTGATCGAGTTTCACATTGATGGGTTTTGCTTCGTGAATGCTTTGAACCTTTTAAAGGGCTCTTATTATGGGGAAGCCTTAACCCGACCCATGTTAGTGGAGACCATTGCTTTTGATCCGGTACTCTCGAGAGCGAAAATAATCGCAGATTGTAGGGATCCTTCCGAATCGGTCTCTAAAGAAATTTGTTTCCCACATTGGAAAAGATGCGCCGAAATGAACCCAAAAATTCCGCGGATGTGGTGAACTTTTTAAGAGGAGAAGGTCGTTTAAACATTTTCGGAAGTGAGGACGTTTTCTTAGCGAGTCGTGGTCCATCATTCTCTTTCAATTTGGTGGGTTTCACTAACACTTCAGAGTTAATATGGAATTGCGGCGATGAGGAACATACGACAAGGCTGAAACAAGCGCGAAATTTCCTCTTGGTGTTGTTTATTTCACTAGGTGTTCCAGTGTTGAACATGGGGAATGAATGTGGCCAAGAACCATTGTCATTGGAACCAATGGATTGGACCGCCATGAATACTGTCTATGGGGTGCAAATCACGCAGTTCATTTCATACTTAACCAACTTACGAGAGAGGCGTGGCGACCTTCTGCAGAGAAAGGAGTTCTTAAAGGCGGAAAACATACATGAAAACTCAGCAAAATGCATTGCAGTATTATTGAAAGCCGACGACAAAAATGACCCCCAATGGGGTGACTTGTATGTGGGCTTCAATCCTGGGAAACATTCAGAGAACATAATTTTGCCATCGGCTCCTAAGGGAATGGCATGGCGACGTTTAGTTGACACGAGTCTCCCTTTTCCTGGGTTTTTCTCGGTAGATGGGGTTTTGGTTCCTGAGCGGGTGTCTGGGTTGGTGGCTTATGAAATGAAGGAGTATAGTTGTGTGGTTTTCGAAGCCAACAACAAACAAACTTGAAGTTTTGACGTAAACCTGTAAATTCAGACAGACAGGTCGGCTTCGGTACATGCCAGTTATAGGTTTATTTAGATTTCAGATTTAGAATCATGTTCAAAATAAACTTTCAAGTAGACTCAGATCGATTTTTGGATCCGATGAAATAATAGCATGTCTACTTTTGAGTATGATTTTGTAGGATAGTGGTGAATTGATGATTTGATGTACATAAATGAATTGTTCTCATCAATCATGTGTAAATAATTCATGTTTTCTTGTTAGTTTAAATTATGTTGTAGTAATCTTGTACATTCTTATAAGTCAGTCGGTTTTACGAAAACAAACGATATAAAATTACAAATAGTCTTAATAAATATTAAGTCTCAACATAAATTCCAACTTCATGAAAAAATAACCTAAGTTATATAACAAGCTTAAAATTTCTTGAAATCTTTAAATTCAGTAACAATACCTGAAACCTAACCCAATTGATAGGGTTCCTGAATTTTAGGAACCTTATCCTTATCTGTTTGATTGGTTCAGATTCAGGTTTCGGAACCTACCCGATTGACCGATTTCAGTCAGGTTCCAGGTTTTGAACTTGGAACTGTTCACCCTATGTTAGTTAAAATGCGTATAATATGCGTATAGACGAATTGACCGTTTAAAAAGCACGAATCCGTCTTTTACGGAGGCCAACGAATATTTTAACCGTTTTTTTGACCTCGCCGAATTACAACCAAGTATTCGTTTTAAAAAGAGGAAACTAAGAATTATTGACATAAAATCAATATAGTAATAAGAATTCTTCAATGTTCACGGTAAAATGCTACTGTATAAAACACGCATTTTTAGGTGTCACCTTTTAATAAAAGTTAACACTTATATATGTTCTTTGGATTGGATAAAATGAGGTTTGAATGGATTGGATTGAATTGTATTGGATTGAATTGGATAAGTTATGATGCTTTTTTGGGGAATTGTGTTTCTAGAGATAATTTTTTTTGGGTAATTGTATAAGGTTGGATTGAATTAGA